>OX411556.1:38676732-39372309 GCA_948146395.1 Fragum whitleyi
GGTTTCGTCTTCAAAGTTTTTCACGCAATCGCGTTAGAATTTTGGAATAGCAATTATACAAAAAATAGCGCGTACCTGTCTATGATTTTATTCCACAGTCATCCCATCCTGGTAACTTTCTTTAATAATGACCTCGTCATCGCAGGACCCATTCAGTCACGTGGATTCCTCCTGCAAATCAATATAAGAAAAATCATCAAGATTTTTTTATTATGGTCAAGATTTTTTTATTATGGTCAAGAAGTTTCGTTTTCCTTTATCGAAAACATATTATCGATTGGCGACTTAAATGTCGTAAATACAGCTCGAGTATATATCGCCACTATATTTTAACAAATGAGTGCGAGTCAAAAACCATCCACTAACACACGTTGAAGGAATATTGCAATTCTTCAAATGAAGGCATTTTGTCGAAGATTACAAGTAATTAAGTATGAACGTTTCTAAACTGGCTAATACAAGTAAAATATCCTTGAATTAAAATTTTATTTCCATATTGCCTATACAAGATTATCACTTTTGTAAATCAAATTGATTGACGGTAAATTCGATTGTGAGTTGGCGTCCCCCCCCCCCTCTTGATTCAATATATACTGAGTCTCATAAGAAAATGAGCACTTTCACTTTTTCATTTTCTATTGATTTTTACAAAGATGGGTGAAAATTATGGAGTATATTGCTACCATACTTAAGTCAAGACCTTTTGAAATTAAAAATCAAATCGGATTTGGATAATGTATCGCATGTTGCATACGCACAGACAGAACCTATATTGTTGAAATTTGACCTCCTTACAACTTTTTTCTTTGGTAAGAGTTATGTGTTGATGTTGTATTTTAGAGTTTTAGAAGCCATTCCAAGCCAATTCCAAACAACAGTTTTGATTTTTATGCAGACGTTACGTGTACGTCAACGTTAGACATTGCTACGTTGTTAGGCCAGTTACTCGTCGTTGAATGGTGCCATGGCGTTCTATGTCATCTCAATTAGCTTATTAAAGGCCTTATTGAATGATGACCTCGATTTCTATTGGAACATGAATGCCTAAACAATTTTAATGGCATTCTAAATCTGACAAGGATCGATTTTGTTCAACGACGTTTATTGGTAGTCAAAGCACGCTTTTGCATCACGCATAATTGTACTGAAGATGTAATTTTATGCTAAGGAAAGCCACAAAGATTCAATTGAATGTATTTTCAGACCAATCACTCGTCAAATGCGAGATGCACATGCAAAACACTCAAAATCAATTGTCTCAATTAAGCAGAAGATATTTGCTAATCACACGATTTGGCTTTCAAATAGCGTCTGTACATACTCTTGGGGATAGTCATACAACATTTTGTGACGATATATTGTGCAATCTCAGAGAAATTTAAAATTCAAAAGTGCACACTTTCTTTTGGAACTAAGTAGATTTATATATTCATGGGAATGTCGTAAGCCTGTATGCATGACCATATGACCTAAAACAATGAAGGGGTAATGAAATAAAAATCGAAAATTTTCAGTAGTATATAATTACATTTAAATAGCATTAGTCTTTGTCCTACTTTATCATCCAATCAGAATGCTGGATTTTCAAAATTTCTGATGGTTTATTTTCCATAAACTAACCAGCTGAGGTTTATTTTGATTATTATTTCAATTAAACGTCAAGGTTTATTTGTTATTCTACGCATGCGTACATACTAAACTCTACCCCCTCATGAATATGCAACGAGCACGTGAAAAGTAAAGGAGAAAATCGTGATACACGTGCATATGTTGCATACCCCATATTCTCCTCTGATTTGGACCCGGTTGTGCGTGACATGGTCTGTCCATTTGTTTGCATGTGGTTTAACCCCGATTTCAACATTATTGCAGTTACATCTCAATGGCTGGTGCACCTACCCTTAGTTGGTTCGCTAACTAAACATTTATGTACTGGTGTGTTTCTGTATGTGCCGACAAACTTTTTATCAATTCATTTTTAAAATGTCTTTGTCTATGGCTAACCAGTTTAGTTTACTAACGTTAGTAAGCCGTTCTCTGGCAATGACCAAATTTGAGTTGTTGCTTTGTAAGGTTAAGTTCATCTGTCCTTATATACATATTTTTGTTCATATATAGTTCGGAATACTGCATTATTTATTATCGGTAATAGGTCATTAGAAAGCCTCGGTATTTACGTGCATATTACAACAACACCGTATTTTGAAAGAGCGGGAGTTCACTTTGTAATAAATATTACCGGCTTATTCCGTGTTTATCGTGCGATATGCTGTCAATTATATTAGCGCGGTAAAAAGACTAAGTTAAACCTTTATAATTGAAAATTACACGATTTAGTCTTTGTCCTACTTTTTCATCCAATCAGAAGGCTGGAATTCGAATTTACTTGATGGTTTGTATTCCATATACTATCGAGACGAGGTTTAACGAGACTTGACCTCTCATAAAAATCAGACATATTTTGATAGCACGTGTAATAAAGATTATCAGATTTTCGTTCATATAAAGAACGGGGGTCATTGACAGCTTAATAAGGCAAACTATACTTTATATTTTATCATCTGTAATGGCTCCTTAAAAAGCCTCGATATTCACGTGCATATTTCAACATCTCCATATTTGGAAAGAAAGGGGCGTTTAATTGTAATAAATGTGTCCGGCTTATTCCGTTTAAATCGTGCAATATGCTGCCAATAACATAAGGCGCGGGAAAAAGACTAAGTCAGTTAAACGCTAATAATTGAAAATTAAACGCTTTAAACAGCCTCAGTCGGTCGCTTCGCTCCCTCCTTTCGGCTGTTTAAATCGTTTAATTTTCAATTAATAGCGTTTAACTATTACTTATTAAATACTTTGCTTCCAAATTAAATATAACGTAGGCTTCTAAATACTTTCATTTTTTGTATGAACCATCTCTTTCAAGATGAAAACTATGCGTTTTGGAACTGTTTACCCGCTTACATGTGAACTCATAGGTACATCCGGTTTCAAACTTCATTAACGTCCTAAGCGGATTTTTACGACACAAGAAAATTTCTTAGATAGGTACAAAATAACACATACATACCTGTTCTTGATTTCCTTCTCCAATCTTTTCCGGGTCACCAACAAACTCCTCCACAAATTCTTTTGCCAATCTAAATCTAACATTTTCCTGCAAAGGAATTACATAAACTGATTTACTTATGTAATTATACCTTTCATTGTTCGAAACAGCAAGTCTCAGGCTATTTTAATCAATAATTATATATGACAGAAATTCGCGATTTCCCATCTTGTCGAGCCAAGGGTTACGAACGTTTTACTTATCTTACGAGAAGAAGCTATCGATTCGATACCCCTTGACTCGTGAAGATGGCGATTTCCCTGATAAAACATATCGCGTTTTTATAAAAGATATCACAAATACGTCAATCAAGTTTCAAAAATTTCTTCAAGAAACCAACACACTATCTTCAAAAAACCATCGCCACAGAGTCCCGCTCATAGACAAACATATACCTTTCATCGATATGAAATCGATACTGAAAAAAATAAAAGATGATATTTAAAAATAAGAAAAACTTACCAAATTGACAGCCATGCTTTCAGTTGTAGTAAAGCAACGTGTATGAGACAAAATCCCGTGCAAATCGAAGAAAATCATTTTTTTCCGCTCATTTGCAATACAGAATCATAGTAAACCAACATACAAAATCATAGACAACCATTTTACGGTAACATCGTTAAACACCAGTGATTATCCTCGCTTCAAAATTCAAGCAAATCATTGAATCATGGAGTTCTTCTAGCCGACGGTTTTGAATGTCCAAGTAGTTGTTAAAGCGTTAAGTGATTTTGAGGTGTTATGAACGATTTGAGTGTTGGCAATAAATGAATGGAGCGTTGTGATTTTAGAATGGTTTTGGTCAGGGTGAGTGTCGATTTCATGATGTTCTTAATTTTACTCGCGAGGAAGTTTTCATAATTATGATTATTATTATGTATCAGACATACCAATCATGGCTGAAAGAACAACAAGAAATCATAGGTAGGTACATCAGTCTTTGAGATATAAATTCAACACTATTGAAAGTGGTTTATGCACATATGGATAAACAAATTATCCTCTAAGCTGTTCTTAACTTCTCCATGTTCACTGTAAAGCCACAGTACCGGGTCCTTGATCTGAAGGTCATCCAGATTCTAGTCTTGGTAAATGTTAGCGTGTTCGTGGCGAGACAATAGTCAGCGCCCTGATCATTCTACTAGCTGTAATTGGATAGCAATGAATGAAAGTGGATCTAGGCTTATCTTTTCGCACGCAATCGGTAACAACCATCCATCGTCCAGTCGACTTTGAAAGGCCCACAACTTATCATAAACCCGTTTGTAAGAAATGCATCCTATTTCTTTTCTTTTTTTTTAAGTTATACTGACCGAATGTCAGGAGAAATTTAGCAATAACGACCCATCTAAGCGTCCGTCCGTCGGTTAACTTTTTCTTATTCAAATATTATCGGATAATCCTGAAACTTTCAGATGATTGTACGCTAATAAGGTTGTCTGCTTTCGAAAATGGGGACGATCCGTCGGATAATACGGGAAAAGGGGCCTTGTGGAATTTAACTTAGTTATTTGACTTGATGTAATCTTGTTTACGCGATAAAGTCCGCAAATAAACTGAAAACAACTTCTAATCGGTCACTGCATGTTTCTCTGTTTTCGTCACATTTACTAGAAAATAATCAAAAAGATCATAACTTTCACGCAAAGAAAAATCAATTTTGAGGATTATTGTAAAATAATTGTGTAAAAAGGACCGACAGTACTGATGTAACAAACGAAAGAAGACGCCAACCCTACTTTGAAAAAGCCACAAAACTCGCAAAATGCAGGGAATATTTCTAATTTCAATCGAGGAAATGTCATTATGTTGTTACAAAAAAAATCACTATCCTTTCGGTGCCTTAAAAATAGCTGAATAGAAATAAGCAAAGAAATCATTATTTAAGACGTTCATTTGTGAAAAAGAGATGAATTTGTTATAATTACCCACCCACCAATGTTAATTTTGAAATTTGGGGTACCCATGTTCTCACGCTAGTTAGATTGCTTTCCCCGGAGAGTTCTTTAATGAATTTTCGATATCTACCATGTGAACGGGCTATCCGAATTTAACAAACACCATTTGATTCTCCAGAAACTTTCACAGAATTATTTAATATTCGGAACACCACTCGGATGTACATAGACGGACTTTTTTTCAAAAAATACGGGAAACCCTTGGAAAAACTCGATGACGTCAGTTAAAAAGTAAGATTTTTCAGCCGCTATTTACTGTAAAATCCTTAAATTTATAGATAGCGACTGTTGCTTCCGCGCTAGTTTTTTCTTACACTGTTTCCGTCTAACAAAATGCACAATTTTGTAAAATACCTATCCGCCTTATATACATCCAGGGACTCTTAATATACATGTATACATATTAAGGGTCCATGATACATCCACGGACACTAAATATACAGAATATATTGTTGCTTTTGCTTTCGATTCAAAACTGAGGACCTGTATATTTTGACTATCATTTTTTCACTATGAAGACTATATCTTAGCGTCAAAAGTAATGTATGTTACTTAAGCATTTTATTCTAATATAAGAAAAACGGTCTTAAACTTTTGAAGAAACCATAAGCTACCTCGGTATTGCGTGTGGTGCCGCGTGATCTTGTCTAATTTGTAGAAGGGTTAAGTTGTTAGTATGTTGATTACATTTCATCTCATGTATAAAGTCATGCTATCATTTAGATTTCATGTGTGAGTGAGAATGAAATGAATGAGAAAGTCATGAGCTTGGGTTCTGTTCACATAACTCCGCCCCTGCATGCTTTTCCTAACAAGTTTCCCGCCTAATCTTCTGTGCAGCCCTCACTCTGCTCTAGACCTTGCGAAAGGACAGGTCGTAGATTTATTCTATTTTGGGTTCTTTATTTTACCCATTAGAATGTTATAGCTGCAATTACATCGTATTCTGGTAGGTTAAATTCTTATTATCTGCACGTTGCATATTTTGTTGTATAGATTTTCCCTTTTCTAAGGATATTTTAATATTTCTATTTGCAGGCTAATTTGTACATAGCGCAGATAAAACATCAAACCCTGATCTTAGTCTTTCATTATTTTCACCGGGTTACATATTTATTTGGTCGTTTGGTGACTAAAACTTCGTCACTTCAGCGGGGTGCGCAAACTAACAGGGTCAAAACTTTTTGCATCGTGCTTATTTTCTGAATCTAGAATGATCAACCAGGCTACCTTCCAGTGAACGAATTGTTGGAATGCGACTTCTGGCTGACCTATGCTGGATCAAATATCTTTTTCAATGATTCATTTTACAGAACTCCTGGATGGTCCCTTATCGCGTGACGGGTCACATATACTTTTTAAACGGGCGTTAAAACTTAATATACGCACACAAGCCGATGAGTTTAGTTCGATGCAGAATAAAGGTCTATTCAGGTAAAATAGGATAAAGGATAATATACCCCTTGGGCGACGCACAGGGGATTAGGTGAGTGACGTTGAGCGGACTATATAAGCCCAATCAGGGAATTAGGGGGCCACTTCCAATTTGAACGTGGACCAATATGCTTTACTTTAGTAAGTAAATGTTGATTTTTTACCACCTTGAACTTTTTCAGCAGCTTTCTTTAGGTAGATCGATCTGAATTATTTCAAACAATACATTCCAAAGCTGTACCTGCGCAGATCCATGGTTTTCTCTGTGGCCAACCAAGTTTTCTTCGCGGATCGAGCAACTCTAGCTTGGACAAAGCTGCAGTTTCGAAGTTTTGTTCGCCGGATGAACAAAAGATAATTTGTTTTCCGTATTTTATTACCCAATAACGAAAAAGTCAGTCTCTATCCCCGGCGGAGTGCATGTCGCGTACCTATTTTGCTCTGAGTAAAATTCGGATAACGGCCTGTTACAATAGGCGAACGGCTTCATGATTTCGAGAACTATCGAGAAAATGAAGTTATGCCTGTTTTCTAAATATCATTCCGATCAATTGACTAGCAAAATGTCGTAACTACAGTTCGATAACTCAGTGCGAAATGGTTGGAACTCCCTATTAACATAAAGGGACGGTTACTGTTTCATGCTAAGCCATCGAGTTTTGTTAAGGCTGTAGTTGCGATATTTTACTCGACCTTTGGCGAGTATTATATTGATTATTGAAACATTTTCAATCGGTTTTCCCTCCTAATAGAAATAATCTGGTTATGCACTTGGAACAGTCACCGACGGAATTCCCCGGATTACGTTAGCTAATCGGAACATCACTCGTGCATTTCCATTGCGGCTACATCGGGAACACCATTCGGAACATCGCTCGGACTTTTCCGTAAACTGGAAAGTTGTCTTTTCCGTAGAATCGCCGAGGGTTCCCGATTGAGGAAACCCTAGTCGATTCTACGGAAAAGGGCACTTTCAAGTGTACGGGAAAATCCGAGCGATGTTCCGAATGTCGTAAACCGCCCAGCCCAGCACTGCGTTCAGGATGTCGAAACGATTTAAACCGTTAGCAAATCATACTCCGCTTTACAAGTAAGCATGTGTATGTGCAAAGCGAATTACACTTGGGTCTAGATCGACATTTAAAAAACAACAACAACACCAAAACACTGATAAAATCGCCGGTGGGTTACAAAATTTATGAAGCTTGAGTACATGAAAGACTTGAGTTACAAGGTTTTTGTAACCCAGCGACTAATTTTGCTCGGCTTTTGCTGTGCACTGCACGTTAACACTTTGTTTAAGGCTATTCGAAAATGTAAACGTTAATTGCGGATCACCTTTTGAAACAATCCGTTAGATCTTGTTAATAAAATCATCAAATTACGTCATTATTAGGCCACGCCACATATTCGAAACACTGAGGTTATCAGTATTACCAGCGGGAAAAATTCAAACTGGATAGGTAGATCTAGAGAACTTAATCCTTTTTTACATTTTTTTTATCAATTCCATGACCAGATCAAAAGATCTGAAATCAAATGTTGATAAATTCGCTCCTCCGTTTGTTATTTGAAGAATCTTAAAACACAGTGACTGCAGCTATAAAAAGCTGTTTATGTTATGATTTAATGTTCATCCATATTTGCCACTTGGCAATAAACTTAACTTCAGGTAAAATCCTAAGGGCAAATCTTGGAATTGTACTTGTAAGATCATAAAGATATATTATCCAAACCTTAACAGTATATCAGAGATCAGAAAACATGGTTTTAGTGAAGAAAATGCAGGATACAAGCATTTAATTCATAAAAATCATGATTCTCAATATTTATTTTTTCACTTTTTATCTTGACAAGTATCAAATAATATTTTATGAGTGGGGAAAACATGTTTGCTATATTGTGTGTACAGATAGTTAATGGTTTGCCTTTGTATTTTAAAGTTTCAGTTTGTAGCCTGGATGGTCGTGGTAGATGGTAGAAGATATGGTGGAGTTCACATCAACAACTATTGAAAGTTAAGTTTTATTTATTTATCTTAATTATCCAATCCAGTCATTTAAAATGTAATTGTTAATCAAAGGTAATAAAGGAGACTCTTTTCTTTTGGCATCATCATTATTTTTCAAAATTAATCTCTTCATAATTAAATTGAAAAATCCAGATAGATGAAAGTATAAGCTAACTGGGCCCAGCTTTTACTTTCATCATAAATGAGTTAAAACAATTTGGGAAATGTATAGGTACAAATGGCTTTCTACAGATTGTTTTAGTTAATGATTAATGAAATATGTTTGGAAAAAAATAAGAATTGATGATAAAATCAAGGTCAAATTCATCCTTGGTTTGTTAGTTAGGTTTTGAGGATGTAAGTTTTTGTTTGTACTTAACTCCAGAGGATGTGGTACCAAGTAAGTGTAATTACTACAAGTTATATTAATTCATTGAATGGGGTTTCAATGTCACTTTCAACAGTTTTTCAGTTATATCACGGTAAATATCCTAGCCATGACCTCAGATTCCTGATAGTTCTAACCCCAGTTTATGCTGGTTTTCCTTTTTTTTTCAATGTCACATTCAACATACAGGTAGAATGAATGTGGTATTTATTTCTTCAATTTTCACTCTGTAAGTAAGTTAAGCCAATCAACAGTACAGGTATGTCAGTATTTTCACACCACCTACTCTCCTAACCATGATTTCCTGATTCATTGGGTATATTTGTCATACATTAATGGCTCGGAAGTCTGGCTGACATCTGTAAGTATATTAGGATAAATAGGAACTTTACACATATTGTATCTCGGCACACTTTCAATGGATTGTGTTTTCGCGGATAAAAGTAAGTTGGGATGGTTTATTTGAACTTGTCAGTAATTTTAACTGGACAATGCATCACAGTTCAGACCAATGTCTCTCTAAGTGTTCTCGCGGAAAAATTTAATTCATTAGGATAATTTATTCCAACCTATCAACAAATTTTAACTAGACAATGCACAATGGTTTCAATCATTATCTCTACTTGTTCTTGTGGAAAAAAATTAATCAGTTAGGATAATTTATTCCATCCTGTCAACACATTTTCAAAGGACTATGTGTCGTGGTTTACAACCAATTTCACATTTACTGCTCTTGCAAATATTTATAAGTAAGTAAATAAGTTACAATAATTTATATCAACCTGCCATTGTATTTTAACTGGACAATGCAGCACAATTAATACCATTGTCTCAATTCCTGTTCTCGAGGATATGAGTTAGTTATTTAGTTAGGATAATTTATTTTCCAACCTGCCAAATTGTTAAACAGGACAATGCACGGTAATTCCTTACGATTTCAGAGTATGTGTCCTTCCAGATATAAGTCAATTAGTTACTATAATTAATTCCTACCTGTCGGCATAATTTAATTTGGACAATACATCACAGTTCTGACCAATGTCTCTCTATGTGTTCTCATGGAAATTAGTTGAGTAGGTCAGATATTCAATTCAAACCTTACTCGTCCTACCAGCCAACATATTTAAACTTGACAATTACCAGTCCATTCTGATGTCTCTGTATGTGTGGAAACAAGTTAATTAGTTATGATATTTTTTTCTATCCTGCCAAATTATCTTATCAGGACAATGTATCACTGTTCCAATCAATGTTTCCTATAAAACATGTTGATTGTTCTTTTGGAAATAAAACAATTAGCAAGGATAATTCATTACCACCTGCCAAATTAATTTTGCTGGACAATACACCAAGGATCAAATCAATGTGTATATAGGCGTTATTGGATATCAATTAATTAGTTATGATAATTTAGATATTCTAACCTGCCAAATTGTTTTAACTTGACATAATGCACCACAGTTCCAATCCATATCTCTGTGTTCTTGCAGAAATGAATTAATGAGTAAGGGTAGTTAATTTCAACCTACAAACATATTTTTACTGGACAATGTATCACATTTTGAATCAATGTCTCTCTATATTTTCTCGCAGAGATAGGTTATTGAGTTAGGATAATCTACTTCAACCTTTCAACAAGGACAATTTATTTCAATCTTTCAACATTCTTTAATTGGGCAATGCATCTCATTTGAATCAATGTCTTTCTATATGTTATTGCGGAAATAAGTTAGGGTCGTTTAATTCAACCTAAGAAATAATGGACAATGCATTGAGGTTTCAATCAATGTCTCTCTATGTGCTCTCTTGGTTATAAATTAATAAGTTAGGATAATATATTCAAACCTGTATACATAAATGAATTGGACAATGCTCTCAATGATTTATTCTGACAACTTTACATATTTCATCTGGAAAATGCATCGCAGATATACTAAAGTCACATTGTCCCACAGGATATAAGTATCAAAGTTTATAAGTAAGGATAATTTATTCCAACCTTCCTACATATTTTAACTGGACAATGCAACATATCTCCGTCTAATGTCACACTATGTGTTCTCATTGAGGTGAATTATTTAGGCTAAGTATAGTTATGATAAGTTTTTTCTAACCCACAAAAACATGCCTTTACTAGTCCATTTATCGAGGTTCCCACAAAAGAGCATTCTATGTTTCTAAGGATATAAGAAAGTTATTCATTTTCGTAGATATCTTACTTTTGTTCATATTGATTATACACTGATATTCGCGGCGGCGTTTGTAGAACAATTTCTTTACATAAGGTCCTGTATGTGCACATTTATCCTTTTCTCACACAGATTTCTAATAGTAATTTAGTTCAGTTGATAATCATTAACCTTACTTATTTTCTCTATTTCTATCTTTACTAATGGTATTAACATTAATTCGTTAATAAATCACTATTGCATAATGTATGTTTTGGTAAGTCTATACTGGTAGTTCAGATGTAAGGTTAGTGGATTATCAAGATTAACAAACTCCCATCTAAATGTTTCAAATGAAAAAGATTAATGTAAAATTTATACAGAAAATATCAAATTGTTAAAATCCAAACAATTTTTTTTTTGCTCTTCTGCTAAAGTATCACATTTTCAAAATCATCATCTACATTTACCATCTAATGACTATCTCTTCGATGGCCAAAGTACCCTTCTATTATTGCACTCATCCTTTACAACACCATTCATACAACATGATGCTTAGTTAGGTCTTGTAAGTGCTCATTTATCCATTTTACACACTACTTTATGATTGTAATATATTGTCCTTTTGGCGATCAAAGCCTCCTAATTACAGCTCTAAAGCTGGAGTTATGATGTTTTGATCGCCCATTGACGATATGTCTATATAGTCTGTCTGCCAGCTTGCCAATATCCCTCATCCTTTGTGGCACCATTTATACAACATTATGCTTAGGTAGGTCCTGAATGTGCACATCCGTTTCACAAGTTTTCTTATTGTAATATATATCTGTAAATAATGATTATCTAAGGCGTTTGTATTAGTCTACCGAGTCTGGCAGATTAACTAACAATATTAACAATAAGAAACATGTTAATTTGAGCCACATAATTGAGTCATGTGTTTGAAAATTAAGATTTATGTGTCATTATATTGGTAATTAGATTGTATTTGGCTATATAGTCTGGCAGCTTTACTTACAAAATTAATACATGTACTAATAACAATATATTTATGTATAAATGAGCATTGGGGCCCCATTATTAATGTTATATGTTTATAGTTAAGTAAGATTGGTGTGTCATTATATTTGCCAATTAGATTGTATTTGTCTACTTGTATATAGTCTGCAAGCCTTACTAACAATATCAATAAACATGTAAATAAGAGCATTATCATAAATGTTAAGTTAAGAGTTAAGACATGTCTGCCAGCGTTACTAACAACATTAATATTTATAAACATGTTGATAAGAGCTTCATCATTAATGTTATATATTAAGAGTTAAGATGTGTCTGCCAGCCTTACTAACAATATTACTTTAGTAAACATGTTAATTAGAGCCTCATCATAGATGTTATGTTTAAGTTTAGATGTGTCTGCCAGCTTAACTAACAATATTTGCTAACAATATTAATAAACATATGAATTAGAGCCTTATCATGAATGTTAAACATGTTAGTTAGAGCCTAACAATATTAATCCTTAGGACTTTTTTAAATCTGCATAATAGAGGTTAAATGTTCAAAGATTTATGATATTATTGACACTACAACATTGTTGCATTGAGCACTTGTAATACTTTTTCCCGTTCTACCTTCTTTCTTTCTTTCCTTTTTGGTACAAACATCATTCGTCTATTGATCAATGGCCAAAGAATCCTTTTCATCTGTAAGTACCAACATCAAGGGTCAAACCAATTTTTGCAAGTCGTAAAAAATTGAGGTTTCAAGATTTTAAAAATTTGGTAGCAAATTCTCAAATCATGTTTAAAAGCTCCCCAATAAAAGTCATTATAACTGATTATAGTGTTAGTAGTAGTACTTGTAGTAATTATACAATTTTCACACTCATCCCTTCAACAATAGTATATGCACATTTATCAATTTCACTTAAATTTTTTTATTGTAATCTATGTCTGCAAATAATGATTATCACTAATCTCTGCATGTTTCTCGAACTCTCTCTCCTTTACTAACAATATTAACATTAAAATCATGTTAACTACACACATATTATTATATTATTGTGTTTGTCAATGAGATTTATTAAGTGTTTGGAACAACGCGATTAGGTGTTTGATACATATTTAGAAATCAAGGAACTATAAGAGCCGCAAAAATGTTTTTCCTCTTTTTGTAATACATTAATTCTCTTTAAGAGTTAAGATCTTTGTCATTAAATCTAAGATTTAAAGGGTGGTCCATTTCGCATTTAGTTTCGAATGACATAAAATTCACTTACCATCTTCATTTCCCAGCGCAAAACAGATGTAACTGTGTATGTTTATAGGCAGTTACGATTGCTTTGCAATGGGCCTCAATCTACCTTGTGATACAATTTGACCTGCTTACTTTGTGTTTTCAATGACTGTTAATTATAGGATTCTTATAGCAATTAACAAATAAAGGGAACCAGCGATAATTTCAAATATCAATTTATTATCAAATTGCTATATATATTGGGAACATTGTCTAGTTTTGATGCAAATAAAACAGATTGACTGGCTAACATTGTGTTTTGATTGACTGGATTAATTAATTAGGATCCATATGGAATCACCAAATTAAAGGAACCTGTGGTAATCTGTATTTTTCCTCTTCCACAATTTTCTCTTTATTTCTTCTGTCATCATTTGATTTTCTTTGGCTGCATTGTCTAGCTTTAAGCACATTTTAAATATTCATGGTGACTTCTATAGTTCAGCAGTATTATCAGAGTTCATGATAACAATCAAATAAGATTTAAAAGTTTATGGTATACTCGTATGCATTGACCAACACGCATTGTGTTTTGAATGACTCGGCTAACTATTGGAATCATGTGGGAATTAAATCAAAGGATCATGATAATGTGGCTTTTTCCCTTCTCCATTACTATATCATTATTTCTGCCAACTAAGTTAATCATTCCTTGTGTGCATTGTCTTGTTTTTAAAACAAGTTCTTAATCTTTGTGATGACATCAATTATAAAGCCAATAAGCTAAGTTGAAATTTTAGCTTGGAAGGGTATGAATGGTATGTCAAGAAAAATTTGGACGAATTCGCATTTTGTTTTGAATGTCCCAGTTATTTATAGGAATCATGCATAAATCAGAACAAATTACATGAACTCCTGAAGTATTGTGACTATTCACATTTCTGCTATCATTTTGATATCACTGCAAAAATTGTTTTTTTTTGTGTGTGTATTGTCTAGTTTTCAAGCAAATTATTCCAAAATTCGCAGAGACGTAAATTATAAAGTTAACAAGTTAGATTATATTGCAAGGTTATATTGTAAGAGTTAAACTTTACATAGAATAGGGGCGCTATTCCGGTCACTCGGGTGTCGGCATTGGGGTAATGTTTTGGTTATTTTTTTTGTGCAACTGTGTCAAATCTATTTTCCTTAAGCAATTGCTTGGAAAGTTTTCACATTTTCACATGCTTTTGTTACTATAACATCAGCCTCTATACAAAGATTCATTACTGTGATATCCATTATAATTAGTAAATGCCTTTGGTTGTATTGTTAGAGCAATTATGCCAAGATTTAAATGAGGATGATAAATACTGACCAACCTGCATTGTGTTTTGAATGACTCCCTTTAAAGACAGTTATGTATAGGATTCATCTGAAAATGAAATTAAAGTAACCTGCCTAACATGGATTTATCCCCTTTCTGCTAATGTTTTCTAATTTCTGACAATAATACTCAGTTCTTTCTCACTGCGTGCATTGTCTTGTTTGTGAAAATTAATTCTTTTTATGCCCCCGATAGGGAGGCATCATAAATTTGACTTGTGCGTCCGTCCGTCTGTCCGTCTGTCCGTCCGTCCGTCTGTCCGTCCGTCCGTCCGTCATTCCGTCCAAAAACTTTAACATTGGCCATAACTTCTAAATCAAAGCGGTGTCGGGGGCATTGTCATCTTACAGTGACAGCTCTTGTTTTTTAATGCTTGGTATTAATCAGTTAACCGTAGGATTCCTGCAGAAATTAAAACTAATTGAATAAACCTGCCTAATGTGGATTATTTGCCCTTTCCACTTTTGTTTCATTATATCTGCTAAACATGAGTTCTTCCTTGTGTGCATTGTCTAGTTTTCAAGCAAATTCTTCTAAATATTTTTGGCGATGTCAATTATCATAGACAATTAAAAGTCAGGTAATATTAGTAATTTAATAAGGCTAGGAAGCGTGAAAATATATATCAAAATTTGTCATTGGTGTTTTTGTTAGGATTATATGAATCTGGAATAATTAAGGTTTAAGGGAAATCTTGGTAAGCTTCCTGGTTCATGGAGTACATGGTAAGATGCTTTTGACGGCACTGACTGAATGTCATGGTTGGTAGCTAGGCTATTGGGAGGTTTGTAATGGACAATGCCTTAACTTGGTGGTTGGCTGACTCATCTTGGTGGATGGTGGACGATCAATGTGGGATTTGGTGTTTGGTGGATATTGACTGAACTTGGTTGTGTGCTGGCTCACCTTGGTGGATGGTGGACAAACAATGCGGGGTTTGGTGGACAATGCCTTAACTTGGTGGTTGGCTGACTCCGTTGGTGGATGGTGGACGATCAATGCGGGATTTGGTGTTTGGTGGACAATGACTGAACTTGGTGGTTGGCTGACTCATCTTGGTGGATGGTGGACGATTAATGTGGGAATCTGTGTTTGGTGGACAATGACAGCATGTGGTGGTTGGCTGACTCAACTTGGTGGATGGTGGACAAAAAATGCTGGATTGGATGTTTGGTGGACAATGACAGAACTTGGTAGTTGGCTGACTCGCCTTGGTGGATTGTAGAAGAATTGAAAAGAAGCCAATCTGATAGTAGTTATGTAAGTAAACCCATTACCAGATGAAATAATGCACTGATCCAAATTCAAAAACTAGCAAACAACAATTTTTAGTTGTTGAAATTTTAAAAAAAACACCATAGATTTAGGGGGGGAGGAGGGAGGGGGGGAGGGGTAATCATTGTTAACTATGAAGTTATTGTTTAATTGCTACATAACATATTAGAAACTGCTTTTCCAAATAGTTTTTCAGGGCTTAAAATCTTCAAAAACTGAAAAGTATGTTTAAAGGTTAAATTCTTTGCACATATTTGCCAGTGATTAAAAATCAGAATTCCTACAATTACAATGAAAATTTGTAGATCACACTTACCGTTTAGCAAAAATCCATTTTGAAATAGCTTTTCTACCAGGTTAAGGATTAATCCCTTTAAATTGATTTACTTTCATAATAATTTTAATTTATTCTTATGACATTCATATGGCAGCCATGGTAGTAATTTAGTGACAAGTTGTATTTTTTACAGAGGAAGTCCAAAGCCCAGGTGATCTATGATGAGTACAACTCCATGAAGGCCCTGATTGCTGTAATCACTGACAGAAAACCCGTAGAGACCAGACTGGGGTCACAGACCTGGACACAAACTATCGGAATATACCCAACAACAGGTTGGTTACCTCTCACAGGGAAAACGCTGACACAAATCTTTTGTTTACATAAGTTTAATTGGATTTCTAGTTTCATACCTTCATGAAATAACAAAGCCCCATTTTGATAAATTGTCTCAACTTCTACCATATAACATAGATATTTAAATAGATATTATTCTCTATATTCTCTTTTTGTTTCACTGCCTGCATCTAATTGCAAGAATTGTTGAAAAGCCTGAAGATAAGCTATTTGTTTGAATAAAAATTCAATAGGATGAGGCCCCCCCAAGTCCAATTCAGTGATACATTTTTGTTTTTACAGAGACAGTTTTAAGCCAGGTGATCTACAATAAGTACTTCTCTAAATCAAGTCCCTGATTGCTGTAATTGGTTGGAGACCAGACTGGAGTCACCTGGACATAACAAACTGTGGAAATACCTCAAACACAGGTTGGTTAGCTAAAACAGGGAACACAATAACAAACTTTGTGGAAGACTTTAGAGCTGGGACATGTACAGTTGATATGGCTCGTTCGACCACCTCTTTTAAGTGACCATTCGAAAAAAAAAATCAATGAAACAAAATCTCTGAGGGTAGACATTTTGTAACATGCAGTTGTTTATTATCAAATCTCGTGCTGTTGAAAACCATTTGAATTGTCTCAATAAAACCAATTTGACAGCCATTCAGAATGCGTGAATCTTGATGGACACAAATAAAATTAAATTGTTCACCTGTGTTTGTTTAATTACAGATGTTCAAGTTAATGAAGTAAGACAGATATATGAGAACCCTCTAGTCAGATGATCCTACAAGAACCCTCTAGTTAGATCCCTACAAGAACCCTCAGGTTAGATCCCTACAACCCTTGAGTTAGATCCCAACAAGAACCCTCAGGTTAGATCCCTACAAGAACCCTCAAGTCAGATCCCTACAAGAACCCTCAGGTTAGATCCCTACAAGCCTTGAGTTAGATCCCTACAAGAACCCTCTCGTCAGATTCCTACAAGAACCCTCTAGTCAGATCCCTACAACCCTTGAGTTAGATCCCTACAAGAACCCTCGAGTCTGACCATACACAACTGATGAAAATAGAGCTGGTGCCTGAAGTAACAGATAAGGAAAGACTGATTGATGACAAGCTTGGCCTAACAAAAACTAAAGGAAAGAGGATAAAGAACTATGAAGACGATAAAGAAAGATGAAAGTCCTGTGAAACATGGATAACATGTAAGTCAATACATCTATTTTGTTATCTCGACTGTTTTGGAACCAAAAAAAGTCCAGTTATTGTGATGACCTGATGCAGTCCTTGGTGGCATGACAAAATTTACCCCTTGTCATGCTGAACCTGGAATATTCCTGCTTTGGCAGGAGATATGGACAAAGATCAGCCTGCACATATGTGCAGTCTGATCTTAGGATATACTACCTGATGTCACTTTTTTAGAAAAAAAAAATGGTTTTAAAAATTTCAAATAAGAAGTAACTCACAATCAGTGCATCCACTTTGATTTTAATAAAATTTGTGCCAAGGTTTTTTATTCAGCATGACGAGGGTTAACATAACCCACTCTGATAGATATGGATTAAAACCACAAAGTATTTGAAGCACAGGATGCAGTTTTTCTGGATCGGTATAATTATTTTGAAGATGTAATTTTCAAAATCCTTCAGTTTTTAAGAGGAAATAAGTTGGCATAGACTAAGATCAGATTACACATATGTGCTGACCATTTGTCTATGGATCCTGCAAGCAGGAATATCATACAGTCAGTTTGACAAGAATGAAGATTTTTTTCACTATTAAGAACCGTTTACAGCGCTCTTGTTCAACGAAGCATAAGATATGTCCAAATAAACAAGGCTTGGGAGGATTAATTAAGCATCTTATTTTCTCAAATAAATGTGACTGGTCACGCAAAAAGGGATCATCTGGGAACTGAGCAAGACAAATATTTAAAAAAGATCTGTATCAGTATAGGTCAACCGGAGGTCGCATTTCAAAAATTCTTTAACAGGAAGTTAGAATCAGCATTGTAGATTCAGAAAAAAGTCCACTGCAGGGTTTTCCTTGACTCCGTTTCTTTGAATTTGGACCCCCCTTTTTAAGAATTGCCCAAAATTGTCAAAGAAACATTCTTTCTCTAGTTTAAGGGGGTCATAATGTGGCAAAATGACCCCCAGTCTTGAACATAGAGGGAAAACCCTGGTCCACTGGCAAACAGTTTAAATCCTAGTCAGACTGTGCAGTCCGCGCAGTCTGACTACAGTCCACACTTGTCGCTTTACCAAGATAGTCCCTTTTTGCGTGACGGGTCACAAATTATTATCAACATAGGCATAACTAGGATTTTTATAGGCACTCAGAAGACGACAAACATAGAACATATGGGATAAAGGCAACATGTAACAAAAGATGAATGTCCTCCATCCACTCTTCTTTTCTGTGATTTGAGCATTGGTGAAAAATCAAAGATCGTAACTACAGCTTGAATAAGCTGTAGTTTTGATGTTATGATTATTCATCAAAGATATCTTTGGCCGTCATAGCGCAGTTGGTAGCGCGTCGGACTGTCAAACTAGAGGTCACGGGTTCGATCCCCGACGGCGGCACTCATTCTTTCCGACTATTTGTCTCTCGCCAATGGGTCAATAATCGAAGATCTATGTGAGATAGTAGCTGGAGGCTAGGAAAGGATGTAATGGTAGTACTGGCGTGAGAAATACCAGGAATCCATTGTTAGGTGCTCCAGCCGCCGTGATATAACTGAAATAATGTTGAAAGCGGCGTAAAACCCCTTTCAATCAATCAATCCATCAAAGACATCTTTTGAATGAGGATTTACTTTCACTTGGGTAATGAGTGTAAAGGTAGTTACGCTTTTGATCAATAGTAAATCCCCCTCTTCTTCTCATCCCTTGTCATGCTGAAACAGGTGTTGGAAAATTGTATTGAAATCAAGGTGCTGACAGCACTGACTGAACTAATTTTGGATTAGCTAATTTCTTTTGAAAATATTTCATCTTTAAATTATTCTGGCTAAAAAGGGAGAAAAAGGTAAAAGGTAATGTAGACCAAGATCAGACAGCACGTAATGGCAGATTTATCTTTGCCTTCCTGAGCATTTCAGGGTCAGCTTGACATGGACACTTTCTTGTTTTTCAAAATTTTGGACCTGTCTAAATTCAAAGGTTTTGCAGACTAAAATTTAAACTGGATTTAATTTGAAAAATAACCATCCAGTAGGGTAGAAAAAAGTGTGGAAAAAGAAGAAATTGTTTTTCAGGAGCAATTTCTACTTTTTTCATAATGTTTTCTCTATCATAAAATCACAGGCACATAAAAAGCAGGGATTAAACTGCAAAGGGTTAAACAAATATCCCAAACAAAAAAGAAAAGCAAAAACCCAAATGAATGGAATTATAAACTTCATGTGATAATACTTTCATTGACATGGTTGTATTAATATTTTCTATAGGTAGTGCAGGTTACTTATTGAATACATAGAATTGAAATATGCATATTGAAATAAGTGCAATGGCTCAGTTCTGCATGCAAGACTATTGACAAATTGTTCCCTTGGCCCTCTGAAAACCTGTTGTTTCCAGATTTTGTTTTTGTTGTCATTTTGAGAAAATTAACCCTTGTCATGCTGAACCCGGGAAATATTCCTGCTTTTAAAGGAGGTATAGACAAAGATCAGTCTGCACATATGTGCAGTCTGATCTAACACTACGCTACCTATTAATCCCCTGTCAAGACAGAATTCTTCCAGAAGTAAATAATAAAAAGAAATATTGCCCTACACTCTTGGATTTTAGGGTTTTCAGTACTTTGAAATGAGTGCAATTCTGAGAGGATTTTAATTCAGCATGACAAGGGTTAAGTTTTCTTCTCTGCAATACTTTATTTCTGAGATACTATGCTATACAGGGTCAGACTGATCGGCAAAAGCTTAATTGATTCTTTGCAACAAAATGTCGAGTTAAAACTATTGGAAACGGAACTTGAAGAGAAAAATAATTGATTTAAATGTGCCTTCTTGTAGAGTCTAAAAAGAGGAAAGAAGTCAATCTTGATGACATCAAAAAGACAACAAAGATACCCAAGGAATTAGCCAAAACAACAACAACAATTATAGAATCCATTTACCATTAACTTGATATGGCTTGCTGATCTGAGAGGCTATAGAAAAAAGGAAGTCAATCCCATTACAGGTATTACATTCAAGTTTATATAAAGTTTGGCTTAAGATTTTGGACCTGTAATAGTTCTGTAACATTTAGGAAGTCAATGTTAATCGAGGTTTCCTAATGTTTCAAACTTGGTTAACGTTGTGAAAATTTATGAATTTCGAAATGTTGCAGACCTCTTATGGTTCTACTACCTTGAAAAGAAGAATTCAGAACAATTACAGGATTAAGTACTGGCTGGAACAGTCAAACTGCAAGTTCTGGACAATCGCTGGACTCAAAGCAGAATAAAGATTGTTTATCCAAGTCTAAAGAGCCTTAGCTTTACTGCTTGGCCTCTACTGACAAGTTATCAGTTCAAACACCCTTTGTCAAATGTCTGATCATTTATTTCAGATTTCACTGTACTGGCAATTAATTGGAAATAAAAACCGTACTTTAGGCTGAACGTTAATGTATCTTTATGTTTTTAGCTCTGCTGTTTTGAAGAAAAGCTGAGGTATTGTGATCACCCTGGCCTTGTTTGTGTTGGCATTGTTGTTGTTGTGTAGGCCTTGGTGTGACATACATTACTTTTGGTCGTTTCTGTTTTTATAGAAGATATCTTCATGAAACTTTGCATATGTGTTTACTATCATTTGAGCTATCCAGACTATCAAGGGGATAAGTATGAAAGTATTGAGAATTTTTGCTTTATCCAGCACCTGCAGCTGAGCATTGCACTCGTAGGCAGTGTTATTGTTTACTTCATGATATTTAATTATAATATGTGAAGATGGTACTTAATTTCATGGAGATGTGACACTAAAAACCTAATTACACTTATATATGAATCTGGTTGCGTGTTCATACACTGTAATTAGGTTTTTGTTTTATGACTCCATGAAATCAACAAGCACTTTCATCATCAAAATGATGAACAAAACTGTGATAAGCACATTAATCTTTTTGGTTTACGAATATACCCATGTTCACATTTTTTTTACAGAAATCAAATATTGAAAAAAAAACATTCCAGAAGTAATGTGTCATCATTAAGCCACTTCCTACCAGGTGCGATACGAATAGAGGATATTGAATGAGTGGTCATTGAATGCCAAATTTATTAAATGATCTTTAAACAGATATAAACAAGGCTACGTCGAATTTTTATCTGTTTTAGATGACGAGTTTAATTAATTCTGTATGAAATGAACACAAATTTAGTATTCTTTTTATAATATGACCCCAATTTTTGCAATAAATCGGAAATTGTTGTTATTTATATTTCAAGTTATTCTGCGTAACATATAACGCTGTTTGTGAATTGACGCCATCAAAATCACAATTTCATTTTTGCAACAATAAATTCTTCTTAACTCATTTGCTCATTATTCCACTAGTATGTGTAATAACACCTGTGTAATATCAAAAAATATTGACGGGTTTATTTCACTCCCGCGACGTAGGTCATATTATATAACGCACTTTATCCTGAATTAGCAATAAAGAACACAATTTAAAAGTTTCACAGTATTTATTTCAAATGTTACAGGACCTATGAGGAATGATATCTAGAGAATCCTTATATTACCATCTCAAACAATTCAAACAGTGCAAAATTAAAGTGACTTATCTTTTTAGTCTGAGGGACAAACAATGGCAGAAATGTGTAATGTGTTATCAATAAGCAAAGACTTGTGAATAATTGAAATGAATATATACACTTACAGAAATCATCCTCATGAGAGACATTTCCAATGAGTACCTGCAACACAGTGTTTAGATGAGAAATAAAAGGAAAAGATAGTCAACTTTACCTCGACATGTCAGAAGAAGCATACAGACAATAGTTCTTGTGAAAGACATGCTGTAAAATTCTATGGACAATCATGGAGTTTTTTACATCTCTACAGACGTGCTGTAAGATTTTATGGACAATCATCAGGTCGTATGAACTTGAAGACATGTTGTAGGATTCTGTGAACAATCATCAGGTTGTATAACAATCGAGTTGTTTACATCTCAACAGACTTGCTGTAAGATTTTAAAGGCAATCATCGGGTTGTATGACTCTTCAGAAGTGCTGTAGGATTCTATGGACAATCATCGGGTTGTATAACTCTACCGACATGCTGTAAGATTCTATGGGCAATCATCGAGTTGTTTACATCTCAACAGACTTGCTGTAAGATTCTATGGACAATCATCGAGTTGTTTACATCTCAACAGACTTGCTGTAAGATTCTAAAGGCAATCATTGGGTTGTATGACTCTTAAGAAGTGCTGTAGGATTCTATGGACAATCATCGGGTTGTATAACTCTACAGAAATGCTGTAAGTTTCTTTGGACAATCAATCAAGTTGTGTACATCTCTACAGACATGCTGTTAGATTCTATGGACAATCAAGTTGTGTACATTACTACAGAAGTGCTATAAGATTCTAGAGACAATCATCGAGTTGTTAAATTGTATGGACAATCATTTCTTCAGATGTATGGACTTTATGGACATTCCATAATTATTGTGAATCTTTTCTTTCTTGCACCATTGTTATAACTTGGACAATTAAGTAAAAATACATTGCCAACCTTTTTAAATCGGAGATTTATACCGGTTTCCAGAAATCCAGTCTGTTTGACCCAGTACATTTTTACCTTTATCTTCTGAGCAATGTGTTCAAACCAAATAATGTGTTTTCAAACACCGAAGAAACGGCCTTTTCAGTCACAATCTACAAAACTTTGTTTTTATCTTATTTACTTTTCGACAAATAGAGAAGATGCTTATACAAAATTTGATGTAATTTTCGCTTTTAGTAATTACCAGTTAGTATTTTCAGTGTTCATAACAAGATTTTCGGTTGAGTAAAGGAGTTGAAACGTACAATAGGTTAACTGTAAAATAATTTTGTAGCACTTACAATATTACTACTCCGATTTTTTTCTCGAACGGTCATTTACCAGTTGTAGGGCTGACAACCAATCAAATTCTGTTATGATTATCATTCGGTTAAAAACCACGCGTAAATTCACACCACGTGGTAGATGCAATGGACATCGTCTGCTCGAAATGTGTCAATTAAGTTGTTTGTCATTGGTCAATGGTCGTCTGCACTCTGACAGGGAGCGTGGGGAGTCTACTGGTGGAATGAGTACTGTTGACTATGTGTTAACAAATAGAAATAATTTTGTAATATTGAAATATTTGATTTCAATGAGCACTCTGATCACGCTCCAATCCTATTTACAATAAATTCAAATTTGAGTATGAAGAAAAATTATTCAACAACAAATAAACCGACAAAAAATACGATAAACTGATTGAGGATAGCATTAAGAGCGATCTATTTTTAGAATAACTCATGAATAATCATAGAGTGCTGCTAGATTTAATCGATTGGTCAGAAACCAAAGATATAAATAGCATAGTTGCCGATTTCACGTGTTTCTTGAGGGAAAATGCATTTATAGTATTTGGGAAAACCCAATGCTTGAAAAACAAACATGTTGGTAATCAAAATTGTAAATAGTTTAATGAAAAATGTTTTGTTGCTAAACAGGCTTTTAAACTCTAGAGAGAGGAATAATATTAACAGACAAGCTTTTATAACAACGTAAAAAAATCTGCTAAGAAATAATTTAGACTAGCAGAGGGCTATCGAATCAGCAAACTTTCAAAATCGGACCCACGAGGTTGGATGAGCTGGCGATGTCCTCGAAATGATGAAGTGTTAAGACAAAAAACTCACAAATTGGGCAAATATTTTACCAACTTTTATTGTCCAAATTTGAGCCCTTTTGATTGGCGAACTATTGCACTATCCCAGCCTCTCAATGATGTCCGATTTACAGTGCTGACAGCACTTTGATTTATTTTTGTTTCTCTCTTCTTTTAAATACATTAAACTAAGCATACAAAGATATCTCTCAATACAATATATTGATTAGAAGTTAAATGTCATGGTTGCAACCATTTTTTTTTTAATGAATAATATTTTCCTGTCATGTTGAATAAAAATCTTTGCAAAATTGCAATAAATGCACCTGTGTCATTATCTCTTTACAAAATAAAAAATGAAAATTGTCTGTCATACAAAGAAAAAACAGGAGGTAAAGTCTATTTTAGCAGGCTAATCTTTTTTCTATATCTCCTGCCACAACAGGAATATTTTGGAATAAGTATGAAAAGGTTAAATTTTTATTTCATTCATCAAATATTTGAGTACTTATCCTGTTTGATTAAGTTTTTCTTGAAAAAAATAAATCCTCTTCATATCCTATTTGAATTTTTTTTACATTATTTTGGAGACGTTACTATATTTACTTTCCCTACAGTATTACTCATAACTAGAAGAATATGATATGTACAAAAAAAAAACACGCACAAAAGAAACTGAAATTTTTGAGTTGTTTCTACAGTCACAATTTGCCACCTTTTTTCTGTTCTGTATAATCATCAGAGCTCTAAATGTAGTGATATCTATTTTGAGGGTCAGTACAATACTACAGTATGTGTCTATACAATTATAGGCATTTGCAATAGTTTGGTACTTACTAGTTTCAAAATATAACACATGAATTTTGTTATTTTTTTTAACAATTTTTTAAGAATTACTATGAATTTTTTAACATGGGATGAGCACTATTTTAGAAAACTTGTTATTCATTATTCTATTTCAATTTAATTCAATTGTAAGTTTTTCTTTTTTCAAGTTTTAGTTAAAAAGTTATTACAGCATTCACTTTTTTTTATTTATTTTTTTAATTATTCTTCACACAATACTTTGGTAAATGTTTATGTTAATATATACCTTTTCTAATTATTATCTAATTATTTTTTTCTAATTATTATCTAATTATTAATCTAGTTATAGACTGTTTTATTCAAGATTGGTGTAGCACTTTAGAAAATAGTTCTGCTTTGAAAGAATATTCCATAATCAAAAGCTGCTTTGGATACGAGACTTATTTAGACACTTTAACGGGAGACCTTAGAGTTTATTTTACAAGACTTAGATTTGCAGCCTTAAATTTAAGAGTAGAGACTGGTCGCTATAATGAACCACCTATTCCACGCTTAGAAAGATTTTGCCAATGCTGTAACTCTCGCGACTTAGAAGATTTATACCACTTTCTTATCATATGTCCATGTTAAATGATATATAAATGAATATTTTTACAAACGTCCATCTATGCATAAATGTATTGAGTTATTAACTTCAACCGATGAAAATACTAATAAGAACATTGCTTTATTCGTAAAACATTCAATTGCTAAAAGATTAGAACTGTTATAATATGACAGTGTGCTAACACTTCTCCTTAACTTAGCTTATTTACTCAGTATACTTTCACTCTCCTTATTATATCACATGAATATTTACATTCCATTATCGGGTATATATTTTCCCCTTTAAATGTATAAGTTTTCCCCTTTAAACGTCGTCCATTTGTATCACCTTGTTTATTATGTTGATTTGTATTTGTAAAAAAACGATGTACTATGTACAAGTTTCAATAAAATATCTGTTCTGTTCTGTTCTGTTCTAATTATTTTGATTTTAGTTTTGTCCATCTTTTGTCCAATTTTTGTTTTCTGATTAGCTGGGAAATCATTTTCATTTCTCAATAGAATTTTTGAATTTTCTTTTTCATGTAAACTTCAATACAAAGTATTCCAATATAAATCTGTCTTGCTATTGAGAAATCTCCCCGTACGAAATTTTGGGACGGATTCTGGGCGGAAACGGGACGGAATCGGAACGGAAATGCCTATTTCCGTGTCAAAGTGGGGCGTAATTGACAATTCCGTCCCAGTTCATGTCACACGGAAAAGCAATGTTTCAGAATTCTGGGCGGAATTAGGTACTTTTTCCGTCCCAAATCTTGTTCTGGGCGGAAAATCTAACTTAACCAAATTCATTGGACCGGAATTGAAGACTTAGATTTTCTCTTGGGGTGGAAATTTTTTCTTTAACATTTCCTTGGAAGGGAGTTTGTACTTTAGGTATTTCAGTGAAGCTGAAATTATACTTGGCAATTATTATGAACATTCATTTATAGAAGATGATTTTTATGAAGCGAAATCTAAGAATGATATAATACAAGGCATAAATTTATTATCAAATGGATTAAATTCATAATGAAGATGTAAAAATGCTTTCATCATTATGGGCATTTTCATTTTGGTAAAACTTGTATGCCTATAAGTCCCTCCTTTGAAGTGACTTGATGTTATCCCAATTCAAACCATAACAATTCTTTTAATATTGCTAGAATAATTTTATAAAAGATTGGACCGGCCATTAATCTCAAAAAGCATTCTCTACACCATCAACCTAATTTCATCTGATTTTAGCAAAACAATAAATTCCAACACTATTCTAGTATTTTTTTTAAATATATGCATCAATTTTTGTTCTGCTAAACCTGCAGAACATAATTTACACAAATTCACCTGGAGTTATTCCCCTTGATAATATAGGTTCCTCTTTTTATGGTGAACATTTGTGAAAAGTTTCAAATGAATGCCTTCAGTAGAACTAGAGATAACACAAAATGTCAAAGTTTTCAAACAACAACAACAAAAATGACAACATTAAGGCCAATTCTTAAGGTTTTCACTAAAAATAGCCAGGGTTAAAAAAGAATATCTGCTGCACTGGCCAAAGATTTCAATACTTCCAGTGCCCTTTTACCTTTGATTTTAATGAAATTATGTGAATGACTGTATTCAGGAATAAAGCTGTTGCAACTTATAAGTAATGTTCAATTCTCCTGATCTCTTAATGCTTCCTACAGGTAATTCAGTTCGAAATCAGTTATAAAAAGGTTCTTTCTTCCTCCTATAGTTTTATTCTGATATATGTTTCACTGTTTCATAACCTGTATTATTCTCCTCTCTATAAAAAGGGTAAAGTGTATTTAAAACTCTGCAAGACAGCAGTACACAGTAAAGGATTTTACTCTCTACAGGTAGAGATTCTGCAGGCATCAATGCTGATAAGCCTTACATTCTGTAGCCAATGAAAATCCTTGTTTCTTTTCCTCATAAATGACAGCCAATGAGATAAGCCCTAGCATCTAATGCCGGTTATTTTGAATCTCTTGACATAATACTAGATCTACAGTAAATACAGATATAATGGTGGAATGATATTTGGACGAGTTTCAAGGTAAAATCTGTTCTTTCTTTAACTCATTTTCACAAATTAAAGTTCAGCTAGGAACAAGTGTAATTTAAGCCATAATGAGGATAAAATTGTAAACTTTGGAAGAGAGACAAGTCTTATTAACCTCACAGAATATTTCTGCTTTACACATTTAAGCTCTGGCAGACTATATAGACCAAGATCAGACTGTCACTGATATTAGTCTAGAATACCTGATTCTATTTAATTAGGTATGTGTGTGTGTGGGGGGGGGACTTACCAGCTACTATTATCCTGCTGATTAATATTAAAATTTTGTTTAAAATAAATTTCAAATTTAGGAGGCATTTAAGATTTTTCCCACAATAATCAGGTAGAACGCATACAATTGACATAAATAAGACAGCACATTCTGTGCAGGCTGATTCTAGTCTACACTATCAGCAAAAAGCAGGTATTTGCTGTGAACAGCATGCGAGGGGTTAACCAAGACAGTACAAATTGTCTCAAAAATTTGCAATAGATTTATATGAAACAATTTTATTCAATAGGATAAGAATTAGCCCTTGTAATGTTGAATTTAAACCTTCGCTGTTATGTAAGAATGTCTAAGCTTAGTAGATGCACTGGAAGCAAAATGGCTCATCAATATGTGCATGCTGTATTTAGTCTACAACTACCTTAGTCTGGGCCAACACAGAAATATTAACCCTTGTCATGCTGCAAAAAATTCTAGGCAAAAATTGCATTAAATTCAAAGTTCTGAAAGCACTGGATGCAGTATATGTCAAAAATACATTCTTTAAACTTTTCTCGTTTGAAAATGAAAATTATGTGGTATGGAATTAGATCAGACTGCACATATGTGCAGGCTTATGTTTATTTATACCACCTGCCTTCAGCATGACAAGGGTTAAATGGCCAGCACGAGTAGTCAATAACATTTTTGCCAGTAATGTATGTAATGCACTTGTAGAGGTCAATGCAGAATTATTGGTGTTACCTATATTTTTTGTGTGATAAAAACCTTGTTACCATAACTCAGTAGTAGTTATGAGATTTTGACTACTAATGATTTATTGTATGATAGCTGTTACATTTATCAATCTACATTTAAATGAAGTTTGTTCATCCACCAAATTAATTTTATAAGGACCTTGCTCAACCTGGACGTGTTCTTTGACTAAAAGTAAATGGGTACAGCATTATAATGCTTGCTTAATATGATCATTGTGTTTGTTAAATATCAATCAGGATTGATGATGATGTAAAACTTTAAACAGAACCATACTCAGTGACATACTATTGAATAACTCAAGTCCTAAGGAATGATTCTGTAACTGGGCACAACTCAGCCATGGGACATTGCGAGTGAAAGCAATTCAAGGGGTCATTGCAACACTATCATAAGTGCCTATAATATACAATACAAAGGCAGTTACAATAGTGCTGCACCGATTCCTCAGATTGTTCCAAATTCTGTATCAAGATTTGCTACCCGAAATCTAGTAATTCCGTGCCAAGATTTCCGGCCAGAATACAGATTTTCCGTGCCAAGATTCCGCCCCGAATCTAGTGATTCCGTGCCAAGAATTCCGCCCAGAAAAAAATTCCCTGCCAAAAATTCCGCCCAGAATTTCATTTTCCGGCCAGAAAAAATTCCTGCTCATTTACATATTTCGCCCCAAATTCCTGCCCGTTTACGCCCGGAAAACACATTTTGTTTCAATTCAAAATATCTGGACGGAAAACGTTTTTCTGGGCGGATTCCGTGCCTGAATTCCTGCCCGATTCCGTGCGGAACTTTTCGTACAGGTTAAATACATGTTTGCTTTGTGGTATCAAATTTTAAGATATTAAGAGGCTTATCTTTTAATTCACAGAGGTATGAAACTGAAAATTTAATTACACTTATGTATGAATTCATAGTGTATTAATACAGTGAGCAGCTTTTTCAGTTTCATTCTTCAGTGAATTATTAAAATACTCTCTTTATCTCTTAAAACTCCTGAGAGTTGTTGTCTTAAGGAACTAGTTAGAAATTTGATTTTAAGTTAGTTTTGTGTTTGTTATGGATTACTTTCTTTACCCCGTTCTTGAAAAGATTTTTTTTTATTTTTATTTTGCATAGTTCTGTCAAATGAATTTTTCTTTTTTATGAAAAACTCATAAAAAGAAACATTCATTTGACAGAATTATGATGCATAAAGGTTGTGCTTATTGTCTACCTTCAGGTAATCAAAACAAATGGATTTGATTGAAAAGAAACTTTTTTATTTGAGAAATATTTTTTTGTACATATATTTACCAGCATAGAAAGTTTGAAAAATTAAATTTTGATTATGACGGGTCACTTCTACAACTGACTGACCAGTGCTAAAAATATCATTACCGGTACTCAAACTTCTTCCTTAAAAATGATTATATACCACTATAAAAGAAATGCCTAAATATTCAGATGGGTTGGGGGAGATCTTGTCCACAAGTTACCTTTACCTACATGACGACCTACATCTAACATTGGGAGTTACGCTGAGACCTGGGGCTGACTGTTAAAAGGAATTTAAAAAATCTTACTATCTACATTTTATTTGATCTGCTTTACACTTTTTGTAAAAACCTTTTTTTTAAAACAACTACATCATTTCATAAGTATCTCAATGATTAGTTCTGTATTAAAATCTAACTTAATAATTAAAACTAAAGTAATAATATCAAAACTCAAATAGTAATAATAATGATTATAATTACTTAATTCTCAATAATCTAAATAGACAAAATTCTGTAATAAAATCTAACTAAATGATTAAAACTAAAGTAATAATATCAAAACTCAAATAGTAACAAAAATGATTGAAATAACGATAACAATATATTTAAGGGCTAAATCGAAGGCTCAGTGCAGTTATGTGCTGAGCCATCGAAATGAAATTGAATGTAAAATTTGATATTTATTTCTATTAATAAGTTTGAACATTAATAGAAATATAAGTTAAATATCTGTATGATAAACAAGTATCATAAAATAGATAAAATGAGGCTAAAATTATTGCATTTCTTATAGTAATGCTCTAATTTTGATTGAAATCCTATTGATCAATAAGTGACTATAGATTTATTCTAGGTGCCTTGAACCATATTCTTCTAGGCACTTTTACCAAACATTATCTTATGATGTAGTGTAACAAGGTACTTATGAATGATGTAGTTATTGTTATAGTTTGTTAAAGCCCCACCCCTCCTCCTCTGAATGATGTTGCTATTATTATAATTTGACTGTTGTTACCCCCCCCCCCCCTTCTTCCCCCCTCCCAACACACACACACTACCATTATAATTTGATTGTTGTTACCCCCCCCCCCCCAACACACACTTCTGAATGTTGTAGTTATTATACCCAGCCCGACACACACACACTCCCTCTAGAATGATTTAGAATGATTTGATTATTGTAATATTTTTAATTTGACCATTGTTACATCAACACAAAACACATCCTATGTTATTGCAACAATTTAAAATATTGAAGCCTTTTTAACTTGAAGTGACTGGTTCCTTCTTTTTGACAACTGAGACTCTAGAGTGACTAATATCTTTGACTTTGACGGATACTTTTTCAAGTCTAAAAGTTGATATAAAGTTTAAACCAAGGACAAAATGACCTTTGTGTACCATCGACATGAAGCTATGAGACTACAGACTGGATACCTTGACCACGTCTGACTTCTTTGAACTCTCATTCTAAAACATTTTAGATACAGTTATTTAAATTATTAACAAATGTTGTCATTTGACTCCATTTAATTGTAAAATTCAATATAAAGTTTCAGAAGATATTACATTGTTATATCACTGAAGAAGTTCTCATTAGGGGAAATAGGGTATCCTATGACAAGCACTTGTTAAGTTAGTTGCATGTTTATTTTGTACCTACTTTATTGTATGTTTAAGGTAGTGGATCTTTAATAGTTCAGCAAAGTTTTGGAAGTAATGAACTTTAACAGTGTTACTGAGGTTTCCTAATGATTTTCATTAGGGAATCTCAGTCAACATAGTGAAAGTTCATGGGTGCTGAAATGTTGCAGAATTATTATGGGTCCACTACCTTAACCAGTTTAGAATCTTAAACTTTTTGTCACCTTTTCTTGTATTCATGATATCATTCATCTATCATCAATTAGTATTTACAAGTATTTTTGTGTAATCATTGTACTTCACTATTAAACTAGAATTAACCCATTATTATGTGCATTCAATGTTTCACTATTAAAAGGGAATAATAATTCTTTAAGTATTTGTATTCCTTAGCATTGTTAGATTAATCTCTCTGTTAAATGCTCCAAAGATCTTCTGTCTTTTTTGAAAAGTTAAAAAGTAATACATATATTGTCCATTCAATAAGCAAAGTAATATTGTCCATTCAATAAGCAAAGTTTACACTTTTTAGCCAAAAAAACAGTTTGATAATATCCACTATTTTGATTGATTGATTTTCTTCTATCTTGCTTTTTCCCTTTCTTTAAGCACCTTATTTTAGATGTTAAAAAATCATCTTTCAAGAACTTACAAGGGTTTTTTGCAACATAATGATAAGATCATATTTGAAACATTGTAGAATTTAATAAAAACATTCTGCATGTGATACACACATTTTTTACCCTGACACGCTAATTTTTTATGACTTTCTAGATAAGGGTTGAATTTATAATTTGTAAGACTTATAAACATTTACCAGTAAATATATATAAATGTGATTACATTGTAAGTTGGTTTTTTTTACTTCAGGCTTGATTTCATACAAGACTCATCTTGAATTTTGAAGGAAACATGAATTTAGAAAAAATATATTAGATTTATGTAAGTTACAAACATTGTTATTGTTTATTTGGTGCTTAATACTCTTGTAGTTTAAAGGTAAAATGTCTGGGTGCAATATACCCAGGAGTTCTGAGTTCAAATCTTGGCAGGGGTCAACTCAACACCAATAAGATAACAATTTTGTGAAATATATAAATCTGATGATATGCCAATCTTTTTACTCTGTCTTAGTGGAGGTTGGTTTAGACAGCTTAATTTTTACAGTAATCATTAGTATGTCTTGTCTATTTCAAAATTCATATTTGTTTAGCCATATGAACACATGTTTGTCAAGTGATACCAATATTAAATTCATCTTGTGTTATGCATAACAAAAGAGTTGTTATAGTTTTGTTTTGTCCAAGGGAGAATTGAGACTGGATTTATTCACCTGGATAGTTTACAAAAAAGCCTATTACACAAGGGGGCAATGCCACGGCGCACTTTTGTGATCTAAAGATTTCCAAAGTGAATAAACCATGACTGACAATGCCTGAATCTTGGCAGGAAAGCAGTTGGAGAGTTATGTATAATCTCTTAGAATGCCAAATTAAAAGAGGAGCATAAACTTTATAATCAAATTTTGCAATTTTGCATCTTTTTCAAGTTTATTATCAACTTTCCGGCATCATAGCAGAGTTGGTAGCCCTTCTGACTGTCAATTTAAAGGTCCCAGGTTTGATCCCCAGAGATTGTGGTACTGGTGTGAGAGATACCAGGAACCCATTGTGATGTGTTCCAGCCCCCGCAATACAGCTGTAAGATTGTTCAAAGTGGCCTAAAACCCCATTCAAAGAAACAAAAGTATTATCCCTGACAGCGGCACACTCATCCAACTATTTGTCTCTCACCAATATGTTGATTATCCTAGACCTTCTCAAGATAGCAGCTGGAGGCTAGGAAAGGATGTGATGGTAGTACTGGTGAGAGAAATACCAAGAATCCATTGTTAGGTGCTAATGCCACTGCAATATAACTGTATGATTGTTTAAAGCAGCGTAAAACCCCATTCAAACAAACAAAATTATTTACTTTCCAACTCTGAACAAACAAGGGTAGACATCCACTTGCAGTACTCTTCTTTAAGCATAATTTGTTCATGTATAGATACAGAAGTTTAAGTGAGGTATCAAAGGTCAATTTTGTCTATATATATATATATATATATATATGGTATAGACAAAATTTACCTTAGATAACTCATTTAAACCTGTGCATCTGTACTGAGCTTACAGAGAATGAAACAAACTTTGATATATGTATAACTTCGATATGGGATTTCGTCTATTTCAAAATGCATTTGTATACAATCCCAGAGTCAAAATAGTGAATTCTACTTGTACATAAATGGATTTTAGCAGTCATGGAGTTATTAACTCTTCCAAATTTGAGCTTGTGCATTACATTTCCAACAATTTCAAATGTGGGCCAAGCAAAGGCTATGGCCAGCCTGTGCATCTGCAGTCTTACCAGTCTTCACTTTGCACTTTGTAGATAGATTGGGCCTAAAAGTGTCTTTAGAAAGTCGGATAAATTTCTTAATATAATATGTCGCAGTCAAGGTTGGTTAATGTTGGCCCTTCATGCACATGTCAAATTGTTGAAAATGTCATGCAAAGGCTCATTTGGATTATCTGCGCCCTGACATAGAAACTCCACCTCTGGATTTTCTGCGTATTCATCTATTATTTTTCAACTAATAATATATGTATGCACAAAACATACAGATCTGAATTTTCACATATAGATACACAAAAAATGTTAATACGGGTGTAAGAACTGTGCGCATGTGAACAAACAATTCTTCCCTGGATATTTTTGCTTTCAAAACAAACTTTGATTTTATGATATATGCACATTTCTTCATGCAGAATTTTGCATATATCTCGAATACGGTATTGTGACTTGTGATTACAATACATTTGTATGCAATCAACTAGTCACAATAGCGAATTCTACTTATACTGTTACGGTGATCCAGGGAAGGTTACTTTGTGTACAAACTCACATTTCTTTCAAGCCATAACAGTATTTTTACGCAGAAATTACAGGTGTGGAACTTTTGCGCCGGGGTGCAGAAAATCCAAATTTGGAACAGAATCATACCCGTGTCTTAACTCCATTTGTGTACGCAAGTTGGTAGTGCAACATACTTTATCCTTGGCTATATCTGCTTGAAACTTAGCATGTGTATTCTCTGTCATAAGAGCAACCATTACCATCAAGGGGGATAATCCTATATACATTTTTGTCATCCTGTTTCACATGTGCATGACAAATTTGTTACAAATACAGCTGGTGTATGTTTGTGTGACTCTGCATCTATCCATTAGTCAATCTGTCAGTTTTTGTCCAGACGTTTACTCCCACATTCATATATAAATTTCAAAATAACTTGGTACAATAATTTGTTTTCCATCATCATTAAAGCTGCTCTTTCCCAGATTGGGAAAATGTGGTTTTTGAAAATGTTTGAAAAATCAATCAGAAGAAAAGACCTCATCATGTTGAAGCCTTTGATATGATAAGATTCAATCTGGTAATGCATGGAAAGAAAGATTAATTCCTGAATTAAACGAAATTCATTCTTAAAAATAAAGCAACTAATAACGCCTAAAAAGATTTTCTCCAATTTTGTGCAATCAAAGATTAAGGTAAAAGTATTTGACAGTTGGAAATTTCATATCAATACAAGCAAAAATGAAAGATTATTCACAAAAAGTAAATTGGTAGGTATCAGATCGTCTGCAATTTGATTGTACATAGTTGTAAGCAATATGGTTTTGCAGTTAATAGTATAACTCATGTCACTTTTACTATGTCATTTCAGTTTGCTGGAAATCGTTACATGATCGTTTAACGGGATGAACAAATTGAACCGAGATCTGTCATGCTAATTTTTTCCCCCTAATTACTCTGGACCAAATCATACCCAACCCTCCACCAATGGTTGTCTATTAAAGGTTGTAGACAGTCAAAGGTCATAGATAGACTGGATCCCCTACTGATCTTACCGCTTCGAAAAAATAAGTTACAAAATTATTGAAAATTGCTGTTTTAAGTGTCGATGCACTTTGGCAATTCTTAATCGTCTAAAAGTACACACATTTCCAAATCTAAGCACAAGTTTTGTATTTTTTCTATGAAAAACTGCGAAAGAGCAGCTTTAAAAATGCTATTTGAAGGAAAAATTCAGATATTTCCAAGGTCAAGGTCATAGGTTAAGATTGACCTTGTCCAAAGCATAACTCTACATTTAAGAGATGAAGAGGGTATTTGTTGATTTCATGGAGGTATGAAACTAAAAACATTATTGCACGATATGAATATGCAAAGCAGATTCATGTACATAAACGTGATAAGGTTTTTAGTTTCATAACTACATGAAATCAACAGAAAGTCTCTTCATACCTTATAATTTAATTTCTTGAAGCGTTAATGTGAAGATTTGCCCTCAAATTCAGGGATTGTTAATAGGACTACCTACAGAAAAGCTGTGTTATAAAATTGTTCACATTGGGTGATGAACCAATTTTTCAGCCAATCAGAATGCACAAATTCTGGTTAACTCAACTAGTATTAAATTATTTATGGATGGATTTCAAAACAGCTCAGAACTATTTTTCTGCATTATGAGTGGATGTGCCATTTGAAAAATGCCTCAAAGGTCAGAAGAACTATTGGGATAAGGATTTTCCAGTCCAACGTCTGTCATTCCATTAATTTTACTTAATAACCCTCTAAAGTCCACAGTTTTTGTGGACGTTTACGTTCACCAGTGTTAATACCACGTTTGAACAATCCTGTCAGATGTTAATAGGTTTTCAAAACAGTAGTACTCATTAAGATTCAATTTACTCTTTTTGAAGAATTGTAACCGTCTGACAACTATGCATTTCAAAAATGGAGTGAAACAAGGAGTCTACGTAACTTGTTGCAACCTCAAAGACATCTTTTGAGTGTGAAATCATATTCAATTCTGAGATCGGGTGAATTTTTTGCTTGCGTAGAACTACTTTTCTGACAGAGTGAGTAATTTGCCCCTTATTACCCAATGGTCAATGGGAGGTCACTCATGAAATGAAATTACTGGAATGGCAACCTCCCCTGATACAACTTATGTATGTAGAACAAAGGCAAATTAATGGAAATATCGGTATAAACATGAATACCGATACAGTCTGAGCAGGTAAAGTAAAGCATTCAGGCCATGCGATAAAGGTTTATGCAAAGGGGTTTTACTTTACATTTCAACACACGAAACCCAAACTCGAGACGAGTGTCTGCAATTTTTAACACGTTTATATGAACACTTACCCTTTCTTTTCTTTGAGAATGAAAATCGCGGAACAATCAATTATTATCCTTTTATAGTATTTTTATCTTCACTGGCCGAAGGCCACTGGGGCTATTGTCATGGCGTTGTGTCCGTCGTCCGTTTGTGCGTCCGGTCGTAAACTTTTTCTTTAAAAATCTTCTCCTCAGAAACTACTAGGTGAATTCTAATAAAATTTCACAGGAATGATCATAGGGTGATCCTCTTTCAAAGTTGTTCAAGAAATTTATATCCAATGACAAACATGGATTTAATGGGCGTGGCTTATTTCCAAATATGGTTAAAAGTGGGTTTTCTCAGATTCTAATTGATGGATACCAATTAAATTTTACATGAATGATCCTTGAGTGGCCATTTATCAGTCTATAAAAAATTATTGTGATCGGTTGAAAAATGTGTATTTTATGGGCGGAGGTCATTTTTCTATATGTTATTTAGTCGAAACTTTGAAAATCATTTTCTCAGAATGTAATTGATGGTTTTCAACCAAATTTCACTCGAATGATCTTTTTGAGTAACCCTTTATGAGTCTACCAAAAATTACAGTGATCGGATGAAAAATATGTATTTTATGGGCAGAGGTAATTTCTCAATATGTTATTTTGTGTAATCTTTGAAAATCATTTTCTCAGAAGTTTATGAGTGGATATCAATCAAACTTCATTGGTATGATCCTTGCGCGACCCCTTTATCATGTAGCCAAAATTATTGTCATTGGATGAAATATATGTTTTTTTATTAGCGGAGGCCTTTTCTCTATATGTTATATAGTGGAAACTCTGAAAATCATTTTCAATATCAGAAGAATCCAAAATAACTAAAAATCTAGTCAAAACTTTTCTTTTTCTTTTACAAGAATTCCAAGCCTGTGGAGCGACCCAAGCCATTCATAGCTTTCTAGTTTAAGCAGATAACACCATAATTTTAATAATGAGATTACGGAGAACTGATTAGAATTACAAAATAAGAATAATAACCTAGATCATCTAATTGTCATTTCGTTCCTTTTATAACAAATGGATCGGAGAATCACTGTTTAAACTACACCGGGAATAGTTCCGAAAGTTATCGAAACCTTGTAATTACAGGACTTTGTTGACGATCGACGATATATGTTGAGAAACGTATATCTGAAGCAAGATGCGAACTTGGGTCAGGTCATTTTCCTTTTATCATAATTTTACATGTAAAATTTCTCTTTTCTCCACAAATGGAGGAATCACTCTAGTATGCCAACAGAAACGTCCACCATCAGTACTTTCAGTGCTTTGATTATTAGATTGTCTTCAAAATTGGTCAGAATGATAAGACTATTCATTATAAGGATCAGTATTTCCTTCTGAAAATGAGTCAGATCTATCAAGCATCAAAGGAAAAGAAGCTTAATTAAAATATAATTAGAAAATCCCTTAATAGCTTTGAAGTCCAGTTTTCATCCAATTAAATTCAAACTTTCTCAGAATAATTGAATCATCTAAATGATTTCTCTTTGGAAAAATTCTGATGGATTGGGTGTCAAAAGAAAAGGGGCCTATATTTGATTTTAAATTTTAAGAATTCATTGTTTTAACTTCTTCATACATGCATGGAAGTTAATGAAAATTTCACTTAGTATTCTACATCATGTGACCATGTGCATGATAAATGCGGTCTGGTGATTTTATACTGTGTCATAGAAAAAAGGGCCTAAGTGTAAACTTTTTTGCTAACAAAACTCCTCTTTTATTAATGGATATGTTCATGTGAAACATTCACAGAATATTCCATTTCCAGTAACTATTTTCATTTGTGACTTTTTAGATGGGTTGTTTTCAGAGAAAACCAGAGGTATATAAAAAAGCCTTGCTGTTGTTCTCTGTTGGCGTTGTGGTGCGAAATTTTTGACATTTTGTGATAACTTTTAAATGGTAAGTGATAGGGCCTTCATATTTCACATAATGATTGCCTGTGTCAAGGTCTTTCTATTGGTACCAAGTTAAAGGGCATCTGTCAAGGTCAAGGTCATTTTTCAAGGTCAAATTTGTGAGAAAAAAAATGCAAAAACTTTTGACATTTTGCAATTACTTTGGAATGGTAAGTGTAAGGGCCTTCATATTTCACATGACGCTTGCCTGGGACTAGCACTTTCTGTTTGTACCAAATTCAAGGTCCTCAGTCAAGGTTATATCTTTCATGGTCAAATTTGTGAAAAATAATGTCAAAAAATTATCATTGGCCATTACTTTTGAATAGTAAGTGAAAGGGCCTTCATATTTCACATAATGATTGACTGTGTCAAGGCCTTTCTGTTGGTTCCAAGTTCAAGATAATCAGTCAAAGTCAAGGTCATTTTTCTAGGTCAAATTTGTGAAAAAAATGCAAAAACTTTGTGATATGTCTGGTTCTACTGAAGACATTCACTTGAAATGTGACACACATTCACCAACAAAAGAGCATTCTTTTCTATCAAGAAGGATAACTCTAGAAGTATTTTCTGCAAATTATGCCCCTTTTTTCTACTTACTTTTTTCCACCAACTATTAGTTTTTTTCACCATCCAGCACTTACAGCAGAGCATAGGCACCCATAGGTGGTGCTCTTATTAGTTATATGCTGCGTAATATGTATATTATGCATATGTTTATGTATATTCTTTGTTAACAAAAACAAATGGACAATAATGAAAAAATTCACTTTGTATTATACATCATTTGACCATGTGCATATTGATATGGTCTAATGATACTATACTGTGTCATTGAAAAAGGGGTCTTAATGTAAACTTCCTTATTAAAAAAACCCCTCTTTTATTAATGGATACACTCATGTGAACCTTTCACATAAATTTCCATTTCGAGAGAGTATGTGTATTTATGGCAATAAAGTTATATTCTACGTCATAATAAAAGGGGCCTTTATGTATATTTATCGTTAACACTACTCCTTCATTTATACATGTGCATATTGATGTGGTCTTGTGATTTTAGACTGCATCATAGAAAAAGAGCCTTAGTGTAAACCTTTTAAAACAAAACTCCTCTTTTTAGCTCATCTGAGCACAACATGCTCAAGGCGAGCTTTTATGATCACCTTTTGTCTGTCATGCGTCGGAAATTGTCAACAGGAACCAATGACCCGATTTCTACCAAACTTAGCAGGAATGTTCCTTGGGTGACCCTTTTTAATAATTTGTTCGTGAAATTATGATTGACCCCCAAATATGGGCATGGCAAGGCATGGCATTTTTTCGCTTTGAAATCTTTGAATGACATCTCCTCCTTAACCACTGGGCCGATTTCAATGAAACTACCAGAATGTTTCTTAGGTGACCCTTTTTTTAAAATTGTTTGAGAAATTTGATAGGCCCATAAATATGTATGGACATAGTAGGGCGGGGCTTATTTTTGAGCCCAAAATCTTTGAACGACATCTCCTCCTGAACCAGCGGGCCGATTACAATGAAATTATACCAGAATGTTACTTGGGTGACCCTTTCCAAAAATTGTTCTCTTAATTTTGATAGGCCCATATGGGCATGGCAGGGCGGGGCTTATTTTGAGCCCTAAGTCTTTGAACAACTAACCTCCTCAATCACTGGGCCAATTTCAATGAAACTTTGCGCTAGTGTTCATAGAGTTACCATTTCCAAAAATGTTTTCGTGAACTTTTTATTGGCCCATAAATATGGGCATGGCATGGCGGGGCTTATTTTGAGCCCGAAATATTTGAACGACATCTTCTCATGAACCAGTGGGTCAACTTCAATGAAACTTAACCAGAATGTTTCTTGGGTGACCCTTTCCATACTTTTTTTTGAAATTTTGATTGGCCCATAGAAATGGGCCAGGCAGGGCGGGGCTTATTTTGAGTCTCCTCAGTAGTGAATGAATGGGCAGGGTCTATCATGACTTTAAATTCTTGGAATAACATCTCCTCTTCAACAATGAGGCAAATGTTAATAAAACTTTGCCCAAAAAGTTACTTGGATGTTATCCACTGGACCAATAAATTCAGGTGAGCAGTTTAGGGCCATTCTGGCCCTCTTGTATTAATGGATACATTCCCAGAAGGCAACAACCAAAGAATATAAGGATAAAGGTGATATTTGAACTGTGACCAAATATGAATGCTCTCTGTCTGCTCCGTTTTTATGATTTGATAGTAAGTGAGTAATCAAAACATTGTAACTACAGCTTGAATAAATTCATCAACAATATTTTTTCAACAGAGAATTTATTTCTTTAATGCAATTGTGTAAATTGCATAATGGGAGTTACGGCCCTGTAACTATTAACCCAATACTGAACAAACCCTCCTGCATTAAGGATGAAATTGTTTTCGAAAGATTCAGAAATGTCACCAGTCCTACGTTCAGAATCACAAAATAGTGCAAACAGTTTTCCAATTTTACCCCGCTTTGCACGCAAGTGCACATGCAAAGCAAGTGGACATGCAAAGCAGGGTATAATTGGAAAACAGTTTACACCGTTTTTTGATCCTGAACGCAGGGCTGGCTTTGCGAGTGATGTTCAATTTATAAAAGTCTGTTAACTTTCGGAAATGCTAAAAGCAGGGTCGGTTTAAACAAAAGACAATGTAAACACATAAACCATGCTTTTTATTCTAGACTTATTATGCTCTATAAACTCCCTTACAAGCATGGCTGCTTTCCCGACCAAAACCCGAGACGGTTGACTGACGGTGCATGACGTTGGAAAGACGTCAACCATGACGTTACCGTGTTGGTCTTGTATCATCACCGACTTTCCTTCTCCATAGCTACAAACACAAGTGTACATTTAGTGTCGCCACTGAGGACTGGCTTGTTTGTCAGGTAGGACCAGATGATATCACCATTACGGCTTAAACATATGACCCGAGCTTCTGTGCCAACCAGCAGTTTACAAGGATCTGTTGCTGTACATAATTATGTGGTAGATGTTCTTTGAAACTTGGTCATCATTACTACCACAAATAGTCTTCACCTTAAATCAAATGTTGCAAGTTATGTAAAACATGGAATTCAAACAATTATAACTTGATAAAGACATCATAAAAATATGTTAGAATTATGGTATATGATGTTGCACCATGCCAAATAGCTATTTTAAAAACTGGTCAAACAGCTTGTTATGCATATGGCAAAATAAATGGAAATTATTTTTGGTTGTAGTAGGTACAATTTTCTATATAATCATCAAATTCAGGCCAATTTTATCCAGCCAAAATGAAGTTGTTGGTTTTGAACAATTGAGATATCCCTTTGCCATAAAGGTTTGATTTTACTAGTATGAGATGAGGCCTCTCATGCTGTGCAACCGTTTAAGCTCATCGAGAAATAACTTGGTAAGGTAGAAAATTCATAAAAAAGAATGTTGCATATAAATTATTTATTCTTAATCATAAAATTTCAAAAATGTAATCTGCAACCCATTATTACTGAATTACGATTGTTTTCCCCATGAAAATCATAGGTGGCCGTATCACAACATGTTGGGTTTTTTTTATTTTTTTTTAAACGTTTATATATGATTCTAAATATAGACATTATCTAAATTTTTTATCCTGCAAGTTCTTTGACGCTGCCACCTATGACGAGAAGGATAGATCAGGCTATAGAGGGATTTCATATACAGGGTGTACATATAAATATTCAGAATTTCATATAAAAATCGTAACTTTTTAAGACTTTTTCAAAAAATTCACAAAAAACGCAATTTTCATAACCATGGGGCTTTTGTCCACTTTTCAGTTAAGGGCATGAGGCTTTTGTCCCATGGGGCTTTCGTCCATTGGGCTTTTGTCCCAGGCGGCCTTTGTCCTAGGGGCTTTTGTCCTTACCCCCATATACAATGCCTCTCCGGCATAAACCCACACTTTTGATCTGCCATAAAAAAAGAAACAAAGCTTTGGATGTAAATTACATTCATCACAAATGCAAATAATTTTTTAACATATCATTTATATCATTATCATACAGGTGATTTATAAAGACAACCAAGATAGAGTGAATTTAAGTTGTTCAATTGCCCTTCTTGCACGTAACAATTTCAATTGTAATAAAGAGTGAAAAATATTGTTAGGTCTTAATACTTTCAAATAAATTCATTTAAAAGCTATCAAATTTATCAAATGCTGATAATTCATAGTAATATATGCACAAAATACAGATAAACATTGTTTGGACGTTTCTAGTGAAACGACTTGGTAGGAAACATTTGACTACGCGAGAAACAGAAAGAATAGGGGGCATGGAAAAAATGGTGTTTAAATTCAACCAGCAAACCATTTTATCTACCGAATATGCTCAAATATGGTCTGGTGTGAAAAAAAATTTATCAAACTGATTTTTTTCACATATCCTACATTTTGTAGCTCAACGGGAATTTTCAGTCTATATTTTATGCATTTTTGAAGAAAAACGTGTTTTAGGTGTTGTTTCTAGGAACCGTTTTTCTGCATACATAAGCTCTATCACTTTCTTCTATGGCCATATGCCGCGCACAATTGTCGAACATTTTCAACTTTTTTCTAGTCTATGTTGCAGCTAACGACCCGTGAGACAAAAATCGCTACATTGACAATATTTTTAGCTCTGTTTGAACTCAGAGCTGTTTGAGCTTTTCTCATGTTGCGCTTTAAATTCAATGAAATAACGGTAACTTTTCGCCAAAATCATCCGGAAAGTTGCTTAAAAATTGACATAGCAAATTTCAAGAAAATCCAATCACCACAGAAAAAAATATCTTTGCTTTAAAAGTGGCCGGTTAGAAGTTTTGACTAGTATATATCCATTTACAGTTATATACAAGCCGAGTTGACGGGCCGAGTTTTACACATCCACATCCAATAGTGAAACGTCTAAATAGTGAAACGACTGCCACCCTTTCCACACAATTGATTTTCGGAACCAGGTCCATATGAAAGGGGGGGGAATAAAGCTAGTTCTAAAATTCTTATCGGGAATCCTTAGATTTAACCCTAAATGCGTGTGGGCACACGAGATCCGTAGATTAGCATTCGAAGTACTTTTAGAGGGACGAGTGTATTCTACGGCCCTTTACGGCCCAATCACTAAGTTTTATACTATGTTTACGGCCCCCTATTCTAATTCCAATAATCTTGATTCAATTGGTTTTAATTTGTGTTTTTCTTAACGATAAGATTTTGTACTTTATTGTGGTACTAAAATTATTATTTTGACATTGATTCAAAAAGAGAAATAGTAGTTTAAAATGGACATTTTTTCTACATTTTACTGGTTGTTTTTTCGTATACTACATTTCCGGACCCCCCATTCAAATTTCAATAATTTTGATTTAATTAGTTTTATATTGTTTTTTTTTTTATTTGTTTTTTTTTTTTTTTTTTTCAAGATAAGACTTTCTTCTTTATTATGGTACTAAAATTATTATTTTGACATCGATACAAAAAGAGAAATAGTAGTTTTAAAATGGACTTTTTTTCTACATTTTACTGGTTGTTTATTCGTTTACTACATTTACGGCCCCCGATGCAAATTTCAATAAATTTGATTTTATTAGTTTTAATTTGTGTTTTTCTTAAAGATAAGACTTTGTACTTTATTGTGGTACTTAAATTATTATTTTGACATCGATACAAAAAGAGAAATAGTAGTTAAAAAATGGACGTTTTTCCTACATTTTACTGGTTGTTTTCGCGTGTACTACATATACGGCCCCCATTCAAATTCCCATAATTTTGATTTAATTTGTGTTAATTTGTGTTTTTCTTAAAGATAAGACTTTGTACATTATTGTGGTTGATAAATTATTATTTTGACATCGATACAAAAAGAGAAATAGTAGTTTAAAAACGGACATTTTTTCTTCGTTTTACTTGTTGTTTTTGCGTTTACTACATTTACAGCCCCCTTTTTAATTCCCATAACTTCGATTTAATTGTTTTCAATTTGTGTTTTACTTAGATAATGCTTTGTACTTAAATGTGGTACAAAAATCGTTCGGTTTTTTTGTTGTTGTTGTTGTTGTTTTTGGCATGGATACAAAAAGAGAAATAGTTTACGACCACCTTTCATATATTTAACCCGTCACTCAAAAACCGACCATCTGGGAGCTCCGTAAAATAATTTTTAGAAAAAGGACTCGGCTCCAGTATAGGTCAACCGCAGGTCGCATTAAAAAAAGTCTTTCACGGGAAGGTCGAATGGTCATTCTAGATCTAGATTTAGAAAATGGTCCAAGTGCATAAAGTTTCGTTCCTAGTCAGTCTGCGTAGTTCGCGCAGTCTGAATTGGATCGCATTTTACGCACTTTCCAGATGGCCCCTTTTCGCGTGACGGGTCCGACACGCACAAATCAATTAAGTTCTGGGGCCCGTTTTACTAAACTGCTTACGAAAAAATTTAATCGTCAGTCAAACCACAAATCGTACCTGCTGTTTTCTTTCATTTATCTAGTCTGCCCAAGTTGAAATATTTTATTTGGAATCGTCTCCAATGAGATGATGCATGGCCGAATTCCATATTTAGTCACTAATATAGAAGCAACTTCAATTTTAGACTTACGCAAAATAAACGATCGTAGGATGTTTAGTAAAACAGGCCCCAGATGACTTGAATCTTATTGCAAAGCAAAAAAATAAAGTAAAATTTTAAGATTATTAAATTTACCTATTTCATCGATTAATCTGTAATAGAATTTCGTTCGACAAAATTGGGTAACCTTTACTTTCCATTATCTTGCATTAATCAAAGAGTTACTTGATCAATTACAAATTTCAAACAATGGAATTAAGGTAATATGAGATATTATCTTAATTGTGGAAATCAATCACTTGCTGATAACTTAAAAGATATAGTCCTGACTTTTAAAGGTTTATTTTCATAACTGTTCTAGTGAATCTATGTATGAATATACATTTTAAGGCTCACCGCACAAAATCTACTTATAATAAGTAGATTTTGTTATTTTTTTTTTTTTTTTATTTCATTTTTTTCATTTTTCGAAACACATCAAGTGAAACGTGTGAGCTGTCCGTGGTCTTAAGGTAGAGCATCAGCCTCTAAACCCAAAAGTCCTGATTTCGATTCCCAGAAGCGGCTATCGATCTAGGTTCTTTCATTGGTCCACACATTCGGCGCGAGCACTGGTGAATTTGCCAGGAAGCAGAATTGAGAGGGATTAATCTAAGTTGTAAGATATTGTTTCCCTATCGATGTAAAATAAATAGGTTTAAACGAATCAAGTGTAATTCGAAATTAGATTTAATTCCCGACATATGTAAAATTTGGAACAGATCAATATTGAATATGCAAGTGAATGCATTAAGTCGGTATTTTAGTCACGACCTTTGTTGTCTGTACAGTTGATTTCAGTTAACTTTTTTTCGTCAATTTCTCTTATTGTTTCTTCTTTTGTTTGTATGATACTAATTTGACTATTTATCCATTAGGAAGAACTTTTAAAATTGATAAATAGAGAAATGTTATTAGTAGTATAGTTAATTCTTATTATGGCTATGATAAAGAGTTAGATAAAAAAAAATATATTTGAATCAAAATGTAAACGTTTTATTGTTTGCATAACCAAACATCACATCGAATAGGGACGGATGAAGTCTTTTATATCTGTTGTTTTGTTTGTAGAGTTTTTATACGTTGTTTTTATAGAATATATTTATTTATTTTATAGTCTCGTGCAATTCCACTAAATAAAGGCTTTTTTTTTTGAATATATAAGCATAGAATTGTTTCGCTAATTTGAAATGTGTATGGTTATTTGTATATTGATGAGATAAATACATATTACAATTGATAAGAATACCTTCGGATAATCCAGTTCAAGTAACCCCAAGCTCTAACTTTCTGTGTCTGTTCGTAACGAGAGCTACCTACACTGTCAGAGCAATAAATGGATACATATTGATAAGAAAAAAATACTTTCCTTTCTAGTGCAGAAAAAGTATTGTAGGCAAGTACAAAATTATTGGATTGACTTGCGCAGCTTAAAGTGATACTGTTAGCTTAAACAGAAAATCAAACAAGTGATTTACATGGCAATGATAGTGGGCCATTCTCAGACGAAATATTTGTCGAACCACGTGCAGTACCCGGTGTTTTCCTATTCGAGATATTCCATACGAGACTTTCTCTCAGATGACTTAGAAATCTACGATGTAATACCTTATATGTCGGTAAGTATAAGTTTATATGGAGTATAAAGGGTGTGGTGTCCATGGTCTAGATGTAGAGCATCGGCCTCTTGATCGAGAGGTCATGGGTGCGATTACCGGGAGCGACTATCGATCTTTGTTCTTTCCTTGGCCCACACATTCGGCGCGAGTCCGAGTCTTAGTACTGTGCACATTTAAATAGTTGGAAATATCACGCACAGGCTGATATAATTTCGCTTTATTTTAAAACAAAATCGCGAAAGGTTTTTGTAATTTTCTGACAGATATTTTTTGACAAGTTGGCTTGCAAGAAGAATCTAATGATAAGTATAATATTACATTATTTCTTTTTTCCCCAAAATATTTCAATAACCAAAATAAACGTGTTAAGAAAGGTGTTTGAACAAACAGAGCAGAAAAGAAGTTTTTAAGTCGACTAGTACAACGTAGTACAGTCATAAGAACAGATACTTTTGGGGACCCATATCAGACAGTTTTGAGAGTCCTAGTTACCGTAAGGGAGTCTCAGACTCGCAAAAACTGTATATCTCAAAACCCAGGTAATATGTTTGATATATTTCAATTTTTACAAGTTCTTATACAAGTAAACAAGGCAAAAATAATGAAATTTTTAGTGTTACTCGGTTATTTTTATGTAGAAAATTTGCAATTTCCACACACAAAAGTATAATTGCTGGATACCGGGTAAGGATATGAGACCCCCTCACTCGACCTCACCGTTCTTACAGACCTATATAATACAATTTATGGACCGTCGAACTATTGCAAATGCAGTTTATTATGGTTGTGTTATTTCACATACAAAATGAAACTAGAACTGTCGTAAGCTAACATTTACTCCCACTATGAGCTCGTCAGAGACAGGGATTTTCCCTAAGCAACATGTTAGTAAAAGGGGCATATTTGTCGGTCCTTTCTGTTAGAGAAGAAATCTAAATCAAAGTACTGATAGTACTGAAGGCCAGGAAATTTTTAAAATTCTAAGATGAGAACTTAAAGAAGTGGCCAATTAAAGCCAGTGGAAAGAAATTAGACTTGACGCTTCTTGTTTCTGTGATAAACATTTTTGAAAGAAGGATCTGAATTATTATTATCAAGTCATAACTTCTTTTCCACGTTGATTTGTACAACACTAATCTAGTCCTGTCTACGTGATAAATAGTGAGCTCACAAACAATTTACTCCTAAAACACACACTGGATAAATTTTCAATGAAGATGCAAGGTAATATTACATATCAGAGTATCGTGAAAGTTACACCGTGAATGATTGGGGAATGATTTTGAAGTCAAATTGAATGAGTGCGATGATAAGTTTTTAAATGAAATTAAAGAAAGGTAATTCATTATCGCTAATTTTGTTCAATATTAAAAAAAATAGCGAAACTCATTACCTCCTCCTCTTCCTCTCTCTTTCTCTCTCTCTCTCTCTCTCTCTCCCTCTCTCTCTCTCTCTCTCTTCATCTCTCTCTCTCTCTCTCTCTCTCTCTCTCTCTCTCTCTCTCTCTCTCTCTCTCTCTCTCTCTCTCTCTAGCAAAATATGCCATGAAGATCTATAAATAGCTTTCTCTGTCTTTACGAACAAATCAACTAATGTCAAAGCGCTGCGCAATTGGTAGCGCGGCCAACAGTCAATGTAGAGGTCCCGGGTTCGTTCCCCTCCGTCAGCACTGATGCTTTCCGACTTATTTCTCTCACAAATGGGTTGATAATCCCCATTCAAACGAACCAATCAACCGCTTACAAATTCAATTAAGTCAGTGAAATCATGATTCTAATTTTTAAAGAAGTTGTTGCTCTTATCATTTTAGTGTTTTTGGAGTTGTTTGAAGGATTTGAATGAGTGTTTGAGCTGAATAGATGGAGCTATAAGTGAGCGGTTTAGAATGGTTTTGATCGTGGTGAATGTCGATATAATTGATTGATTCTGTAACAAGGTGTCCGCAAGAACTTTATAAGCCTGAGCTACGGCATGGGCGTTTATCGTCTTCGCCACTTGCTTTACTTCCTACTGAAACATCGTAATTGCAGCTTGAAAGCTGAGTATTTTCTACTGGCTTATATCTCAGATTTTCTTTATCATCTTTCGATGCCTTGAATGGGCATTTCGGTCGGCTGCATTTGCTCATTTTCTGTTGATGTTTTTTATGTCGCTTTTACTTAAATTTAATTGTACATCTCTCATTGTGAAATATCGGAATGGTGTGATTCAGATATACAGAAAACGCCTGTAAATATACAGCTTTCTCATTTTGTGTTTGTGCAACCAAAAAGTAGTACCTTGAATAAAGCCATAGATACAATATTCCGGTCATAAACCAACAACTTGTTTTATCTCTTCAGGGACATATGGTCTTAAACCGTATGGACATTTTTTTCGATGCGACTAAAAAAAACAAACTGAAAACCGTTATTCAGATATAAAGCCATAACATCGATCACTATAGCCTTCGCACCTCATCGCATTTCGAACTAAATGACTTACCTAGAAAATGAATAAAGTTTGTAGATACGACATTTCGGTGATCCATCGGCAACTTGATTTTTAGCTACAACCATCAATCTGTTAAAGTCTGCATAATTATTCTCCTTTATTTTGAAACTTGACTTCGACTCTATGACGTCATGTGATTGTGACTTAATGACGTCATCTTTTAGTATCGATGCCCACAAACCTTTTACATGGTTGAAGAAAATATATTACGCGATTTTTATTCAGGCACTACTGCCTTTGGTGGATGAAAGTGGACACCAACATTTTGCTTTGAAAGTAGTTCTTGAAATTTCCTTACGAAAGCTAGAGGCAATGAAATTCCTTGAGAAGAATCCCTGGCCTAAAAAGAGAACATTTACCAGATACTTTCGTTTTACGATATGAATTTATGTATATTGGAAACTTTTGCTTTCTTCTTATTATCAAGAAATTAGACAATTGGAGAAGTGCAAAATAGATTTTGATACAATTTTTGGCTAAAATATTCTTAACATTTTTTTTACACAACAATCAACTCTTTGGTAGGAGAATCTGTATCTGTACGGGTCTGTATCTGATTAAAAGCATTGACTGATTTGACCCAATATTAGGATCATTACTATGTAGATTGTACTCTATAGACCCAGAGGCTTCAGGGGGTGGGGGGAGTAGGTAATCAATTTTTTACATACTAGTTCACAGGAGGGTCACACAGGGAACATCTGTGCCAAGTTAAGTTGCAATTGGCTTACTGGTTTGCGGGTAAAATGTAAGATTTCAGAATTTAAATTAGTTTGATCCTGTCATTCTCATATTGAGTGGACCGTCTTAATTTCACAAGCAATTTATATACAGGGTTACCCAAAAAATCATGCCAATTTTTTTTACAATTTGATCCAGTAGCAATGAGCAGAGATATTTAAAGAAATTGTCGACCACACGCGACAACTGACGCATGGCGGATTCGGAGTGACTGTTATAGTTCCTCTTGGCCAACGTGCAAAGACGAGTTTAAAAAAATCCAACCCTTAAAAAAACGGGCAGGGGCTCCTCTATAATTTTCATATTTTTGTTTAAAATGACCTCAAGAGCGAATCTTGTCCCGTCAAATATCAAAATCAATAAGTTTAACCCCTGTCATGCTGAATCTAGAATATTCTTGTTTTGGAAGGTGGTAATGGCAAAGATCAGCCTTCACATATATTTACAGTCTGATCTTAGTTTATGGCGGCGGTATTGCGGACGGACAGACAAACAGACGGGCATGGTGACTCCAGTATATCCCCCCCCTCCTAGCATCATAAGTGCGGTATAAATATTAGCATGGTACTCTACCGGTTACAGAGAAGTCTTAAAAATCAACGTCTGTGAGCGTCCAAAATCTCATCTTGTCTCAGTTTTTTTAAGCTATAAAAAAGAGGTTAAAGTCTCTCGCCGACGATGTACTAATATCTTTTTTATCATGTTATTAATATCTACTTGCCAACATCTTTTCTTTGACAAACTTGGGGTAATTTTGGTTTGTCATTTTCCTTAAAATTACTATATACATGAATTATCAACGACTTCTACATATGTATATTTTAAAATGACTGGCTCAGAGATTAAATGCTGATCAATGCCAGTCCTTCAAAAACTAATACATTCTTATTGATAAATATCTGATGAAAGTGAATTGGTAAATTTGTATTTTGTAGGAAATATGGTGGTACATTTAGGATGCAAGCAGGAGTGAATCGCTGTTGCAACTAGACTTTGTACCATCAATATAATTTGATATCTTATTAATTAAAAAAAAATGACTGCAAAGTTGAAGTTAAAATATAATATACTGCAATTCTACCAACGGTAAAAACATCTTGACTTCAAAATATGGTTCTAAGTCAATATGCAAACTCATCAGTCACAAAACGTCTCTCATTATTTTCAAATTACAGAGTTATTATTATCTTTGGTATTTTTCTTAACGTTTAATGACATGATTAAACGTCTAGAATTCAAAAGCAGGGTTCGACACTAAGGGGAGTCTGGGAGTCCGAGACTCCTTGTTCAGCAGTTAGGACTCCCCCATTTGCAAATAAGGAGTCCGATGGACTCCAAGGGTCATATGAGAATATTTGAAAAACGAATGCACAGAGCAGTGTCCTTTTTTAACACTTGCCAAAACTGTAGATCTTTACACATCAAAAATGCTGACGATGCTTGGACCCTGTAGTGTTTTGAGAAAAAAGCCTCTGCTTGTAAGAACATTATGGAAAAGAAGAAGTTGCTTTTAACAAGCGATTTCTTCTTTTCCACAATATTCTCCGCGGGTATTCTATAAATTGAATGATTGAAAAAGAGATTTGATCTAGCATAGATCAACCAGAGGTCCTATTTCAAAAATTCTTTCACTGGAAGGTAGACTGATCATTCAGAAAATAAGCACGGTGCAATACGCACAGTCTGACTATGGCCGAAATGGTCCTTTTCGAGTGACGGGTCTGTTGTGTCGCAGGAACAATGGAAAGATAAACTATAGCTTCGGTTACTAACTTTATTTACACAATAATATAATACATGTTTACTCTAACGTAGCCAGTGGAGAACTCCGCGCTGCGCGCCAGTCATGCATATATAGTCATGGCATGAAACCTGATACTTTAGTTAGCCCACGCTAATACACTACATCTCTCCCCAAGTTTTTTTGAAATAAAATCATTGACTATTAATTTTATTTTTTTCACTGCATTTTAGACTTTTCAATAACTACTTAATTACTTTTGAAATATTTCTATCAAGCAATTTCTTCTTCCAGGGGAGAAAAAGTTTTGTTTTGTTTTCTTAAAATATCAAAAATATCGTAACCACAGCCTTTTCTTAATCAGTCCACAATCCGACTCCAGTTTGGCCAAAATTTCCCCAAATTCACTGGACAGTTTTATGGTTCCATGATTATCTGATAATTGCTTCCATGGGACTATCAAATACTTCATGCAGCCTGTTACAGTTGAGTAATTCTGAGAACTGGCCAATGATTTCTCCTCGTTCCAGTAGAGTAAACAAAATACCATGGTCAAAACTGCTTGGGTAACGGACTGCCTGGAGTTAATCACCTATGATTTTCTGGTAAATCAAGATAATGGTCAATAGAGCAGTGGTCCAAAATGTTACAGTCTCGTGGCGTTAGATGGAGCAGTGTAATCGTCTACAAGTTCCCCAATGTTTACAGTCCTACATAAATGCCCTAATCTCGGGTTTATCACCTAAAATCCACCACTAAAGGTGAACCGTTAAAATACCAAACTGCCCAGCATGTAATTGATTGATAACATCTAATTAATGATGGTACTGGCAGCACTTCCACATTTGTTTATTTTACCAGGGTCAATGGACAGTCTGATGGGCCAGCTCATGAGCTAATGTTTCATTGTTCCATAATGGTATCCCAACATCATTCTTGACTTTTTGATTCCTGGCTCAGGTTGATTAATACGTTTGTATTTAATTTTAAGTATTGAAGCAAACTAAAACCAACTTCTAATCCGTAACTTCATGTATCTGACATTTCCACAAACCTACCTGGAGTGAATTTAATATGTTATCATTTCGGAAAGACTTTTTTAGCACAATTTATATTAAATGGATCAAAACAAATATTATCTATTCAGCGGGTAAATATGAGCATGCTAGAAATCACCAAAACAAAAGATTATACCTTTCATTATTTAAATTTCTGATTAGAAGTTATTCAAGTTTAAGTACAGATCTTTCTGCAGGACAGTAATACATTTATAGAAACTGTGATTATGATATTAGTTTCCTGCTTTAAAAAGCTTTGGCAGACAGTATAGGCTAAGATAAGCTGTCATAGAAGTGCTGTCTGATATTAGCCTACAAAGCCTGCCTTCTATTTAGTCATTATCTCTATTTCAAATCATTGAAAAGAATCACCACCATCATCATGACGATCTTTAGTGTTTTTGTCTCCTCCTTGTATGTCTATTTATAACCTATCAGGCAAAAAGGAGCAATCTGGCAGTGCTTAAAGTATCTATCCTAGTCAGACTCTGTACATTGCACTGGCTGGCTAGGGTAAACAAATTTTGCACTTGCTTGATTTTCTGAATTTAGACTGATCAATCTTCCACCCTGTATACTTTTTAGTTCGACTATTCCTAGAAGGGGGGTGCTATTCCGGTCACCCGGGCGTCGTGTTGACTCGGCGTAATGATTTGGTTACGTTTTTACGTGCAAGTGTTTAAAATCTCTGTTTTTACTAAAGCTATTGCTTGGAAACTGTGTACATGCTTCTGTGACCATAGTATAAGCCACTGGACAAAGGTTGATTACTATGACATTGAATTAAGTGGAATTTTAACCCTTTTCGGACTTAGAAATTCCTGGTTAAGTTTTTAGTGCAAATGTTGTAAATCAGTTATATCTCCATTTATATTTAAGCTTTAACTTGGAAACTTTGCACATGCTTCTATGACAATAATATCATCCTCTTGATTAGATTCATTACTCTTATATTCAATTTTGTAGAATTTAACCCTTTTTGGACTTAGAAATTCCTGGTTAGGTTTTTACGTTCTAATGTTGTATATCAGTTTTATCTCTACACTAGGCTATTGCTTGGAAACTTTGCTCATGCTTCTGTGACAATACCATCAGCCTCTAGACAAACATTCATTACTCGGATATTGAATTTTGTGGAATTAAACTTTTCGGACTTAAAATATCCTGGTTAAGTTTATATGTGCAAATGTTGTATATCAGTTATGATTCTTTTTCTACTTAAGCTTTTGCTTGGAAACTTTGCACAAGTTTCTGTGACCATAACATAAGCATCTAGACAAAGATTATTTTCTCTTGGCTTTCATTTAATGGATTTTTTCCAATGTCGATATTGTTTTGCTGTTACTATCCAGCACATTGAATAGTAGAGCTTTGCCGTCCTCCGACAGCTCTTGTATCTAATGGGACCTCTTGGCAAAGAAAATCTCATACGTTCCCTTTTTGCATGATTGGTTTCATTTTTATATTCTAATGAGAGGAAAAAATATGTCAAATCATTTCCTTGATAGGGGAATAAAATTCTATATGTGACTCATTATCCTAAAAACCCAAGGAATATCTAAAATATATTGAACCACATTGGAAACGTGTCATCTTTTTTATGATGATATTGATGAAAATACAGAGAAAATACAATTTGTTGGTTTAATACCTTGAACAAAACTGTGTTTATAAAGGCTAGATGGTTAACAAATTTTATGGGGACTTATTTAAAAATTTTGGAAAAGAAATTAATTCAGTGTCAAAAATTTGTTTTCCTCGTAATGTTACGATAAAACAAAAATGCTGTGGTCCTCATTCCGTTATCATTTCGTTATTTAAACATGACGTAAAACAACGTTATTGTCTTGTTGGGCTTTGATATTCTTTCCTGATGGGGATTGGGACGAAGCATATCTGACTGAGAGTGCTCAAGAAATCCTGTAGTAACCTCACTAACCTGCTGTGACAAAGTGTCGCTCCCAAGCATGTCTAATGGCCAAGCCTTTTTTTTATTTTGATTGTTGTTGTAATTTTATTTTTTCGAATATATTTTTATGCGATTTTGTTGGATGGACATGTTCAAATGAAGTTAGTGTTCACAAAATGGGTCAATAGTTCACCAATCTGCCCATCGTGTACATGCTCGGGTCTAGAGGCAATTCTAAAATCGCTTGAATAAAACATGAGCGTGTGTAGGTATAAATAATGATACAATGACACATTTTCGTTTTACATGCAACTGTGCACGAGAAACAAAACAAGAGTTATCAGCGGAAAACGAAGCACGCCCATACTGCAGCTAGTTACAAACAGCACTTGACCAAATATCTAAGTTCAAGGTCATTATTTTTTGTTAAAGTCTATGATCTAAAATATATCAGTCGTATTTAGAAATAAGAAAGAAATAAAGGTATAATGGCCATAGGTATAAGCACTCGAAAAATATAAGCAAGGTTAAAAGTTTCTTTGTTAGAGTTTTTATACGTACATAAAAGGTCAATGTCAAATTATCAAGGACCTTGGTAACTTGTGAAAGCCTATCACCTGGTGAGTTTTTAGCTCGCCCGGGACGAAAGTCTCGGAAGAGCTATTGTCATACCCTCGGATGTCGGCGTCGGCGTCAGCGTCGGTGTCGGCGTCCGCATTAGGTTAAAGTTTTTTATTTCTATCAATATTTATCCTAGAGGCTTTATTTTTTACAGAAACACTCATTAGGGCATAGGCTTTCATTTGAGGCCAACAACCATGTCGAAATGACCTTTAAACTGTGACCTTGACCCTTTCAAAAAAACTTTAACCAAAAACTTTAACCAAAAAAACTTTAACCTTGCTTATATTTTCTGTAAACTTTAACCTAGAGACATCATTACTTCATATGCACACTCATTAGGGGATAGGCTTTCACCATAGACAAAGGTCCTTGACAATTTGACCTTGACCTTGACCCTTTGCATGAATTTTCCTTGGGTCACTCTTTAATTTACTGTAATTGGCTTGATATTTGATGTCCAAATTTGGCTGTGTTTATGGTTACTTTAAAACTTTAACCAAAAAATTTTAACCAAAAACTTTAACCTTACATATATTTTTTTAATGCTCTAACCTAGGGACATCATAGCTTCATATATATACTCACCAGGTGATAGGCTTTCACCAGAGACCAAGGTCCTTCACAATTTGACCTTGACCTTTACCATTTGTGGACTTAGAAAAGCTTTAACTGAAAACTTTAACCAAAAACTTTAACCCTGCTTATATTTTCTGAATGCTTTAACCTATGGACATCATTACTTCATATACATACTCATTAGGTGATAGGCTTTTGTGAGAGATCAAGGTCCTTGATAATTTGACCTTGACCTTTTATGAACTTAGAAAAACTTTAACCGAAATTCTTTTACCAAAAACTTTAACCTTGCTTATATTTTCTGAATGCTTTAATCTAGGGACATCATTACTTCATATACATAGTCACCAGATGAAAGGCTTTCACCAGAAACCAAGGGCCTTGACAATTTGACCTTGACCTTGACCTTGACCTTTTATGGACTTGGAAAAACTTAAACTGAAAAACTTTAACCAAAAATTTAACCTTGCTTATATTTTCTAAATGCTTTACTCAGGGACATTATTACTTCATATACATACTCACTAGGTGATAGGCTTCTACAGAGACCAAGGTCCTTCACAATTTGACCTTGATCTTGACCTTTTGTGGACTTTTTAAATTTTAAAGAAAAACTTCATGTTTGATACAAAGAAATTCCATTGGTAACCTCATCTGCTTGTAGGCTTTCACTTTACCCTAACCTTTTACATGCCATTAAAACAAAAAAGTTTATATTTCTTAATTACTACTCAAACAGATGTATATTAGATCATGGACTTTAACATTGAAAGAAACCACTTTTAACTTAGGTCTTCGGTCAAGCGCTGTTTGTGACAAGCAGCTGTTTGGGCGAGGTACGTTGTCCGCGGACAACTCTTGTTGTATTAGGTTATGATGTCCCTAGGTAAAATCACTCAGAAAATATAAGCAAGGTTAAAGTTTTTTGGTTAAAGTTTATCCAAGTCCAAAATAAGTCAAAGTCAAGGTCAAAATACCAAGGAGCTTGGTCTCTGCTGAAAGCCCATCACCTAGTGAGTCTGTATATGAAGTAATAATGTCCCTAGATAAAACAATCAGAAAATATAAGCAAGGGAAAAAAGTTTTTGGTTAAAGTTTTTAGTTAAAGTTTTTCGAATTCCAAAATGAAAGTTCGAAGGTCAAGGTCAAAATGTCAAAGACCTTTGTAACAGTGAAAGCCTATCACCTAGCGAGTGTGTTTATGAAGTTATGTTGTCGCTAGGTAAAATCATTCGAAAAATATATGCAAGGTTAAAGTTTTTTTTTATTCAAGCTTTTAAAGTTAAAGTTTTTCAAAGTCCATAAAAGGTCATGGTCAGGCCAAAATGTCAAGGACCTTGGTAACCAGCGAAAGTCTGTCACCTAGTGAGACTGTTTATGAAGTAATCATGTCCCTAGGTAAAATAATTCAAATAAAATGAGCAAGGTTTAAGATTTTGGTTAAAGATTTTGGTTAAAGTTTTTCTAAGTCCATAAAAGGTCAAGGTCAATGTCAAAATGACAAGGTACTTGGTCTAAGGTATAACCATATCACCTGATGAGTGCATATATGCAGTAAGTATGTCCCTAAGTAAAGCATTCAGAGAACATAAGCAAAATTAAAGTTTTTTGGTTAAAGTTTTTTCGGTTAAAGTTTTTTAAAAGTGTCAAAGTCACTATCTCAAGGTCATTTTAAAATCAGTGCTTTAACCTAATGCGGACGCCAACACCAATGCTGACGCCGACGCCAACATCCTAGGGTATGACAATAGCATTTACGAGACTTTCGTCCCAGGCGAGCTAAAAATTACCGCGTTTTCAATGCTGTTCAGCATACCGGTATACTTTATGTAAGTTATGTAAGCATAGCAAATCAACTTGAGCTTAAAATTATGGTATTTTGAGTAAAACTGTTTTATAGGTACGTGTACTTGTCTAGGATAGTTATTAATGGAAATGAATTTTAACTGAATTTTCTAACTAAAATTCCGGTTTTCAGTAAATCATACAATAAGAATTTCATAAAAATACTTGTAAAAATATATGAAAAACATTGAGAAATGTGTATCTCAGAATAGAAACTGATCACGTATTGAATTATATAAACATGTTAATGTAAAAAAGTTGATCTTTTGATCCTTTTTTTGCATTCCTCTCCCCTAAAAAATCTTTCTAAACTTGTTCGGTAAAAAGACAGCACCTTGAAAGTGTAAAAAGTATCAACTCTGCTCTGGCTGTGCTGACTGAAAATGGTTGTGCTTTAACTTTTTTTATTTATTTTTTCATAATGATTTAGAAAGCCATTGTAACAAATTGAATACTATTATTTAGTTTGTAAAACAGGCTCTATTACAAAACCCCTTTTTTAGAATACAGTATTTGCTTCCGGTCCCTTTTCTTTTGATAGTTGCGCTTTTTGAAGTGTTATTAAACTTAAATATTTATTTTGTTTGTCAAATGTAAGAGGGCTTATTTGTTTAATCAGCAAGAGGGTTCAGGTGAATATTCTGGAATCAAAAGTTTGATAGAATTATTGAGCAAGAGCACAGAAAAAATCAAATATATAATCTTAGGGCGACCAAACCGTGTAAGTCCAGCTTATGAATAATGTAGTTACAAGGTTTTGGTCACTAAAAACTCTTCTTCACTGATAAGCAGACTTTCTCAATGCATTGTTTTATAGCTTGTTATCCAATCTAACAATAACACCAAATTGACCCAGGTCAAGCATTCTATCTCGGCTGACTCTTGAAATTAATAGCCTAATAATAGATTTGCAGACGGATAAGCTGTCATGGCTAGGAATTTACCGGTGGTCGATTTTGAGGCTCAGAATTTCCTTGTTTGCTCGTCTGTTTATGTAATAACAATCTGCTGTTTGTCTTCAAGTTTATGTGACCTTTAGTACGCCGGTCATGAACTGTCTGAAATCACAATTCTAATCATTTCAATGATCATTTGTTAACAAAGCATGAAAATCAACATTAAACATGACCTTAGTAATGGCAATTAACTGCAGCGTTCGCTTTCCAAAGAAAGTTCACATCTCCATGTCACCTGTGGCAGCAATAAAACTGCGGGGAAGAACTGGACTGAAAGCTATCAATTTCAATCACTGTCAAACATAATCTGAGAAACGCGATGGCATGCGCGTCTTTCTTTTAACACGATTTCCACAATTTCCTACTTTTATAGGACTTGTAGTTTTCTGAGGCGGTGTCAGATTTTCTTGGGCCATTTTATCCTTTTCAAATAATTTCTTTACAGCGGTAATGTTTCTTTTATACGTTACCCCATCACGCTAAATAGTAACCCTATTTCCGAATCTTTCGCGAACAACATAGGGCTTCGACTCGAAGTTTGTGTCAAGCTTATTGTTTTTCTGCTGTTTCAACAATACTTTATCGCCTACGTCAATGGAAGATTCCGAAGCGTGTCTCCTTTTGTCGCTATACATTTTGCCTTTTTCTTTGATGATCGAATCGCGGTCTCTAGCTTCAGATTCTACGCGGTGATTTTGTAAATTTGGTAATTTCGATCTAATTTTACGACCAAACAAGAGTTCAGCTGGTGATACACCCGTAGTTGAATGAACAGAGCTACGATACATAAGTAAGAATGTGTCGATTTCATTCTTCCAGCTGCGCCCTTCGGCCTGTGCGATTTTGATACGTTTTAGCAATGACCTGTTCTGCCTTTCTACCTCGCCGTTTGCGCTAGGCCATAATGGCGTTGTGTGTCGATGTTTTATACCGTTTTCTAGCAGAAACTCTTCAAACAGATTACTCGTGAAGTAACTAGCACCGTCCGTCTGTATGGATATCGGATTTCCGTGCCTACTGAAAATACTTTGCAATATTTTGATGGTACTTTCAGGCGTAGGTGTTTTACTGTATCCGATTTCAACGAAACGCGAATAATAATCCACGACTACCAAAATGAAATCTTTCGCATTCAACGGTCCTAACCAGTCGATGGCTAGGTGTTCCCAGGGTCCGTTGGGAAGTTCTGTTCGCGTCATTTCTTCTGGTCGTGTTGGGTTCGAAACCAACTGACACCCATAACATGTCCTACAATGCTTTTCCGCGTCTTTATCTATACCGGGCCAATACACATTTTGCCTTAAATTATTTTTCATCATGACGATCCCAGGGTGTGACTCATGGGCAATTTGTAGAATTTGTTCCCGTAATTCCTTCGGGACAACAATTCTAGTTCCGCGAAGTACTAGAAATCCAATACACGTAAGTTCGTGCCTAACTGGTAGGTACTCAGTATAAGGTAATTTGTCCCATGCATTATTTGCGATGCAATGTCGTATTGCGACCAACTCTGCGTCATAGCGGGACGCCTTTTCAATTTCACGCGTAGTGATTGCATGAGGTGTTGCGTTCCGAGCAACGAACTTCACATACTCGTCATCTTCAACGAACGAGCATTTACTATTTTCAGTGATGTCATCTTGCCTGCACAGCCTGCTAAGACAGTCACTTACATTATCTGATCCTTTAATGTGTACAACTTTGAATTTGTACGACTGGATTCTGAGAATCCATCGTTCAATCCGTGCTGACGGTTTTGAACGCGATGCAAACAGATACTGCAACGCCTTGCAGTCAGTCAGAAGCTCAAACTCGGCACCGTAGAGATAAATGTGAAATCTCTCTACTCCAAATATCAAACTAATACATTCTTTTTCTACTTGACTATACTTTCGTTCTACCGTATTGAGACTTCTGCTTGTATAACAGATTACTCTTTTCTCACCGCTCTGCTCTTGCACGAGCATTGCTGAGACCCCGACAGGCGATGCGTCACAAATTACCTGTTTTTTATCAAAAAAAACTAGGGTTTTCGCACTCGCTAGTCTCCGTTTTAATTCGTCAAACGCGTTTTGCTCGGCATCAGCCCATTTAAACGTTACGCCTTTACGCGTAAGTTGCCTCAGAGGCTCGGACACGGTACTTATATCTCTGATATATCTGGCATTGAAATTTACAAGACCTAAAAATGAGCGTACTTCGGACGCATTTCGCGGGGCTCGGGCATCCAATACGTCTTGAACACGCGCTTTACTTGGACCAACCCCGTGCTCAGAAACTACATTTCCCATAAATTCCAACTCTGACATATTAAACTGAAACTTTTCGCGATTAAGGGTCAAACCCTTTTCACTTAGCAATGTCAGCACATTTCTTTAACACTTATCATGCTGCTCTTGCGTAGGAGCGTACACTATGATATCATCCATGATATTTCTCGTATTTTCACAACCCTGAAGGGTCTGCTGAAGCACATTCTGGTACATTTCGCTGGCACACGAGACTCCGAAAACAAGCCTTTTGTAACGATATTGTCCTTTGTGGGTGACAAACGTTGTTATTTCCCTCGATGATTCGTCCAGCTCTATTTGGTGGTAAGCGTTCCGGATGTCGTTCATCTCCTGAAGTACGTCGTCGACAGTAGGTATTGTATGACGTACTCGTTTTACTGCCGTATTTGGTAAACGCATGTCCAGACATAGACGAATGTCATCGCTCTTTGGTACGATAACGACGGGTGATACCCATCGGCTTGGAGTTGTTACTTTCTCAATTATGTCCATTTGTTCGAGCGAGTCCAGCTTTTTGTCTACTTTCTCCTTGAGATGGTAAGGTATACGTCTTACCGATTGTACGATTGGGTCAACTTTTTCGTCAATAGGTATGTGTAACTGATAGTCCCTGAATTTACCTATCCCAGTAAACATGGTCGGAAATTCCTTTTCTATGTCCGATTCAACTTTGCACACCTTGGGCCCTATTCGCAATACGTCTAATTTTATACCAGTGTCTCTACTAAGCAAAGATTGGCCCTTTCCTTCTAAAACAACAAACTCGACATTTTGAAGTTTTCTATCGTTTCCTTCGACGTCAACGCAGAATTTTCCTGCTAATTGTAGAGGTTTTTGGCTGCCATACGCGAAAAGCTTCTTTCCCGATTTTTCATGGGACAGGCATTTGAACGATTTCTGTGACTTGTGAAATTCCCAGGTGTTGCGATCTATGATATTGCATGATGACCCGGAGTCAATCAGCATTTTCAGAGGAACGTTCCCGACATTTACAGTTATGATTGAGTCAGAAAACTTTTCACTCACCGTGAATGTAAAGTTGTCGTCCGATCCGGATCCGTAGTCCGCTAATTTATGCTCCACAGAACGCACTTTATTTCTTTGTCCCCGTTTTCCAAATCTCTTTGCCTCGGCCCTACACTTTTTGCTGAAGTGTCCTATCTTTTTAAAGTTGTTACAAGTCGCGTTCTTTGCGGGGCACGTCTGATCCTTGGTGTAATGTCCCAATTTACCACAATTATAACATTCCACGTTTTTCCGCCTATACTGTGGTTTATGCTTCACTTCTAATCTGAGAGCACTGTCCTTACGTGCTTCACTACCAAAATGACCGTTCTCAATTTTAGCTGCACTGTCCTGCGCTCTTTCGTAGGTGGACGCAAGTTCGAGCACTTTGTCCAAAGTTAGATCTTTCTCACAGAGGAATTTCCGCCGTAGTGTTGAAGAAGAGCATTTTTCAACTATTTGGTCCTTTATTCTATCGTTTGTGTTCTCGAATTCGCAGGTAAGGGCAAGGTGTTTAAGCCTCGTTGTGAATTCCTGAATTGTTTCATTTTCACCTTGTCTCTCGGAATTGAACTTATGTCTCTCAAAACTAATGTTCTTCTTAGGTTTAAAGTACTCCTCTAAACTTTGCACAGCTCTGTCGTAGTCATTGTCGGCTCCCGTATTGTCCAGAGTCTCAAAGATTTGCTGTATTTCTGGACCGGCCAAATGTAGAAGCAGCGCTCGTTTCTGGGCCTTGTCGGTTACTCCAGATCCCGTGACAAAATACCGGAATGATTTCAACCATCTTTCCCACTTTCCGGATACACTCGAGTTGTCACCGTTTGTCGTGAATGGTTCCACACTTGGAAAGCTTAATGCTTTTGCCATTGTCTCGACACAAGGATTCTCCCAAATTCAAAATCAACGGAATTTAATCCAATCGGTTCTACGCCCTAAACATATAAACTCGGAATTTAATCCATAAACTGACTTCATACAGTCCGGAATTTAATCCATTCAAATCTGTCCAAGATATAATCCTTATCCTCGTCGCCAAACTTTGTTGTGTCGCAGGAACAATGGAAAGATAAACTATAACTTCGGTTACTAACTTTATTTACACAATAATATAATACATGTTTACTCTAACGTAGCCAGTGGAGAACTCCTCGCTGCGCGCCAGTCATGCATATATAGTCATGGCATGAAACCTGATACTTTAGTTAGCCCACGCTAATACACTACAGGGTCACAAATATATTTTCTACTACTGGACTAGATTGAGCCACCTTAGAAAAAATATTTGGAGATACATAAAAGCAAAAGTTATGGTTTTTACGTTTATGTCATCCGCATTCACACGGCTTTGCACTTTAGCCCCAATCAATGAATTGCAAGTCCGCTGTTTACACTCGGAGCCTTCGACTGCAATAGCACTTTGACGTACATTCTCATAGGTTTCCATTTATACACCTGGTGGTTCAAATTGCTTTGAAAAAAACAATCCGCGATCTGGGAAGGATTCGATTCAGGGACCATCCGATCCTATAGCCACCATCCTAAGCATAGCACTCCACAAGAGATGGATACGATTAAGTTCTCTCAAAAAGTAGTTGCCGGGTACTGGTACCCAATCTCGAAATGAATATACCTACCCGCATCTAAAATTTGCCAAATGAACATGTAATCACGATATTGATTAAAGACTGTAAGACAATATTGCCAGTGGGCGGCAAAATTTAGTAACTAACGTTCTTTAAAGGAGGTTTGGCCTTTCGCCTACAATTATACCCATGATACTATTTTGAGACCTGTATCATGAAAGGATTTGAAGTTCCCAGACAACGGTTTATTTTTAAGGTATGGCCACGTCTAAGTTCTGTAACTTTTCGAATTTCATCAATTTTAACAGAGGAGCCGATGTTACCTTATGTTTCCATTAGAAACCTCGGCTACATTTGTGAAAGATCGTGAGTTCCGAAATGTGACGGAACTATTACGAATCAACTCCCTTAATTGTCATTCTGTAATGAAAGTGTCTCATTGTGATTATTACCTAAAATGTGAACGGCTGTCTTAATCTTGCACCGGCGGAAGCACATATCTTCTCTGGCATTTTTCTACCCACTGGAGATTAGAAAAGAATCTAATGGGGCGAGAAATTGATGCGAGAAATGCCTTTGCACAACAAGATTCTTACCGTCTATTAACAGTTAATGTTCAAGAAGTTATACTAACATGTTGAATTATGCAGCATAAAATATAATAATAATTAAAAAATAATAAAAATAATAATGATAAAGATAATAATACTAATATTTATATTTATCTATTAATTTCATTTCCTCCCAATGGAGATTAATAAATAGATACATTATTAACAAATAAACTTTCAAACAAACATCATTAAAGAAATAAAAAAAGGTTTTTAGTCATGAAATCGTTTGCATCGACCACAAACGTCGTGACTATAGCAGTGTCATACTGCAATCATTTGTTTTTTAAACAGAGAACTATAACAGGATTTCTTTTTTGTTGTTGTTGTTGTTGTTTTTAATGTTCAAGAATTTATATTACAATGTTGAATCTTGCATGATAATAATAATAGTAATAATGATGATTATAATATTGAAATAATAATGTTAATAGCTTCGGATTCGGGATTTATGTGGGTTTCTAACTCGCAATTAGGTGGGGTTCATTTTCGTAGTTTATCACAATTTTGACCGAATTTCTGCATGCAAGTTTACCAATTTTTTTGGAAACCCCCCCCCCCACACACACACAATAAATAAATTAATTAGAAAAATATTCTCCAACCCCAATCAAAAAATTAGAAACTGGTTACTAAAAATTTAATGGATAAAATGCGTCATTTGTAATGACATTCTACCTCAATATACATTCATTTATACATAAACATATATACATAACAATAATAATTAAGATGATATCTGACTTCAACAAATTAAACATTGTCGTCTGCAAGTACTTTCGTTATGAATATGTTTTAACTTTTTAAAAATGGCAGTGTGTTATTTTTGTTATTGTTTTTTATGCGATTTATAATTTAAATGCAAATTGTCATTTGACATTCTTCACAATATACAAGTAATAAACTTGGAAAATATCTCGGAACGAGTAAAGATTTGAATACATCAGCTTCGTGTAATGCAGAGAAACATTATGAACCAAGAATATACCATCGGGCTTGATGAGTTGGTGTGAATGACCATTGCATGCAATTAAAATCAAATTATCCAAACAGACGAGGTATACAGTGGTTCCCTGACAAGTTTAATGAGATTTATTGACAGACAAATGGGCAGATAGGGCTTTTTTGTCCCATTCCCTAATGGACTTTTTCGCCAGAATTTCTCCGTATGTTTTCCTTAAACAATGATATCAGCTCAATGGTAATTATACTTTGAAATATGTAGTACACACATTTTACCGGATTATAAAACTACAATTAGTCTTGAAATGATTTGAGATTAAGGTAACTGCGGACAGATAAAGTGGTCGAAATTTCGACTTTCTTAAAATCTCACAAAAATTGCTGAGATTTATATTTGGAGTGCGGGAATTAGCTAACACACAATGAAAAGGGTCTGAAGCTTGTTTATTTGACGTCGTGACGTCATTAAGGGTCCAACCCCTTTTCGACCCGCCAAAACCATTACTTGCAAATATCTTCTGAATTAATCGGCCGATTTTTACGGAAATAGTTTCTCTAGAAAGTCCAAGAACGCCTGAGCTAATAGTTTAATGTCCGTGCACATTTAAATAGAGAAATTGGCACAAAACGCTTTCTATTTCGCAATTTTTAAGATTTGACGTTCTTTTTTTATTTCAATTTTTGTAAATAAATAAGAATTTCTGAAAATTTTACCCGGTGACCTATGCTAATTTTTTGTTATTTTGTAGCGAAAAGAATGTGCTTTGCATTAATCAAATAAAAATGATATGTCTTCGGATTAGATTTTTTTTATTAAATTCGATTTTCCGAAGTTGTTGCAACATTTTTCGCCGAATTCGACCTCGCACCAAAACTATCTGATTTATGCTTATTTGGCGCCAAACTCCGTGTATTAAACCATTCTAAAATATTCGAAATTAAGGTTTATTGTAAAATGTAGGATTCAGAAGTATCAAATCTGAATGTAATTTTTAGAAATACAAAAATTCACTTATTTTTTCATCCATTTAAAAAGACAGTTTTTGTGAACATTTGACGCGACGTTGAATATCCGTTGATTTGCGATATCTTCGCGGAATCGAATTTTACAAAAAATCTAACCCGAAGACAAATGTTTTTATTTCAAAAATCTTCAGCGGAATGGTTTGGCAGTAACATATTTAAATTTCAGCATAGGTCATCGGAAAAAATTTCGAGAAAAAAGGGAATATTTTCAGTAACTGTACTCGACAACAGCAACGAAGAAGGCATCAACATTTCATACGTTACACTTTATTGTATTTCTTACATTTATTAATTCACATCAATAAAACATAACTTCAGGCGTCTTAATACGAAGCAGATGGCGTTTTCAGGATAAAAATCGGTTTATTATTTCCAAAAATAATGGACAATTACTGATTTGGTCCCTAAAATAGGGGTCGGCCCCTTGATGACGTCAACTCTACGTTATGAAATTCCTTTTTATGACCGAATTATGAAAGCGGGTACTTCAACGTTCAGTTTCATCCAATTATGCATGATTTGCAGACAATTTAAAATTTGGACCTACAATAGCCCTCTGTGTGCCCGCAGTTACCTTGATATTGAAACCTTAAGAATACTTTAAACAGTAAAGGTTTATAATGATTTCAAGAGAACGGGGTATATAACAACCCCAGCAATCAGATGATATACGAGTCAGCTTTTAGAAATTGATGGGTAAATGGTTACTTTAGAGTAACCTTTTTTTGTAAACAGCTCAATGTCCAGAGTCCTAACAAATCTCGTTATCTTTCAATGAACACAAGTTTTAGAAAAATACAGAAAACATTTTTTTTTCCTCAGGGCAATGATGAATATAGCATATCTTCTGCATACATTCAATTGGAACTTAGATATATCGTTTTTTACTTCCATATCTTGCTTCTATAAGGGATTTATTTTTCAATTTATGATATAAATGGACAGCCAATCCCTTAAGAATCGCAAATTCCATTAACAAAACAACATAAAATAATGAAATAGAATACCATAAATGGACCCTAAAATTAATCAGCAACCGTGATAAAATGTGTTAAAAAGAAAAAAAAGCTTTCTATCAGTTTGACTATATTTTTAAGGTACCCTTTTAAAATCTAATATTAACGCTCTGAGTGGTGCTACTGTAAAGTAACGTATCTTACAAAGCCCTAGACTGGTACTACTGTCGACTCATGTATGAAGGCTTTTGTGACGGTCGACAGTGGGACCAGTCTAACAAAGCCGTACTCGCCAGAGTGCTTAACACATATCATCTCAAAATGTTCTTTATACAATAGGGGGACAAAACTCCTTATGGCTCTTTTACTAAACTTCATCTCACCTTATCTTTTCTTATCTTATAAATCGCTTGGTTATAAACCAGACTACATATGGATTTTTAGACTGGTTAACCTGTCCCGATCTACGCTACCCTCCGATACTGGGACAGGAAAAACCTAATTTTTACCATGCAGGTTTCTGCATGGTAACAATTGCGCATGCGCAAGGATGGGCGGAGTTTATTGGAAGGAAATATCTTGTCGAACTGATGGTTATGAACGCTTTACTATTGTTGCGATATCCCTTGACTCGTGAAGATGGGAAAGGAAATGACTTTATGATATAATACTCTACCGCTTTTTGTTAACTTAAAGACCTTTTTATTTTTATGATCAATCTTATTCATCATTGACGGGAAAGAAATTTATATATGATAAAGTTGATGTTTAGAAAAACTCCTGTTTACACAATTTCCTTATAATGTGACATTAGCATTCGTCTGCAACGGAAAACGTTTAGACCACTGATTGAATAATTTTTGTTTCCCGCATTCGGTTACCTGAAAGAGTTTTTTGTTCTTTTTCCGATTGTAATGTTTGTGGTTAATAAGCACAGAAAGATGAGAATTCCACTTTGCATGGAAAGCATAAAACTTTCATCATGAAATACAAAACTTTATCGCGCTTCGCCATTAAACATTTTTACAAAAAAAAAAAAAAAAAAAACTTCTTCCGACAAACACTTTTTTTATTTTTTATCTACTTTTATACGGCATGACATTGTTTACTATCTCTACATGTATGTATTGTTTATTTATTTCTCTATTAATATTAATCAATCTTTCGTGATTATTTTGGTAATTTAAATTGCGAAATCAGTGGCTTTCACAGAAGAAACAATCATTGAAATTCTATAATTTCAAAAAATTAAGAGTTAATTTTTGTAAATTAAATAACAACATATTTCAGACGCATCGTGACATCAAAGAGTTTTTCACTGACTGTCGAAAAATGAGAGTAGTATAGAACCGGAAAATTAATGGACAATGAGGAATTTTCGAGAATATTCTACAAATTTTCTGTTTTTCGTGTTGCGATATGGAAATTCATAATCACTTATCAGACAGCGCGAGACGCGAATTACTAAGTGAAACGAGTCAAAACTTTTTATTTTCACAAAAAATAATCTTCATGTCACGTTCGTTTAAACGTGCAATTAAAGTATGTTTTCTGTCATAAGGTTCATGTTCCATTTTTTTGTAATGCAAAAACGTTAAAATTGAAATGTAAGATAATTAAGATAGTGAACATTTCTCTTGTGCAAATACCGGTTAGTTTTCATAAGAAAAGAATTTTGATAATTAATCGTCGATGTATTACCAAAGCCGCGCAACTACAGTTTTATTCTAACTATACTTGCGTGATTTCAGTGGCCCATCGAAAATATAAACTTAAAAAAATCTGGGTAATCATTTTAACAAAATAGAGTTAAGAGAAAGAGAGAATTTGAATATTCATCTTATACATGTCTCGGAAAGAAGGGAGCCCAGACAGTTTCAACGCTGAATATACATGACACGCGATTCCAAGACCGCGGTCTCTTTCATCTATATATTGAAATCGGGAATTTAACTGTAATTAACCCTTAATTCAGTCTGCGTTATTTTATCGTTTTGTACACGGCCTTTGTCGGCAAGCCACGCCCATATACAAAACGGCCAATCAGAATCATCAAGTCATTTTGGCCAATGAAAAAAAAGGATAAAACGGACCAATGATATCCATGCTAACATTAGGTTTTACCTGTCTCAATATCGACAGATTGAGACAGGCTCGCCAGTCAAATGGATTTTGAGGACAAGCTTCCAGTCTAAAAAGATGGTGTGGACCATGATGCTATTTGGGGGAAACTTATCATAAATTTAGTTGATTAAAGATAAAAATACATCACGCAAACAACTTCATTATTTATGAATATGTAAGCTCGTAACGTTAATCAAGCAATTTTGCTACGCACAATCTTATTTGTAGAGGGAAGGTCATTTGCTTTTCGCAATGACCAAGTTGAATAGTTGTCGGATATGTTCGGAAATACGGATGAAATGCATTTTCTATGAATAGAGGAACGAAGAGAAGAATGAATTGAACTTTGTTTGATTCCTTCGGAATGTTCAACACCGATCAAATATACGCTTTTACCGGATATAGCTGTGATTTGAGGGCAGACAAATCTAAACGATAAAGTTTGATAAAAGTTGCAGAAACGCACAGAGGAGCTCTCCAATTCTAGGTCTACATCTAGTTGCATGTCTTGGAAAATTCGTTTTGAAGAGAAAACTATGTCTGAATGTGTATAATTCTCTTCTAAGCAAGACATTGTATATATGACCTCATGATCGACGTTGCTCGTGCCAAATTGTGCCTTCAACTGTTCAAGAAACAATCGTACAATTTCCGCATTTCTTGTAATTTCTGCACTAAAAAAAATATGATAGCCATTTTAAATTTTAGTGTAAGGTTAATAAACCCTTGATTTATTGAACATCAAACAATATATTTTCTTTCAGACTTCACGAAATACTGCCGGTCCCACTGACATTTCTGGTAAAAATCTTCCTGGTCCGGTAAATTGCGCATGAATACAGGACCGAATGACCGGTAAAAATCAAGCCACATTCACTATATGTTCAAATGTTTTGTCTGGTGGAATTTGGTTCGGTCTGGTAAAAATTTTTAGTTTACCAGACCCACTGTCAGGTAAAATATATGGTTATTTCGTGAAGTCTGTTCTTTCGTAGTCCAAACACTTGTAAAAATTCATTTTTTGTTCACTCAATTGAACACAAAGCCTTTTGATCTTACACTGAAAAAAATTAAAAGATAAAATAATCCATTTATCATTCTTAGCTCCACTGGGCCAGTGTCCGCAGGGGCTTTTGTCATAGCGCTGAGTCCAATGTGCACCCGTTTGTCAATGCATCCATATGTCTGGTCGTAAACTTTTTCTTTAAAAATCTTCTTTCCACAGAAACTCCTGGTTAGATTTGAACTAAACTTCACAGAAATGACTGATCCTTGGGTGACCTTCTATCAAAGTTGTTCAAAGATTTGTGATCTGATGAAAAACAAGGCTTTAATGGGCTTGGCTAATTATCATATATGGTAATTCATGATTTTTATCTCCACTTGCGGAAGGCCACTGGGACTATTGTCATGGCGCTGTGTCTGTCCTGCATCCGTCAGTGCATCTGTGTGTCCGGTGTTAACTTTTCTTAAAACTTTCTCCTCGAAAACTACTAGATGAATTTCAACCAAACTTCACAGGAATGATCCTTGGATGACCCTCTTTCAAAGTTGTTCAAGAAATTTTGATCCAATGAAAAACATGGATTTAATCGGCTTGGCTAATTTCCAAATATTGTAAAAGTGACTTTTCTCAGAACCTAATTGATGGATACCAATCAAATTTTGGGTGAATGAACCTTTAGTGACCCTTTATCAGTCTACAAAAAATTATTGTGATTGGGTGAAAAATATGAATTTTATTGTCTGACGTCATTTCTCTATATGTAATATAGTGGAAACTTTGAAAATCATTTTCTCAGAATTTAACAGATGGATATCAACCAAATTTCACTGGAATGATCCTTTTATGATCCTTTATCAGTCTTACAAAAATCATTGTGATTGGATGAAAAATATGTTTTTTTGTGGACAAAGGTCATTTCGCTTAATGTTATATAGTGGAACTTTGAAAATTATTTTCTCAGAATCTAACTGATGGATGTCAACCAAATTTCACTGGAATGATTCTTAAGTGATCCTTTATCAGTTTACAAAAAATATTGTGATAAGATGAAAAAAATGTCTTTTATTGGTGGAGGTAATTTCTTCTGAGATGTGTTATATGGTGTAATATCCAATAAAGGGTAAAACAAACTTTTCTCAAAGTTTAAACAGATGAATTTCAACCAAATTTTATAGGAATCTTATTTCCGTGAAGTTGTATCAGATGGCAAAAACTAGTTTGATCAGATGAACAGCATGTTTTTTATTGGCAGAATATATACTGAGCAAAAATAAAAAGTATCCACCCAATGAAACTTTGGATTTCTTAAAAAGTACTCAAAGAAATTTTATGAAATATGTTGTAAATTATGCCCTGACCATTTGGAATTAAAATTGAAACGTTTGATGTGATTTGAAGAAGCGACCAGCGAGTTTTGGGCGTTAACACAGCAAGGGGGTTGTTTTCAAAAATCGCAGACTCTCAGTTAAATATTCAATTGATTTTTCTGACAGTTTTTATGTTTGCCAAACACGATATTAGTGCGTTAATTATCCTTGATTGATAAGACAACTTGATACCTTCTGCCAATTTCTGCAAATGTTACGTAAAATGAATACAAAACATCTTACGCAGATTGAAAGCCCAAATTAACCAAATTCTGTCTGCACACTCCTTGGAAAGAAAAGCATTCCAAAAATTCTCTATTTCAGTTTTTAGTGAACAACAAAACAACATTTGTATTGCCACGTTACGTTAACTCTTGCTCATTAGAGAGGCTCGTATGAATATCAAGATGAATCGCTCGCCTTTTAACCGTTAAGACTTAAATGTCAATTGGCTTCATTTGAAAGTTTGACGTTTTTAAAGGTTAAGTCATTTAATTGACTTCCGTTTTAAAATAGTGGTTAGGAAGCGTGGAAGTAATCGCGTCAACGTGAATGTGAAAATTTGGTGTGCCGTCTTCACAGTGGTCCAATTCAGTTAAAGAGGCCGAATAACAACACTACTCTATCGGAAATGGTCAGCACACGTCCTTATTGTTCTTCTCTTTTAACTAAAGTCCGTAGAATTTTCTCAACATTTGACAATTTTTGTTTACGGATGTGGTCAAGATTTTCTAAGTCTCGTAAGAGTACTGTGTTGTACAAAACACAACTATTGCTTGATTTTCTTTACCACTGAGCTTTAGAGTTTATATTCATTTGAGAAGAAACATAAGATCGAACACTTGACGTACGTCGACGTAGAAAACAAAGATTTCGACATTCCTTAAAAACACCAAAAAATGACATGTATTTAAATGAAAAATGATGTTTGGTGAAAAAACGAAGCACTGCAAACACATTGGTACCTTAATTGATCCCTTGATTAAACAGATGTATGAGATATTGACAAAAGATAAGTGGATACTTTCTTTTTTTGCTGAGTATATTTCAACATTATAAAGTGAAATTGATAACCCTTTTGGTATCACCTAAATGATGATTTTTTGTAGACTTTATAAAAAATTTAATAGGTATAAAGATTGTAGATTAGAAGGAACAAAACCTTTGTTGAAATCAAAATGCTTAGAAACATTTGTTGAAATACAGGTAGCCTGAGAATACCCCCAGGGAATTGGTCAGTTTAGTTGTATGAAGAGGTGACTCTGCAAAGAGTGGATGAGGGGTATTATGTTCTGACCTACTTAGGTTCAGAGTGGGTAAGAAAGAGCCGAGTTGACTGCTCTCGAAGGCATTGGGCAGAATAAAATAAATTGGATTGAATACTTTACTTCTTATTATCATTTGTTAGAATTTTATTTTGATGACAAATAATTATTGTGAAGTTACATCCTTTTAGTAGTGTTTAATGAAAGGCGGAAAGATCTACAATCAAAATTTTGCAGACAAAGTACCAGTATATAGTGCAGTAACCTTCTGTTAGTGTTGAAATTCTTATTTTTGGATTTCAACCAAATTTTACTAGAAAGATCCTAGGGTAACAGCAATTATCAGACTTACAAAACTATTGTGATTGAATGAAAATATGTGTTTAACAGGCAGAGGTCAATGTTATTTTTACTGTTATTCATTGATGATTTTTTCTTTGCAGAAATATTTCAGCCTATGACACTCAAAAACACTTATTTACTTTAAATAAGCATTCACTCATTCAATCTCTTTAATTCTTGTCATCATTTCCCACAATGTTTTCCAACCAAAATCTTAAATACTTTTAAAATTTTATCGACTTGACATTGTCATCTGTAACACCTTTCAATTTGAACAAGCTTTAATTCTTGTTGTCTGGTAATGGGTTAAGACAAAACCCGAACACAATATTGGTAACCATTATATCTTGGATAAGTTTGATTTTCACTTAAATAAACACACATATTGACCAATCCAGACACAAATTGGTCACAATTTTCATGGCAATAAGATCTTGGATGATTTTAGTTTTCAGTTTAATCGAAGTAGAAAAGCCAGAGTAAGGTCCATTAAGGTTATTATCAGTCAATAAGTTAATCAATTGCTTTCTTTTGCTTCGACCACATTACTGCTTTTAAATTTGTGTTTGCTCTAAGAACCCAAATATCGAAAAATCTAGTCAAAACTTTTATTTGCTATTACAAGAATTTCAGGCCTGGGTAGCAACTAAAGCCATTCAGGGCTTTCAAGTCTTGTGAAACTGTATAGTTTTCTAGCTCCTGTTATATTTAACAAAAATTAAATGAAAATAAATGACACAAAATCTTTCACAGGAAGAATTTGTGTTGAAAATGATCAAACTCAATATATTAATGAAAGTAAGAAATGATTATTGTCCTACACATTACAAATGTTACATGCTGACTGACCCCCCAAATATGGGCAAGGCGGGGCTTATTTTGAGCCCCCAAACTTTGAACGACATCTCCTGAACCACTGGGTTAATTTCAATGAAACTTAACCAGGATTTTCCTTGCTTGACCCTCTTCTGAAGAAATATGGATTAACCCCTAAATATGGGCGTGGCAGGGCGGGACTTATTTTGAGCCCAAAATTTTTGAACAACAACTCCTGATGAACCATAGGGCTGATTTCAATTAAACTTTATCAGGATAATTCTTTTGTGACCCTCTTTTAAAGTTGTTCAAGAAAATTGGATTGACCCTCAAATACGGGCATTGCAAGGCGGGCTTATTTTGAGCCTTAAAACTTTTAAACGACATCTCCTCCTGAACAATCAGGCAAATTTCATTTAAACTTTACCATGATGTTCCTTGGGTGACCCTCTTCTGAAGTTGTTCAAGAAATTTGGATTGACCCCTCCAAATATGGACATGGCAGGGCAGGGCCTATTTTGAGCCGGAAATCTTTGAATGGCATCTCTGCCAGAACCATTTGGATAATTTCAATGAAACTTACCTCGAATATTCGAAGTTGTTCAAGAAATTATGATTGACGGCCAAATATGGGTATGGCAGGGAGGGGCTTATTTTGAGCCCTAAATCTTTTTACAACACATCTCCTCCTGAACCATCAGGCCGATTTACACAAAGTGCTCAAAGGTGAGCTATTGAGATTGTTCAATGTAAGTTGTCAATCATCAGTCGCCCATCATGCGTCGTCCTTTTTCCATTGTCAACAATTTCTTTAAACATCTCCTAAACTGGTGGGCCAATATTGATGAAACTTAGCAGGGATGTTCCTTGGGTCAAGCTCTACCAAAGTTGGTCAAATAAATAAATCCACTTTTAACTTTCCCTTAACGAAAAGGGTGAAAACAGGAAAATCTTCAAAAATCTTCTTCTCTGAAACCAGAAGGCAGACAGCTTTCATATTTGGTGTGTAGTATCATCTAGTGGTCCTCTACCAAGTTTGTTCATATCAAGACCCTGGGGTCACATTTGGGCTCCACCCGGGCTCAAACCCTTTTTTACATAGAATCAAAGAGAAAAAATCTTTAAAAATCTTCTTCTCTGAAACCAGTAAGCAGACAGCTATCATATTTGGTAAATAGCATCATCTAGTGGACCTCTACAAAGTTTGGTCATATCAAGACCCAAGGATCATATTTGGGCTCCACCCGGGCGCAAGCCTTTTTACATAGAATCAAAGAGTGAAAATCTTTTGAAATCTTCTTTAATGGAAACCAAAGGGCACACTGCTTTCATTTTTAGCTCCACTGGCTGAAAGCCACTGGGGCTATTGTCATGGCGTTGTGTCCGTCGTGCGTCCGTGCGTCCGTGCGTCCGGTCGTAAACTTTTTCTTTAAAAATCTTCTCCTCAGAAACTACTGGATGGATTTCAACCAAACTTCACAGGAATGATCCTTGTGTGACCCTCTTTCAAAGTTGTTCAAGAAATTTTGATCCAATGAAAAACATGGATTTTATGGGCGTGGCTTATTTCCAAATATGGTAAAAAGTGACTTTTCTCAGGTTCTAATTGATGGATACCAATTGAATTTTACATGACTGATCCTTGGGTGACCCTTTATCAGTCTACAAAAAAATATTGTGATCAGATGAAAAATATGTATTTTATGGGCAGAGGTCATTTCTCTATATGTTATATAGTAGAAACTTTTAAAGTCATTTTCTCAGAAACTAACTCATAGATACTAACCAAATTTTACATGAATGATCCTTGTGTGACCCTTTATAAGTCTACAAAAAATTATTGTGATCGAATGTAAAATATGTATTTTATGGGCGGAGGTCATTTCTCTATATGTTATATAGTGGAAACTTTGAAAATCATTTTCTGAGAAACCAACTGATAGTTATCAACCAAATTTAACATGACTGATCCTTGGGTGACCCTTTATCAGTCTACAAGAAATTATTGTGATCAGATGAAAAATATATATTTTATGGGCGGAGGTCATTTCTCTATATGTTATATAGTGGAAACTTTGATGGTCATTTTCTCAGAAACTAACTGATAGATATCAACCAAATTTTACATGAATGATGCTTGTGTGACCCTTTATAAGTCTACAAAAAATTATTGTGATCGAATGTAAAATATGTATTTTATGGGCGGAGGTCATTTCTCTATATGTTATATAGTGGAAACTTTGAAAATCATTTTCTCAGAAAACAACTGATAGTTATCGACCAAATTTTACATGAATGATCCTTGGATGACCCTTCATCAGTCTACCAAAAATTATTGTGATCGAATGAAAAATATGTATTTTATGGTTGGTGGTCATTTCTCTATGTTATATAGTGGAAACTTTGAAAATTATTTTCTCAGAATGTAATTGATGGATATCAATCGTACTTCATTAGTATGATCCTTGGGTGATCCCTTATCATGCAGCAAAAAATTATTGTCCTTGGATGAAAAATATGTCTTTTATGGGCAGAGGTCATTACTCTATATGTTATATAGTGGAAACCTGAAAATCTTTTCAATATCAGTAGAACCCAAATATCTAAAAAAAATCTAGTCAACACTTAGATTTGCTATTGCAAGAATTTCAAGCCTGTGGAGCGACTCAAGCCATTCATGGCTTTCTAGTTGGTATGTAGCATCATCTAGTGGGCCTCTACCAAGTTTGTTCATATCAAGACAGCCGCCACCATAGCGCAGTTGGATAGGCATAAGACTTCCAATTTGGAAGTCGTGGGTTCGATCCCCGGTGGCGGCAAATATCCTTTCCGATGTTTGCCTCTCACCAATGGGTAGATAATCGTAAACCTATGTGAGATAGCAGTCGGAGGCTAGGAAAGGGTGTAATGGTAGTACAGGTGAAAGAAATACCAGGAATCCATTGTTAGGTACTCCGGCCGCCACGATATAACTGCAAGATTGTTGAAAGCGGTGTTAAACCCATTCAAACAAACAAATCATATCAAGACCTTTGGGTCATATTTGGGCTCCACCCGGGCGCATCCCTTTCAGCTCACCTGAGCACGATGGGTGAAAATAGGAAAACCTTCAAAAATCTTCTCTGAAACTAGAAGGCAGACAGCTTTTATATTTAGTATGTAGCATCATCTTATGGGCCTCTTCTATGTTTGTTCATTTCAAGACCCTGGGGTCACATTTGGGGTCCACCCGGGTGCATCCCTTTTTACATAGAATCAAAGAGCAAAAGGGCATATCTGTCTTGCTCTTCGCTGAAAAAGTTCCATGGTATTGATCTTAGGCAATTATCTTCTTTTTGACATCTGCCTATCTAATTAATGTGATGTGCAAGGGGTCAAAGAGACTCAGGTGAGCGATCTATGACCATCATGGTCCTCTTGTAAATCATATTTCTGACTTATGCTGGCAAAAGGAATGTATTTTACAGTCAAATGCCAGACATGAATGTTTAAAGTTGTTCAATTCCAGTTATTCATACTACCAAAGTAATTGGTAATAGATACTTAGAAATTATTCTGTAGTTGAAACACTTAAAAATAAAAAAAATAAATAAAAACACTAAATGAAATTATCAAGCTATGTACCATGCCATTACTTTGACAATTGATTTACAAAAATTATATAAAGATAGCAAGTAATACTATAAGCATTTAAGGTATAGAAAGAGTGGATTGTAGTATAATTAATCACGACAATTTGAACTCAAAAGTAGGAATGATACTTCCTCAAATTGACTAAATTACAAATTTTATGAATTAAGTAACATATACTACAAAAATGTAATGATTTATTGATTTATATTTGCGTAATACTGATGAAAATAACCTCCCTGCATTTTCAGACTGTCCTCAGTTAAAGCTTAAATTATTGGTATTGATGCTTCTTTGGTACTTTTTAATCTTCAAAGAGGTATTCTTAAATCATTAGAGGGTAACATATGTTATTTTGATGTTACTACCTTGAGCTACCACTTTCAGAGGGCTAACATGTCTCATTTTGTAGCTTATACATTTGCTGTATTGAGAAATCATAGTGACCAAAATCCCTCCAGGGGGGTTGGTGTCTACAGTCAGCTCACAGTCTATTAAAGAAATTATGATTGACCCCCAAATGTTGGCCTGATAGGGCAGGGCTTATTTTCACTTTAATACTTTAAAAATCTCCTCCTCCAAAAGCATGTACCATGGGTCTTTCTTTACTTGAATTGTTAAAGAAATTTTGATTGACCTCCAAATGTGGGCATGGCAGGGCGTGTTTTATTTTCACTCTAAAATCTCTAGAAATCTTCTCCTCCCCCGTTTACTTAAATTGTTCCTGAAAATGTGTTTAGAATTGTTCACTTATTGCAATCACCTTTATGTTAGTATGAGAATTGTTAAAAGGTATGCAAATAAATGGTAATTTAGTATTTTGGTGCAATGATGGCCAGACCCAGTAATATAACGAAATAGTTCTAATGATACTTCAAATTTTTGTTTTCAATCAAAATAAGCTTTGTTTAAGGTCTTGAGATGTTAAAGCCAGTGGAGCCATACAAGCTCTCTTAGGCCTCTTGTTGAAACTTTGCATGAATTTTCCTTGGGTCACTCTTTAATTTACTGTAATTGGCTTGATATTTGATGTCCAAATTTGGCTGTGTTTATGGTTACAATTTTTTGGGAGTAATTTATTTATATCTTACATGTTACACCTAAATAAAATGCCATATCTATATTTCATTTTTTAGCTCCACTGGCTGAAAGCCACTGGGGCTATTGTCATGGCGTTGTGTCCGTCGTGCGTCCGTCCGTCCGTCCGTGCGTCCGGTGGTAAACTTTTCTTTAAAAATCTTCTCCTCAGAAACTACTGGATGGATTTCAACCAAACTTCACAGGAATGATCCTTGGGTGACCCTCTTTCAAAGTTGTTCAAGAAATTTTGATCCAATGAAAAACATGGATTTAATGGGCGTGGCTTATTTCCAAATATGGTAAAAAGTGAGTTTTCTCAGATTCTAATCAATGGATACCAATTAAATTTTACATGAATAATCCTTGGGTGACCCTTTATCAGTCTACAAAAAATCATTGTGATCGGATGGAAAATATGCATTTTATGGGTGGAGGTCATTTCTCTATATGTTATATAGTGGAAACTTTGAAAATCCTTTTCTCAGGATGTAACCGATGGATATCAACCAAATTTCACTTGAATGATCCTTAAGTGACCCTTTATCTGTTTACAAAAAATAATTGTGATTGGATGAAAAATATGTATTTTATGGGCGGAGGTCATTTCTCTATATGTTATATAGTGGAAACTTTGAAAATCATTTTCTCAGGATGTAACTGATGGATATCAACCAAATTTCACTTGAATGATCCTTGAGTGACCCTTTATCAGTTTACAAAAAATAATTGTGATTGGATGAAAAATATGTATTTTATGGGCGGAGGTTATTTCTCTAAAGTTATATAGTGGAAACTTTGAAAATCATTTTCTCAGAATGTAACTGATGGATATCAACTAAATTTCACTGGAATGATCCTTGAGTAAGAGGGGGTTTAGACTGTATGTTTTTTCACATCTGCTTTTTCATATATGTCAAAACATGCAGTGTAAACCCCCAGATAATGAGCGTTCTGTTAACAGATCTGCAAAACATACGGAATAGAACATGTTCTATTTCCGTCTGCTTTTCAATACCGAAATGACCATTGATACCTCTGATGACCTGCTGATAAGCTGATAAAATAAACAATTACTGGTCAGCTCCCCCAAATAGCCTGTCAAATAGACATATTTTGTGAAATATAATTCCTTCAATGACCAGGGAGAAATGGTAATAAGTTTTTCCAGTGGTACTTCGTATATTTAAAAATAATTACAATAATAAAACTGAAAAATAATATGTTTAAATACCCATTGCAACTTACTGACCTATCAGGAAATTGCAAAACATATTGACCATAGTCAGTCTATATGTCAGGAATATTGGTGGCCCAAATTACTTTAGAATTGTCATTCTACTGTACTTAAGGTGGCAATGGACAGCGGCCTCCCGACTCTATAAACCGGATGTGGATTTTCGTTTATTTTACGGCTCTTTTTGCGCGTTGTTTAAAAATACGGGTTTTCGTAAAAGTCTACTTATGGAAATAACGTAGAATGATGATGGTAAAACTTCATAAATTAGCTTCTTTTCAACATTTGATATTAATTAAATGACTGGATCATTAAATTTAACAATAAAAATGCGTTAAAACCGTCATTCGATTAGGGGGGAACACTGAAAAATAACGAAAAACTTTCTTATTTGCATGGAAAGGTATGCTGAATTTTTTACCAAATAAAGGAAAAATATGGATTATAAACATATCGGAAAATAAGAAAAATTCATTAGGTAATTTCTTCAAAAAATAGGTTCTTGTGGCATTTTTACCTAGTAAAAATTCAAAAATCAGTGCATTTTTAACTTTTCAAAGCAAATTGTGCAAACGCAATCGATCAAAGAGAAATTTTCTTGTCAATAGCCATTGTGTACATGTATAAGGTCTATCAAAATGTATTTGTTTTATAGCTATAACTTAGTACAGGGTTTATACTAGACCTAAAATGAATACAACCGCTTTACTGAAAAATGGCCAATACCACTCAATGGCAGATAACTCTAGCATGAAAACGAGCGTGGAAAGGTACCTTCAAATTTTGATATAATGACTACACAATGTTAATCTACAACATATGTGACCAAGAAAAAATTTCATTGGGCGGAAAAAAATGACGCCATGTGTCCATTGCTACCTTAATTGTCTAGCCTGATCACCTATAAAATAATTCTCTACCTTTTAGTTAGTTTGTTTATGCCTATTCAATTTACATGGTTAATATCAAACGAGGTTCAAGTTCTTATAACTCCCTCTCGATTCTACATCCTGTGAATTCCTCAAATACTGGCACCAAATGTTACGGATAAGTAAGAGAATGAAGCTAGATCAATGGCATTTTCGGGAATCAAGTTTCTCCTGGCTCCTCTCAATCGAGAGACCGGTGCTAAGCGACGCGACGAAAATGTGTTAGTTATATATCAAGTATTAAATTATGAAGAGTAATTCGTTTTAATTGTCACTTTAAGTCTCAAATTATATAAGAAATAAAATATATTTTTAAACAAATGTTCAGAAAAGAGATCAAATGATTAATTACAGAAACAAAAAATTATGTGACCATTTACCAGGTTTAAGACAACTTAAGCAGGAAAAAAGACTCAAATAAATTAATTGGGCTATATTTCAATGTCTGTATTACCACTTAAGTGACGAAAAGAGACTATTTGTTGATTTCATTGAGGTGTACAACTAAAAACATAATCATATGAATATGCAAAGCGGATTCATGTGTGAGTGTGATTAGGATTTATTTGTTTCATACCTCCATGAAAGTTAAAAATATTCTCTTCATATCTTAATATCATGAAGCAAAAATCATTAAGATTAGTCAATAATGATATTTATTTTTAATTTGACTATTTTTCGCAGAAGCTTAAAAATTAGCTGCATACTCAAAATTGCTTTCATTGCACAATTTTCAGCCAATCAGAACATACCAATATTGATGAACATAAATAAAATTTAATTATTGAAATATACATTTGGTTTCGGTGAGCGATAAAATATTCCCTCATCATTCCAGTAATACAATACACTATTTGATCTTGAAAATGACTGACAGTCATGACCGAGGTCAACTGAAGCAGATATGTTAAAGCATACAGTGTAAACGCAAAAAGACAGATACGCTTTTCCACATGTGCTTTTTCACATCTGCTTAAACATACAGTGTAAACGCTCTCTAACACTTTATCAATTTACTAAAAATTATTTTGATTGGATGAAAAATATGCATTTTATGGGCAGAGGTCATTTCTCTATATGTTTTATAGTGGAAACTTTGAAAATCATTTTTTCAGAATTTGATTTTTAGATATCAATTAAATTTCACTGGAATGATACTTGAGTGACCCTTTATCAGTGTATCAAAAATTATTTTGATTGGATGAAAAATATACATTTAATGGGTGGAGGTCAATTCTCAATATGTTGGAAATCATTTTCAACATCAGTAGAACCCCAAATATCTAAAAATCTAGTCAAAACATTTATTTGCTTTTACAAGAATTTCAAGCCTGTGGAGCGACTCAAGCCATTCATGGCTTTCTAGTCTTTGTTCAAAAGAACGAAAGAATATGAAAGACAATTTTCTAAGGTAAACTTTCAACCAACTAAACAATAGTTTGTTTTCCCAACTTTTGATAGAGTTATAACTTGTGTACAAGTTTTTATACGCCCGAAGGGTGGTATTATGTAATGGCCTGGGTCGTCTGTCCGTCTGTTAGCAATTTTTTGTGTGTGTAACTCCTCCTAAACTATCAATGGGAATGAACTGAATTTTGGCACAATCACTCCCTATGATGTGTAGTTGTGCATAAGACCATTGAAATTCAAATCGCTCCAGTCATTCCTGAGAAATCTTGAATTATCTGCCCTTGAATATAACCAAAATCACTGTTTTTTGTGTGCGCAACTCCTCCTAAACTATCAATGGGAATGAGCTGAAACTACACACAATTACTCTCTATGATGTCTTGTTGTGCATAAGGTCTTTGAAATTCAAATTGCTCCGGTCATTCCTGAGAAATCTTGAATTATCTGCCCTTGAATTTAACGAAAATCACTATTTTTGTGTGTGCAACTTCTCCTTAACCATCAATTTATTGAAATGAGCTGAAACTAGACACAATTACTCTCTATGATGTCTACTTTTTCATAAGACTTTTCAATTCAAAATGCTCCAGTCATTCTTGAGTTATCTTGGATTATCTGCCCTTTAGTTCATGAAAAACAAAATTTCTTGTCAGCTCATTTTCTCCTACATTTTGGATGGGAACGAAAGGAAACTTGCCATAATGACTCTGTAGGTTGTCTATTTGTGCTTAGGACTAAATATATTTTCATATTTAAAGTAGTGCCAGATTTATCTGCCCTTTACTTCACAAAATAGTTTAAATTTTCAGGGTTTTTTTGTGCGTGTGTGTACTCCTACAAATTTAATTGGATTGAAATGAATCTTGCCATAATGTAACCCTGATATTTGGTTAAGCATAAGACTTCAGAAATTCAAAAAGCTTGGGCCTTTCTTGTATTATCTGCCCTTGAATTGATTTAAATTCACTATTTTTCTTTTGTGAGCAACTCATCACACTTTGAATTGGAATGAACTGAAACTTGCAAAATAACTGTTTGGCATATAGTTGTGCATAAAATCATTTTCAATTTACACTCAAAAGGTCATACTATGTTATGGCACCAGTTGTCTGTCTGTCTGTTTGAAATATTTTTAGCTATCATTCAAGCTCACATTACTGACAAGCCAAGGTTACTGACAAGCCCCATCGGGCGTATATTATGCGCCGCTCTGCGAAGCTCTTGTTCACACATTTCACTAACTTAGATCTGGAATCTTGAAATCGGTCAATGGACATTGAGGAGTTTGTGAAATACTGTTGTTAGTGCCTCTACTATATACTCTTCAAAAAAAGTTCTTTGACATTTGATCTATATGCAGATATTAATTTCGACATAAATATCTATATGTATGAGCAATCAATGAAGGTGAAGTCAATGCATCTTCACACTGTATTTAAACAAAATTACGTTTTTGATCAAAGATTTGTAACAGAGACATTGATTAAGGACGTTACGTCTTACATGTCTTATAGTGGCAAACTTGACCTCTCTTATCTGGTTCCACACTTTCTCACCAGAGATCCTACTTATAATGGGGACCTAAGTATTCATTTGACGTAGTAGTTAGATTGAAAAATCCCAAAAATTGTCACGTCATTTGACGTCCTGTATGAACGTTGTCATCCAGCGTCAGACTGATCTGGCTCTATACATAACGCTGTGAGGCATGTTATATTGGTGCCAGAGGTACTAGATAGTATGTCCGGAAATAACAAAGTCATTTGCAACGGCTTGTCTTATAGCGCCTGTTTTGTGGCGACCAAAAACTTTATGACGTTGTTCCTCATTTCGCTTGACATTACAGGTGCGTGCCTAGATGTTCAATTTCAAAAGCAATCAAGCAATGGCATTTCATCCACAACAGAATGAAGAGCTATCAGGACTATTCAGTTAATCTGGAACTGCACATGCTGAATAAGAATTCAGATTTTACATTATTTGATGTTGACGTCCCTATCGAGAAACGTTGTCGAGTAACTTATCTCAATAGCATGCGATATTCTTACATCCTAATTACTATTCACAAATCAATCACAATTTATGGAAGTTTTTACATGAACTCAGAAAAATCGCATGTTTAATCAGTGTCAAAGAACTTTTTTTGAAGAGTATAATTATAGGCACTTAAAATAGTATTGTGCTGCCCCTTCAAAATGTAAACATTGTCAGGAATTTTTTTTAATTCAAATCTGAATAAGTATGGTCTGCATATCTTTGATAAAAAGTTGATTAACATTTATTAAAATATACATTCCAAAAGATTACATTTACATCATAATAAAAGAATTTCTCAATTACTAATGACAAATTTTAGCAGTGGATTAATTTTGGCGCATCTTAGCTTGACCGCCAATATAGCCAAAATAAAATCACCTCCAAAATTACCCTATTTACATTAACTGTTCAAGAAGATTTGATAATTGACTTGCACCCTAGATATGGGTGTTTCAGGGCGTGGCATATCCCAATTCATTTTGGTCAATTTCAATGAAACTTGATGACTTTTTAATTGTTCATCACATTTTGACATACCAGGGTATTAAATTTTCACATTGACAGGTGTTAAAATACACTTGCAATCTTGGAAAATGCAAGTAAAAATGGAAGGATCGTGAGTTTCAATTACCAGTCACTTGGGTTTTTTGTGAGTTGAATACATCCGTAAAAATTGTTGTTATTCAAAGTCAATAACCGAAAAATAACACATCACAGCCATATCAGCTTTGTCAGACCCTTGAATTCCTTCATATTTAAAAAATCAAGCATTCTCATAAATGTGAAACTAACATAAGTCTTATCTTGGCCAATTCTGTATCACCTGAAACAATATGTCAATCGGTAATATGGTGTTACTTCTGGTTAATTTGAGTTCAAGAATCTATTGAAAGACTGTAACAAAAATGTGTTTTGTTTCGTGGAAAAAATAACTGGTGTAGGAGTAATTTATTACTAGTGTTGCTTGAGATCTATCTTGGCACATGGAATTTCAAATGTAACAAAGTGATTTATTTTTCAATACAGTCAAATATCTTTACGTCGAATGTCCATAAGACGAAGTTATCTCTACGTCGAAGTATTTTTCAAGTCCCAATCTATTTATTCTTTAATTCTATGTATTTCAACCTCCATACATCGTTATCCATTGCTCGAAATTTTCGGTACGTCGAACCAATTTCAAGGGCCCGTCACTTTTGTTTGTGTGCATTCACACCTCTTTACGACGAACCCCAACCTTGATTGATGAAAATTGCAATCGAGGTAAATTTTCACACATTCGACCTGTCAACCACAGTAATTGACACACATGATCTCAGTATTGGATATTGATTGTTTTCCTGATTGGGTTTGATTGTGTGTAACAGATAGAGAATGTGAAAGGTTAAGTGATTTATTGTTTTGAAATGAAAAGGGTCGGTAAAATGCATGGGACCTACGATGTTAAATTTGTAATTCTAATTGACAACGGAAGCATGTAAAGCCAATGCTACGCGGGACTTGATTGGTGAAGTATCCGGTAGACACGGGGGATAGCCATTAACATCGACCAACATGACGTACCCAAGGAAGGACTGGGTAAAAAATCCGGGAATGATTCGTCCAGGAAATTGTATATGCAGAAATCATAATCAGATATGTTTTTGCTCGAGAAACGCGAAATGTAAACTTCTAGTCACAAAAGTCATTGTCTCATAGATCTAAAAAACATGTAAGCACACGTAACTTTGTAAATAGATGGCTTGTTTGAAAATGTTTTTACTTTGTGATTTAAATGTATTTTTTATATGTTTATTAAAAAAAATAAAAATGTAAATAAAAATAAGTACCATCTTTTATATTCGATTAATTCATCACGATAATCAAATACGTTGGCTTTTTCGCCACCAGTTTCAGTCATACCTAAGTGTGATGATGGCCGCATATGTCTTTGTCCCGAAAGATCGCCTTTTATCTCTTTGTCGAACTTTCTATACGTCGAAGTTTTTAGGTGAGTCCCCCGAAGTTCGACATATAGATATTCCACTGTATTTTGTTTTAAACTACTAATTATAAGTCAATAGGGACCTTTGGTCTACAGGTTAAACAGTGATGTCTGAGGAAACATTACATGACTGTCAATGATTTTTTTTTAGTTTTCTTACGTTTCTGAATCAAAAAAGAAAGAAAAATTTACACAGTCCCCTGTCATTAGATTTGTTTCTTCTGATTTACATTTTGCGAGTTGGAGTTATTTGCTAATTTCAGCAAGTGGAAAAAAAGTTAATTTCAACCCCTGTTTGACAATATAAAATATCTTCTCCTCCAAATGAATCAGACCAATTGCAATTAATCTTCATTCTAGGTAAGAATGATCTAGGGTTACCTTTTAAAGCTGCTCTTTCACAGTTTTTTTTATTGAAAATTACAAAACTTGTTCTTTGTTTTAGAAATGTGTGTATTTTTAGACAATTAAGAATGGACCAAGGGCAGTGACACTTAAAAGAACATATTTAGATAATTTTTTAACTCATTTTTTCCAAGTGGCAAGATCAGTAAGGGATCCTGTCTATTTATTTCGAGTGTAAAAATTTCAAAGTTGTTACTTTCCGTGAATAATCTTTAATTTTTGCTTGTAATTATGTGAAGTTTCCAGCTGTCAAATACTTTTACCTTATTCTTTAATTGAATAACACAAACATGGGGAATTTACATGGGTAAATAGTAGGCTCGAAATTGAAGAATAATTTATAAGGCATTAGTAGTTGCTTTATTTTTCAGAATGATTTTTGCTAAATTCAGGAATATCCGTTCTTCTTACCATGCATCACCAGATTGAATCTTATTATTCTAAAGGCTTTAGCATGATGAGGTCATTACTTCAAATTGATTTTACGAAAATTTTCAAAAATCACATTTTTCCGATCTGTGAATTAGCAGCTTTAAGGAGAATGTGTTTTAAGATAGTCTACTTATTGCAATTATGTTTTTGTGGGTATTAAAGTGAGTAAACTATATGTTGGTAAAGAATGATTATATTTATATAGAGTATTTCAGGTGGCATGATAGCCAGATCTGGCAAATCATCACTATATAGTTCTAAAGAAACTACTAATATTTTTTCAGTCAAAGTGAGTTTAGTTTAGTGAAAGTATTAACATATCACTTCCTAAACAAGTAAATGTAGAGAGATGGACATGATGTGTAGGAATATCTGGAGATATAGGTAGATTTTGTGTGGTGAGCCGTGAAATCAACTTTTTACTGTTACCATTGTCCTACCATTTGTTTGAAATTGATAAAACAGGTTTAAATAGTGAATTAAAAAAATTACAATTTACCTTGTAAACCAACATTATTGCTTGTCTTAAAATGTTAGGTTACCTCAAACATGTGCTTTTATAATTGCAGTGAAGGGGTCAAGTTAAATTCCTATCATTTGCTTTTTAATTATACATGATTTACCTTTGGTAATGAACTCAGCGCCAAGGTCAGAGCTCAGTTTACAAAATACACATTGATACATTTTTATAATAATGGTCAACAAGAGATAAATGCATCTTAAAAAGATATTAAGTTGTCACATCCTTTACACATCTGTACATCCCACACACCTATCAACAAAGAGCGCTCTTTCCATGAGTCGTTTTGATGTACTGCCAATAAGTTATGAAAAATATTGTAGAAAAGTTGTTTCTATCAGCAATTTATCAATCTCTATAAATATTTATTATCGTGTTATTTTCTTTGTAGTCTGCCACAATTTGTTGGAATTCAGATCAATCAAAACCAAAATTGTCATGTTGTAGATGAAATAAAACTTATTTAATTCTTTTGAGTTATTCATTAGCGTGATAGTTATTTGAATGATATATAGTTATTTAAGTGATGTAAAATTAGTCTTATTCCATGTTATTTTACATTTTAGTTATACATGTATATAAAATTTTACTCCTTATAAATAGCAAAAAGGTACTAACCTGGAACAAGTCAGAATCCCTTCTGTTTGCTGGTGTCTTTCATTACCTGTAGTTGTTCGATTTCTAATTTGAATGTCTCTTATTCAAATTTGGAGATGTTAAGGCCAGTGGAGTGATACAGGCCCTGTTGTTCCTCTTGTTCTTAGAACAAAAATATTGAACACTCATCATAACTTATTGTTGTTAGTGTAAGTGTGGATGAAGGCCTGTATTTGTGTTGGTGGTATGAAAAACTTTAAAACACTGGCCATTATATCCTAGCCTATTATAAATGGCAACAACTCTTGTTGTTGTTATTTTTATCAAGTTAATTATTTCAGATTGTAGAGATCAAGCTGAGCATGACCTGTACTGGCCAAGAAGATACATATATATCCCACTTGATTGAATGTGCAATATCAGAGAACACTGATCAAGAAACACTTCCTGGGACCTCACTTACAGGTAACTACACATTTCATTTGGTTCAGAGCTTGTGCTAGCTCTATACATTTTTGAGTCATTGACCCCTTGACCATAAATTTCTGGGGGTTAAAACTGATATTTTAGGGGTCAAAAAAATAGTAAATAATGAGAACTTATCAGCCTTTTTAGCTCACCTGAGCACAACATGCTCAAGGGGAGCTTTTAGGGTGATGCTGAGTCTGTCGTCCGTCGTCTGTCGTCAACAATTTAGAAAAACTTCTTCTCCTCCAGAACCTCTGGGCTGATTTCAATAAAACTTTGCCAGAATGTTCCTTTGGTGACCCTCTTTAAAAATTGTTCAGTAAATTCTGATTGGCCAATAAATGTGGGCGTGGCAGGGCATGGCATTTTTTCACTTTGAAATCTTTGAACAACATCTTCTCCTTAACCACTGGGCCAATTTCAATGAAACCAGAATGTTCCTTGGGTGACCCTTTTCAAAAATTGTTCGCAAAATTTTGATTGGCCCATAAATGTGGGCGTGGCAGGGCGGGGCTTATTTTGAGCCCGAAATCTTTGAATGACATCTCAAAGAACGGAACAGCAAATTCTCTATCCAAAAATAGTTCTGATCTGCATAGGGACCTGAATTCAAAAGTGTTTGATTTTAAATGAGTTGTTTAAGTATAAAGGTGAATATTTTTATGCCCCCGATAGGGAGGCATAATAAATTTGACTTGTCCGTCCGTCTGTCCGTCCGTCTGTCCGTCCGTCCGTCCGTCATTCCGTCCAAAAACTTTAACATTGGCCATAACTTCCTTATTACTATCAAAGCGGTGTCGGGGGCATTGTCATCTTACAGTGACAGCTCTTGTTATAAAATCAATTTCGTCGAAGATATTTACTTCCTTAGGAAATCAAATCTGAGTGTATTCTCTCTTTGTTTACCAGATAATTGATAATTTCTTATCTATTCTTAGATGAACCCCAAATTCACTTATTTAGACCAATCAAAATAGCAATACTTAAAGAGGTTTTTGGGATTTTCACGAGGAAAACTAGGTAAGTAGGCAAATAATAACGGTACAAATCACATGATTTTTAAGATAAGGATAACATAACCGTCGATATGCTAGTTAGCATTTGCAAATAAGGAATACTGGACATTTCTTCTGTCAAATGTTTATTTTAGAACCACATGTTTTTACTGTATGTTTACAATTTCTTACAACTAAACAGCCTTCTCCACCCCTCGTGTTTAAGAACCAAATATACGAAAATATTAACAATAACAAGATAGACAAAATCATTATTTTGAAACCATTTTATATTCAAAAAATATTTTTTGGAATGGTATTAAGCTGAAAAATACTTTTTCCCGCATACAAATCCTTCGCTCAAACACAATTTTATGTAATAGATGAAAATGTTGGTCCATATAAAGTGTTACAGGAAAGTTATATTTATATCTGAAGTGTTTTATCCTTCACTAAGTATCTTTCAACAAGTCATCAAAGTTGATTGCAAATTTTAGAGGAATTTATTACTTAATTATTACTAAAGATCGGCTCATTTTAAAGAGTTGATATGACATCAAATTTGTGCTCACACTATATTAAATTTATTAAAACTTCTCATCTATAGACAGTCATGTAGTAAATATCAAAGCCTTGCTTTTAGCTATTTACACTTGTCTAATAAATGTGATATTTCCTGACCTTTCATTTATTATCCTCTATTCATAATATGACCAAGTCGCGGGAGTAAAATAACACTGTTGAATATTTTTGATATTACATGGGTGTTATTACACTAGTGAAATAACTATGCAAATGAGCTCAGAGCAAATAGCAAAGCTATTTTGTAACCTCGAAAATGACGTCATAATGTATAAATTGTGACGTCAGTTTTAAACAGCATTATTACTTTTGCAGAAAATTGAAATGTCGAATTTCAAGAATTTTGATGATTTTTCGCGAAAATTTGTGTCATATTATAAATAGAATATGAAATTTGTTCTTATTGAATACCGAATTTATTAAACTCCTCATCTATAAACAGATAAAAACACAGCACAGCCTTGTTTTTATCTGATTATAGATGACTCGTTTAATAAGTTCCATATTCCATGACCACTCATTCCTGACCTTTCATTTATCCTCTATATACACTATATAGACTTTATATGTTTATCACTCTGAGAAGTCCATTTTTATTCCAGAAACAGACTCTATACAATCCAACCAATTTATACAAGTTAACAGTGGATTAAGTCCAATCATCATCCAAAGGCATTTTGGTGCCAACGATCCTTTTTGTTTGGGCTCAGACTCGACACCACAGGCAACACTTGAGAATACTGATTATGGGCAGGACTATTCCCAATTTATCATTCCTAAAAGTCCCACTAGTGTGAATGCTGATATTGAAGATCCAATTGTTGTAGACTTGGTTGAGATACATGATGATGAGGAAAGCCTAATTGATGAGAGGAGAAAAGCAGAGAATGATTATTTCCAACAGTTTATGTCCAGTGAACAAAGTAAATCAACAGTCAATCTAAGTGGCCAAAGTAGGAATGAAAATCTTGCATTTGTTACAAGAATTATAAAGCAAGTATCATCCAGTCAACATGATATTACACACAGCAATCAATTTGGGTCAAATAGAAGTAAGGGTCGTCCAAAAACATTCTGTGTTAGAAACAATCATAAGAAAAGTACTTCAAGGGTAGAATTAGGTGAAATTGTAAATGAGGCACTTGCAGCCAATGTAAAAAGACTATATAAAGAAACGGTGGCGAATGGTAGGGCAACCACTAGAAGCAAAGAGAGTGAATCAGTTGTTGACAGTGTAACTGCAGCTCACATTGAACTAAGAGAGATCCAGGAAAATACATATTTGAAATATTTCTTGGATTCATGTAACAAACAAGAAACGAACACTGACACAAACCAGGAGAGTGAAAGAAAAACAAAGAAGAGAAGTTCAAGGTCATCTAGAACATTGAAAGATTATAAATATTCCCTAAGGTATCAAAGTCCGGAAGAAACTTCTGACAACCCAGAAGAAAGGAAAGAGGATATCAATGAATCTATTACTGATAAGGACATAGAAACTGATGAAATTGGAGTTGCAGAAATTGAAGTGACAGAATGTCCAAGTAGTGAGGAAGTGAATGAAGACACTCCACAGATTTGTGGTTATTGTGGTCTTGCACTAACAAATAGTTCTGAGTTCCATAAGCATTTAGAGGCTGAACATAGTGAGATTGAAGAACATGAGGCGCAACATGAATCTGAGGATGAATACTGGAGGCTGAGTAAAAAACTTGTAGAAGAGCAAAGGAAAAGGGAATTGGAAAGGGTAAGTTTTGAGATTGACATGGATAGTGTGGTCATAAAACAAGGAAGTTTATCCTCAAAGATCTGAGAATAACCCAATTTGACCCCTTTAAAAATCTGAGAAGTTTTGAAAAGCTAACACATCTGATCTCTGATTGCTCAATGTATATTTTTTTTTCCAAAAGAAACGTCCAAAAATATAAATTGAAATAACTAAAAATTTTAATACTAATTCTATTCTTTCTATTATGTTTGGATAGAATATCCATTTAGCCAAATTTATGGGATGAAACAATTATGATACATGAGACAGTTGTTAAACAGAAAAACCTTGCTCGACAACACCTTAAAAAACCCTAATGAAATAGGTTATTCCATTAAGGATAAGCCATTTTGCAATTGAGCTCTACTCCAATGCCCACACAATAAATCAGTTTAAAAAAAGCTGTTCAATTTGTCTGAAAAATCTTTCTTAACCAACTCACTGGATGGGGAAAGCATTCATCCTGTGCCTAAAAGAGGATAAAACTTAGTAATTAATGCTTACGGGCAATTGCGGAGTAACAGCAGATTCAGCAATTATCAAGCGGGCTTTCATAACGTCATTATGCCCCCCTTCGAAGAAGAGGGGGTATATTGTTTTGCACTTGAAGGTCGGTCGGTTGGTTTGTCCATCCATATACCGTTTTTTGTCCAGAGCATATCGCAAAAAGTATGCAAGCTAGAATCATTGAACTTCACAGGTGGATAGATCTTACTGAGGAGAAGTGCAGTGCAAAAGAACCATAACTCTACTCATCATATTTTGTGAGTTATTACCCTTTGTTGATTGACAAAGAATAGGCTTAAATTTGGACCTGCTTTTATAGGGGGTATAAATGTTTTACAAATATCTCTTGATTTTAGCTCCACTGCCGAAGGCCACTGGGGCTATTGTCGTGGCGCTGTGTCCATTGTGTGTCCATGCGTCTGGTTGTAAACTTTTTCTTAAAAAGTCTTCTCCTCAGAAACTATGTGATGCATTTCAACCAAACTTCACAGGAATGATCCTTGGGGAACCCTCTTGTTCAAGAAATTTTTATCCAATGAAAAACATGGATTTAATAGGTGTGGCTAGTTTCCAAATATGGTAAAAAGTGACTTTTCTCAAAACCTAATCAATGGATAGCAATTAAATGTTACATGAATGATCCTTGGATGACTCTTTATTGGTCTACAAAAAATTATTGGGATCAGATGAAAAATATGTATTTTATGGGCGGAGGTCATTTCTATATAGTGGAAACTTTGAAAAATCATTTTCTCAGAATCTAATTAATGGATATCAACCAAATTGCACTAGAATGATTTTTGAGTACCCCTTATCATCCTATTAAAAATTATTGGGATCAGATGAAAAATATGTCATTTATGATCATTTCAATTTATGTTATATAGAGGAAACTTTGAAAATCACTTTCTCAGAATCTAACTGATTGATATCAACCAAATTTCACTCCAAGGTTTTTTGAGTGACTAATTATCAGGCTGAACAAAATTACAGTAATGGGTTTTTAAATATGTTTTTAACAGCCAGTGGTCAATTTTCTATATGTTCATAATTCAAAAATTTAAAAGTTTTCTTTACAGAAATATTTCAGCATGTGACAGTTAAAAATACTTAATTACTTGAAATTGAAATTAATCAATTAATTATTTCATTCATTCACTGAATTTCTCATCCTATCTGTTGATTCAGGCCTGTGGAGCAAATCAGCTGCTCAAGCAGCTCTAGTTTTATTTTAGAAATATGATTTATTAGAAACTATTTTGAGCGTTTACAGGAGCCATAATGTCAACCAGATTTGTTAATTGTTAATGTGCTAATGATTAAAAGGTTGTCTGCTATATTTAAACAACAATACGACTTGATGTTGGTCTCTTGTCTTCGCAGTAAAATGCAAAGACTAAAACACATTGTTAGTTGCACCTGTCTTTGAAATTCATACAGGAAATCTGTTCGAAGCAGCCTAAACTTTTTAAAATATTCTTGGAACAGTTTGAAGTTTATATTGATAGTGCTATGCCTACATTAAATGGCTTGCCTCCATAGACCCAATTTTGGCTGAGAATGTCCTTATGTAACATTTGACGTCATAAAAGATTTTGAAACAGTTTATTGCTAAGTGCTAAAGTGTCTTTCAATGAACATTAGTGTCGGGTAATCAGTTTCAAATCACAATCAATAGTTGGTTTATATTTGAAAGAATAAATCAATAAATATATAGAAGAAACTTTGAAAATCATTATCATGTACAATCGTTTTCTTAGAAATTAATACGACACTCCCAGTATCATCCTTTGAAGAATGGAATGTTAAAGTTAATGGTTAAAACTAATGACCTAAAGACTCATTTCTACAGATATTTCTACTAACTTAATGCCGCCATCATAGCGCAAAGGTAGGGCGTCAGACTATCAATCTAGAGGTCCTGGGTTCAATTCCCAACGGCCACACTTATTCTTTCCGACTTTTTTTCTCTCACCAATGAGTTGGTAATCGTAGACCTATGTGAGATAGCAGCTGGAGGCTAGGAAAGGATGTGATGGTAGTACTGGTGAGAGAAAGACCAGGAATCCATTTTTAGGTGCTCCAGCCACCACGATAAAACTGAAAAAATGTTGAAAGAGGCGTAAAACTCCATTCAATCAATCAATCAATCTACTAACTTCATGGATCAGCATGAAACAGTTGTAACTTCTTATAAACGTATAGGCAGTTACAACTGTTTAATCCTTAGCCATCAAACTTATGTCAGTTTTGAAAACAATATAGAATGGCTGCCATTTATGTGATAGGAACTGAGTAATCAATTATGATATTTCTTAGTCGATTATCACAATCAAAAGCCCAAACCAACTGACCATTGATTATAATTGATTAATCTGCCCATCACTAATGTACATTAACCCTTTGCTGTTTAGTCCCTGCTTTTTACGGGCCTGTGAATTTATGATTGAGAAAACATTGTGAAAAAAGAAGAAATTGCTTCTAATAAGCGATTTCTTCTTTTTATACGCCCATGTATTATGGGATCACCCGTGGCGTCCGGCGTCTGGGCGTCCAGCGGCGTCCACTTCTTTGTCCGGAGCATAACTCTGTCACTTGAAATGGACTTCAACCTTGGCAATTGTATTCTTCTCATCATGGGGAAGTGCAGTGCACAAGAACCATAACTCTACCTGGCCTATTTTTGAGTTATTGCCCTTTGTTGTTTTTCAGACTTGAATCTTGTCTGGAGTATATCTCTAAAAGTATAATAGCTAGGATCATGAAACTTCATTGGTGTATAGATCTCATCAAGGGGAAGTGCAGTGCACAAGAACCATAACTCTACCTGGCCTATTTTTTTAGTTATTGCCCTTTGTTGTTTTTCATACTAGAATCTTGTCCGGAGTATATCTCTAAAAGTATAATAGCTAGGATCATGAAACTTCATGGGTGTATAGATCTCACCAAGGGGGAGTGCCGCGCATAAGAACCATAACTCTACCTGGCCTTTTTTTGAGTTATTGCCCTTTGTTGTTTTTCAGACTTGAATCTTGTCTGGAGTATATCTCTTAAAGTATAATAGCTAGGATCATGAAACTTCATGGGTGTATAGATCTCACCAAGGGAGTGCAGTGCACAAGAACCATAACTCTACCTGGCCCATTTTTTTAGTTATTGCCCTTTGTTGTTTTTCAGACTTGAATCTTGTCCGGAGTATATCTCTAAAGTATAATAGCTAGGATCATGAAACTGCACGGGTGATCTCACCAAGGGAGAGTGCAATGTACAATAACCATAACTCTACCTGGCCTATTTTTATGCCCCTGCTTCGATAGATCGGGGGCATATTGTTTTACTCATGTCCGTCTGTCTGTCTGTCCGTCCGTCTTTCTGTCCGTCTGTCCGAAAACTTAACCTTGCCAATATCTTCAAGCCCAGGGCTTTTTTTCTGAAAATTGGGAAGAGGCCCTAGCCTTTCATTTTGGGAAATTTCACGCGTACTTTGGTGAAATTGGGAAATTTTCAATACCTAATAAGTTTTGAGAATAAAAACATCTAAGCCATTATCATAGGGACAACAAAGGTATTTAAAAGAATATTTTATTAAAAGACTCATTATGTTTCTAACAATTATATGAAAAAAGAGGTACAGCTTGATTTGTGGCTGAATTGGATGTAATAGGGTATGGAAATTATCATGGCAACTTGGTTTTGCTCTGTTGGTGGATTAAGTTCATTACAGTGACAAAACTGTTAATCAAATACCAAAGGGCCTCTAGCCCCAAGCTGGGTAGATTTATCAACTATGAACGGTTTCGTGACTGTAGCAGACGTTTCAGATTTGCAAACCTTTTCACCTTGCAAACATTTTTTTTTCACCCAGACCATAAATAGACTGTGCATAGCCTTATCAAAAGCATTTCTTTTAAATGATTTACTGTTATAATTACCATTTTAAGGCACTGTAGACTTATAAATTCAGATTATTTCGGCTAGATCCTAAGCAACATTGTTTATGTGTATTTGGTTGTGTAAAATGCGTACATCAAAAACTGAAAGGAATATGTTCCTTGTTTATGAGCCGATGCCCTTTTAGTGCTCTTTTTGATTTCCCAAACTCTAATTTTAACTAGAAATAAAAGGTTTAAACACAATGTCTGAATAGTTTATTACAACAAACACAAGATTTTATTTCTCATGAATAATTGAACAATAATAAAGATTGATTAATTTACAATTTATTAAAAAAGAATCGATTTAGCTTTCCACATTTCTTATTAATCGAGTAAGGAAAACAAAGCCTGGTTACCCTCCATTTTCTATGCGAGGCTTCGTAATGGGAATCAATGGTATACCAGCCCAATCAAAGTGTAAACTTTCGTATAAATGTTATGAAATAAAACTCTTGACCTTTTCACAGATCTTATTCTTCCACATTGTAAATCTCTGTCGGCATGCTCCAGGTGGATTTAATTTTGAAATTGGGAATTTTACTCTGATTTAGGGGAAATTTTCTTGCCACAGTTGGGAAAAAAGGAGGCTTTTTGTGATTGGGAAGTCACCGAAGATCGGCCTCAAGTAAAGAAGGAAAAAAAGCCCTGAAGCCTATTCAAGATACAAAGCTAATATTTGGCATGATGATAGATCTCAATGATCCGCATCCGCTGGTACCAAAGTCAAGGTCATGTGACAAGGTCAAGATCATCTGTCAAGGTCAAACGTCCGAAAACTTAACCCGAAAACTTAACCTTGCCAATATCTTCAAGCCTATTCAAGATACAAAGCTAATATTTGGCATGATGATAGATCTCAATGATCCGCATCCGCTGGTACCAAAGTCAAGGTCATGTGACAAGGTCAAGGTCATCTGTCGAGGTCAAACTTTGAAAAAAAAATGCTGTTACGGGGGCATTCGTGTTTCACAAACACATCTTGTTTGAGTTATTGCCCTTTGTTGTTTTTCATACTAGAATCTTGTCCAGAGTATATCTGTAAAAGTTTAATAGCTAGGATCATGAAACTTCATGGGTGTATAGATGTCATCAAGGGGGAGTGCAGTGTACAAGAACCATAATTCTACTTGGCCTATTTTTTGAGTTATTGCCCATTGTTTTTCATACTAGAATCTTGTCCGGAGTATATCTCTAAAAGTATTATAGCTAGGATCATGAAACTTCATGGGTGTATAGATGTCATCAAGGGGGAGTGCAGTGCTACCATAATTCTACCTGGCCTATTTTCTGAGATCACTTGTGGTGTTCGGCATCCGGGTGTATGGACGGCGTCCACTTCTTTGTCCGGAGTATAACTGTCACCTTAAGTCCGATCGACTTTAAACTTGGCAGTTATATTCTTCTTATGAATACAGAGTGCATTGCACTGTGCATTGCACAAGAAAGATAACTCTACCCAGCTTACTTTGTGAGTTATTGCCCGTTGTTGTTTTTCAGACTTGAAGTTTGTCCGGAGTATATCTCTCAAAGCCTTTGTCCATTTGTCTCTCTACACAAAACATGACAAAAAATATTCATTCAAAATAACCTCAGTTCTATTCAAACCCCCAGTTAATACTAAGCAGTGTGACGGGCGTATCTTGTGACAATTTGGCACCTTGTTCCACACTATTTTCTACCCTACTGAATGGTTATTTTTCAAATTAAATTTGCTTTAAATTTTTGTCTGCAAAACCTTTGAACTTGGACAGGTTCAAAATTTTGTAAAACAGGAAAGGGTTAAAATTTTAAAACAAGCATTTGTGCAACAGACCCCTCAAGCTTAGGGGTCAATTTTACTAAAAAGGCGTTGCTACTGAAAGGAACATGGAACCTAACAGTAAAAAGAACAGTCTAGAAAAGACAGTCGGGTTATATATGTATTGAAATCATAAATGCAATAAAGTCATAAACAGTTAAGTTAGTGAGAGAACATATTTGTGGATGCTTCTTTTGGAGTTCAGTTTATGTTGTCACACTATCTGTAAGTTAATAGATAATTACTTAAAAGATCTTCTTGTAAACTAGTATGCTTAATTTGATCAAGTTCAATAAATTATTTCTGCATTTTTATGCCCCCGTATCGAAAGATCTTGGGCATATTGTTTTACCGTTGTCTGTCTGTCATTCTGTTCCTCTCTGTCTGTCTGCAAAAGTTAACCAAAAAACTTAACATTGCCAATATCTTCAAGCCTATTCAAGATATAAGGCTCATAATTGGTATGATGATAGATCTCAATGATCCACACCTGCTGATACCAAAGTCAAGGTCATGTGACAAGGTCAAGGTCATCTCTCAAGGTCAAATAATCAAAAAATAACCAAAAAACTTAACATTGCTGATATCTTCAAGCCTATTCAAGATGCAATGCTCATATTTGGCATGATGATAGATCTCAATTATCTGCATCTGCTGATATCAAAGTCAAGGTCATGTGGCAAGGTCAAGGTCATTTGTAAAGGTCAAATAACTCTAAAAATTAACCAGAAACTTAACATTGCCAATATTTTCAAGCCTATTCAAGATACAAGGCTAATATTTTGCATGATGATAGATCTCAATGATCCCCATCGCTGATACCAAAGCCATGTCATGTGACAAGGTCAAGGGTATCTCTCAAGGTCAAATAACTAAAAAAAACCACTTAACAATGCCAATATCTTCAAGCCTATTCAAGATACAAGGCTCATATTTGAGATGATGATAGATCTCAATGGTCCTCATCTGCTGATACTAAAGTCAAGGTCATGTGATACATTCAAGGTCATCTGTCAAGGTCAAATAACCCAAAAACTTAACCAAAGAACTTAACATTGCCAATATCTTCAAGCCTATTCAAGATACAAGGCTAATATTTGGCATGATGATAGATCTCAATGATCTGCAACTGCTGGTTCTAAAGTCAAGGTCATGTGAAAAGGTCAAGGTAATCTCTCAAGGTCAAACTTCTTAAAAACATAACCAAAAAACTTTCATTGTTCAGTTTATGCAAGCTTATTATAGATACCCTGTCTCATAGTTGACATGACTCACTGATGAAAGATCTCACTGATGTTCATCTATAGGTATCAAGTTCAAGATCATGCTTAAAGGTCTAGGTCATCAGTCAAGGTCAACATTTCAAAAAAAAAAAGAAGCTATAACTGGGGCATTGTGTTTCTCAAACACATCTTGGTTTTTTTATACCGAGAGATCGGGGGGCATATTGTTTTACTCATGTCCATCGGTCTGTCTGTCTGTCTGTCCGCCCGTCTGTCCGAAAACTTAACAAAACTTAACCTTTGCCTTTTCTCCAAAAGTATTTGACATACAAAGCTGTACACCAAAGTCAAGGTAATGTGACAAGGTCAAGGTCATCTGTCAAGGTCATGTGGCAAGGTCAAGGTCATCTGTTCAGGTCAAACTTAAAATAAAATGCTGTTATGGGGGCATTCGTGTTTCACAAACACATCTTGTTTCTTTGATAGTCTCTGAAGAATTGAATACAGGGTCAACAACGGGCCAAAAGATAAAAAAAAAAACAACAAAACCTTAGCTCTTATGGTCAAAGGCCAAAAGAGCTATATTAATTGCATTGATCTTTCTGTAAGTCCATATGCGAAAGTGTCCACAAATTCTATCAGATTCCCTTGAAATTTTCCAAGCATGATTTCAGTTCAGAAAGGAAGTTTCCTTTGAAAATGGGGCTCTTTTTCTTGTGTCTTCAGAATGTTTTTGGAAAGGAATCCTTCCCAAAATGGAGCTTCACCAATGGGTTGATAATCGTAGACCTATGTGAGATAGCAGCTGGAGGCTAGGAAAGGATGTGCTGGTTGTACTGGTTAGAGAAATACCAGGAAACCATTGTTAGGTGCTCCAGCCGCAAAATAACTGAAATAATGTTGAAAGCAGCGTAAAACCCCATTCAATCAATCAATCAATCAATCACAAAATGGAGCTGATCTGTCAGAAAATACAGGATAGGGCCCTATGTATTTTTACTCAAAATATTCTTGTTTATGAGTAAAATTCCACAAAAATTATTACTATTGTAGTGCAGTTGATAGAGCATCTCCTATTCTTAAATCACAAGGTTTGATCCCAGTTGGCAGCTCTAGTTCTTCCAACTACTTTTCATCATTAATTTATCAAGGTTTAAAACTTAATTATAATAGCCCTGGACTTGACCTTTGACCATCTTTACATATTTCTCAAGGTAAGCGTTTGTGGTAAGGTGGATTTCCCTCATCCATCATGTGTCATCAACATTTACCTTGTATGCAGTCAAGAGGCCACATTTTTTACCCAATCATTCTGAAATTTGGTCGGAATGATTGTCTCTATAAAATCTCCAACAATTTTGTAATTGGGTCAAGTGGGGTCAATATATAGGTCACAGGGTCTTAAAAAACCTTGTATGCACTCTGGAGGTCACATTTTTTCCAGATCAACCTGAAATTTGGTAAGACTCATCGTCTTTATAAAATCTTGGAGAATTTCAAAATTTGGTCAAGTGGAGTCAAAAACAAGGTCAGGGGGTCAAATCTTAGGAAAACCTTGTATGCACTGTAGAGGTCACATTTTTTGCCAAATCAACCTGAAAATTGGCCATAATGATTGTCTTGATAAATTATGAACAAGGTCAAAATTGGGTCAAGTGGGGTAAAAAACTAGGTCACATTGTCAAATCTTAAAATAACCTTTTGTGCACTCTAGAGGTTGTACTTTTTGCCCGATCAACCTGACATTTGGTCAGAATCATTTTCTTGATTGAATATTAGTCTGAGTTTGAGATTGGGTCAAGTGTGGTCAAAAAACTAGGTCACAGGATCAAACCTTAGAAACAACCTTGTATGTACTGCTGGTGGTCACATTTTTTGCCGAATCAACCTTAAATTTGGTCAGAATGATTGCATAGATTAAATCTCAGATGTGTTTTAAATTGGGTCAAGTTTGGTAAAAAACTATGCCAAATTTTCGAAAAACCTTGTATGAGTTCTAAAAGTCAGATTTTTTGCCTGAAAACCTGATAATTAGCCTAAAAAAACTTTTTTAAAATCTGCTTTAAACATGTTTTGGGCAGTTCACTCAGGTGAGCCACCAAGGGCCTTTTTGGCCCTCTTATTATACAGTCAAATTTTTCTAAATGGATTTTTCTTCTGCAGAGAGAAAAGGAAAAACAAAGAGAAGATGCTGATAGAGACAATTGTGAATCCTGTTACCAAATATCAGATACACCACCATCTAGAAAGAGTCTGAAAAGTAGAGGTAAACAATATTCAAAAAGACAACACACTGGAGAAAGGTCCAGAATGAGTCATAAAGAAAAGGACAACTTTTGCGTCAATACCACAGAAGGATCTGGAAATCAAAAAGACAATGAACATAGAGAAGAAAATAAACTAGATGAGGGCAATGGTTCTGATGATGATATCCAGATAATTGAACCAACCATAGAACTTGTGGTCATTGATAGTAGTGATGAAAATGAAGATAGTGGCAGTTTAAAAAATGGAATTGGGAGCAAAATTGATACACTGCAAAACGATAAAGTAGATTCAACCTTAGAAAAAGAGAAATATCATAATTTTAAAACTAAAATTACAAAAGGAAATGGTGCTAAGGTAAGTACCAGAAATATGCTTTTAAAAGAATGCAGTGTTAATCTTCCAAGAATGAAAGGTAATCATTTTGACAGACAACAGAAATCTAACATTGAAAGTCCATTTACAAAACTTAAGAAGTCCAAAGATTTGGCAGTAAATCAAGAAAGGATTACCAATAAAGGTTGCAAAGTAATACTTGATAGAATATTGATTAAGGATGACAAGCTGTTGGATTTGAGAGGTCCTCATAAAGAAACAAGAAAAAAGAAATTGGAGCCTCTGAATATAGGGTGTAAGATTAAAACCCCGCATTGTAGTGTTTCATTAGAAAAGCTGTCGCCTCAGAATCTTGGACAAACAGATATGAATAATATTATAAAATACTTAATTAATTGTGACAAGCAGAATAAAGACAAACTTCTCATGCAAAAGTATGGAATCAAAGATGTGTCAGTGAGTGTGCCAAAGGCTCCAACAATTTCTGAGGAAGTCTCAAAATTTTTCTCAAGAGAACGCACCTTTTCCAAATTAGATGACAGCCTTTCGGAATTCTCTGGTAGTAGTTCATCATTCTTAAAACCAGATGACGAGATCTCTTGGGTTTCAAACAGAAGTGTTAGCCCTCAGCCAAGTACTTCAAGTGGCCATTCATATATACCACGTAAAAGAACTGCAAGAAAGTCTGCTAATTACAATACCTCCAAAAGAGGTCAAACTCTGAAGGAACCAAAAGTGATCCTTCAAAATTTGTCAAGCATTGATATAGCCCTTCTGAAGAATCCTAACTCATCTTACAGAAAGTCAAATTGGCTGAATATGTTTAGTGAAGAGAGTTCAGATTCAGATGATAATGGAGATAACAAGATACCAATTAAATCTTTATTAGACAACCTTGATGAAGGTGTTACTGAAAATATTGATGTATTAAACCAGAGAAAAGGTAAAGGAAAGGCAATCTGTAGAAACAATCAACTATCAGATTCTAGAAAAGGTAAATCAGTCTCGAAACCTTTCCCTGGCATAGAAAAATCAGAACCAACAGATATAGATCTATTGAAAAAGTTCGGAATAACAAGGTCCATAGTTGTTCTTCAGGATAAAAAATTGAAAGGTAATGTCAAACAAGTAGATAAGGAAACTAAAATCAATAATGAAGAAGAGGACTGCATAGTAATTGAAGATGATACTACTCAAAATTTTGGTCATGAAAGGTGTAAAAGTAAAAAGTCATTTGCTGATAAGAAACACACAATAAGAAAAGGTCCAGTTGTACTAGAGAAAAAGAATAAAACATTAATTAATAGTAAAAAGTGTGTCAGAAAAGCACCACTTTATTCACCTACAGCATTGTCTCTCATCAGAACAGCAAGATTTAAAAAGAGTCTTATGAGTCCAATCAATGTTAAAGGTAGTCAAACAAAAAGTGTAAGGAGAAATTCTTTGAAGTCAAGACAAACTCTAATGAAATCAGGAAGAAAGCTGAAGGCAAACATTGATAAAGAAATTCAAGTGACAAAAACTAGAAATAAATCTAATAATGAAAAGAGAAAGACTTTTAAAGAGGAACAGGTTTTACATATCAAAAATGATGCTCAATGTAGTTCAGTCAGTTCACAGAAAAGATTAAAGGGAAGTTCAAATCTTAATGTTTGTAAACCATTTTCAATAAGCCTGACATCAATTGATAGAAAAAATTTTAATGACATGAATCTTGTGAAAGATAAATTAAGAACCATATCTGTAAAGGAGAAGTCATGTAAATCAGAAACCATAAGTGAGCAGGCACCTGATAATTTGATTGTATCTATTAAAGAGGATTCAAGTTATTATCCAGAAGATGACACTGATACCTCTAGGGTTGATTTAGTACAGGAAAAGCCAATTGAAAAAGAAAATGATAGTGTAGGAAACAAAGAGGTTTTTGAAAGTGTTGAAGAAAAAAATGCAGTGAATGAGGAAATAGAAATGGAAATGGATAAGAATTGTTCTGACAACACAGAAGATATTGATATTGAATTAAATAAACCAGATGATAATGAAGATGGGAAAGTTAGAAACAAAAGAGTATTTGAAGAACATATGATAAGGTCACCTTCTAAGCGGAGAAAACTTTCAGGCAGTGAAGAAAATCCTAAAATCCAATTAACGGGAAAGCTTAAGTCTGTTACTGAAAGAGAACATTCAGACAAAACACCATATGAAGAATTACTTGATAAAACAGATATTGATGAAGAAAAAAGTAAAGCTAGTAATGATACAGAATGTGTAATGGAAAAAGTGAATTCTAAAATCAAACAAACTAAAGAAAGTAAATCTGTTTCTGCAGAACATCTAGGCCAAACGCTTGATGGAGAAACAGTAGATAAGAAAATAACTGGTGAAAAACAAGGAAATGAAGAAAGTAATCTTGATGTTGCATCAGGCTCTTTTTTGGACAGTGAAAATTCAAGTTCTCTTGACCAAGATGGTGAATCATTTAGCACTTGGAAGGGTAATGAAATTTGTGATGACAAGGAGACAACTAGTAATGTTGCAAATAATAATGATACAGAAAGTGAGAATTCTAATTGTTCCAAAGTAAATAAAGGTGACTTTTCCAAAGAGATAAAACATTGCTCGATAAGTAATTCACCTGAATTGGTTAGTACAGATTGTCAAGATAAAGGTAATTCTTTGTCTGACTGTGAGAGGAATGAAACTAATGAGGTTGCAAAAGCAAATGAAAGTCTTGATAATTCAGAAATTGATAAAACCAAGGATGTGGCTCTAACAATTCCAGATGACCAAAGTATAAAAATGAAACAAAATAAAGACAATAAAGTAAACAGTATTGTTGCACAGCAGATATCCAAAAGTGATGTAAGTGAAAGAAAAGACTATAAACCCAAACTAGATAAAGTGAAGTCTAAAATGTGTTTAAACCCCAGGTATAAACAAAGTGAAAATGTTAGGTTTCTTAAGAAGCAGAAGCTTGACCTTATGGAAGAAATCACTGTTTTGAATGACCAAGCTGACACCATCAAATCAGAAGATAAAGCTAAGGAGGAAACTGGTTCCTCCGAAACAATAAGTGATAACATGACTGAAGGAGAAAACGGTGTTGATGTAAAATCATCTTCAAATGAAGGAAAAATTGGGTCAGACTCCTGTGAGAGGGATAGTCCTTCTAATAGTATAGACGTTATGGACAACCAAACCAAAGATGTTGTTGGGACTTGCTACATTCATCAAGAAAATAGTGAATAGCTCATTATAGGAGCAGGATTCTAAACAAACACCAGTCCTCAGGCCTAAAGATTTCATGGAGTGGCTGTTAGAGATCCTTCATTCCTATGGTCCTCTCTAGTTTAAAATTCTTGATTCTGTACACGTTCATTATGTTCATTATCATGAAGACATTGTGAGGTGAGAAGAAAATGCTTGTCACAGCATTTTCTTCATTCACACAATGTCTTCCTTATGAAATGAAAATGTAAAATTATTCAAGAGTAAATACAGTTTCTTTGGAGGACTTTGAATTATCAGGTAGTACCTATCAGAGTTGGGACCATTGGGTCCTGCAGGCTGGTAGAAAAAATAGTTTTTTGGTGTCAAACCCTGGGACTGCAAAGTTTTATGCTCAAGCCAATGAATTTGAAAAACAGTGGAGTCTATGTTTCAAAATTCAGAAAGTTACTAGTCTTTTTATCCTCCCCGAAGGGAGAGCATATAACCGCCGCTTCGTCTGTCCGTCTGTCTGTCCGTCTGTAATTCCGTCCGTCCGTCCCCACCTATTTCTCCATAACCCTTGGGCCAAATCAAATAAAACTTACCATGTGAACTCCCCATGATATAGTGATGATGCATCTGTGACGGTTTTTCATGGAAAAAGGGGACTAAATTTTTGTTACCTTTACGTTAGCGTGTAAAATACAGTTATTCTTTCATTTCTCCTAGTCTTATGCTCAGAATTTGATGAAATTTCATATTTGAGTAGCAAATCAGATGCCCTTTACCATAAACTATTTGAAATTTGTGTCTAAAAATATGTCATGCAAAAAGGGGGTTTAATGTTTGTTACCTTTATGTTAGCTGTATAAGATAACGCCTTATTTGAGTCCTTGCAATCTGAACACAGAGCATATCTCCTAAAGTATAATAGCTATCAACTTGAAACTTTATGGGTGGATAGATCTTATGGAGGAAAAGTGCAGTGCACAAGAACTACAACTCTTGCTTGCATAATTTTGGAGTTATTGCCCTTTGTTATTTTTGATACTTTGATTATGTCTGGAGCATATCTGCTAGAGTATAATAGCTACCAACTTGAAACTTTATGGGTGGATAGATCTCATGGAGGAGAAGTGCAGTGCCAAAGAACTACAACTCTTTCTTTCATAATTTTGGAGTTATTGCCCTTTGTTATTTTTGATAATTAGATTTTGTCTGGAGCATATCTGCTACAGTATAATAGCTACCAACTTGAAACTTTATCGGTGGATAGATCTCATGGAGGAGAAGTGCAATACACCAGAACTACAACTCTTGCTTGCATAATTTTGGAGTTATTGCCCTTTGTTATTTTTGATACTTAGGAGGTTAATCTCTGACAGTACAAAAGAATCTTTAATCTATTAGGCTTCAGTTTACTATCAAGCTTTTGTAGCAGGGGATGTCCATATCCAATATGGCTCTTGTTTTTGTGACAATGCCTTATTCGGGGAGCATAATCCGTCTCTGACGGCTCTTGTTTTAAGTTGAAGTCATTCTTTACCAAAATGTTCTAGGGATGAAAGCTGATTTTGAATGGGTAATGGAAAGTGCAAAATAATATGAACATTTGTAAATGTAATTGTTAAGATAAAGCTTATCTGGAATGTATAATTTCCATCGAATTCATGAGTTCCTGCCGTAGTTATGAATTTTATATGATCCACTTACAATATTTGACATATATAAAGAGGGTCAGCCCAAAGCTATTGTAAATGTCAATATAAAGAATCTATACATCTTTTGAAGTGTCAGCACAAAACTATTGTAAGTGCTTATATATCTGCATTATAGATATACATGCAATTACAATAGTTTGGCGCTGACCCTTCAAATTTCACTCCCAGTCAATTGTTTGATTGGTCAATTGATTGTTTGATTGACAGCTTTCATTTCTCAATTGATATAGCAAATTGATGAAATAGCATGAAATAGTTATAATTGCCTGATGTTCAAAGTCAGCTACAACTGTTATGCACTGACACATCTAAGTGGACACTCAGACAATTTTATACAGCTTTCATAATGATTTAAAAGTCAGAACAGATTCTTACTTATTGCATGATTATCTTGTCCACTTATTATGATGTAAAGTTACAGCTTCTTAATTAACTCACCTATGCACAACATGCTCAATGTTAGCTCTATTGGTCACCCTTTGTCTGTGCATAAGCTGCTGTCATAGGGAAGTTGTTAGCACACTGGACTCTTACTCATCGGTTCTAGGTTTGATGTGCGACAGTGGCTCACATCCTGTCAGATATTTGTTTCCCTGTAATGGGTTTAAGATTGCAAATCTGTGTTGGATGAGCTGCTGGTTCATGAAAGTTCATGTGAGACAAATACCAGGAATCAATTGTTAGTTACTCCAGCTGCACAATATGACTGTTAAAATGTCAAAAAAGCAGTTTTAAACAATTTTCAAACAAACAAAAATATTATCTTTTGTGTCTCCAACCTTGTCATGCTGAACCTATGATATCCTGCATTGGCAGGTGGTGTAGACAAAGATCAGTCTACACATAATCAAAGGTCCAGATTATAGGGGGTAAAGCAATTCTAAAACCTTTATTTCACAATGAAACCCTATATTGTGGGTACTCATTTGAATTTGTTGATTCAAGTTAGTGAACAAAAAACTTGATGTATGTGATAAGCATATTTTCACTTTTACTGACAATGCGCGGACAAAAACGAACAATTTTGCTTGAAAATGTTTAACAAATTATCTCTGTTCTTCAGAATGTTTGAACTGGACACAGAAATCATTAAAAATGTCCAACTATCACCCAGAAATTCCTAAGATTTTGTGTTTGGTAAACATAGTGAAAATTTGAAAATCATTTCAAAAAAATTGTCGATGGATTTTAACCAAACTGTAAAAGAATTGTGATTGGTTGTCTTTCATCATAATACAAAAACTTATGTCAATCATATGGAAATCTTGCCTTTAAAGATTAAGGTACTGTAATTTCCATACATGGAAAATATAATGCATGCCTTTAAAGATTAAGGTACTGTAATTTCCATACATAGAAAATATAATGAAAACATTTGAAATTATCAGAAGGTATGAATTTGATTTCAAATCAATTATCATGAATTTTCTGATTGTGCATTCAAAATAATGTTGAAAAGTATTTTGTTTTTGAGCTGCTTCTCTTGTTTATAAAAATCCTTATTCTTGTTTAGCATTATCCGGAGATTCTGACCTGTGGTGTGAATGGGGTTTTCAATCATCTCTAGTTCCTTCATATTTCAATTCTCAAAAGAAATACTGGTATATAATCAGTATGTTTAGGGCTTAGGCACTTTGATTTAGTGCAAAATTTGAGCAGGATATTTTTTCAGCATGACATGTGGTCGTCTTCTCTCTAGCCACTGGGATATAACTGAAAGATTATTGAAAGAAGCGTAAAACACACAATCATAATAAGTTAAATGGGTGCTATCTCAGGCGTGCTATATAGGAGAGCCTTGACTCTTTTGTAAGCTAACCTGAACAAAGTGCTTAAGGTGAGCTAATGCAGTTAGGTGGATGTCCATCATGCGTCGTGCAATGTCTCTCATCAACAGTTACCCTGTATGCACTCTAGAGGCCACATTTTTTTGCCCAATCAAACTGAAATTTGATAAGAATTATGATCTTGATAAAATCTTGGACAATTTTGACATTGGGTCAACTAGGGGTCAAAAACTAGGTCACAGGGTCATATCTTAGAAAAAACTTTGTATGCAATCTAAGAGGCAAGTTTTTTGCCTGATTAACCTAAAATTTGGTCCAAATGATTGTTCTTTTGACATTCTGAATGAGTTGATAATTTGTTCAATTATTGTCTCAAAGATCAAGCTGAAATTTGGTCAGAATAATTGTCTTCATGACATCTCAGATAAGTTCGAAATTTGGTCAACTGGGGTGGAAAACTAGGTCAGAGGGTCAAATTCCAGAAAAATCTTGTATGCATTCTAGAGGCCATTATTTTTGCCCGATCAACCTGAAATTAGGTGAGAATGACTGTCCTTGTGAAATTTCGGATGAGTTTGAAATAGGGTCAACTAGGGTCAAATCTTCAAAAACCCTTGTATTAGCCACATTTTTGCCTGATCAACCTGGAATTTGGTCAGAATAATTGACTTGATGAAATCTCAGACAAGTTCGAAATGGACAACTGGGGTCGAAAACTAGGTTATGGGGTCAAATCTTAGAAAAACCTTGCATGCATTTAAGAGGCCATATTTTTTTCCCTATCAACCTAAATGAGTTGGAAATTGGGTCAACTTGGGTCAAAAATTGGGTATAGGGGTCAAATCTTTAAAAAAAAACAAATGTGTATGCAATCTACAGACCACTTTTTCTGCCAAACCAACCTTGAATTTGGTCAGAATTATTGAATTGATTGAAGTTTGAATGAGTTTGAAATTGGATTACCTGGGGTTAAAACTAGGTCAGGGGTTCAAATCTTAGAAAAACATTACATGCACTCGAGAGCCCTCATATTTTGCCAAATCAACCTGAAAATTTGCAAATAAGATTGCCGAGTTGTATAGCATCAAGAGCATTGTTTAGCTAATTAATCATTCATCATCCTTTTTCAAGACCTACATTAATCATTTTAGCTCACCTGATCACGAAGTGCTCAATGTGAGCTATTGTGGTTAGGTGGATGTCCGTTGTCCGTCGTCAACATTTGACTTGTATGCCATCTAGAGGCCAAATTTCTTGCCTAATCAACCTGAAATTTGGTCAGAATGATTGCCTTAATGAAATCTTGGATGAGTTCAAAATTGGGTCAACTGGGGTAGAAAACTAGGACACAGGGTCAAATCTTAGAAAAACCATGTATGCATCCTAGAGGCCACATTGTTTGCCTGATCAACCTGAAACTTGGCCAGATTGATTGAATTGATGCAATTTTGGATGAGTCTGAAATTGGATCAACTAGGGTCAAAAACTAGGTCACAGAGTCAAATCATAGAAAAACCTTGTAAGTCAACTGTAAAATTGTAAAAAAGAATTCACTCACAACAGAATTGTTTAGCTTGGTGACATTCATTAATCATTCTTTATCTAAACCTACTTTTGAAAATTTACGACAGTTCATTCAGGTGAGCAATTTAGGGCCACTATGGTCCTCTTGTTTTGACAGTTCATTTAGGTGAGTGATTTATGGCCAATATAGCCTTCTTGTTCAAAAAGATGTTGTTATATAAATATTGTTATGTGCAATTCAAGTGTGTCTAAAAGTAAGATGGAAATTCAGACAGGATTTCAATTAATTGTTTGATTGACAGCAACTATTTGATAAGCTTTAGTCTCAACATTTCTTGACCCATCAACACTAAAAAGTTAATACTTGTTAAAATCCTTAATCAGAACACTTCAGAGTGAATTTTGATTTATGTAAAATCGGTGAAATTGTTGTGTTTTAATTGTTACAAAGTTGTAAAATTGTTTTGAATAAAGGTTTGTACAGTAAATTGGATTTCATTTTAAGCTTGACTGGTTTCCGTGAGATAATTGTCATCACTTGCAGGGTTTGATATTAACTACTTTTTGCTATCAGCCTGAAGGACCCAATAGCTCTAAATATTATAGGTCCTCCCTTATAACAACAGGTCCTGCATGATAAGCGTGTTTGATTTTAAGCAATTTAGGGGATAAATTGCAAGGAAAACATTGCTGAAAAAGAAGAAATTACTTTTGACCAGCAATTTCTTCTTTTTCTTCAGTGTTTTCCATTTAGTGATGCAAATTTTAATATTGGAAAGGCAATTATTTTTTAAATCATAATAGATTTGAAATACTTAGTGCTGCCATTAACTACAGGACTGAAGGACCTACATCATGTTTACATCTTCCAGTCCTCCCTAAAAACTGCAGGACTGTGGACTGGTGTTAGTGTCCTTCCCTGCCTTGGCTTCATTGTTGTTGACATTGGCTTGGCAGCCTCTAAGCTTGGTTATATGATCTCTGTTGTTATTGAAAGATGAAACTTTGCATGTGTGTTCACTATCACTGGAGCTATTCTGACTATCAAAGGGGATAATTATGAAATTATTTTGAGTTCATCTGAGCACAAAGTGGGCATGGAGAGCTTTTATGATCTTCCATTTTGTGCTTTGCACTGACCACAATAATTAGCTCTACCGACCAAAGGTCAGAAGAGCTATAGCTAAACCGGATTTCCTGTTGGATGTAATTTGGTCTGTCTTTTTGGCCATCCCTCTGTAAACTTTAACATGTTAAGGCTCTGAAGTCCACAGTTTTAGCTCACCTGAGTGCTTAACGCTCAAGGCCAGCTATTGTGACTGTTGAATGACTGTCGTCAGTCTGTCAGTCCTTCCATCTGTTCATCCAGTCACAATTCTTAAAAAAAAATCTTCTCTGAAACTCCTGGCCAAAATTACTCCAATTTTCACTGGAATGATCCTTGGGATATGCTCTTTCAGATTTCTTCTTTAAATTCTCACCAGACTGATAATATGGGTGCTATGGGTTGTTGCGTCACCAAAAAATGGTCTCATATGACAATAATGTAATTTCAAAATACTTCAAAGATTTTGAATGGAGGTCAAAAAGGGGTAAAAAGGTGAAATCTTGTTTTAGCTAAAGAAGTCTTAATTTTGGTCGAATCTTTCTCAAACTGCTCAGGATGTTTGTCTAGGCATAAGGAAGAGCCCTATTGATTTTGATTGCAATCTGACATATGTTAAGGGGAAAGCAGCCTTATAGACAATTTTCTAGCTGCCACTCTTGAGGTCATAACTTTGACTCTTTATCAAACTTGCTGGGGATATTTATCTAGTCAAGGGAAGAACCCTATTGATACTGATTGCATTCCAGCTTATGTCATGGAAAAAGGAGTTTATGGACAATTTTCTTGTCATCACTCTAGAGGTCACAATTTTGGCTAAAACTTTTCAAACTTGCGCAGGATGTTGGAAGAATGTAAAAGATATTTATTGTATTCTGAGGAATATCACAGAAAAGGGAGCATTATAGAATATGTAGTAATTACTATTTTAGAGGTCATGTTTTTGGCCCAACCTTCTTAGACCTGCTCTGGGTGTTTGCCTGATCACGAGGAAGGACTATTTTGATTTTGGATGCATTCTGAAATATATGGAAAAAGAAGCCTTATAGAATATTTCTTGCCATTCTAGAGGTCACAACTTGGGCACAGTCTTTCTAAATGTCTAGTCAAGAAGACAAAGGTGTGCCATATTAGACCACCATAGTGATCTTGTCACCAGATTGTCCTCAATCTATTCAGAATAATTGTACTATCACAGTGGTGTTTTTTTGTTTTTTTTTCAAAGGGGCCAAATGAATATTTTATCGGAAAATCCTCGTAAAAACGCCCTACAGCCAGCAGTTTTCATTGAATTGTCTTTAAACTTGCTCAGTTGATTGTACTGGCTCAATGATTGTTATCGTAGTTGATTGATTATCCCTTTGTACTTGCGCACTATTTCACACCTTTTCCTCATTATTTGGAGCAGTTTGCTTACCATATGGCATATGATATTATCTCCCTTGAAATATTTCAACAAGAAAATCAAAGCACTGAAAGTACTGATGGTGGACGTTTCTGTTGGCATACTAGAGTGATTCTTCCATTTGTTGAGAAAAGAGAAATTTTACATGTAAAATTAAGATAAAAGGAAAATGGCCTGATCCAAAATCGCATCTTGCTTCAGATATACATTTCTCAACATATATCGTCGATCGCCAACCAAAGTCCAGGTTTCGATAACTTTCGGCATTATGCCGGCTGTAGTTTAAAGAGTGATTGTCTGATCCATCGGGTATAAAAATAAAGAAATGACAATTAGATGATCTACGTATATTCTGATTTTGTAATGCTTATCGATTTTCTGTAATCTCATAATTAAAATTATGGTGTTATCTGCTTAAACAATTCTATAAAAGGAAAATATTTAATTGTTCCACGATTTTCTTTTCAAATAAAGAAAGAAACGGTAAGTGTTTATATAAGCACGTAAAAAATTGCAGACATTCGTCTCAAGATGGGCTGTCGCTTGTTGGAAAGTAAAATAAAACCCCTTTGCGTAAACCTTTATCGCACAACCTGAATGCTTTACTTTACCTGCTCGGGCTGTATCGGTATTCATGTGTATTCAGGTGTTTCCATTAATTGGCCATTGTTTTATATACATTAGTAGTGACGGGGGAGGTTGCCATTCCAGTAATTCCATTCACCAAGTTTTCACGAGTGACCTCCCATAGACCATTGGGAAACAAGGGGCAAATTACTCACTCTGCCTGAAAAGTAGTTCTACGCAAGAAAAAAGTTCACCCGATCTCAGAATTGCATATGATTTCGCAGTCAAAAGATGTCTTTGAGGTTTCAACAAGTTATGTAGAATCCTTTTTTCACTCCATTTTTTTAAATGCATTTTTGTCAGACGGATGCAATTCTTGAAAAAGAGTAAATTGAATCTTAGTGAGCACTACTGTTTTGAAAACCTATCAACATCTGACAGGATTGTTCTAACGCGGTACTAACACTGGTGAACGTAAACCTCCACCAAACATTCTATTTTCAAAATAAATAATTACTTAAAACAAGTGCATCCTGAGTTATTAGCATTTTGATCTAATACAATTTTTTCCATTTTTTTTTAGCTCACCTGATCGTAGAATGTCCGTCGTCAGTCGTCCGTCGTCCACAATTTCTTTAAACACCTTCTTCTCCTAAACCAGTGGGCCAATCTTGATGAAACTTGGCAGGGATGTTCCTTGGGTCAAGCTCTACCAAAGTTGTCCAACCGGGCGCATCCCTTTCAGCTTATCTGAGCACGATGGGTGAAAATAGGAAAACCTTCAAAAAACTTCTTCTCTGAAACCAGAAGGCAGACAGCTTTCATATTAAGTATGTAGCATCATCTTATGGACCTCTTTCAAGTTTGTTCATATAAAGACCCTGGGGTCACATTTGGGGTCCACCCGGGTGCATCCCTTTTTATTAGCTCACCTGAGCACGAAGTACTCAAGGTGAGCTATTGGGATCGTAGAATGTCCGTCGTGCGTCGTCCACAATTTCTTTAAACATCTTCTCCTCCTAAACCAGTGGGCCAATCTTGATGAAACTTGGCAGGGATGTTCCTTGGGTCAAGCTCTACCAAAGTTGTTCAAATAAATGAAATCCACCCTTAACTTTCCCTTTACCCTTAACCAAAAGGGTGAAAATATGAAAATCTTTAAAAATTTTCTTCTCTGAAACCAGAAGGCAGACAACTTTCATATTTGGTATGTAGCATTATCTAGTGGACCTCTACCAAGTTTGTTCATATCAAGACCCTGGGGTCATATTTGGGCTTTGCCCGGGCCCAACCCTTTTTCCATAGAATCGAAGAGCGAAAATCTTTAAAAATCTTCTCTGAAACCAGATTGCAGACAGCTTTAATATTTGGTGTGTAGCATCACCTAGTGGGCCTCTACCAAGTTTGTTCATATCAAGACCCTTGGGTTATATTTGGGCTTTGCATGGGTGCATCCCTTTTTTTCTTATGAGCACGAAGGGTAAAAAAACGAAAATCTTCAAAAATCTTCTTCTATGAAACCAGATGGCAGACAGCTTTCATATTTGGTATGTAGCATCATCTAGTGGACCTCTACCAAGTTTGTTCATATCAAGACCCTAGGATCATATTTGGGCTCCACCCGGGCGCAACCCTTTTTACATAGAATCAAAAAGCGAAAATCTTTTAAAATCTTCTTTAATCGAAGCCAGAGGACACGCTGCCTTCATTTTTGGTATGTAGCATTATCTAGTGGGCCCTTACCAAGTTTGTTCATATCAAGACCCTTGGGTCATATTTGGGCTCCAACTGGGCGCATCCCTTTCAGCTCATCTGAGCACGATGGGTGAAAATAGGAAAACCTTCAAAAAACTTCTTCTCTGAAACCAGAAGGCAGACAGCTTTCATATTAAGTATGTAGCATCATCTTATGGACCTCTTTCAAGTTTGTTCATATAAAGACCCTGGGTTCACATTTTGGGTCCACCCGGGTGCATCCCTTTTTATTAGCTCACCTGAGCACGAAGTACTCAAGGTGAGCTATTGGGATCGTAGAAAGTCAGTCGTCCGTCGTGCGTCGTCCACAATTTCTTTAAACATCTTCTCCTAAACCAGTGGGCCAATCTTGATGAAACTTGGCAGGGATGTTCCTTTGGTCAAGCTCTACCAAAGTTGTTCAAATAAATGAAATCCACCCTTAACTTTCCCTTTACCCTTAACAAAAAGGGTGAAAATATGAAAATCTTTAAAAATTTTCTTCTCTGAAACCAGAAGGCAGACAGCTTTCATATTTGGTATGTAGCATTATCTAGTGGACCTCTACCAAGTTTGTTCATATCAAGACCCTGGGGTCATATTTGGGCTTTGCCCGGGCCCAACCCTTTTTACATAGAATCGAAGAGCGAAAATCTTTAAAAATCTTCTCTGAAACTAGATTGCAGACAGCTTTAATATTTGGTGTGTAGCATCACCTAGTGGGCCTCTACCAAGTTTGTTCATATCAAGACCCTTGGGTTATATTTGGGCTTTGCATGGGTGCATCCCTTTTTCTCTTATGAGCACGAAGGGTAAAAAAACGAAAATCTTCAAAACTCTTCTTCTATGAAACCAGATGGCAGACAGCTTTCATATTTGGTATGTAGCATCATCTAGTGGACCTCTACCAAGTTTGTTCATATCAAGACCCTAGGATCATATTTGTGCTCCACCCGGGCGCAACCCTTTTTACATAGAATCAAAGAGCGAAAATCTTTTAAAATCTTCTTTAATCGAAACCAGATGGCAGACAGCTTTCATATTTGGTATGAAGCATCATCTTGTGGACCTCTACCAAGTTTGTTCATATCAAGACCCTAGGATCATATTTGGGATCCACTCGGGCGCAACCCTTTTTACATAGAATCAAAGAGCGAAAATCTTTTAAAATCTTCTTTAATCAAAACCAGAGGACACACTGCCTTCATTTTTGGTATGTAGCATCATCTAGTGGGCTCCTACCAAGTTTGTTCATATCAAGACCCTTGGATCATATTTGGGCTCCAACCGTGCACATCCCTTTCAGCTCATCTGAACATGACGGGTGAAAATAGGAAAACCTTCAAAAATCTTCTTCTCTGAAACCAGAAGGCAGACAGCTTTCATATTTAGTATGTAGCATCATCTTATGGACCTCTTTCAAGTTTGTTCATATCAAGACCCTGGGGTCACATTTGGGGTCCACCCGGGTGCATCCCTTTTTACATAGAATCAAAGAGCAAAAAGGCATATCTGTTTTGCTCTTCGCTGAAAATGTTCCATGGTATTGGTCTTAGGCAATTATCTTCTTTTTGACATCTGCCTATCTAATTAATGTGATGTCCCAGGGGTCAAAGAGACTCAGGTGAGCGATCTAGGACCATCTTGGTCCTCTTGTATAGAATCAAAGAGCAAAAAGGCATTTCTGTCTTGCTCTTCGCTGAAAACGTTGCTCTTGATGGTTTTGATCTTAGGCAATTATCTTCTTTTGGACATCTGCCTATCTAATTAATGTGATTCCCAGGGGTCAAAGAGACTCAGGTGAGCGATCTAGGACCATCTTGGTCCTCTTGTTTTTATTTTGAATGACCAGATTTAATCCCAATGTTTTCTTGCTGATCAGACTAAAGATGTCCAGGACCCAAGGCAGTGCCCTTTTGTTTTTGCTTTGTTTTTTGTCATGAAGGTTAAAGATCAATTGAAATTTCCCCGAGAACCTTTTCCAGACTCTTACTCAAGATCGAAGTGACCTACAATCGTGAAACTGTACAATTGCCTGTGACCCAAAGGCCGAAGGTCAATGTTACAAATGAACTTGGCCCAAAAATTGTTTCAAAAACCAATTCACCTAGAAGCATCTTTTGTCCCATATACACTACACACTTATGACATTTATATTTGGACAAAATTTTCATATGAAATCCACACGGAGGGAAAACGATTTTGTAGAGCGAAGTTGCTGATTCGTTATCAATCAACCCGGAAACCCCCAAAAAAACTCGCGTGCTACATGTGATATACATGCTTCACAGCTATAGATAGAGGGAGTATTTATGATTTTTGATCAAAGTATTTAAATGATAATAGCACTAACTCTATGTTACTAGCACACATTTGAACCGTCTTGACCAGATAATTCAAATGAATACTCGCAACATTGGTGATCATTGAAAATAGCGATTTTAGACTGGTTTCACCCCTCTTATCTGCATCTTTGCTGATAACAAGTGCTCTACTAGTGGATGGATCGATTGATTGATTGAAAAGAGTTTTACGCCGCTTTCAACATTTCTAGCTCGGCTGTTTTCGGAGAAAACCCGAGGTATTGCTATAGCCTCCGTGTCGTCGTCGTTGTCGTCGTCGTCGTGCGAAAACTTTGACATCTTATTATATCTCTGGTTCTACTGAAGGTATTCACTTGAAACTTGGCACACATGTTCATCACCAAAAGAACAACCTATACTATCAAGGGGGATAACTCTAGATGCATTTTGTGCAAATGATGCCCCTTTTTCGACTTAGATTTTTTCCCACCATCCAGCACGCGACAGCCGAGCGTAGGCACCCGTAGGCGGTGCTCTTGTTCAGTTATATCGCGGCGGCTGGAGCGCCTAACGATGGATTCATAGTATTTCTCTCACCAGTACATCCACTTCATCTTTTCCTAGCATCCAGCTGCTATCTCACATAGATCTACGACTATCAACCCATTGGCAAATAACAAATAGTCGGAAAGAATGCGAGCCGCCGTCGGGGTCGGAACCCGGGACTAGTGGAGAGACCCAGTTTTCACGTAGTTGGAATATTAAAAGGTCATTCATAATTTCGTCTGAATAGCAAGTTGGTCTTGCCCGCAATTTAATGCTTAGTTCAAAAGGTGTGTATCATACAAATTTTATATGCTCTCGCATTTGAACTGCGAATTACAAAAAATTAATTTAAAAAGCATTTTTATGAAAATGCAGGTTTGATTTTTAAAATAATGATTAATGAGAACACTTTTGAATGAAAATGAGAAATTGTTCTCAGGTAAAATTTTCATGTGAATGGCCAAAAACCATCATTGAAATGTGCTTTTTAGCTTCACTGGCCAAAGGCCACTGGGGCTATTGTCATGGCGTTGTGTCTGTCGTGCGTCCGTCCGTGCGTCAGTGCGTTCGGTCGTAAACTTTTTTTTTTAAATTTCCTCCTCAAAAATTACTGGATGAATTTCAACCAAACTTCACAGATGATCCTAGATGACCATTTTTCAAAGTTGTTCAAAATTGACCCAATGAAAAACATGGTTTTAATGGGCGTGCCTAATTTCCAAATAGGGTAAAAAGTGAGTTTTCTCAGATTCTAGTCGATGGATACCAATTTATTTTACATTAATGATCCTTTGGCGACTCTTTACAAGTCTACAAAAAACTATTGTGATCGGATGAAAATATGTTTATTATGGGCGGAGGTCATTTCTCTCAATTTTATATAGTGGGTACTTTGAAAATCATTTTCTCAGAGTGTAAGTGATGGATATCAGCCAAATTCCTCTGGAATGATCCTTGAGTGACCCTTTATCAGTCTACCAAAATTTTTGTTATGGGATGAAAAATATGTCTTAAATGAGCAGAGCTCATTTCTCTATATGTTATATAGTGGTAACTTTGATAAGCATTTTCAACATCAGAAGAACCCAAAATATCTAAAAATCTAGTCAAAACTTGGATTTGCTATTACAAGAATTTCAAGTCTGTGAAGCGACTCAAGCTATTCATGGCTTTCTAGTTACCATATACATGTATGATTTGTCTCTGTGTCATCATTCGTCACAACAACTTTCCGTACATGCCAGCAATACTGAAGAGGAATATACGAACATAAGTATGCTGGCGAAATCGCGTTTCAGGACTTTCAGTCCTTTGATTTTTCGAGTAAGATCGATTTATATATATATACATATTTATATTTTTTTCGTTCGGAGCCACTCTTGAAAATATAAGTGTTTTGTTCACATCATGAAATATAAACGTGAAATCATAGCTAGAATAGCTAATAAATCCCATTCAAATAAATAAAACAAAAGGAATGTATTCCATAAAAATCTGAAACCTCTATCAATTTGTAGTTACTATACTGTAACACTCTCTGTCATGCACCGTCACATATATTATATCATTCGTATATTTTTTTATTATTATTTTTAGTTGTGATAATAGCGAGGAAAACTATTACCAATTTATTCAATTGGAATTATTGTTTGAGGTTTCATGAATTTTCAATATGAAACTGAATCTAAAAGCTTTTAGTGCCTTTACTTTGGAAAATGACACACAGTACTTCTAATTTTCCTTTAATCGTCAAAATTCTAGTTATTTGCAGGATAAGATATGAAAGTAAATGATTGCGCGGTGTATCAGACCTAATAAGCCACAATGTTGCCTTTTTTTATATTCGATGGATAAAAGATCACATATTATCTGAAAGGCGTAGCATTTTTGTTTCCCGTAAGTACAGAAATCAAGACAGTTTTCATTGCGAATCCTTAACATGTTTTCATGCAGAGGTATTTGTCCGTTGTAACAGTTCTTAGGGGGTGATGTCAAGGCGCCTTGTCTATAGGTAAACTATTTAGAAGTCCACACATACCTGTATTTTGTACAGTTTAACGGGATGTCCATGCTTGATCGTCACGTGCCGAAGTATCCTCGGAATTGTATTCATGGGCCTAATCATAAACTCTGCATAAAGGTCAGGTTCAAGTTAATATGCGCTCGCTATAGTACCACGCAATATATATATACATATATATAATTGAATGCTCAGATAAACTTATTCGATCTAGTTACCTTATATAGTTTTAATACATAATGGACGTCGGATTAAATACGAAAATTCTCTTTTCTGTGACAACTGTTGCTGTGGTAACCTTTTTGATATGGTCAGTCGGGCATGGTGGATATTGGTCATTTCGGACGGATGGTCAGTCAACAGGTGACGTAAACGGACTGTGGTCAGCTGGAAACGACGGTCAATACATCAATAGTCAGCCGGGGAAATGTCCTTGTGTGGAAGAGAAATTTTGTCAGAGAATACAAGATACAACACGTAAAGAGGTAGGAATTACTTCAATGTGTTTGAGGGAGTTTTATGTGCCTCTTTTAGCCAAAGGCGTAACTAGTGTTTTAAATTCATACGCGTTCAGAAAGCGGCCACCAAATTATATATAAAATAAAGGCGATTGGATTGTTACAAAATATCTATTCCCTCAACCCGATCGCTCTTTTTTATGATATGAGCGTTAGTTAATAATCAAAACATTGAAACTTTGGCTTGAAAAAAACTGTAGTTATGATGTTATAAACAATATTTACACTATTTACGCAATATCGTTTATTTGTATAACGCCTTTTCGTAATGTGCGTAATGGTAGGTACGCAACTAGTTTGTCGACCAAAACGACGGATATACAGCTTGAATAGATCTATATTTACGCCGTTTTGATCGTCCGCCGACGATATGAGTCTGAATGTGGGTTGTGGTACATTACAGTATCGTAAAGTAAGATTGATAAAGTGTACGGTAGACTACTTAAATTATCAACCTTGTAATCTCGTCCATGTATATAAATTGTTCACGGTTCGATTATTCTTACGTACTAAATACACCCCCCCCCCCCCCCAAAGGGAGATTCCATCAAGGCTATAATGAGAACATTTTTAAAATAGTACCCCGTTTTTCACTCGTAATTACGTGCAAAGTGGGTATATTTTTAGAATTTCACAAACATCTATGTTTCCTGAACACAGGACTGGCTTCGATTTCCTGCGACGACACCTATTCTTTCCGATATTTGTAATGTACCATCGTGTGTATAATCGTTAACCTATATGGGACAAGCAGCGTTGAACCAATAAAAGAATGACTGAATAAGGTATATTTGACCCCACCCCATTCCAACCCGCCAAAGTCAACGGCGTGAATTTCCTTAAATGATGATTATAACTGTAACCCGTTAGACGGAAAAAGGGACTATCTGAGAAGTTTGTAAAATGTCGGCCCTAGTCAGACTGCGCTTATTTTTTTCAATCTAGAAATCAACCTTTCAATACAGGACTTTTTTTAATTCAACCTCCATTTGTCCTATACTATAACTTATCTTTTATTTTTTCATTTTTTACCGAGTTCCCAGATGGTCCCTTCCGCTTGACGGATCATAATAATAAAATCACAGCAAAGCACATTACTAAGAAGATCCATACAGTCGACTGTACTGTCACTTGTTGGTAGGCGATAAAGTGACAGTACAGTAACTAAAATTTTGAAAGACCGGTGATGACATCCTTTATTTACACTTCACACTCGGAAGTGTGTGGTCGGAGGTTGGAAGTTGGAAGTTGGCGGGGTGAAGTGCGAACTGTGTAAATTTAAATTGTAACAATAATGATAATAATAATAACAATAATAATTGTAACAAAATCTTTTTTTTAAAGAAGGTATCTCATTAAGCTGCCATTATTCAAACAATACAATGAAGAACTAATCTAAAATGAGATCTTCTATAATAATATGAGTAAATGATCATTATATATATTTATGCATTTGAAATGAAATTTGAAACGACTTAAAAATATGCTAATAAACATGAATATGATGATGAAGTGTTATGATTCGGAAGGATTATGATGATAATGCTGATGGTTATAACATTCATCAGAAAAGGTTTACACCTCTTTATTTTACATCGATTAGGAAACAAGTCCTTACAACTTAGATTAATCCCTCTCGATTCTGCTTCCTGGAAAATTCACCAGTACTTGCGCCGAATGTGAGGGCCAATGAAAGAACTAAGATTGACAGCCGCTCCCGGGAATCGAACTTGTGACCTTTGGGTCAAGAGGCCGACGCTCTACCTCTAGACCACAGACACCACACATCATCAGATATGATAATAGTATCAGTTGTCAATAAGATACAGTAATGAATTGAGGAGCCTTTGTGGTTAAATCGGAAGTTAGTCGAAAGTGAGAAATGAGAACTGCGATGTGTAAGGTTGAAGAATGAAGTCACGCTTCTTGCTTCACACTTCGAAGTTCTCATTCAATATTATAATTTCCAATTCCACTCTTCACAGTTCATAGTTCACACTTCGCAGTTCACATTTCACACCTACGACTTCACACTTCATATTTCCAACTTCACACTTAAAATATCACAATTCCACCTTCACACGTATGACTTCGCAGTTTACACTTTCGACTTCCAACTTCACACTTCAAATTTCCGACTCCCAACTTCACACTTTTGAGTTAAACTTTCGACTTCTCCCTTCACAAGTCACACTTCAATGTAGTTTGAATTTAAAAAGTCACCACCGGTCTTTCGTAAAAGGTAATACAAATTCCGATTGTTTTTTTCCTCGTATGATTTCCAGATATTCGTTTTTTCTCTGAAAACCAGTAACCAAGATTGGAAGTTCTACAACTGGGATAAAGTCACTACGGTTGTAATGGTGGGATATGTTGACCTCGAACTTATGTGTCTAGCCCACAGATACGGGGCTCGAGTCGTTACAATAGGTAATACAATTTAATTTCTTTTTTCTACTGAAGGGTCGTTTTTTTCTAGCCCATATATTTGGCGCGATCAGAATCAAGAAAGGTCAATTAAGAATGTAAAAACATATTTGCAGTCGGTATAAAATATAACCTGTTCCAAAAGAAAGTATGATCTTTGTCTTTATACATTTCCTTTTATTTTCACAACGTTAGCGGGAACATTGGAAGTAAAATTAATGGCATACTTCAGATAAGACCACGTAGAAACTCGGCATCAAATCAGATTTTGATGAAGAATGACATACTGAATTTTTGTGGTGAGATCATTTGGTGTTGTGATATGGTGCCATACTGACAGCTTCTTCTCTGGTGAAGGCTTTGCGCTTATATGACTTCACAAAAGTTTACTATGCCTCCAAAGACTTTTTCAAGTAAAACTTCAGACGTTACGCGTGCGTCAAAGTTAGTAATCCGCTACATTGGTAGTCCAGTGACTTATTGTCATACGGTTCAATGAGATTTTTTTTTATTTTTGAAGAATTACATCTCAAGGATCGATGCTGTTCACTCACGTTTAATGTTATTTCAATCTGCGACGTTATGTATACACATGTTATGAAGATTTGATTTTGTCCTTAGGTATACCACAAGAACTGGATTAAATGCGATTTTAGCGATTTTTAATTGAGCGCAAGAAGCACATACCAAACACCAAAATGAAAGAGCATAACAGAATAGAAAACTTTTACGTGTCGTGCTTTTTTTCTCAAAGGATCTTGTGTCAATACTCTCGAGGTATATCGTGCAAAATTTTCCGTTCGTGAGTGTGTTATATTTTTTTGAGATATTTGGAATATAAAAGCGAAGCATTTCTTTAAGAACTGGGTAAAGATTTATGATTAAACCAGACGAAATTACAAAAATGGTAACAAAAAGAATGGTTATTTTTATAGAAGTTTTACTTGAGGTAACTGCAGACACATAGCAGGTAATTGTAGGCCCATTTTTCTAAATGATTGAAAAACTTGCCTGATGGTATAAAACTGAACTTTAAAATAACCACGTTCATGTATCGGTCATTTAAATGGATTTCAAAACGTAGAGTTAACGTTATGACGTCATCAAGGCGGAACCATGTTCAGCCATTGCTAATTCTTTCGGAATTGATTAACCGACTTTTATCCCGAAACGTTATTTGCTTCGTAAAGAGACGCCTGAGATTGGGCTTTAAATAAAAAGATATATGTGCAAGAAAATCAAAAGAGTGTAATGTTTTGAATGTTTAAGCCTTCTGCGTTGCTGTTTTCCAGTGCATTTACTGTAAATTTAGACATTTCTTTTTCTCGAAAATTTGACCAGTGGCCTACTTTGAAATTTAGCAATATTGCCAAACCAACTGCTACAGATTTTTGAAATAAAAAAGCATGTGTCATCGGATTAGATTTTTTGAAAAATCGATTCTGTGAAAATATCGCAAATCAAAGTATATTTCAACGTCGCACCAACTGTTCACAAAGGCTGTCTTTTGCAACAGATAAAGAATAAAGTGATCTTTACTTTTCTTAAAATAACTTTCATATTTGATGACTATATTTTACAATAAACCTCAATAATTTATAATACCTAATGGCACGAAAATTTGCGTCAAATTAGCATATAATCGATGGTTTTGGTGCGACGTTGAATTCGACGAAACATGTTGCAACAACTTCACAAATCAAATTTAACGAAGGATCTAACCCGAAGACACATCAATTTTATTTGATGAACGTAAAGCATATTTATTTCATTACAATATATCAAAAATCACAGCGTCTGTCCTTTGAAAAAAATTTAGAGTTATTTATTCTTTTACAGAAAAAATGAAATGAAAAAAAAAGAAAATAAAACCTTGAAAAACGCGAAATGGACAGCATTTCAGATAGGTTGTTCTGTTTGAATGTGCACAGAAATACAACGACAAGCTCGGGCGTTCTGTGACTTTAAGAATGAAACTTGTTTCGTTAAAATCGGCCTGTAAATTTAGAAAATATTTGCAAATACATGTACTGATTTGGCGGTCGAACAGGGAGCTGACCCTAAATGACTTCACGCCGTCAAATTAACGAGGCTTAAAAGCCCCTTTTTTATTGTGAGTCAGTTAATGTCCGCACTTCAAAGATAAAGATCAACTATTATTGTGAAATTTAAAAAAAAGTCGAAAATTCTACCATGATATCTGTCTGCAGTTACCTTAAAATGACTTTTCTTAAATGCTCGTCAAATATGTATAAAAGGGAAAATAGAAATATAAGTAACAAAGTTTCTGTACGAAAATATGCATCCAACAAGATCCTTTTTGGTCTCCCTTTTCATATGATTAAATACATTTCCAAATCTATCCAGGCAGTGCACCTACAGCTATACTACCAGAGAAAGAAGCAAGATCAAAATGGATAGCAGGTCAGCTCAGTATTGTTAGACAGAACTATCTGGATGGAATTAACATCGATTATGAAGACCCCATACTTCTGAACCAGACTCACCTTTCTCAGGCCTATACAAGTCTTGTGCGAGAAACCAAGCTAGCTTTTCAAAAGGAATTTCCAACGTCACAGGTGATTGTCGATGGCCGACTTATACCTTGTTACTATAGTTATTCAAACATATTATTTTATATATAACAAGCTGCGATATTAGAGGCTTTGCTCGTCTAATCAACTGAATATTTTAGTTAAAACAGCAACTTATATGACGCCGAAAACCCAAAATGTGATTTGGAAAACAAAACGGGCCTACTAATGCTCACTGCCACAACAATCAAATGAAGATGCAAGATACAACCAGTGTCATGTTGATAGTTTGTTCAATAACAAAATATAAATAGGTTAAAAGGACTATGTACAGCACGTATGTTTTAATTTTTCTGTACATTGTCTATCTGACAAATAAACCAAGAATATGATAAATGTTTTAAGGGCACAATGCATTACATAGAAAAAAATAGACCAAGCAGTCAATAACCATATCCGTGATTATAATATGACTTACGTTGGGGTAGTGTAATAACCCCGTTGAATACTTTTGATATCGAGAGTTATAACACTAGTGGAATAACTATGCATATGATCTGCAAGCGAATAGCAACGGTATTTTGTAACCGAGAAAATGACGTCGTATTGTGTATTTTGTGACGTCATTTTTAAACGGCGTTATAAGTTTCGCTGCAAATTGAAATGTTGAATTTCAAGATTTTTTGCGATTTTTCGCGAAAATTCGGGTCATATTATAAAAGGAATATAAAATTTGTGCTCATAAAATACCGTATTCATCAAACTCGTCATCTAAAACAGATAAAAACTCGGCGCTGTCTCGTTTTTATCTGTTTATAGATGACTCGTTTAATAAATTCGGTATTCAATGACCACTCATTCAATATCCTCTATTTATTTGACGTTGCCATACGTTTTTTACATGTAGTTTGGTCAGACCAGGATCTAAACAATTGTCACAATTAATTAAAATAACTACTAGTAGTACCACCGAGTACTTTCATTTGATGCTTTGCGTTTATATTTCTAACAAATTGGTGTATGCGTGAAAGAAGTTCACCAAATACAGCCTAGATACATGTAACCGCACGTAATATTCAGTGAAAGTACGAAAAGGGGCAAAAAGCTTAACTCTCTACATACCGCAAAAGTAAGACTCTGGACAGACTATGCGAAAGCACAGACTGGCCAGAGGCTTTGCTTTGCGCACATGTGAAATTGTTGCAAATTACACGCACATGCTTATTTCATCTCTTCCTTTTACCTTTAAATTTAGGTTACTGTCGATGTCGCTTGGTCACCTGACTGTATCGATCTTCGTTGCTATGACTACGTGGGTTTGTCAAAAGTCTCCGAATTTCTGTTAGTAATGGCATATGCAGAGCAAAGTCAAATTCTAGGGAAGTGTATTGCAAAAGCAAACAGTCCTTTTAACAATACAACTAGCGGTAGGCAAGATACTTATTTTTTTCATTTATCTATTCATTGTTAATTATTTTATTTTAATTTGTAATATCAGTTTCACCCTTGTAAGCTTCAATAGCCGAAGGCTATTAGGCCTACTGTCATTGCGCTGTGTCCGACATGCGCCTGATCTTCAGTGCGTCTGTGCGTCTAGTGTGAACTTTTTCTTTAAAAAGCTTCTCAGATTAAACTGGAAGAATTTCTCAAAATATGTCGATTGCAAGAAAAGTATGCCATTATGAACGGAGGCCATTTCCATACGATATATTGTGAAAATTCCATTATTTTAGAACCTAAAGCGTGTATATCTACAAAATTTCAGATGAATGAGCCCCATGTAACCCTTTATCACTCTCAAAATAATTATGATAAGATGAAAATTACGCCTTTCATGGATGGGATCATTTTCATATACTTTGTACAGTCAAAACTTTGAAAAATTCATAGAACATTAAGCGTGGATTTCAACATAAGTCCAATAGAATCTTCCATGGAAACCTTTTTTTTTGCACAGAGGTTTTTTTCCATCTGTGTAATGTAGGGAAAACTTTTGATATTTCAAGCAAATCTCACTGGAATCAATCATCTTTTTTTCAAAAATGTTGCTAGGATGACATTTTATTTGAAAACCAAAGAAATTTCTGATTTATCAAAGCAATGTATTTCCGTATTACAGTCGAAAACACTAGGCCAAGTCAAACGAAATTGACAGAAATGGTTTTTAGATGACCATTCTCTAAACGGGACAGTTAGATTTTGGTGGGCCTTTGAATGTGAGGCTTACTTAACTAAACACTGAAACCTTTGAAAAATCTGATCTACCTTACCAATTTATAAAATCTTGCTTTTAAAAGCATTATTGCAAGTTTCTTCAATGTCGTCTCATACGTCATACTGGCCCTTTTGTTTATAGTAGGGCTTCATACATGTTGATATGTTTTCTTTTTCAGGTATCCAGAGGTTTTTGGACATTGGTGTTCCTAGAGACAAATTAGTTCTGGGAGTGTCCTGGGACGGAATTGATTATCTCTGTATTCAGTTGACAAAGGTAAATTTTCTCATTGAAATATCGAATTAGTTTTTCCATAAAGTACGCTTTATATTTGTAAATTTTTAGAATCCATTGATAAGAATGCATTGTTAAGAAGATTGTGACATTGACAATTACAGTAAAAGCAGTCGATTCAGAATATTCCTCTCACACAATCATAGCATTAATGTTCAAAACGAAATTCCTCAAATCAAACATAATTATTTAAAACTATTACCTCATCGGATTACTTAGTTTGGAAGTATCTTATGGGTCCATTAAGACACAGAACTCTATTTATAGAACAGTAACTATATTTCATTGAAGTAAGCTAATCGAAAAAACCCTCATTTCGTTCATCTTGAACGAAATGTTCGATATTCTATTACCTGTCTTTCATATTTACATCATTCAAAACTCGTTCATTCTACGTTCATTTAACTTCATTCCGAAAACATTCCAAAATCATTCACTTAATCAATTTCACTATGTTCTTTATTTTACTATCTACTATATTTTACATAGACAGACGAATGTAGCATTAAAGAAGTTCCATTCCGTGGTGTAAATTGTAGTGACGCAGCAGGCAAAGAAAAAAGATATTCAGTGGTTATAGAATTGTTGAAGACATCATCCAGTGGAAGGAAATACGACAAAATCGCAGAATCTCCGTATTTTGATTATAAGGTGAGTTAACACTTTCCTGTTTTACAAAATTTTGGACCTGTCCAAATTCAAAGGTTTTGCAGACGAAAATTTAAAGTGGATTTAATTTGAAAAATAACCATTCAGTAGGGTAGAAAATAGTGTGGAAAAAGAAGAAATTGCTTGTCAGAAGCAATTTCTTCTTTTTTCACAATGTTTTCTCAATCATTAAATCACAGGCAACGTAAAAAGCAGGGATTAAACAGCAAAGGGTCAAACGGATGCACCTGAGTAGCCCTGCGTTCAGGATGACAAAACGGTGCAAGTGCATGTGCAAAGCAGGGTATAATTTTCTAACAGTTTGTTCTGTTTTGTCATCCAGAAAACAAAGTTGATCCTTTTGTGTGTGTGTGTGGGGGGGGGGGGGTGCTCTTTTTTGTATGACGGCTAGATGGTGTATTTTTAAGGTCCCTAAATGGAGATATTTAACAACTGTGGTTGGCTTTATGTTTATGATCTTTTTTATCTATTATATATAGCTTGAACATTACCAAAGTCTGACATGACAGCTTACTCATTTATTTGTGAGTAAAATATGCATTTCTGATTAGATCTTACCTCCTGTTTCGAAAATAATAATAATAAAAAAGAATAAATCGCAAAAATGTAGTTTCATTACCGACCGAAATAAATGATCACAATACGAAAGACGACATCGTAATCGACAAGGTGAATGATATCAGAATGATTTTAGAATAAACTGAATGAGTGGACTGAGTGAGTTTTTGAATGAGATTAAAGGGGGGGGGTAATGTACTTAATAGCTTTCAGTGTCCTAAGAACCCAATCAGACGCATCCAAATAAAAAAAGTCAGTGAAATCTCGAATTCTATCCAGCGATATGAATGTAGATATTGAGATTTATTTTAGAAATTTTGGTTCCTCTCTTAAAGGGTTGAGTGAGTCTTTGGAATGAACAAATGGAGTGCTGAGTGAGGGATTTAGAAGGGTTTTGATTGTAGCTAATGTCAATCTCCTGATGTTCTAAAATGTAGCCAAGTAGGACATGCACATACGAAGGTTATTCAGAATTATACCGGTAGTATGGGAAAACGATAAAAAATACTCCTCACTCAGAAAAGAAAATTTAATATTTACACCCTAGGCTGTCTTTGGAAATTGTCCATGATGTCAAGATTTGAACTCGTTCGCACATTAGTTTAATCTTGAGCATATTTTTTCCAGGATGCCAAGACCGGTACCATGCACCAAATGTGGTATGACGATCCTAAGAGTTTGTCAATTAAGTACAAAATGGCAGTAGACAAGAATCTTCGAGGTGTCGGAATGTGGCAAGCAGAATCCGTCAATTATACAAGTTCAGATCCGGATCAGATTAAAGCAGTCATTGACATGTGGGACGCTCTGCCAGATTATTAGTTACGAGTTCTTACTTTACGATTGTGAAAAACTGTAACCCTAAATCAGTTTTCCATAGGTAGCTTGTATGAATTACGCACGTCGAATTATCATAATATACATGTAATTATAGTTAATTCTGCAGACAATTAATTTTGTAATCTGTGTCTTTTTGGCGAAATAATTGTATTTTTGCTTCATGAAATAAGATAATTACATATGAAAAAGTATTTTTGATTTCATGGCGGTATGAAACAAAAATCGTATCACTCTTATGTATCTATCCGCTTCGCGAATTCATAGACTTAAATCAAGTTTTCTTTAATATGCCTACAGCTTGATGAAGTGGTAGTTATGATTGATAGTTTATAGTCCCACCGCGGTATCCGAAAACGCGGGAAAATGTGGTATAGCCTGGAGTAGGGTTGGACTGGACTTAAATTTAACAAGCGCGAGATAACGGGACTTAATTATAAATGTAATCACCTATAAACTGAGAGAGTGAAGAAACTCACCTAGAAAAACACCCTTTTCTCCGTATCGATATTCAATGCATTCATTGTATTGTTTGTATGGTGATTGCTTAATGAGCTACCTTCTTTAAATAAAGATTTTATTATTATTATTATTATTATAATGCTTTTTATCGTTTCAATTTTAGTTTCTTCATGATGAAGTCGGTTTCGAAAGCATGTTACTTTTTCGCTATGACACATGAAGTTTACAGCTGCATTTCAAAGAATGGTTAAAATGCCAGTAGTTTTGCGTTTCTGTGATCCTTCAGTATAGTTAATAGACCGTGACGGAAAAAAATCGTTGGTCCCAATTTCTCTATATACAGAACTCGTCGAAAGTTTCTTAATAAACATTCGAATAGCATGGTTTACCTATAGTCTCGCCTATCCACGAAAATTATTAAAACAAAACACCTCATTACAAAGGAGTGTTTTGATTGGTAGATCAAGTTGGTAATGACAGCAGTGATTTGATAATTTTCTTCAGTATATATAATCCATGATTATTGCCCTGGCAGGGCGGGGCCTGAAAAATGGGTCATTGCACTTAAAGTAAAGGTAAATCAGCTTTTATTTACAATTACTTGTTCCTAAAGATAGTAACATAAATAACTTAAGACCTTAAATCCAAGGTTGGTTACCAAACTCTCGTTACTTAAGCGAAGTTAGGAGGCTTTGGTAACCGACGATGAAATTTGTTCACTTTCTCTTAGCACGTGAATCCATTTGGTTTTAGAAAACAGTTATTTGCACGCGTTAAGGATAATTGCCGAATAACGTTTGAATGAACCCAAAATAATAAAAAAAATAAACTCTCCAAATTACGTCATGACTTAGCCACACCCTGTCAGTAGAATAATAAAGCAGAATATACGGTATATTGGGGTTTTAACATCATGATAGTGTATTCTGCGCAATTAATGAACTGGCAGGGCGGGGCTTAACCGTGACGTAATTTGGCGAGTTTACTTTTCAAAAGTTTGGGTTCTTTCAAATTTTAGTCGGTAATCATCGTTAACGCGTGCAAATAACTATATCCTAAAACCTAAAGGATTCACGTGCTTTGAGAGAGACAGCACATTTCATCGTTTGGTTACCAAGGCCTCGTAACTTCAGCTTGATTAAGCTGAAGTTATGAGGATTTGGTTACCAATCTATGATTTAAGGTCTCGTATTATTTATGTCGACTCTCTTTAGAAGTACGTTATTTAAGATAAAAGCTGATTTCCCTTAACCTTAAATGCAACGAACAGTTATTTAGGCTCCGCCCTGTCAGGGCATTAATCATGGATAATACGGGAAAGGTTGGACGGGAAATGTTATACTTATGTTATCATTTTGGTGATAAAATGTTATCCTTCATCTAGGTCCTTTGTGTGTCACGTCACGAGAAATGGAACGATATTCCAGTATTTGATAATATTGTTCATTTCGCTTAAGTCGCGTTTGTATTAACCATCACCATTACGGGCTTCAATCCGCTTGTACCATAGATTTTTAGCTGAGTAGAAGAAATCCCCTGCGTTGCTCCTTTCACCAAGGTATATAAAAAAGTTCACATGGTAAATTTGTTGCCAGTGTCACCCTGGTGTTGTCAGTTGGCACAGATTGACAGTGGTCGATTGGAAAGGATGGACACTACCAGAGTGGTAAGCCCGCCGACTATCCGTGACAGATGGACAATGGTCGAATAGAAAGGATGAACAATACCAAAGTGTTCAGTCCGTCGACTGTCCGTCGAGGAGGCGAATTCGCTAGCTAAGGGTGATATCATGTGTTCTGAGAATAGAACACGCAGTTGGCATCGCTCTTGGCTAGCTAAGATGAGAAACTGATGATCGAGGGTTTGTATATGATCAAGTAGTTGACTTCAATTTGAACATGGGCGATAAGAAAAAATGAATTAAATCGAATGATATCAGTATTATTTTTCGTCTCTCGATTATAAACCGAGGAAAGTGAGTCTCGGTGATACTGCATTGTCACCCAGTGAAAATATTATTATATTAAGTCAATATGGAAGTCGGGTTACATACAAAAATCCTCGTCTCCGTAACAATTGTTGTAAGCGTCACTCTGGTGTTGTGGTCAGTTGGGAGAAATGGACAGTGGTCAAATAGGAGGGATGGACAATACCAGAGTGGCAAGTCCGCTGACTGTCCGTGCGAGGAGGCGAAATTTTGTGAGAGAATACAGGACACCACACGAAAGGAGGTATCGTCATAATATACTACAGTTTATATTTATTTTAGACTCGTCAGACAAAAGGGGAATTTTGGGTGGTGCGAAAAATGTCGATCCTAGTCAGTCTGCACAAACTTTGCAATCGGAAACCTCGGCGATTCTACGGAATAGACCTCGGGAATAATACGGGCGCATCAATGAAAACGCGTCATTTCGCGCGTAGGTTCATGTGACGTCACAAATGACGCTGCGAAAAAAAGAACGTAAGGTAAAACTGGGCAAAATATGATTTGAAAAACAAAACTGCTTTCAAATCATTATATGCCAAAATGATCTCCATAGACGATCTGAAAGAATTTAAGGAATTTGCTTTTCTTCAAGATTATTAACCAAAGTACCACCAGGAGCCAAATTACCTAAAATGGACCAAAAATTACTACACTTACGTCCGAGGTACTTTTCAGTTTACGGAAAAGTCCGAGCGATGTTCCGAATGCAAACTGCAGACTGACTCGGGTCGCAACTTTTCGCACCACCAGGGTTTCTGAATCTTGAATAATTGTTATACTTTCCTGTATAAGAATGTTTGAAAGCCTATCTCCGGTTGGCCGCGACGGGTTTCAATTCCTGAGGTCGGCACTCGCCCCTTTCGACAATTTGTCTACCATCAATGAGTGGATAATTGTGAACCTTAGTGGGATAACAGCTGGAGGCTAGAAAAATGTAATGGTACATGTAGTACTGGTGCGGGAATATCAGAAATACATTGTAGGGCGATCCAGTCGCCGCGATATAAATTAAAGTAAGTTAAAATCGGCGTTAAATCCCATTCAAACAAACAAAACAAGCAAGCAAAACTAACCAAATTTCAACGTTGGAATACCAAAGTGTTAAATGTTAGAATGTTTCTATGTTATCCGAAATGGGTTATTTATCTATCTTAAAATGCATTGAACTGTTACTTAACTACTCAGCCATTAAAAAAATGATTCATAATATTATCAAACAAACCAAAAAAGGCATCCCAAAAGTAGTAAAAAATGTAGGCACTTTCCTTATATATGTTATCCTTTTGCTTTTGGTAATTTATACGAATAACGACTTAAGATAGTATATTTGCTGATCTATTTTGGTTCTATCTCGCCGGAATCTTTGCTTCAAAGTCGAACCTCCATATACACAATGTACAAATCGGATGGTCTATTCTCATGCAAAAGATACGGTAGTTTAAATATGCTGCTACAAAGTAATATAGCTGGGTATAGATTGTGGCTGGTAATTAAGGGCTTTTCCAATTACTTATGACCTCCAGATTACGTCTCGAGCGCCTAAAGATACCTTTTAGGCTATCAAGATTTATGAAGAGCTCGTTCAAGACGAACAACCTTTCAATCTATTGTTTATGAAAAAATGTGTGAAACTCGAGTAAAGTTACGATTCATGGTATCTAATTGGGTAGATTAGCAGCTGGGAAACAAATTAAATAAAATGTATTTCCGTTTGGTATTGAATCTGTACTGCGTTTAGGTGACAAAAACTCCGAATAAAAGCAAAACAATTCAATATGGATGAACGCGAGTAGAAATTCTGTTTATAATGCAGCATTTTCATCGTCGACCCCAATTGAGGTGAGAGAGACATAACTGTCACAAACACTTTTCGGTGTACGTGCGTTAGTGCATCCGTCAATCCGTCCGTCTGTAAGTTCGCCAATTAGTCCGGACAGTAACCCATACGTACGTGACCCGTCTCGCCGAATCTGCGCAGTCTGACTAGGGTCGACACTTTACGCATTATCCAGATGGCCCCCTTTTCGCATGACGAGTCACATATATGAATGGAATTCAAAATAACTTGGTATCATTGTTCATCATCAAGAGTAGATATTTGTATATTAAAGAAATTTAAAGATACACAATTTAGCTTCAATGTCAATTTTTAAGGTCAAATGTTTAAATTAGACTTGAATAGAGCATTTCTCTTGTATCTATGGGTGGATGACAGAATAACTTGGCACAAATATCCACAGCCATAATTGTTCGCTATTTCACGTAATTAAAGATAGCTCAAAGGCCAATGTCCTAGATCAAATGTTTAAACATAAAGCTTATCTGGAGCATAGCTCCTATGGTTAGGGAAGGGGTTAGATATAATTCTGTACAATCGATTGACATCATGTAGATGTAGTTATCGTTGATGTGGCATTTGAGATTGTATTTGACGTAGCTATAGTTTTAAGGTCATTTTCAAGGTGAAATCTAAAAAAAATGATCTCAGCTGAAGTATGGCCACAACTTACACGGTTGATTAAAATGACATACATAATCTCAATAATGAGTTGATTTGTTATATGAAATACATTTATATTCTTAAAAGAAAAAGGTCTGGAGTCAAGGGCAAGTGCTCAGATGGAGCCCCTCCTAAGCAAACCTCCCTTATTTAAGGATAGTTTTCAAAAAGTTTGACACAATTCTTCTCCATTATTAGAAGATCAGGGTCGAGCAGTAGCTCAAAGTGGTAGTCAAACTTTTGGGGGACGACTGCAGTTGTCCTGGGACTTCCGTATAGGTTTGATTAACCGATAAGAAAAAATAGAATTTATTTCTGATTTGTCCGCTTTAACATGGAAGTTTTCGAACATATTGGCACAGATATCAAAAAGGCATTTTATTTAATATAAACCATCAATCTTAACATAAAAAAAGATTAATAAATGAATGATTTTTTTGTTTCAGATTGTTGTGTTTTCCTTTAAAACCAAGAACAAAAGCTGGAGATTTTACAACTGGAATAAAGTCACTACGGTTATAATGGTTGGATATGTTGACCCTGAACTTATGTGTTTAGCCCATAAATATGGGGTTCGAGTCGTCACCATAGGTAGGCATAATCTAAACAGGGATTAAATACGTAAATGAAAATGGCTAGGTATGGGTTTTGATCTTATAACTATACAAACATCCGTGTGATAACATCCCGTATGATATTTTTTATGATATCACATAGTTATTTTTAGAACAATAATATTATGCAGTTATTTTTAGAAACATTCATTTCAGTTAGAAACATTGACGAAAAAAAGATAAAAAGAGGTTATAAGATAAATATAATACATACTTAGTGTATTACATGAAAAAATATCTAACTCGGTTTTAAAAATTGATAATTGTCTCGGCAGAGCCTCGACAATTATCAATTCTCCCAACCTCGTTAGATTTTTTTTTCATGTCATACACTAAGTATGTATTATATATTTATATAGATCTTTAGAATGCGTACCTGTTTACTTTGGACAGTCAGATTTAAATCAAATAGTCTTTGTTCTTGTTGTTGTTTTGTTTCCATTGAGTAAAGCAGCTAATGTCATAATATTGTCTTTAATTCGATTGTATAAATTTCTTACAAGAATCTGCACTATATAGAATATTTTAATCATTATGACCTGTTTACCTTGATATTTCTAGAATATACATGTGTTTGCATTGTGTTTACAGTTTATTATTATCATTTTGTTTGTCTTTTATTTTTATTTTTCTACTTTTATTTTCTATGCTCAAACAATTTATAAGATTTAATGATTCATACTCTTTTAGGTAACGTAGACACGTCTGTGTTACCAAACAAAGTAGCGAGGTCAAAATGGATACAAGGCCAGTTAAACATTGTGCGACAAAACTATCTTGATGGAATTAACTTCGATTATGAAAACCCCATTCTTCCCAACCAGACTTCACTTTTACAAGGTTACACCAGTCTCGTGGAGGAGACGAAATTAGCTTTTCAGGCAGAATTTCCCACAACACAGGTAGTTCGATTGAACAATTTTCTCATTGTTTTAATCGCGATACTTCTATCATTATAGCAATCTGTTTCCTTTTTAGTAGATAATTCGATTTTCATTTTAATCAATCAAATAAGCTTTGTGATTAGCCGAAAAAAGTTTCATCCACCAATAAAAACAGATGAGCCTGTGCGTGGGATTTCAAACAATTTATTTATATATTTATATTTTTATTTGTATTTACATTATGTGACTGTCTTCGCTGCTCAATGTTATCCCCTAATGCAAATTTCAAATTATTGGAAATATCGTGCACACATATGCTCATATTTGAGCGTACATCATTTTTTTTTCTCGCACAGAGAGTATTTGACATTCCCGAGAATACATTCCGGTGTAGTGAAATACACGTACTTGTCCTTTTGGCTATATGTCCTTGTTTTAGACAAAAAGAAAATATAATTTCATTCTTTTATTAAATGTTCATGGAGATGTGAAAATGAAAACCTAATCACACCTATGATTAGTGTGGTTAGCATTTTCAAATTGGAGTTCCATGAATTAAAAAAAACTCAATCTATAAAATTGAAAAACGAGCAATTCATTGATGTACGTTTGCTAATTTTATAATTTTTAATCATTGGTTGAAAAACGTATTGCTAACTAACTGTAGATAAATTAAAATGGTTCAACATGAAAAATATGTTTCTTTGGCAATTAATGAAAATTATCCAACGTTGTGTTTTTTCTGCTCATGATAATTTCTGCATATTTCCAAACTTGCCATTCATGTAACTTTTCTCAAGGTCACTGTCGACGTTGCTTGGTCACCTGACTGTATCGATCTGCGTTGCTATGACTACGTGGGATTGTCTAAAGTCTCCGATTTTTTATTCGTGATGGCTTATGACGAACAAAGTCAAATACAGGGCAAATGTATTGCCAAAGCCAACAGCCCTTTTAACAGAACCACTAATGGTCAGTAATCATTTTTGTTGTTTTCTGTATAAAATTGACTTACACGTTCAATGTTGACAATTAATATATGTGTTATTGGTCAATATTCAGCGATTTCTACACTAGTAAGTTACATTTTATTCTTTTATCGAACGATAACATGTAGCTTTGTCGCGATCGTGCGAAATTGTACGTTTCTAACTTTTGCCTTAATATGTTTGCCATCAATACGAAGTACGATAAGCATGATGACCGCATGAGGTGAATGTAGTGTACTTAATTTGATTGTATATATTCGCTGAAGTACGAACCATGTTTAAAAGGTATAAAACACTGTGAAAAAATAAGCTTTGATTCTTTCCAACCATAGGTATACAAAAATTATTGCCATTGGTGATTTCAGAGACACGTTAGCATTTGCTATTCCTTATTGTCACTTTTTCTATCTTTATTTATTGCTATTACAGGTATACAAAGATATATTGACATTGGTGTCCCCAGAGATAAGTTAGTTCTTGGTATACCTTGGTACGGCTACTATTACCCATGTTTATCATTATCGCAGGTGGGTAGGGCATACTAGTAATCAGAGAATCTCAGATATAGGTATAAGCCAGTTTTATTGGCCTAAGGTTTAGCGTCCTCCCGGTTATAAGAGAGGTCGTAAGTATGTATATACTAATATACATTTGGCATAAGAATTTCTCTGTTCAAAATCAGAGGGTGTGGATTTTCTTGTCCGGATGTACAATAATTCCAAATATTTAAGTTAAAAAGGGAACATAACTCTTGCAAAAATGCTCCCAGAAATACTCCCCTTGAAAGTATGGATAGCTGGTGAGCTCGCAATAAGGTGATATGTGATATACTAGTAGATAAATGTGGGTTAATTAAACGCTATTATAGCTCAAACTAACGCCAATGTGATGAAAATAGCTCGACTTTTTTGTTTCAAACATCCAAGGTTAAAATGATTTTATTAGGAGATAAAACTGATCTATAGGACACTTTCATGACTAAACCAGTCGATTTTAAGCAAGTATATTGATATTCCCTGTATGTTAAATTTGTTTACTTTTTTTTCTGTATGTTTAATATAGAATACATTTTGCGGATACCACCATTATATCCGACATCTATCGTGTTTACTAGGGTTGTCATTCTTTATATTCTTTAAATTGCAAAAAAAAATCGTTGTTTCAGTGCAAGATCAAATGTGCTTTTATCAAGTGAATAACAAAAGCTATACAAGGGCGTAACTCCCTTTACGCAATTTACGCAAGTGCGTAAAAGGAAGAATCCTCTCTTGAAAAATATCGGCAATGAATGATCATAACATCGAAACTTATTAAAGCTGTAGTTACGATATTCCGATTATTCACCAACGCTCAAATGATGAAAGGGAGCGGACGGAGGGCATTCATTTTTTGTCACAATTCTCATGTCGCCTTTATCCTATTTATTCAGTGGTTGTCGCCTTCTAAGCGTGTACAAATTTCAAGGTCTTAGATATGCGCCCATGCTATAGTTCACAAAATACAAAAATTATCAACTACAACGGTTAATATGTTTCTTTAATGCTGAATTGAGACGAAATGATAAATTAAGGACAAATTGTCTTAAGCGCGCCTTTTTTTGTGCGAGATTACCTAGCATGGTTATGACTGCGCTTGGTTATATGACCCCGTTTAATTAACCACAAAAGTGCGAAATGAACGAAAGCAGGGGGGGGGGGGGGTCGAGATAAAAAATTGATAATCTACCGTTATATATCGATAATCCACCGAAACATTAAAGTTTTCTTGTTTTATGAATTCCAGACAGATGAATGTAGGTTAACAAAGGTTCCGTTTCGTGGTGTCAACTGCAGCGACGCGGCTGGGAAAGAGATCAATTATTCACGTATTATAGAAATGTTAAAGAATTCCACAGGAGGGAGAAAATACGACCAAAACGCAGAGTCTCCGTATTTTAACTATAGGGTAGACCTTTTTTAGTCTTTATTTATATGTGACCCGTCAAAAGGGACCAGCTACGTAGTGCGTTTAGTCTCTTCCCTAGTCATCGTGTGCGTCAGGATGGCTAAGGTCGAAACCTAAAGCTTTTGTTGGTTTCCTGAAACAAAGATGGACATTCTACCGTTCCAAAACAGTTTTTGAGATGCGGTTTCTGATTGACCTGGACTGTAACCAATCTTTATTACAGATATTCATTTTTGGAGTTCCCAGATGGTTCCTTTTCGCGTGACGGATCACATTATTATAGACACATAACAACTTTATTGCAACATAATGATGATGATGATGATGATGATGATGATGATGATGATGATGATGATGATGATGATAGAAATAATAATCATAATATTTTATGACGTTGAAAGATTAAAAGAATCCTATGAAAATCAAGTAGCTACAAAAGTACATTCAACCACGTCAGATTACACGAATCCTATCGAATATTTATTAAGCATTCTAGGTTTCAAGTATGTGAACTGTTGCCTCGATCCCAAAATCTGGCTCAGTTTACACAGATGTTGTATGAGTAAGTTTGCGTTTGAGCCCCACGAGTCATGTTTGACACTATTGACATCTTGCCTGAAGTTGTTATTCAGTCAAGGATAGTAATTGTTTCTTAATTGCAAAAGCTTAGATAAAAGGGACAATTTATTCTAATTCCAGAAATTTAACATGGCTTATGTAGATTGAATACAAAAAGTATTGCACAATGTACACAAAGGAATGGTATGATATTATTGCTCATATATAAGTAAGTCATAACTGCATGTTTATAAATGGTTTTCCCTTCTTTTCTGCTTTGTTTCAGGATCCGTCGACCAACATAATGCACCAGTTACGTTATGACGATCCACATAGCTTGTCTATCAAGTATAAAATGGCGGTCGACAAGAATCTGCGAGGTGTTGGTGTGTGGAACGCTGAGGCAGTCAACTATACGAGTAAAGCCCCGGATCAGATCAAGGCTGTGAAAGATATGTGGGACGCATTTCCCGATTATAAAAGTGGGATATATGTACATGTATATGAATAAGTTCGTAGTGTATATTGCGTAGTATAGTGACTATTTGTGTGCGTAGTCTGCATCGAGTATTTATATCGACGGTTCCAAAGAATTGTGTTATAAAGTTATCGGTTATAGAAAAGAATAATATGAAATTGGGAAAATGAATGATTTTTGAATTATTTCAGAGTGAAAATGGATAAGCAAGTTTTGAACGAAAATAAATGGAGGTAACATTTCTAGGGTCTCCCTGTTTGGTCTACATTTAAAGTCTTCTTACCATTATAAAGCTTTGTTTCCTTCTTAACATTTGATAAACTGCTAACAATTGACCATTTTCCAACATTCTTATAATCAAATTTCATTTTTCCTGAGCTTGTAGTATAAAAAGGCTTTGGTGCTTAGCAAACTTTGAGTAGTATATATACTGTTTCGCTAATACTTACAATGTCAAGAAGTCATAGTTAACGATGAAACAATTACAATTATTCTAACTTTGTCCAGATTCATACTTTGCGCACGGACAATTCTGGAATCGCACTGCACAAAGAAAGAATTCTTACTATGCCCAACAAAGTGAGAATTCCTACATTGCGCAGGGACAGTCCCGGAATTGTACCGATTCCTACTTTGCGCAGAACATATGCAAATTGATAAACCCTGATAAGCCAAGTTTAAAAGGTGTAAATTTATTCGTTTGATTCAAATGATCCTGTGCCGTGCTTTGTATTCAGTGTAGTTTGTGGACAAACTTTTACTCATTTCCTTGCAACTTAAGTTTGCAACCGTAAGCCGTTTCGACTTGATTTTTGAATCAGGAAGGATAATCATTAAAACTTTAACATAAAGTTTACATACATTTATTTCCCTTGAAATAAGTTTTAGAAATAATGCCGTCGAGCAGAGAGTATCTTATTTATTTATATGTATCTATTATTAAAAGCAAATGGTAATTTGTTCGCGGTTGTTAGTCTTTTTTTGTTTGTTCGTTTGTTTGTTTTTGTCCATAAGGGTTTAATGTCATGACCCGATAGGTAATACTTCCTTTAATATTGTCTGAACCTACTATGAAGTAAAATTGTAGTCAATTGTTCGTCAGTCTATTTAGCTGTCGAACATATAATCACTGCGCGACCAAAACCTCGTAACTACAGCTTACTACAAAATGACAATTTTCGTCTGATTTATAGTAACATCAGTTGAATGTTAAAGGAAAAGTTAACAAATTCGAACGGAGAACAGTGAATCCAGTCACGACATACTTGTTATTACTTACACGCAAACATTCATATTTTGTTTAAGACCGACTACAAAATGACAACGCGAATTCTATTTTTTCAAAAAAAATATTTTGAAAATTCTTAGGGCTTTATTAACATGAATAACGATCGACACTGCGAAATCATCTGCCATATATAGGAAAAAATCTCATAAAAGCGATTTTTGCACGAATCAAATTCAACATTTTAAAATTTTCATACTGCAAACGAACTTGCCAACAAATAAATTTTGACTTCAGTTAATTTTTTAGCTGAAATAACTCTACCCTACGATCGTGTTGAGTTTTAGAAAAAAACCGAACGCATTCATTTTGTACAATTTATCTTAAGATTAAAAAAAAACATTGCATAGAAATGCTATCATTTTAAATTATTAAATCACCAGATCGAGGATATTTAAGTAAAAAAACGGGCGTTTACGGTACGTGAATTTACTTATTTATCCACAAGCAATCACCCCGCCCCCGTAAACCTCCTGGTTTTGTCCGTAAATACACACCTATAACCTGCGTTTTATCCAAAAATGGGGTTTAACAACGCTTCTAAGATTTTCATGTATAGTAAAAAAAAAGTATGACAACACTTTTGTCAGTATTTTAAAATGGACTGTGTCAATATGAATTTGGTAAGTTTGAGTCAGAGCGATACGCCTATCGATTGCTATCTGAATCAACAATATTTTGCAGGTCACCAGTTAAAGACGTAACTTGAAGTTTTATGCGTTTAAACGCCAGGATTTCCAATTTACAGGCTAAAGTCAGTCTGAAATTTCCGCTTTGCATCACTTTGAATGGGTTATTAAATCATTCAAAGACGTTGCATAAAGTAAAATAACGAGTGTTTTACTGCGTTTTGTCAACAAATTTTAAATGTTAAAAAAAGATCTCCACAGACGACTAGAAAGCAGTAACAAAATATTTTATTTTCTTCAAGCGTTTTGATGACCAAAGTACCACCAAAAACCGAATTACCCCAAAACGACCCAAAACCACTACAATTGCGGTCAGAGGTACTCTCCATTTCATGGAAAAGGCCGAGAGATGTTCCGATTGGTTAAACATGTAACGTAAAAAAAAAACGTTTTAACTGAACAAGTTCTTTTTGTATGAAAGATAGCCGATTACCAAAGATAACATTTGCTAGAACGACTGTCATCCCTGACTGTATGATATAGAAAAGCAAAGCCGAAATTTAGACAAAAAATGTAGGACTGTGACCTTTAAATCGGCCCCTTCTACTGTTTCAACTATGTTCTATAACCGTGGAGTCGCCATTGGAACAAAAAAGCGACAATCTACTCGTATTGCTTAAAGATTAGATTCGATGTTCTACTTCGTTTGACTAAAATATTTCTGATAAATAAACATTTAATGAAAAATATCAAATGTTGCTAAACTTTTTTGTCTTACTCTTATATCGCGCGGCGGAGACTGGAACACGTAACCAAATTAGACAGATTCATTATTCTATTAATTTAAAGAAGTCCTATACCATTGGGCTCTTGTTCATATCTTTTGAAAAGAACATAATTCATAGAGTGTACATAAATACGATAATTTGTTGGGAAAAAAGCATAGCTTTCCATGCATTTTTCGGAGAAAATTTGGATTTCTGAAAATACCTTTTTTTCTTGCAAACATTCCAAGAAAAGGACCTAACGATGCTGGATTTTGACATTCAGAATTTGTAATTTGTAAACATAATCACATGAATACAAATAAGTTCAGTTTTTTCATGTTCGTGTAACATATACGAAAAAGACGAGAATGCAGATATATGTTAGTGTTTTAAAATATCAATGTTATCTGGTCGAGGTTGGGAGAAATCATCATGACGAGGCTATGTCGAGGCATGCTGATTTCTCACAGTCGATGATGATAATGATGATCCGGGCGCGTAGCGGAAGCAATCTAGGGGGTGGGGTGTTAGATGAAGAATTGGTCCCTTTGGGATTATATTTCATTATAAACAAAACAAATCAAATTATTCATTCATTCTTAAATTTGCATTAGAAAATAATTTAAGTTGTGTACATTAAGATTCGTGCATTCTGATTGACTGAATCGTTGGTTTTATTCCTCAATGAAAAACTTTTGGGTACGCAGCTTTTGTAAGCTTTCGTACAAAGTATTCCCATTACAAATCTGTTTCTAATTAAATAAATCTAAAAGTTTTGCTTCGCAATTTAAAATTATAAGATATGGAGAGTACATATTGATTTCATAGTCAGGTGTGAAGATAAATAGCTAAAAACCCTATCACACTCGCTTCGCGTATTCATGCAGTGGTTTTTAGTGTCCGATATCTCAATGACCATGATTCTACATAACTTTGAACAGATTTCTTGAAAAATCCTCTTATGCATGGTTACAACGCTCTATTTTTCCAAATTCTGGCTAAACGTGTCATAGTTGTCCAGAAAAAAGGCCCGTTCCAAAATCTTTGTCTTGAACAGTTTTTAGGTAGCCCTACTTAACACAGTGGTTAACCGGTTTGCCTTAACTCAGCGGAGGGCCGGCTCGCAGTTTAAGGCATCTGCGGACAGATAAAATGGTCGAACTTTCGACTTTTTTTAAAATCTCACAATTAATGCTGAGAATTATCTTTAAAGTACTAATATTAAATACCACGCAATAAAAAGGGATTTCAACCTCGTTAATTCGGGGTCGTGACGTCATCAGGGGCCAACCCCTTTTCGACTCGCCAAATTCAGTATTTGCGAATATTTTCTGAATTAATGGACCGATATTTTTGAAAATAAATATAATTTAGAAAGTCCAAGAACTCCCAAGCTAGTCGCTTTCTGTACCCATTCAAACCTAATATCCGCCCAGCTGAAACGCTATCTATTTCGCGATCAAAGTTTAACGGATTTGACGTTTTTATTTCCATTTCATTTTTTTATAAATAACTGAATAATAATAATAATAATAATAATAAAATCTTTATTTAAAGAAGGTAGCTCATTAAACTATCACCATACAAACAATACAATGAATATCTTATTTACAATGAGGCCTTCTGAAATAATTCAATGTATAACAAAACAAGTAAAGCAAGATTGGTGATGACAACATATTCATGATATTAATAATGATCTGGTGAATTGATTGAAAGGTTAATGACTTGCACTTTCTGGAAATCACTTTGCATCAAATGGAAACAAGTTCTTGCAAGAATAAAGTTTTGCAAATAATTTCTATTCTATTGCAAAACTATTCGCGTAGAATTTGAAGATTAAATGAAGAACTGAAAGGATTGCATTAACCTTTTCCAGAAATAAAACTCAGATAAATGATTATGATTGGTGGAACACCTCGCTATAAAATAATGCAAAGTCATTATATGAAAATTAACACATTACAATGATGATGATGATGATGATGATGATGATGATGATGATTATGGTGATGATGACAATGACGATTAAGATGATGATGGTGTAATGTAATTATGATAAAATAACAATATTGTTTGAAAAGACATACACAATTGTGAATGGCGTAACTTAAAGAATTATATCTCATACAGACATCAAATAATTTTTCAGAGATCGTTTAAAACATGAAATATTTTCAATGCTTCTTATAGTAAGAGGGATGTCATTCCAATATTTCATCCCATTAAAAGAAAATGATTTCTTTAACAATTCTGTTTTTGGAATGCACTTATGCGATATCTGGTTACCTGATTTTAATCTTAAAGGTCAAATGAAAAGCTCTTTTGACCTTACATAAATACAAAGAGATGTATTAAAATAATCTGATGCGATATTCAAAATGAAAATAATATATACGATAATGGTAAAATCCACGATTTTCTCTTATCACACCTGTAGCCCGCTATTGAAACTGACCTGTGACGTCATTGCAGTTATGAATGTATTGACGGAATAAGCAGATGATATAAAATTACAGAATTTCGTTCAACTTATCACAGATTTTTCACAAATTTGACGTAAAAACCATTGTCTGTAAGATGTTGCGGCAAGATGCAAGGGTCTTATTCATTTAAAATGTCTGGTTGTAGCATTATTAATAGTATTAATTATCCTAATTGAATAAAATCGGTACCCGAAACATTTACTATACACTAAGACATAGAAATATCTTTAGGTGTTCTTATTGGTTTTTCTTGCGCATAAATTGTCCGATAACCACGCCCCGTCAATAGGTAACGAACCAATCAAACGCATTTTGAAAATTCCGGTGAACTGATTGGGTAAAAATTTGTCAAGAGTTAATTATTATCATGTAAATCATTGGAAAACCGCGCCCCGTCAATAAACCAAGGTGTAAACAGATGTCATAATTGCTGTAATTAGTAAAATAACTTATCTTGGTGTTCAATGATGAAAACAATTTGTTGTTGTAAAACCAAAATATCTCACTTACAGTTTAAAACGATGTTATTGAAATTTGAAAATGTACCCAATATTTTCGTTTACGAAAAAGGCTTGCTGAGCAGCTTCTGATCAGCTAAAACAGATGTTTCAGTACCAAATTCTGAATTCTTCACCAAAGTTGAAAGAATGTAAGGCCAGTGCGTAAAGAGTCGACCCTTCTCAGATGGCGGACCGAGAAGGTTCGAAAATTGTCCAACTTTGATGCTTTTCTTTTACAAGAATAATTTAGCTATTTGTTCCTTCTCTTGGAAAGAGTTTTTTATGCGACCTCTGACTGACCTGTACTTGAACCAAACCTTTCATCACATAATTATTTTAATTTTATGGAGTTCCCAGTCGGCCCACTTTCGCGTGACGGGTCACATATAATGAAGCTGAAGCTTAATGAATGGTCTATTCGAAATTTTGCTCTGAGAAATTATTTCTTGAGTTCGAAGTTAACGTTTAAAGTTGAACAGTACGAAAGCCGGGAAGAAATCTGCCTCTGTTATAATTTTGTCCCAGGGCGTAAAAACATGACACGCAGTAAGCACAAGCGTAAAAAGTAATATATTATTCGTTGAACAATATCGTTGATGATTGATAAATTATCGAATCAACGCAAGTGCAGCTTTTCCAAGCTACATTTGCGACATTTTGATCACCCGTCAACATTTTTATTTAGAACATTCTCTCTGGTTTGGCGCATTCTGTCTGTCTGTCCGCCTCTCTTTCTCTCTCCCTCTTTTAGTCTGTTTTTCTCGCTTTATATCTTTTTTCTTGATATAAGACATTTAACACAACATTTAAATAGTTTTTCGATACTTACTATATTGTGAAAACTTTTTTGTTGATAAAAAGAGAAGAAATTTTCTTGGTGTAAACGATATTGAACCCGCTTAACACTTATTACAGCTTGAAATGGTGACCATTTTTTAATATATAGAAATGTTTTCTGTGCCGAAATAAAAAAAAAAAGTGTATAAATTTGAAAAATGTTTCAGAAATGATTTTGAAAATAATTGGCATATTAGAAGAATTATCGGTACACAGACTAGCACACGCAGAAAGGGTTACCATCGGTAAATCATTTGTCATATGCGCTGTTGTGTAATTGGCAAGATGTCACAATGCTTCCAATAAACAAAACCATCCAGCTACATGTAATTTTTAAAACTTTATGACTTAATTAAACAAACATTTTATCCTTCAATGGTTCAACTGACATGCCGCAAAAGACTTATTTTCAACCGGCGATATACCTAGACACAACCTTCAATTGACAACGGAATACCATCAAATTTGTGTTTAATTGAATTTATTATTCTAATTATTTGTTCATGATATTCATTCGTTATATTTTTGACAAATTCAAAAAAAGTGAAAACATGGGTGAATATTTGTGGATTAAAGAAAATGGAAAGATCGTGGAAAAGGAAATTTGTACCGACAAATATTTATAGTTTGGAGAATTTCATACCATTTAATTGTCAAAGCCTTGTTGAGGTAGGGTTTTACTCTTGATTTAATTTTGCATAATATATTTGATTGACTTTGTGTTAATATGGTTTCGACCAACCATCAAATGTGTTATGTTAAGCCTTTTTTATGTTTTTTTTTTATATATCTGTATAATAAACAAAAGTTGAAGCTAAATGATTGGTCACTTTGAAATATTTCTCTCAATTAGATCAAATTGGATTTCCTTCCGAAGTTTGTACCAAATTTACGAAGTGAGCAGTCTGTAAAATGCCGATTTTTATCTGCACAAGTTGATAGCGGTATAACAATATCGTACCTTCGTGTTGTTGTTCGATAGCTGTGATAATAACAAGCGTTCGCCTTGTTAACCTTCGAGAGGAATGCCTACAATGACGTCACAATCATTGCGCAAGTGCGAAAATCCGTTTTCGGCCAGGTGAAAATTTCCAATAAATCACGGTCGTTCTTTTGTAAATATTGTCCCTTTGGATGTGTGTTTTTCGACGCGGATTTTTTATACCTTTTTATTTCAATTAAACTGATTGAATTATATATTTAGTTCTTGTTCGAAAAATAGCTTTTCATTTGATCTTTAAATCATAAAATTTGTTGTTACTTATCTCTACAAATTCTGACATATATGTTGGAGCTAATCTGTGAATAGTTTTATAGACCATAAGAATCGTGAAATACTTGCATCTGCTTCCAAAGATTAGCCATTTTAGAGTAGTGAAATTTTCTATAGAACTGGATCTTTTAGGTTTGCATAAAATGATTCGTGCAGCTCTCTTTTGAATTTTACTAATTCTATTCAGAAACGAGGATTTACACTGGCTCCAAATAATACACTCATAGTCAAAATACGGAGTAATGTAAGAACTATAAAACATTTGTTTCATTTCACTTGTGAGAAAGTTATTAACTCTTTTAAGTAGATACAGCTGTGATGATAATCTAGCACAAATATAATCAATTTGGGTTTTCCAACTCAAGGTGTTATCGATGTATACACCTAAAAGTCTTTGTGAAGTAACGTTTTCTATGTTTCTATCTCGTATAATTAAATTCAATTGAATGCTGGATTGTAACTTATGTTTTGACCCAATTAGCATCAGGGTTGGCAAGTATTGACCGGGGCGGTTTTAACCGGGTGGTTTTAACCGGTTAAAACCGCCCTGGTCAATACTCCTCGAAGTGGTCAATACTGGTCAATACCGGTCAATACTGGTCATTTGTAACAAAAACAGGTGGTTAATTGAATTTTTAAGTTGGCTGAGTGGATTGATTTGTCAATTTAGTGTTTATTGCTGTATAAAATATAGTATATATTATGCACATACTGTTTATATATGGATATACTGCTTTATCAATATGCTGACCATGATTATTGTAAAGGCTATTATAATGCCACTTTTAATGAAAACCCTGAACTGACAAAGGTAACTTAATTTATAAGACTTTTACACTTATCAAATTGAAAGCACACTGTCACACATTTCAAATTGCAATCTGATGTCAAGCACAATTACTATCACCTCAATGACCAGTAATTGTGTATTGATAAAATTAAGTCTAAAACACACTAATGCAATCATAACATGTGTTGGTCACTGGTAGATCCCAATACAGTCATCCAGGTTTTACAGAAAAATATTTTGGCCCTTGAAATACTGTAGCAAATTTCATCTTTTACTTTTCATCAATTCTTTTACAGTATGGTTATTTAGTTATTCATGAATAGAATAAAGTACAGCAACTACAATGAAAGGAAATACATTATAATGAGTTCAATAGACCAATTGACATCCAATCTACCACTGTGTAGACAAGATTGATTTTAGCCTTCAAAAATTGAATAACTTGTTTCCTTTATTACTATTATTACATCACTAATTAATGTTGCTTTAATCTTTTTTATCATAATAAAAGAATATGGCACTAGATGGCAAGATAATAGGGAATGGTTACTTGAATTGACCAATCGACCACCAATCGACCAGTATTGACCGGTATTGACCAGTATTGACCGGTTAAAACCAGTATTGACCACCGGTCTGGTCAATACTCCAATCGACCGGTCGATTGCCAACCCTGATTAGCATGCATGTAGTCTTTGCAGGGTTCGGAACCATGTTGTTATACTTGCACCATTTTTCTACCTGTGTAATATCATATTGTAAAGATTCATTTATAAGGTTAACAGAAGAACAACATTTGTGAAGCGTAGCGTCATCAGCAAACATATCTAATTTCGATGATATACAGAACGAAAGATCATTAACATAAATTAAAAATAAGATAGGGCCAAGGATTGATCCTTGAGGAACACCAGATGTAATTGTTTCCATACGGGATTGCATAATACCATGCTTGACAGTCTGGTGTCTTTCGCTCAAATATGAACGAAAAAGATTACATGTATTTGACGTAAAATGGTGTAGTTTAAGTTTATATATAAGAATATTATGATCGACTAGGTCAAACGCCTTTCGAAAATCAAGAAACACGGATCCTACCACATTACCCTGGTCTAAAGCTGATAACCAAGTATCTACAAGTCGAATTAGGGCAGTTTGGCATGAATGGTTCTCTCTAAAACCAGACTGGTAGGAAAATAATATATCTGTTTGTTGTAGATAGGTTTTGAGCTGGTTTGCAATGTGTCGCTCAAAAATCTTAGATAAAGTAGGTAAGATAGATTTGGGTCGATAATTATTAGGATCGGTTTTATCACCGCCTTTAAATAAAGGTTTAACATATGCATCTTTAAAGTTTTGCGGAAAAATGCTTTGAGAAATACAATTATTTATTATGCAAGCAATGGGTATTGAAATGAAATCTCTGCATAATTCTAAAATGTTTGGACCGATTCCGTCAAGCCCGGTCGATTTATTGCTATCCAGCTTATCAATTATATTTTTAACTTCAAAGGGAGTTATGAATTCTATATCAAAATATCGACCTGAAAGTTTACTATCAAGATGAGTCTTTAAGTTCTTAAAGTATCCTTTATCAACAGGAACTTTATCAATCATATCGGATATATTAACGAAATGGTTGTTTAGGGCGTTGACGATATTTATAATACCCTCAACCTCAGATGATTGAAAGTGTAACCTAGAAGGTAATTGTTCTTCATTTACGTTTTTCGATGTAATGATGCGAAGATTTTGCCAGAGCACTTTGGGATCAGATTTACTTTTAATTGCTTCGTTAAAGAAATGTTTCTTATTTTTCCGTATAATTGCAGTTACTTTATTTCTCCAAACTTTATACATGTTCCAATTTCCAGTGCATTTATATTCATTTCTTGTAAGAATTGCTTTTTTTACTTCCTCATTATACCATTTTGATTGTTTAAGTCTCTTTACCCGTTTTTCTTTTAAAGGTAAATGTTTAGAAATAATATCATTCAATACACGGTAGAAAAACTCTAATGACTTATTTGGGTTTGATATTGTTTCAACATTATCGAAATTAATGCATGCCAATTCATACAAGAAAGCTTTCATATTTAATTTTGAAAAAGACCGGTACAAAATAGACCTAAAATTATTTTCGTTGTTTATTTTAGCATGACTTTGATATGTTAACGCAATTGGATAATGGTCACTCAATGCAAGTTTCGAGACTATGATTTCGGAAATATATTGTTTGCTAGTGCTATATATATGATCTATTATGCTCGAAGATTTATCCGTTACTCTAGTTGGTTCTTTAATATGTTGGTAAAGACAGAAATCTTGAACCAATTTAGACCATTTATTATTGCTGTAAGTAGATGTTGAAGAATAATGAATGTTAAAATCTCCTAACAATATATATTCTAAACTTGAAGCATCGGCTGAATTTAGTTGCTCTTCGTACTTGTCTATCCATGCTTGTTTGCTGTTAGGCGGTCTATAAGCAAAATTAAACAAAACCGGTTTGTTTTGGGGAATTTTGACTTCGAGCCAAATGCTTTCTATATCACTTAGTTCTAAGTCACTTCTTCGTTCATAAATAACGTTATCAGCTATATAAATAAGTAATCCACCACCGACCTTGTGAACGCGATCTTTCCTTTCAAATACATATCCATTTATATTAATATCAGAATCTTTGACTGCTTCATTTAAAAACGTTTCAGATATGCCCAAGATACTAAGAGAAAATGAATTGCTCAGTAATACACGAATTTCGTCTAATTTTGGTATTAAGTGCTGAATATTTAAAGAGGCTATGTGCATTCCTTTTTCTTTAAAATTGAATTTTATTAAGTCCTTATCTTTATCACCATCCGTGTTTTTACTATTCTTAGATGAATACTGTTTAAAATTTTGTAACTGTAGGATAGGTTTCGTGACAGTTTTATCATGCGTTAACAACGAGTTAAAAGCCTTAATTTTGTTTGTCTGATTTGATTTAGGTGAATGATTGTGAGATGAACAATTCAGAAATTTATCAAAACTTGATTGCGATCGTTCGTGATATGAGTCGATTGAACCACATGTACATGTATTTAATATATCAAATCTGTTACTACATTTAACAGAACAGTGTATGTCTAACCTGTCCTACCCAGTTAAAAACCAACATTCCGATACTTTATGGTTCGGCAGTCCACAGTTCCAGCATTGTTTCAAACAAAAAAATCAAACTAGAAATTTCTCAAAAAATAGTCCATGGACCTATGCTTTTTTTCTATACTATAGCGAAATAATAATGCTTTATATCGTCAATGAAATCAATAAATACTCTCTTCTTATCTTAACCGAGAGATTGGAGGCATCCACTGCCATCCTTTATTCTAGGATTGATTGATTGATTGAATTGAGTTTTACGCCGCTTTCAACATTATTGCAGTTATATCGCGGCGGCTGGAGCACCTAACAATGGATTCCTGGTATTTCTCTCACGAGTACAACCACAACACCCTTTCCTAGCCTCCAGCTGCTATCTCACATAGGTCTACGATTATCAACCCATTGGTGAGGGACAAATAGTCGGAAAGAATGGGTGCCGCCGTCGGGGATCGAACCCGGGACCTCTACATTGACAGTCCGACGCGCTTTATTCTAGGAAAGTTCAGATGTTGAAGAAAATTCATCATCAGTCCTCATCATTAATCACAATCCCGTTATTTCAAAAACGAACCTTCAATATCCATGACACTTTAAAACATCTGAATCATGCCTGTAAGCTCTCTGAAAGAATTTTATGTAGACTACAAAACACAATCAGACAAGTTATGTATAAGAAGCGACCGCGTCCCTCAAATCTTCATTAGAGCAGGAAATTTAGCTTGCATCGACGGGTTCTTCCTTTCCTTTAGATATCTTCATTTAGAAAAAAAGGGACTATGAAAGAAGTAATCGTTCAATTTCAGTAGTAAGTTCAATCTCTAGATCGACGAAATTCCTGTTTTACCCTTTCCTGTTTTACAAAATTTTGGACCCGTCCAAATTCAAAGGTTTTGCAGACGATAATTTAAAGTGGATTTAATTTGAAAAATAACTATTCAGTAGGGTAGAAAATAGTGTGGAAAAAGAAGAAATTTTGCTTGTCAGAAGCAATTTCTTCTTTTTTCACAATGTTTTCTCAATCATAAAATCACAGGCACGTAAAAAGCAGGGATTAAACAGCAAAGGTTTAAATCAAATAATCCGGTCATAAGCAGATTTGATTTATATTGGGGTTTTACGTCGCTTTCAACGATCTTTCAGTTATATCGCGACGACTGGAGCACCTAACGATGGATTCCTGGTATTTCTCATACCAGTACTACCACCACATCCCTTTCCTAGCCTCCAGTTGCTATTCCACATAGGTTAACGATTATCTACCCATTGGTGGAAGACAAATGTCGGAAAGGATAAGTGCCGCGGCCGGGGATCGAACCCGTGCGAATAAAGACCCCTGGATTAGAAGTCCGACGCGCTACCAACTGCGCTATTGCCGCGGCCCGGTCATAAGCAGAACTGGGACGAGTAGATATTTTGTACCCGGGTACACAAAATCTCGTTACCCGCGGGTATTCAAGTACCCGAGGATTACTGTCCATATATTTATACTGACTGTCATAAAAAAGGCCTCACCAAAATTTTGAAATTACTTTTTTTTCTATTAGCACCGGAGACAATAATTCTATCTATAAATTTGAATTATAGCCTAAACTCTACATATCATGCTATCGCAAACTCTTTTTAAAAACTTATGATTCCCATGGTAAGTTTGTCGTAAGGGTTTACTCGTGCGCCCCGTGCGCGTGACTTTAAGAAATGATTTTGTTTTTCGAAATCTGTACAAATGGCTTCGTTAATCAAAACACAACTCGAAATTCACCCAAGAAGGATAAAAATATTCATATCCATAATGCCCAAGACTAAATACTGAAGAACGCGCACGCATTTTGGGCATTCTTGAAATGGGCAGTTCCCAAAATCACGTAGCTAGACGTTTGAACGTATCAAGATCAACTATTGTGCGTTTGGTTAGACGTGTGAACTCCACAGGAAGTCATCAGGACAGGCGTGGTAGGCCTAGCTCACGTATGTACGTCAAGACAACTTTATCCGTCAACGGCACCTTCTTGGCCGCTTTTTAAGAGCTACATCGAAATCTGCAGCCGTTGTTGGTAATCACTATAGGAATATTTTTTGTAAACACAGTAGGACGCAGGTTAAGTGAACGTGTGGTTGACTGCAGAAGGCCTTATCGGTGTATGATACTTTCACAACGTCATCGACAACAACGTCGCGTATGGGCTAAAAATAACCTCGGACGGCGATGGCCGGACAGTTGTGTTCAGTGACGAGTCAAGGTTCAATTTTTCACATGCCGGCGGACGCGTTCGGGTATATCAACGTTTAAATGATTGTTAAGTGTGTAATTGTGTTTAAGAGCATAACCGCTTCGGTGGTGGCGGGGTAATGGTGTGAGCCGCCATCAACCATGCATTCAAAACGGACCTGGTTGTTGTTCAAGGCAATTTGAATGCAAGGGGGTACATAAACCAAGTTTTACAGCCTGTTGTCCAACTTGGTTTAAACAATTTGAGCAATTTGAATGCAAGGGGGTACATAAACCAAGTTTTACAGCCTGTTGTCCAACGTCAGCTCGATATGCTCAGTTGGTTGAGCACCGGACTTCAAAACCATTGAAGTTCGACGGCGCGGGTTCAAACCCGGGCTGGCACACTTACAATTACTGAATACTAGTAGTCTTTCGGATGAAACGTTAAACCGAGGCCCCGTGAGACGGTGCTTTACACCGAGAACGTTAGGGAACCATGACGGATCTAAGCAGTAGTTTCGTCATGTATCCTGCCGCCGTCATAGCGCAGTTGGTAGCGCGTCAGACACTCAATCCAGAGGTCACGGCTTCGATCCCCGACGGAGGCACTCTTTCTTTCCGACTATTTGTCTCTCACCAATGGGTTGATAATCGTAGACCTATGTCAGATAGTAGCTGGAGGCTAGGAAAGGATGTGGTGGTTGTTCTGGTGAGAGAAATACCAGGAAACCATTGTTAGGTGCTCCAGCCGCCGCGATATGCCTGAAATAATGTTGAAAGCGGCGTTAAACTCAATTCAATCAATCAATCATCATGTATCCTTGCACTTTACCCCGTAAAAACTGGCCGTCTTCTGTGGGCGTCGCTCATATGGGAATCATGGTGCTACGGTAGCGACGATAAATAAACGGAAATACACACACTGTTGTCCAACCTCTGTTTCGCCGACAACCTGGACTCACTTTTAATGCAGGATAACGCACGTTTTTGTTTGGCCCTTGTGAGTTATTTAGAGCTGCGGTATCTTATGGTAATGTTTGAAGTTGCAGGCACATCGTGCCGTCAAATATTTGCGGTTTAAACTTTAATTAAAATCATGATATGTTTATGCTTCTACAATTTATATAAAAACGTTATATTTTAGTTTCTTATGTTTCTGTTTCAAGCTATGAGACTTTACTTATTTTTCTCTTTTTTTTATTTCAGTTGTTAATTTTTCAATTGTATTTGCTGCAAAAAGAAGCAGCATGAACAAAAGTGGAAAATTTCTTTTTCTTAATTTAAATTAAATTTAAAGGGAAGTTATTTCTAGCCATGACAGTCCTATTATACAGACAGCAAGAATATAGCCTACATAACACTATGATACTACCCAACTTTGAACAGATTTCTTGAAAAATCCTCTTATGCTCGGTTTGAAAGCTCTATTTCTCCAAATTCTAGCTAAACGTGTCATAGTTGTCCAGAAAATAGGCCCGTTCCAAAATCTTTGTTTTGAAAAGTTATTGGGTAGCCTAATTTTACACAGTGATAACCCGGTTTGCTTAAAGTTAAACTCAGCGGAGGGCCGGAGGTAACCATGTAACTGCGGATACATAAATGGTCGAATTTTCGACTTTTTTTAAAATCTCACAATAAATGCTGAGAATTATCCTTAATCTAAAAACATTAGACAACACGCAATAAAAAGTGGTTTGAACCTCGTTATTTCGACGTCGTGACTTCATCATGTTTAGGGGCCAACCGGCCGGCGGCCATTTTCGACCCGCCAAAATCAGTATTAAGTATTATCATAGAAAGTCCAAGAACTCCCGAGCTAGTCGCCTCATTTCTGTAGGGCCTACACACTCAAACCTATTTTCCGACCAGAACAGTCTATTTTGTGTTCAATGTTTAACGGCTTTGACGTTCCTATTTCCATTTCATTTTTTGTAAATAAATAGAAATTTCTCAAAATATTGTCCCGGGACCCATGACTTTTTTTCTTATACTGTAGCGAAATAATTATGCCTTATATATATCAATCAGTAAAAAAGATATGGGTTAGAGTTTTCCGGTCGTCGAATTCGACGTCGCACCAAAGCTATCGTTACCCGGCGTATGCTCATCAGTGACTCTAATCTTCGTGCAATAAGGAATTCGAAAATGTTTCAAATTGAGATTTATTGAAAAACTTAGATTTAAGACGTATCAATTCTAAATGTGATTTTAAGAAAATTAAAACATCACTTATTTATATCCGTTAAAAAGAAATCTTTTGTGGACATTTGACGTGACGTTGAAATATGCTTTGATTTGTGCTATCTTCGCGGAATTGAATTTTACAAAAAAATCTAACCCGCAGACAATGTTTTTTATTTTTAAAATATTCAGGGGCAGTACACATGTACCAAAATTTCAGAAAATTTTCGAGAAAAATGTCTATATTTCCAGTAACTGCACTCGTAAACAGCCGCGAGGGCAAAATGCATAAACATTTAATACGCTACACGAAGCAAATAGCGCTTTCGGGATAAAAATCTGTAGGGCCTACATATTATCCGAAAAAAATGACAATTACTGAATTTGATGAATAAAAAAGGGGTCTGCCCCTTGATGGCGTCATCTCTACGTTATGAAATCATTTTTTATGACCGATAGCGGATGAAAGCGGATGTACAGTGCCTAGCTATGTGTCCGCAGTTCAACCTCAATCATCATTGCAAATTGTTCACTGTACACCCAATGCGAATAAAACCATTATTGGCTTGTTTTTTTTAGTTTTAGTTCACGAAAGGAAAAACAATTGATTGTGGTTTCCAATTCTATCTGGTGACACGGCAAACGTGTTATCCGTGAATTGTTCCTTCTGTTGTCTTCATGATGACGTCACTTTTTGAGCTCCGCTTAGATGACGTCAGATAGGATGAAATAAACGAAAGCTGGTCTCTGGTTAGACCGTTATTCCTCAATAATCAACTGAAAAATATTCATAGTGAGTGGTCATAATTCTTTTACAGATTTGATTTTTTGCCAATTATATTTGGTCGTTTATTGGCCCGATAAGGCAGTTTATCTTGAGTACTTGGAATAGACGGGTCAGAATGGGCGTATTTAAATTTATAGTCAAGCAGACGACTGTACTCATCCTTTCCGACTATTTGTCTCCCACCCATGTGTGTTAATCGTAGACTTTTGTGGGATAGCAGCTGGAGGCTAGGGAAGGATGTCACTGTGGTAGCACTACTGTTAGAAATACCGCGAATCCATCGTTAGATGCTCATGCCGCCGCAATTTGATTGAAAGATTGTTGGAAGCGGCGCCCCCTCACACCTCAATTTTTTTTCAGTCAAAACTTACAGAAACCAGGGTTTCTCGGTATATTGTGGGTCCTCGTTATCACCAACCTAAAGAATTCGCCACAAGCCTTATACCTAAGAGATAAATAAGGGATTTCTTGATTTAATGAAGGCGTGAAACTTATAACCACACCACCGTGTTTGAATACGCGAAGCCTGGGAGTCGAACCCGTGATCAAGTGGTTTTGAATCAAGAGGTCTACCGACAGAGCGTATGGTGTTGACTGTTCGTCATTTATCTTAAGGTAGTAGACCGGATATAAGTCCGATACGTTTTGGAAATAATGAAATTTAACAGTGTAAACCGAGGTTTCCTAATGATCTTCATAAGGGAACCTCGGTCAACATTGTGAAAGATCATTTGTTCCGAAATGTTGCGTAAGTATTGCGGTTTCACTACCTTAAAAAGTACATCTCCGTATTTGGAATTTTACGAGGTAAAGGGTAAATTGATGGCCCTCGACCCTACCTTTAATCAAATGATCTATTTTCTACCTGCCATTAAGTCAAAATGTGCGTATATCTCCAATCTATCATATTTCGCCGCGAGGGAAATATCTATCTGTTACCATGGTAACCATGATGTATTTATTAATCTATATATTTGTGAATCCGTTTTGTGTAGTGAAATAATTTCTTTGTTCAAATTACACGCTTAAAATATAAGTCCCTTTGATCTACTTTTTTCATTTATCTTTTCATTGGTTTTACTTTTTCACGAGAAATGAAAATTTGTTGAAATGCGTTCAGGATGCAAAAACGTTTACGAACGTTTCGAAATGATACCCGCCTTACGTGTATGTACACGTGCAAAGTGGGGTATTATTTCGATTTGTTTCTTTGAATTGTTTTAAATTCCGCTTTCAAAAATCTTTCAGATTTATCTCGGAGGCCTGCGCCCCTGACTATGGATATCGGGTATTTCTTACACATGTACCACCATTTCATCATTTCCTAGCCTCCAGCTGCTACCCAACATTGGTCTACGATTATCAAACCATTGATGGAAGACAAATAGATTGAAAGGATCAGGTTCGACGTCGGGGATTGAACCCGGGACATCTAGATTGAAAGTCCGGCGCGCTACAAACTGCTACAAATTATTAAGGGCGGATATCTTTCGAATAAATTTAACGAACGATTAAATCCCGAACACAGTGCAGCAAAGGTGCATGGTGGAGTACCATTTCTTGAACGTTTACATCTTCGAACGTAGAGTTGATTTTTTTTATATATTCAAATCTCGAATCTAAAGCAATGGTGTATATTCCATTACGCTTATTACGCAAGTGTGTAATAGAAATTTATCCTCTTTCGAAAAATATCGTTGATGAATTATCATAATACCGAAACTACAGCTTATTCAAGCTGTAGTTATGATATTATGATTAATCACCAACACTCAAATCATAAAAAAGAGGAATATACGGAGGACATTCATTTTTTGAAACAAGTTTACTGATCGCCTTTATCATTTTATATTCTGGTCGCCTCCTGAATGCGTATAAATTTCAAAATCTACGTCAGTGAAAGGTCCATGCACTATTGTAGTCAGTTTTTTTGAAGCAGTATATCTTATTGTAGGAAATCGCTTGTTAGCACAAAACACCCAGAAATATTAGATGAAAATGTGCCGTTTAGCTAGCCAACCCGACGAGTTCATATCAACGATGAGATGCGGGTTCGAATAGCTGTAGATGTAGCGTAAGAACTGCCTAGACATGTCGGCAAAACAAGTAGTTTCGTGATAAAGAAATTACCACATAGCCAAATCTCTCCTCGGTTCAATGTGTTGAAAGAGAAATCGTTTCTTTTTTATTCTTTTTCATTTTCCATTTCAACCTAACCAGCGAGTGATAATTTCCCCTTGTCTCCCCCATGACTACCTCTATTATATGATCATGAAAATAATTGATAACAGCGGTCACAGTATAACAATTAGATTGTAGACGAAAACTAACTCTGGCTTAGATTGATCCCTCTTTAAAAAGGGAAAATCTTCAAGATTGTATAAAAATACCAGTCCTGCGTCCAGAATGGTAGAACGTTTGCGAATGTTTGAAACGGGGCTCAGTCAGATAGATTTAAGTTAAAATTAACCCTTTCCTGTTTTACAAAATATTGGACCTGTCCAAATTCAAAGGTTTTGCAGACGAAAATTTAAAGTGGATTTAATTTGAAAAAGAACCATTCAGTAGGGTAGAAAATAGTGTGGAAAAAGAAGAAATTGCTTGTCAGAAGCAATTTCTTCTTTTTTTCACAATGTTTTCTCAATCATAAAATCAAAGGCACGTAAAAAGCAGGGATTAAACAGCAAAGGGTTAAGCAAGCAACATAACTAATGTTTTACTATATCACCCTAACTAATTACCACCTAGATTCTCAAAAAGGTAACCCACTGATCGGCATTTCAAAGGAATTTAAGCTGATAAGAAATTATACTTTCTCTAGTGCAATTTCTCATTTCACAATAATTCAGACCAGTGAGACGGGAGCACGTCTATTTTATGCATCTGTTAATTTTACTTCATTTTATTATCATTATTATCAAAATTATTTATCTGTTTTCATAGGGGGCGGGGGAGTTTTTTTTACAGCTTAGGCGAGCTTACTAATGAACTGACTGCTCTTTTTTTAAACCAGCCTTGCATGCTGTCTATTTGGTGGAATGTAAACAATTTCTCGATTTTTATTTTTATTCATTTTTTTTTTTACTGATTTAAGAAATCAAGTATCATAATTATATTAACTTGCGAGAAATGTAATTCCAAATTAAATGGACAACATTAAGGACTGTAGTCGAAAAATCAATAATTTAGTCGCTATAATACTAAAACATGTGTAAATTATTGGTAAAGTGTTAAACTGTCCCCGTATTTGGTTATCATGGCAACGGAATTTATGACATTTTGGCCAGCTGTTCACTGTTAGTTTGACCAGTTTAATTTATGGCGTTGTCTTCTTTCTCGCAAGAAAAATATTTGCTCTACTGAATTAAAAAATCTATCTATCTATCTATCTATCTATCTATCTATCTATCTATCTATCTATCTATCTATCTATCTATCTATCTATCTATCTATCTATCTATCTATCTATCTATCTATCTATCTATCTATCTATCTATCTATCTATCTATCTATCTATCTATCTATCTATCTATCTATCTATCTATCTATCTATCTATCTATCTATCTATCTATCTATCTATCTATCTATCTATCTATCTATCTATCTATCTATCTATCTATCTATCTATCTATCTATCTATCTATCTATCTATCTATCTATCTATCTATCTATCTATCTATCTATCTATCTATCTATCTATCTATCTATCTATCTATCTATCTATCTATCTATCTATCTATCTATCTATCTATCTATCTATCTATCTATCTATCTATCTATCTATCTATCTATCTATCTATCTATCTATCTATCTATCTATCTATCTATCTATCTATCTATCTATCTATCTATCTATCTATCCATCCATCCATCCATCCATCCATCCATCCATCCATCCATCCATCCATCCATCCATCCATCCATCCATCCATCCATCCATCCATCCATCCATCCATCCATCCATCCATCCATCCATCAATTCCATCCATCCATCCATCCATCCATCAAAAAACACAAAACACCAATGGCTTCTGAATTATTTTGTCAAATTACGACACTTTTTTATTATAAATATTTATTTTTCCGTCGTCTTGAAATAGCTTTCGATTTCAAAAGGATAAAACCCACAACCAATCGAAGCATTTTTCACCTCTTGATGCCTAGACGGAATGACAAACACTGGCAGAAAATTTGAAAATTGTCCGTGTGGTCCTAAATAATACCTTTTCATTTCCTAAAATGTGGAACATCGAAGTTTTAGCCTTGAGTTCAGGATGTCAAAACTATGTAAATTGTTTGCAAATTATAGCCCGCTTTGCACACACACAAAAAAAGCACTATGCAAACGTTTTCGTTATCCTGAACGCAGGACAGGAAGGTTGTCCGCGCAGTCTTAACATTCTTTCCGTTAAGGTAGCGGATCCATAATAGTTCCGCAACATTTTGGACCATATGTTCTTTCACAATGTTAACCGAGGTTTCCCAATGAAAATCATTAGGAAACCTCGGTTACCAATGTTGAAGTTCATTATTCTTGAAATGATGCAAAACTATTACAGGTCTACTACCTTTAGCATAATGTCGAACTCCTGAAGTTTCAGGATGAGATTCTCGTAGACTGGAAGACAATGTAAAGGGTGAGGTAATCAATCAATCAGCCATACTAACTTTGTGTTGGGCCTGGTTTTGTCAGTTCACCGTGTAAATCAATATAGTTCACCCTTAGGCCTTTGTTTAAGAAAATATCAACTGTCCTTTCTTTCCTGCGCATGTTGTCAACTATTTTCGATTCCGGAACTCGATGTTCACACTGAGGATGGCGATCAGGGTCCTTGATACAGAAAGTTTTTTCAGGCTTTCAATATGATAATATACATAATGTATATCAATATCATATGATAACCTATTTGTGCAGAAATGAGATAACGAAACAATTGCCTGTGATACGAGTTTTTTTTTTTTTTCTTTTTTTTTTTTTAAATCTCACTTCGATGAGCTGAAAATTTTCTCGATCATAACATTCAAATAAATATAATATCATATTTTATGTTCAAAGAATGATTGAAATATTAAAACAGCTTTAATCTGAATTTGAAATTTGAGTAAATTCTCAGTTGAGTACGAAAAATATATTAATTATTCGTTCTCCAGGAAAACCTACATTAATGACAATAAAATTAAAATAGACTTAAACTTTGTTTTATGATAAGGTAGGTTTTCATTTTTACCCTTCATTGAATTTACGTCTGCAATTTCCTGAAAATTGGATTAGTCTAAAATTGCCTATTTTGTAGTATTTGGATTAGACAGTCGACTCATGTATGAAGCCGGCTGTGGAAAACCCATTTAAACAGTTAGTAAAAATCTGCTTGAGAACCAGTAAAAACGTGTATATCCACCAAAAAGCGGTCGTTTAAGAGAACGGTCGCTTAGTAAACGTTTTGTTTACAAAGTAGAAGCACGATTTTGAATTTACAATTATAGTAATGTGAATTTTTCAATTTGATAATCATATTTTGTAAAAACCAAATAAAACTGAGACAATATAATAATTTTGATAACAATAATATTCATTTAGATGTTTTGTTTTATCGAGGGGAGGAATGGGCGTGAAATTGGCCGCTTAAAAAATGACCGGTTAATAGATGCAGTCGCTTTAATAGCAAGATGGAGTACAGGAATGGCGTAACGTTTTCCCGGTCATAGCACCGTCAGGGAAAAATATCCCGCATTGAACATGTTGACTCATTTTTAGACCGTGCAAGTCGGCAATGTTGACGACAAGAAGAAGTAGCCAGTTATCGCCTTGAACATTGTTTAATTCGGAAGTGCGCGTCATCTTGGGCTGAATACAAAAGGTAAAATATATATCGCTAACACAGTCTGGTCAGTGTATTCAACTAACGCTTAATAGATAGCCACGGAACTATAGTCTCTGAACGGAATAATAGAATATATTTTATACATAAAACCACGACATGGTCAAAAATGGCCCTAGGCTCGTATATAACTAGTTTCGATTACATAGGGATGAGATTGGGGTTAGCCTGGGCTTACTCGAGGGTAAGGATATTTTCGGACACTCACATAGATACGGTTTGTAAATTCTATTGTAGGGGGCTTACCCCTGCCAGAGGTAAAGATAACTCGGTGGGGATAAAGTCGTCTCTGACAGTATGTGTACATGGTGGCATAGGCCTATATTTTTTGAGTCTGGATATTTCTTGAGTGTATCTTCTGTAGGGAAACAGTCTAGAGCGTAAAGTCGGGTATAACTTAGACGAGATTATGGGCCGACGGCGGAACGTTTTCTACTAAAATCAGCTGCATTTCCAGAAACCTTGGCGAATGTATTTATAGTCTTTTCTCAGTCAACACGGTTGTGACGGAATGAGTGGGTTAAGTGAAGTTGGGGGGGGGGGAGTTAAGCGCCGCCCCTCTACAGCCGAATTATTTCATTTTGTGGAGAAATTTAACCAAGACTTTCGATATCAAGGAAAACTAAATCCATTTTTTGTAAGTTCGATTCCCCTTTTCGAAATCCTTGATCCGCTACTGAAAAGGTTTATGTATTTTCGAATTTTTTGTAAATCAAATTGTTTTTCCGCGTTTCTATCAAAAATGTTATCTGCGGTATAAATTAAACCAAATTCGTTTTCAAATTACCCATTTACGCTCCCGGATAAAACGGAAATATTGTGAAAAGTTTATATTTTTCTTGTCACAAGCAATTTCTTCATTGTCCACAATGTTTTATATTGTAAAATAAATCCTGCTTTTTAACCCTTAAATTAGACATTGTCGTTTGCAATGTCTTCGAAATGAGAATAGTAACAAGATATGTCGTCTGGTGATAGGTTAAAACCATATCCTATCAACGTTGATGTCTAAATAACGTCGAAATGAACACCTGTCAATGACATAAATCGGAAATTTCCCCTCAGAAACCTCCAATCAATAATTTTTGTAGAAAAAAGTGTTAATTACCCTTTGTGCCCCCAGGTTGGATCGTTTGATTGATTAATATAGCGGTCTGATTATTAGCCAAGTGTGAAAAATATGAGATGTCAGAATCAAATAGTCCTCCTCTGACGTTTTTCTATCAATCAAATCGCTCTTATTCCCATATAAATGTCATAAAAACCCTGTCGCGTCCCTCCACAGTGATTAACGCATTCCCCGTCGAGTGCCCCAGGGTTGATTGATTGATTGATTAAGATTGATCGACAACGAAGATAAAGCGCTGTGTTGAACATTTCACATACAGAGTGGCTCGGCTTTAGACAAGGCGGTATGATTTTCGTGTTTTATTGTGTTTAATTCTTGATTTTTGACAAAGCAGAAAATAAAGAGGATTCTCGCGAAATTGTTTCTATTATCTTGGACAATATGTTTGAAGAAATAACTAACAAATGGTAGAATAATAGTGGATAATGGACCGACATTTTGTGTGTTTTAGCAGTTTAAATTTTGACACGTGTGTACAGAAAATCGCTGGTATTGGGAAGTGAACCCGAATCTTTTGTTAATCCGCCGGTTTCTATTTTTAAACCATGTCAACTATAGCAGACGATTCCAGCGTACGACAAAAGAAGACAGAACTGGAAACGAAGGAAAACGGAGAGCAAGGAGGGGTAAGGAATTGTTGTTGTTGTTCTGCTATGAAATATAATAAGTTGTTTCCCTTTTTTCACAATGCATATACCCTATGTAGCCCTGCGTTCAGGATGACGAAATAGCGCAAACTATTTGCCAATTTTATCCCCGCTTTGCACGTAAAATTTGGAAACGGTTTGCACCGTTTCGTCATCCTGAACGCAGTGTAGGGATAGACATAAATCACATTTAACAGATTTTAGAACAATTAGAATTGGAACAGTACGAAGATGAACTCTTTATTGTGGGTACCCATTTGAACCGTCTCAACAAGACGGTCCAAATGGGTACCTACAACATAAAACTTGTTCGTGTTATGACTATGTTCGAGGTCAAATTTTCTGTCATGTGAACCTGTATCGAGGGGTGGGCCTGTCAGTTGTGTTGGGGGGGGGGGGGGGGGGTTGATGTCGGTTGAATCTGCATTATTTTTATAGTTGTAGTTACAACAAAAAAAAAATAGATTTCGAGTTATGGACTCACAACCCCTTGTCCATTTCTAGTAATTGACTTTAAGCCTACCATATATATGAGACGCAAAACGAATATGCTGTTGTCTGGCCATGGGTTAAGGCTGTCTTAAGCCACCAAACGACAACGGAATCGGAGTCTAAAGTCGATTTTTATCTGGAATATCCTCCACCAATTCAATAAAAACCTACTTCACGCACGGATCTAGACTTTTTCTCAATGCACAAAGGGCGTTAAACTGAAAATGTTTTCAATTTATTAGAAAATATTGTCAGCCGGCGAGTCAAATCATTTTAATGTCATTACTACAACTTGAAAAGGCTGTAGTAACGACATTCGTTTAAACTCGGTCGCCAGATTTAAATGAGTCTAATAAGAAACGGCGTAGCCCCCATTACGCACATTACGTAATTGCGTTGTAAAAATAAAACCTCTTTCGAAAAATATCGTTGATGAATTATCATAACATCGAAACTACAGCTTATTCAAGCTGTAGCTACGATGTTTGATTATTCACCAACGCTCAAATCTTATAAACGGGGAGTGGACGGAGGGCATTGGCATTAGTTTAGTCACAATCCACATATCGCCTATATCCTATATATTCTATGGTGGTCGCCTTAGAAATGCGTAAAATTTTCAACATCCTAGCTACGCCTATGTAATAATCGTATTTTATCCGAAATTCAGGAGATCCAGACTCCGGCTTCTCCGCTGCCAGGATCCGCAGATGCAAGTGGATACTGAAATTTATTAAAGAGTAACGATCAGATGATCTTATATAATAGATTATTCCATTGATCAGAACGGTACCACTGTATACTTGGCGTATATAATTTACACTACACATTCTTACGATAGAATGTATACGTGTTTGAATGGGATTAAACGACGCTTTTAACAACTAACGATGAATTCATGGTTGTTCTCGTAAACTTCTCGAACAGGTGCTACCATGTATGCATTACAACCTTTTCTTGGCCCCAGGTGCCATCCAACTTGGACTAACGATTATTCGCTCTTTGGTGGGAAACAAGTACCAGAAAAGGATATGTGCCGTCGTCGAGAATCGATCCCGTGACACTGACACCCCAAGATTGTGGATTGTGGGGGGTGGGGGGGGGGATGCCCAACCTAGTTCTGCAACCAACTGCGCCATGACGGTGGCTCAGAATGATAGCCAAACCTCCAGTCCGCCCGTAAATGCTTGCTCGAAAAAAAAAAAAAAAAATACCCAAACAAAACAAACAAACCGACGAAACTAAACCCATATTTTACATTTCTTGGTTATTAACCGAAAACCCATATTTGGTTAAAAGTTGACGCATCATATTCACTGTATTCCCCCGCCACAAGAGCATCTACTAGAGATAGACCTTTACAAGCATTTTTTTTCAGCATAAATTAATCGTCGCTATCGTAGCTTTCTCTGTCCATTTACAATGATGCCCTCTGTTAGTTGCTGTGGGAGATACTGCAATGATGCAGGACGAAACTACTACTGAAATACATCTGCTCGATGTAAAGTACCAACATACGGGAGGCTCGATTAAACGTCTAAATCCAAAGACTATTTGTTGGCTAGTTGGTCGGTCAGTCCATAGATATCAACCGTGAACCTTAGACATTGAGTGGAGAGATCGACAGTGATAGAGCTGACATGTGTTTTAGGAAGACTAGTGGATCTTTTAAAACATTTGAGCCTTTGCGTGACATTTCTAACAATTTCCGACGTGTGCGCGATGACTAGACATTTTGATCCCTGGACAGCAACAAAGTAATCTCTGATTTTAAATGCAGACTACGAGTCCATGCCTACCTATTGACCGTAGCGTAGCGCATGTCTGAATTTTTTTGAAAATTGTTGGAAATGTCACGCACAAACTCTCCAAATTATATGTGAACCGCCACGCATAAAGGGAAGAGCGAAATGTGTCGATCCTGGTCAGGCTTCGCGATCTGTTTGAACAAACCAGGGTCAAAACGTTTCGGATATCACGAGTTTCTGATTATAGAGTGCTTATTTTACCTTCATATGTAATTATTTCAGAAATACACTTTCTTGTTGACCTATGCTGGACCCAATCCCTTTTTTGAAATATTTGCTTAACACAGTTTCCAAATGGTCCATTTTCGCGTGACGGATCACATATATGCTAAACAATCTGGCTGTGTAACCACAGTAAGTGCTTTGTTGGCCCTTTAATCTTTCCTATGCCCCGATTTTTCATCCTTTAGGTAAGTTAAGCCTAAAAATTTTGGACATATTTTATAACCCTCATCTATTGTTGACGTCTTATATCATCTATCATTAGATAGAGGGTAATAAAGCTTTTCTTTGCCACTTACTCTAAATCGGTCCCCCAATCAATCAACAAATAATGACAATTTTGTCGTCTTCATTTAACCTAAAAACGTTTTCTCATGTGTTCTCATTGCTCATGTGTTCATGTGAAGAAGAAAACAAAAAGAGACATCTTTGCAATATAAAAATTATGACAAAACCAAAATGAAAATGCCCAAGCAACCATGTATATGCATTCTGCACGGATCCTTAGTTTTTTTCGGAAAAGAAAATACAATTGGATACGAATAAACTCTATTGGATTATAACTCTCACAAAAATACCATGTATATTTTATAATTATTTTGGACCATTCACGCGAAAAGGAACAATCTCGGACGTCTCTAAAAATAGATATTTGAAAAATATATTGTTCCATCTGACATCAACTGTTTTTCACACTTCACAGATACTTATGCAGGAAGACGCATTGATCATTTTTGATGTAAAAAATCACAAAGTGCTTTAAATTTCGATTCTAGTCAGATTGCGCTATGCACGCAGTCCTACTAGGATCGACACTTTACAAACTTCCCAGATGGTCTCTTTTCGCGTGACTGGTCCCATTTATATTTTCGCTTATCATAATTAACTTAAAATGTTTAATGTAATTACAATTCCAATATAAATAGACTTATACATGTAATTTTGTTGGCTGGTGGTGATAATGGATTCGATCGCCTGAGTATGGGGGAAATGGGTTCATGTCCGAGCCAAAGTCCTAAGTGACAATACATGGTAACACACATTACGACTTGCAACACTTAAGAAGCAGTAGAAGAAGGTTATGTTTCAAATATCAAGCGTGAAAAAGACTTAAGAAAACATATATGGTCAATTTTATCGTGACTGCAGTTTGCAGAAAAAGCCCCTGTAACGATTTTTAAGTTGCCTTACCAAAGCAGGTTTTACATAAATGTCATGGTCCGTTTTTAATGATTGAAATGATTGTCCAATCGATCTTTGATGGACAGTAGTGATCGGTCATGTGACGAACTAGGTTACCGGAAGGTCACGAATTATTGAAAGGTTAATTGGGAAATCAATCAATCACTTTTCATAACATATTGATGATCGATAATACAGCCAATAAATAATTCACGCACCACATGGTAAATTGTTAATCAATCGATATATTCGTGGCCGAAAACTTCAACAATTTTGAAACATTATATATGATAGCCGAGACTTTTTTCAGTCTTTTAACAGGTTTTAAGTTTGCGAATGTGAGTCGCCATCTTTAAGGGAATCCGGAGCATAAATTCTTGCTACCGGACAACACCTGCTTTATCAAATACCCCGCACCCCAAATTATCAGATGCCTCTTCCTATGTTATTCTTGATTTTTTTCGGATGTCTCTGCTTACGCAGTGGCTATAGCGTCGTTTGTAGAATTACGACCGCGAGATCCGTGGTTCGATCCTCGGTTGCGGCAAATAACAAGTCATTTATCTCTATAGATTGTGTCCGTGTAATGTCGCAAACGTAAATGAGACGGGAGTAGCTGGAGGATGTAATTGTACTGCTATTGTGAGAAATGCACAGGAACCCATGGTTAGGTGCCCCAGCAGTCGCGATATGAATAATATAAAATCCTGTTAAGATTTTAATCCCTTAGATTGGCCCCTTTCAAAGACACAAACGTAGCCATTTCCTATTAGTGTATAGCGAAATATTTATATTTACGGAATCAAACTAAGATTTGTCTCCCTTGCCCAATGACTCTACAGAGATGAAAATCAATTTCCCTATAGACTGGTCCATGCTCGAACTGTAAATGACGATTTTTCAAAGTTGATGATTTTTATGGCCCGGAACGATAAGATCTGGAACAAATTGTTTTACCGGTGTCCGTCTGTCTGTCTGCGAAACTTTGACCAAATAAATTAACTTTGCCAATTATTCAAAGCCTATTTCAGATAAATTACTGATAATTGAATTGATGATAGATCTCATTCATATGCATCTGCTGAAAATAAGGTTATTAATGTCAGCTGACAAGGTCAAGGTCATAGATCATCATCTTGATTAGACGTTTCCATTGGGTACCCTCCACATAGAATTAGAGTAACCGCCGATGTTTATTAAAATAGGCGCCAATCCCTCTTCAGGTGGACAGTTTATATTCTAATTGAATTGTGTAGTTGTCTAACCTGCACAGTGCATATCCATCACGCAAACAAAATTGTTAGAAATGTCACACACAGGCTTATTTGTTTTGTATTTCGCATAGTGAGCGTAGAATTAATTGCAAAAATGTATTTTGTTATAAGTATTTTGTCATACCATTCAACTCTACTACATTTATTTATTCTTCTATTCCAGATACCTGACGTTTCTTCTCCTGTGGATTTCAACAGGCTTTATGGAGACTTGTACAACAAATTACTCAATACCCCGGTTCAAGAGATATTTCCACACAACTTTACATCCGGAAGTGCCCACGCAAATGCTGCTTGTGCCACCGGAAGCCACGAGAAAGAAAATGGTGGCTCTCCTAAAAGATCTATCAAAGAGGAACCAGTCAACATCTTTTCCCCGACCGCTATTCCGCCTGAACTTCTAGGAACATCGCCACTAAATAACGACTTTCTCCAACATGGCGGTCCGCTACCAAAACCAGACGAAATTGACTTTTTCAAGTTAATGCCGTACCCTGCTACTAACAATGATATCATGGAGAAAATAGCCAGTACTCACGTAAGTGGTTAAACCTTTAAATATTACTTATTCTACGTGCCCTTGGGCCTGTTTTACTGAACAACTTATGAACATTTTATGCGCAGGAAAAAAATAAAGTTGCTTCTACAGTAGTAACTAAAAATGGACATTGCATGGCAGAATCTAACAATGAAAACACCAGGTACGATTTGTGATTTTGACTCACGATTAACTTTTTCGTAAAAAGGTTAGAAAAACGGGTCCCTTTTTTGTTTATGCATGTAGGATGACCTTTATTAAAAAATGAATCTCAGATCCAGTTAAAGGTGATTTGAAGACAAACATACGAAGTACCAGGATTTCAAAAAAGCATTTTTGTTTGAACTCTATACATGTATTGCGCACTTTACGCATTAACTACCTGAAATACTTGATGCAAAATATCAAATAAGGCGGTTATAGTAAATAGTTACATGTATGAACCTTTGCATGACTTTTCCAAGATTTCATATTTGATCAGAGTAAACAGTCAGGCATTTCATGTCTCATGAACCGATAAGCACAGACGGTAACATGTTTGGATCCCATTCCTGGGATTGTGAATTTCAAAGTACGGTAACCGACATCTGAAAAAAAGTCCTTGTGAGACACATCATATGTGTCCCAGCAATGGGCAAATGATAAGTCGTACTTCAAAGTGGTAGCTGGAAACTAGGATGAAACGTTTTGGTTATACTGGTATGAGAAACGACAGGAAAATATGGGTCAGTGTACCGACTGTCGCGATGTAACTGCAATACTATTGAAAGCAGAGTTAAACCCCAAGCAAGCAAATCAATACTAATTTTTATCATTGGTGTGAATTTTTTATCCAAACACCTTTTTTTCATTTCTGTAGGAACCAATCGACATTCCTAAGCTGGTTGAAGACTTCCGCGTTACCCTGGAAGCTTACGGAGTGTCCCAAAGGTTTGCTGCCCGATTCATCATGCAGGACACAAGTCAGGGAAACCTTAGTTTTCTCATGGAGAAGGGAAAAACTAAAACGTGGGAGGAGCTATCCATCAGGGGGCGTATACCGTACATCAAAATGAAGGTGTGGCTTGAAAATAAGGACCAGCAAATCATGACCTTGGAGATGATCAAGCAACAACTAGGTAAGGCTCCTTTTCTTTTGATAGTTTGGAAAATGATATTTGTCGTACAAATCTACCATAGTTTTCTGAACACATATCACAAATATCGCCATCCTATTTGATTTGCTTTGAGACAAGGATATCATAATCTTAGAATAGAAAGTTTGTCATATTCGCCAAGACTCTCGTTATAGAATGTCTATTCAAGTTTTGGTAAGGACCGGCTTGATGCAGAGACCATTAAGGTTTATACGACTTGATTTGTCTTCCCTTTGAATGATACGAATTCTGCTACGTAGAGGTAGCGTTTGATTAAACGCCAAGAGAAATTTTTAGCTTAATGTGAAATTGTCTAATGTGTTAGATCTCATTTTCCAAATCCAATCACTTGTTTGCTCCACTTTGCTTCACTTGAAAATGCTAGAAGAAACGGTTAGATGACAGCATGTGGTTGGCAGGGTTTTAACACTAGCAGTGTCCCAGGGGCCGTTTTTACTAAACTTCTTAATCGTAAGTCAAAATCACAAATCGTACCTAGTGTTTTCATTCATTGTTAGATTCTTCCTTGTGATATCTCATTGGAATCTTCTTTGGAAGACGATTCCAATGCGATGATGCATGACAGAATTCCATATTTAGCTACGTCTGAAGAAGCAACTTTAAATTTTGACTTACGCAAAATGATCGTAAGATGTTTAGTAAAACAGGCCCCAGGATACCGAGGATCCAAAAATATTAGGAGGAATCCCATGAGTCCAAAGCAATGTATTCTGTTAGGGAATTTCTGTATCTATAAGATTTTGATGTTCTTTCAATCCGAATCTAATTTTTCAAGGCAAGGTTCTAACTTCTCTTTGTTCCTAACGTTTGTAAGGAGCAAATCCTAGTTACACCTATATATCTTTCTTTAAATTTTACCTTCTTAAAGGAAGAAAGAGATCCCTGTTTATCCACAGGGATCCTTATTATAACAAGGAAGGATTCCTGACAAACCCTATCGAAAACCTGTTTGTGTTTAAGCCTGGGTCGGCATAGAAAATAACATAGTTGTGCCGTTCCCTCCTTATAAGTCTCAGATTTCATGTTATTTATGCATATTCTTAGTACCAGATATCTGATAAAAAGAAGTGTAGCATCACACGAGAAACCAGACAAAACTCTCGGAGTGTATAGTATCACCATGAAAAAACCCAGTTTTCTTTATACGAATAAAACCAGGATACGAAAGAAGTGTAAAACGCCATCCCCCTCTAGTAGATTCATAATGACAAATTCTCGAGTCAGGTTTGGAGGTGATGCAGCCTCTTATCTATTATTAGCCTCAGTCTACCATTCGTGAATTCGGTATTGAAATGAATGGACAAGCTATTTATTTTTCAATCCTAAATTATTTTCAAGACTTTTATAGTCTATTTTGAACCATCACAGCGTATTTAAGAAAGCACCAACAAATAAAAAAAGGTAATAAATTTTGCCTAAAACGTAGACGAACCTTCGCAATCAATGGGTCCTTACTCAATCTTACTTCGAGTATTCGTCAGGAACAAGGTTGGGTGATGCCCCTTTGCTTAAAGAAAAGACATTCAAGGCATATGTCGATTTTCAAGGATCTTAGGTTATCTAGGGGCATAACTTAATACTGTTACCCTTTTACTTCTCTTGAGAATATGTCAATATTAACAAACGCACACAGGTGTATTAATTGAGAGATTTCCTTTGACATAATTAATTTAACACATCATGTCATTTCAGAGATGAAGAAGTACTGCAGCCCAAAGGAGCCATACAATCGACGTGAGAGATTTTCAATGTACCAGCTACAAGTTCTTTGTAATCTATTCGAGGAAAGTTCAAACCCTCCCATGCACACGAGAAGTGCTGTGGCCCAGCGGCTCAACATACCCCTAGACCGCGTGAATGTGTGGTTCCAGAACCAGCGAGCACGCGGTTTTCCCGCCAAGAAAATCCTACAAAACTCAGTATTGAATGAAAGTGTTAGTTCAGAGACAAGCGAAAATGGATCAACAGGTCGGTATTCTCCAACTGTTGCGAAGAAGCCGACGCCAATGAAAGAAAAGAACTTTTTACCAATGAGTGGACCGATAGTCGGGGACCCATTTGCATTACTCAAGAACTTTACTGCCTCAAAACTTGGTGAGCAAGCAGTGAATAGCGAGAAATCTCCAGCTAGCACGCCATTGAAACCCGAATCACCTCTCATATCCGGTGTAAACGGGGTATCCCTACTTGGAAATACACCTCCAATTGACTTTACATCATTTCCATTCACAACCATTCCCCTACGTGGACAATCAACTCCCGGTTTATCAGACTTTCTTGTGAATCAAAACATGAGCCCCATTCTCAAAATGTATTCCAATATGGACGATTTACCCAACAATCATCAAAACACCGGCATACCAGAAAAATCTGGTCAAGACTTGGCATTAGATACTCAATTTATTTCCCAAGCCGGGTCTTCAAAAAGAAAGCGCGGGAAAGTTCCGAGACAAATCGTTCGATCATCAAGTCCATTGTTACCGGATGAATGGAAGAGCGAGAACGACACAGACTTTAATCAAAGTAAACGTGTTAAAACGGATGAAGGTTCAGAAAGCGCAAGACAATCAGATAAACACCCGAAAAACTTAGAGAACGGGAAGGAAGTTTGTGCTCTTAACTTAAGCAAAGACATGCGTAGTGTGAAATCCAATCAAAAATTGAAGCTAAGTGACGTTATTGGTGACGTAAACAATATGAAATGTGACGCAGATGGGAAGCCAATTCCCAAGGAAACTCTTGTTGCTATAAAATCAGTATGTGCTCATTTGCTTGTTGAAGATAAGGAAAAAGAAAAGACTTCGTTTGAGGAACCTGACTTGGACTAACATTTGATAATGTTAATAAAATGATCCATTATTAAGGAAAACCTGTCTAAATAACACCACTTGTTAATCTAAGCTTTTTTTACTTAGATGATACCTAACGAACAATTTAAGACTAATTTAAATTCAAAGAATTTCAACCGTTATTTCAATTGTCTGAATGTGCAGATGACCATGGGCAAAACGTGTGGTTAACATGTGTCTAGAACTTATATATGCACACAGATTCTGCTACTATTATTATGCCCCCTTCTAAGTAGAGGGGGTATATTGCTTTAAACTTGTCGGTAGGTCAGTCTGTCCGTCGGTCCGTCCGTAAACTTTCTTTTTATTTGGAGCATATCTCAAAAGTTATGCAAGCTAGAACCACGAAAGGTCACATGTAAATAGATATCATTGAGGAGAAGTGCAGTGCACAAGAATCATAACGCTACTCACATTTCTAAGCTCACCTGTGCACGAAGTTCTCAAGGGAGCTATTGTGATCTATCAATGTCCGGCGTCCGTCTGTCAATCTGTCCGTCTGTCCGTCTGTCCGTCACGGCGTCAATAATTTCTTTAAACATCTCCCCCTAAACTTTTGAGTCAAATCAACCAAACTTGACAGAAATATGCCTTAAGTGGTCCCTTATAAAATTGCTAAAATGGAAAGGGTCCGTGACATATCACAGGAAAGGGGGCCTTAATGACTATTTTCTTGTTTACACTCTATAAGCCACAAATGTGGTCCAATCGTCACGAAACTTTGTCAGAATGTTTGTTAGGTCATGAGGTTTAACTCTATTGAAAACCGGGAAGGATCCGCACCATATAATGTGTAAAGGGGCCTTAATGACAATTTTCTTGTTTACACTCTAGTGGCCACAAATATGGACCAATCTTCATGAAACATGGCCAGAGTGTTTGTCAGGTCTAAAGGATGAACCCTAGTAAAAATGTAGAAGGATCCGTGTCATATCACGGGAAAAGGGGCCTCAATGACAATTTTTTGTTTACACTCTAGAAGCCACAAATATGGTCCAATCATCATGAAACTTGATCAGAATGTTTGTTAGATCATGAGGATGAACTCTTTTGAAAATCGGAAGGATCCGTGCCATATCATGGAAAATGGGCCTTAATGACAATTTTCTTGTAAGAGCTCCAGACGCCACAAATATGGACCAATCTTCATGAAACTTGGTCAGAATGTTTTTCAGGTCACAAGAATGAATTCTGTTGAAAATGGGAAGGATTCATGCCAAATCACAAGAAAAATAGTCTTAATGATAATTTACTTGAAATTACTCTAATGGCCAAAAGTATGGCCTAAACTTTGTTAAACTTGGTTTTATGTAGAAATTATCTTCTTTTTGACATCTGCCTTTTTAATTGATGTGATCAGTGATCAAAGGGACTCAGGTGAGCGATCTAGGACCATCATGGTCTTCTTGTTTTAGTAATTGATCTTTGTTAATTGACAAATTACAGTTGCAAAGATGTTCCGTTTTATTATGGAGAAGTCCTTCCATTTTTGTTTCATGAACTAGAAGAGAGTATTTTTGAAAGTGAAACTCATGTATGAATCTGCTTCATACAGTTAGGTTTTGGTTTCAGTTTCATATACTTCAATGATATCAAAAATACTCTATGGGATACAAGCTGCAGTCATGTATGATTTTTGTTGAAACTTACTTTTTAAAATTAACTTGCCGTCGATTGGCAAACAAATCTTCTAAACAAAAGCTTTATTCAAGCTTTATTCTACAGTATTTTCCAGGAGTTCTGTCTTACGGGACTGGTGACCTAGTGGTCACGTTATTTATTTTTTCTTTGCTCAAGTACAAACATAAGGTTGTAGAGTACTAATAAATACTAAAGTACAAATCTTTGTGAGCCGTCACGCAAGAGGCACCATCTGGGAATTTCGTAAAATAGATATTTGAGAAAGACATAGGTACCAGTAGATTTTTAGTGGAGGTCGTAATTAGATTTTTCTTATACAAGGTAGTAGATGGAATATTCTAGATTCAGAAAATGAACAAAATCCCGAACTGTTGATCTTAGTCAGGCTGAGAGATACGCGTATTCTGACCAGGGTCGACACTTTACGCGCTACCCAGATGGGCCATACTCGTCGAACGGATCACATTTGTAACATTATAGGTGTGATACGATGGTGATCATTTTTTGTTAGGTAAATGATCACTGGACAAGATACCCTCCCCTGCTATAGTAGGCAGAAAAAATTAAAAATTCATATATATTATCTCCATTCTCTTAAAAAAACTTATGAAACAAAAAATGTATTCTCAGCTTTTCAATTTGTTTTCTTGCATTGTCTTAAAACTAGAATAATAGAGGTTTGAATACGACGCATGGAATGTATTTGCTGTAATATGTGGTAACTTGAACTTAAAAAAAATATTTGTTGTAAATGATTATTTGTTGTTTCTTTTATCCGTTGTAAATGACTGGTAGTTTTAAAATTTCTCTGTTCATCCATTCACTTTTGAACTAGGCTGTTGATCTTGAGAATACGGAACATCGTGAAGTTTACACGCACCCCGCTCAACTATATTTTAAACCACCCTCTCAGCAATTCATTTCATTAATTCCAAATCTTTACTCAAACTACAACAATGGGTCGATAAATCATCGACCAATGTGGGATAGCAGCTGGAAGCTAGGAAAGGATGTAATGGTAGTAGCGATGTGGAAAATACCAGGAATCCATAGTTTGGTGCTCCAGCCGTCGCGATATAGCTGAAAGATTGTTGAAAGCGGCGTAAAACCCCATTCAAACATACAAATTTATTCAAACTATTCAAAATACTATGAATCACTCTGAACCACAACTTCATTCAAATGACTCCAAACGTTCCATCCTTCTTTTATTCTTGTGGAAATTTTAATTTTGAAAAAATAAAAGATACACCCCAGATTTTAACGTCCAGAGATGCAAATGTATTCATAACAGAGTAGGTATAATGAAGAGGAATATTAAGAAATATAGCTTATTTCGTTAAATCTAAACAAAATTGGCGGGTTTGTATTACCTCCCTTTAACATCATTCAAAACACCCTCATTTCACACGTACAACTTCACTCGGAAATTATTCCAAAATCATTTTCTTTGTCAATTTCACGATGTCATAAGCTAATCGTGCTCAAGTCGCATATTTATTTAGAGTCGATTCTTTTCGCACAACTCACATAGCCTCTTTTCGGCGTGATATGTTAACATACGTTGCTTTGGAATTATAAGTCGATCACATGTAGCGCGCTGTGTTATTTTTGTCTCGTCACATAAAAGGCATATTCCGACATTTGCGCATTATAAATATTCCGAAATTTATTTATTTCGTCCACCTGTGGTAAGCCACAAACGCGTTTCATAAGTCTACCAAAACCAACATAAAAAGGCCGCGACAATTTGACTGGAGAGACCTTCTGTATGTCAATTTAAACCTTGTCATGCCATTCATAACATGTTCCTGATAGACACGAAGCTTTTGCAAACTGTGTAAACAAAGGCCAGACTGATTTTAGCCTGCACTACATGCTTTCTAACATATTTATCCATTTAAATTATATTAATCCTTCGACAGGCGTTGCCATAGAAACATAACGTCAACTGCATGTAACTTACACATTCTGTGGCGTTAGCATCGTTCATATTACCCTACACTCAAATACATTTCTAATGATTTCGTGTGCATTTTCAATAAAGACAATAGTATTACCGCATGTTTTTTATAGAAAGAAAACACGTAGTCTTACAAGCATAGAGAATCAGCATAGGTGGTAGATAGAATACAGCCATCAGGACGTCAGAAGTCAACGGCGGATTGTGTTCTGTAACATAAATTGTTACTCAATGAGAGCAGCTGATCGAAAGGATTGTCAGTGACACCTATTTAAGCACTACCATAAACAACTTTCCATAGCAAAACAATTCAACAAGCAAGTGTAAAAAATCGAAAGTAATAAAAGTCAATTTGGGCGACAAATGAAGGACAAATATCAGCTGTTTATAAAACTTGATACTGAATTACAAGACAGAATGGCAGAGTATATAGACACTGGAAGATAGCTGCTTTAAGCGCTGTAATCATTGATGATATAATGAAACATTTAGTTTTTTCCGTAGCTAATTGAAATTTGAGGTGATTTTATTGAACCAATTTCAAGTTCAGTCTGTGCTTTGAATATCTCTACGCCAGCGGCGTACATGAGAAATTTGCAGTGTGCGCCACATAGAGGAAAATGCGTGGCTTTGGACACTTATATAATGACCGATGTTTGACATACTTCGCGATGATCAAATTTCGTGTTTGAGCAAAGGCAGTCTTTGAGATATGGCGTTAGTCAACGATATCCTGGAACACCACTTGTAATAAAAGGTCGTAATACTAGTTTCAAATTGAAGTGCGTTCATTTCGCCACTGGGCGACCAAATTGTCGTATCTACAGCTTTAACCAAGCTGTACATACGTCATATTTGCGCCAACAACCGACACAAATCGTAGTTCACATGAATTTACACATCCTATAATTTGTTCAGGTTTAACTTACATGTATTTTAGAGTCGTTGACCAATCTACTTTTTATACGCTGCTGAAGGTAAGTATATATCGGTACCATCACCTTCGTCTGTACGTTTGTTAGTTAGTCCAACCTTACGTTCGCTTCTTGTGAATACATCTTATGAAACGGTAATATTATTGGACCTTTCGCATCTGTCTGGGTTTGTTGGCAAATTGTGCTTGGATTTGCATGAAAACTTTACGGAATGGTGGTATTATGCTGCATCACAGAAAAAGGGGATTCCAAGTCGAAATCCATTTGAACGTGACTCTTTTTACATGAATGCATGGTCATTCATGAATCTTTGTAAGGAATCGCCTCTACTTGGCGTAGGGGTTATAGGGAATGGATGGTTTGTGTCAAGAGATGGAAAAGTTTATCGGACAAGGCGTGGGAATTCATCTGGTGAGCCGGAGCCGAACCGGATAAATTCTGCAGCCGAACCCGATTAATTTTTTCCATCTCAAGTCACCTATCATCTATTCTATTTATCCCCCCTACGATCTTTTTTAAATTCATATACGGCAATTTAATCTTATCCCGATTTACCACATACGCTGCTCACAAAAGAACTTGATTATTGTAGCCTAAGGATTTCTGATGTTATGGTAAGAAAACATTTAACATAAGGACACTTTAGCAATACTTACATGTATACCTTAATGATTAAGACGATGAGATTCGAGTGACTTTCTGGTCAACCGCTATCTCAACCGTTTTTTTCATTCTCAAGTTTTGTTGTCATGCAGCTAAACGCAAACCTAAGTCCAATGCTTTCCTTGCTCTTAATGATAATCAGAGGACGGATATAAATTGAGACTAGATGCAAAGCTACTTACTATCTCTGGTCGAATAAAATATGCGCTAATCCATACAGATAAATGTTTAAAAACCCTGACAGTTTTCGAGGTTGATTATAAACTCGAAAGTTAAGTTTCGTCAAAATTTTAAAGATTAAGTCATCAGTCATGTACTACGTCATCGTCGATTTGATTTTTTAAAAAAACTATAGGAATCGAGTGAATTTTTTTTAACAGAAATCGCCACTCGAATTCAAAAGAAATGATGTGTTATGGAGGACCCTTTTTCAGACCTAACAGCTGCAAAAGAAGATCAGACAGGTCACGTGACAAAGTGACATGAAAAACCTGTCACGTGATCAAGTGACCTGATATCGACAAGTTTGTCATGCCCCTGTTATCAGGTAATATTTATAGCTAGAGACAAAATTAATATTATCAAACAATGCTGTGTAACAGTCAAAGGGCCTTCCTAGGGTTCGTGTGAGTTGTGACGACGCTACATTTGTTTATAATCACCCAAGTGCTCTTGTACTTAAATTTACTCACGCAAAAACAAACTAACAAACAAACAAACAAAAAAACAAAACACACACACACACTTTAATGTTACATGGATAATGCACATTTTCATTCAAACACTCTTCAAAAAAGTTCTTTGAGACCTATCAAAATCGATTTTTTCTTAAATATGTCAAAAAAATGATGGCTGTTTGTTGATCTGTCAACAGTAATTGTAACTCAAGAAATTCGCGCGATTTGCGATACATTAATAGTAGGCGTTTCTGCATATCGACGTCAGCGTCAAATAACGGAAAATCTGCCCTGCACGTTTAGATTCATTCGATAATCCTGAAAGTTTTCAGTTATGTTCAGAATGAAATGCAATTATTTAACTGCTTTTAGAAATAAACGTCTTTGCAGAGATTTGAAATGAAAAATTGTTAAATGTACGGAGGAACAACGTCATAATGCTTTTGGTCGCAATAAGGCAGACTTCATTCGACAAGCCGTTGCAAATGACTTTTTTTGTTTCGGGACCAACCATGTCCAACATCTGGCACAACTTTAACGCGACTCACTCCTTTATGTATAGAGCTAAACCTGACACGTATAAACAACGTTCGTTCAGCACGGCAAGTAACGTAACCAAACCTTCCTCGATTTATACTACATTCATAATTGAAAATTTTGTCGAAGCTAAAGTTTGTTTAAATGTCAAAGAACTTTTTTGAAGAGAATAGAAGATTATCGTTTGTTTCAATGAAAGATCGATTTAAATAAGTGAACGATCAAGGCTATATTTTCACGAATGGCAACCGCGTGTGATATATAGATTTTAGTGTTCACTAAACGAAATATCAACCGACATTACTCGTATAAATTACAGATTATTCTATTTCTTTAACTAAAATACGAGATAAAATGTGAATAGCTTGGCACAGTTTTTCTTTGCACGTGAATTACTATAATTACGTCATTTGGTTTGCAGCTCGACTAACCAAAGGTCAGAAGAGCTATAGGGATGGCGAATTTCCCATCCGTCCGTCTGTCTGTGCGTCCTTCCGTTGACCTTTTCTTGTTTATGCTAGGTTTCCACTGCCGATCTGATCGCTACTCGATCAAACCCGACCTCCAGTAATCACTAACCTTTCTCGATCGAAGCCCGACCGTCCATCCGGTTTCCACTCGATCATCGCGATCATTTCTCAAGCCCTACACGATCGGTACCCAATCAACTCGATCTCTTCTCTATCTTCACCCGACCAGATCGAGTTGATCGTGTTCTAGTAGTCGAAGTTCGGGGGTCATCGTGTAGTGATAATAAAATTTTCATTTCCAATTTTATCTTTTTTAGATTACTGGGCATGGAAATTGAGCAATTGCAGCTGTGGTTCAGGTGAATAGTAATCTAGAGGGACAGACTCATGGCCGTAAGAGTAAGAGGGCGAGGAGGCAAAATACCTTTGGCGTAGGAGGCCACAACACAGACAAGTCTTCCTTCAACCTTGGCTAACACGTATACTCTTTTATGAACAGTATGAAAACGTAAAGTAAAAGCTGTACAGAGGACGCGAAAGGATATAATGATTTTCTTAGAGTAGATGCTCGCATATTTGGAGAAACTCTTGATCGTGTATCAACAAGAATTCAGAAGAAAAAAAACTATCATTCGGAAAAGTTAGGATCTATCCCAATCATAAAAGAATGGGTAGATGATCGTTATGAAAATATATGTCTGTTTTCTTCAACCCCTTGATAAAGTATTTTCAGCTATATACGCGTAAATGTAAAACTACTTTGTCTGTAAAAATACTGAGCACAAAAAATTTAGGAGTTCATTTTCGACCTTAGTATATCAAACTAAGATTTTTTTAAATGGTTGAATCAATTCACAAATTAATTTTCTTTAAGATTCTTGTTAAATAAGTCCCCGACGGCGGCACACATCTTTCCTGACTATTTGTCCCTCACCAATTGGTCGATAAATGGTAGACCTATATGGGATAGCAGTTGGAGGCTAGGGAAGTATGTTATGGTACAATGTAGTACTGGTGTGAGAAATACCAGGAATCTATTGTTAGGTGTTCCAGCCTCCGCGATACACTACCCCAATGTTCTAACTACACCGATCTGAAATTTCTATACAACGTCTTAAGAAATGGGATCAGAGTGTAAAAATTTTATGAAATATATAGGATAACCACTTTTCCAAGATGACGTTTACTTAATTCTCCAAAGATCATAGATTAGACGCAGCTTAAAGCACTTAAATCACCCAGGGGCCGGAGGACAAATTAAAAAAAACCCATGTCATGTTCGAACTCCGTGGATTCAATGTAAATTTTGACAACTCTGTGTCCGAAAGAGTGTAAAGTTGTAAAACAGCCACTTAGTGGTCGAATTTGACCCTTTTCCTGATAACCAAAGATTTTTATGAATTTCCCTTTTGAATATTTAAATTACCCCACCCACCGACATTTGCCAGAGCGCTTTTCAATATATCGCTCTTAAAGAGTTAAGCGGTATATTTACTGGATACAGCCACATTGCAGGCATGTTGAACACCTATTTATGAGTTCCTGGCATTCCTAACCCTAGCACAACAAAAATAAATTATCCGATCCTCCAGCGTCTTGATCAATCTAGACCACTGTTTGCCTATTAGCGAGAGGCAAATGAACAATTAAATCAGTATGAAGCCCTCAGTCGAGTCAAGCTGCTGACGCCCTGATTCGCAGACTAACGCTCTACCGAGGGCCGTACGTCAGTTGTCTGCACATGATTTCAAAAGGGCCAAGATGTCGGAATGTGATGTCTTTGACTTTTAACTATCGCCTTGAGTATATGAGCAGAGGTTTCGTCGACAGGCACTCTGTATGTGTTGCCAAATATAACCTTATGGCCTTAACAGATCATTTTCGATTGACGACCCATAACCAATGGAGCAACCTCAGACCAGATCGTTAGTCTTTTCTCTGTCTTCTTTTGATATCTTAACAATAACCATTCGTTTTTTCGCACTCTTAATCGGCAGGTTACACATTGCTTATTTAACTTTAAAACTGAAAAAAAAAACCAACTCAGGGTGCACGTGAGCCATTTCTATTTTCAAGCTCCTCTTTGTAAATAAGCAACGAAAACACGTTGACACACTACAATTATCAATAATCGAAAGTCCTTAAAGTAGGAGAGACTAAGCCAAAGTTTCAACGAAATCTGATAATGTATGTGAGAATACTTCGGATCTAAAAACGGCGTAGTTAGAACATTGACCAAGAGTATAACTGAAAAATTGTTAGAAGCGGCGTTAAACCTCATAAAACAAAAATTTTAAATTAAGCTGGCGTGTTTTTCATTTAAAGGAGTAAAGTTATTTAAAAGAACGGATGAGTACTCATGAAAAATAACACCGACGAAGCAGTGCATTTCATCGTCTTCTACAAATAGGAAATCACCTAAATCACTTAGAATCTAAGTTTGCTAAATGCCAACTTGTGAGTTGCTCTTCACAGTGAATTGCTTCAAAAGCCATAAAGCGTTTGAATTTGAAGGTTTATGGCGTTTCAAAATTCACGTCTCCTCCTGTTAATCAGTAAACCAGTATTCGACAAAAATCTGATTGAATCTGAATTTGTAAAATATTGCTGTAATCATTCAGCTGACAAATGTGATGTAGGAGTCTTTAATCAACGCCGAGATAACGCGAACTATTCCCTTGACGTCAGATGTGCGCTAGCATTCAGATGATCTACACCCTATCTCAAAGGGACACTTCCGATGATAAAAGAAGTCAATTTTTTTTTCTTTTTTTTTTTTTTTTTTGCACACTTACGACTGAAGATATCTCCTTTTATCTTATAACTTTACAAATATTCGTGTGATAACATCCCATATGATATATTTTTTGATATCACATGGATATTGTAAGAACAAGGGTATAGTGCGGTTATTCTAAGAAACTTGCATTTCTGTAAGAAACATCGACGAAAATGAGGCATAGAGAGTTTATAAGATGAATATAATACGTACTTAGTGTAATGTATGAAAAAATGTCTAACTCGGTTGTGGACAGAGCTTCGACAATTATTAATCCCCAAACGCCTTATCGCGTTTTGCCGTTTACGCGATTACTAATTTGAATTTTAGTATTTTGTGTTACTTTTAAAGTTGTAATGATGTCAGTTTTCGGTGCACAACATTTCGTCGAAAGACACTTCGTCGAATACGACACTTCGTCAAATACGATAATTGGTCGAAACGACTTGTAGTCGAGTCCGACGTTTCGTCGAAGTTATTTTCGTTGAAATTTCAGCAAAAACTATATTTGAATTATACAATAAAAACGTTTTTTTCCAAACAAATTCATTTGAACTAAGCTATGTGGTATACACGTTTGGTCAATGTTATACTAGCCGAAACGTCTAACTCACATCCATAATTGGTTATCAATCATTTTTCATAACTTCTAAACCCCCAAAATGAAATTTGGGTTTATCTTTTGTTTCAGCTAGAAAGTGCACATTATATTTATTAGCCTTTATAGTCACGCGAGCTCGTGTTTGGTCGAGTAACGATCGAGAATAGTCGTGTGCGGTCGGGTATCGATTGACTTGATCGTGCGATCAGATCGAGTTGATCGGGTGCGGTCGGGAAGTATTCGAGTACAGGTCGAGAATGATCGTATAAAGGTCGGGAAGAAGATATCTACCCGACCACCAATCGGGAACCCTCGGCGATTCTACGGAATAGACCTCGGGAATAATACGGACGATGCCACTTACGTCCGAGGTACTTTTCAGTTTACGGAAAAGTCCTAGCGATTTTCCGAATGCCCGACCACAATCAGTCTCTACACGACTTATTCACGGCCATCTCGATCTTGCACCCTTTCGATACACGATCATCTTCCCAATACCTCCTCGGTCAAATATTTGACATGTAAAAAATATTCGGATAGGAAGCCCGATAGACGCTGACCTTTCCCGATCACTCATCCCGATTGCCGACCAAGCTCGATAGCAACACGATCGCTTGGTTGGGTTCGGCAGTGGGAACATAGCTTGACGCGCTGAAGTCCACAATTATTATTGGATTTTTCTTCTTCAAAATTTCATAGGATGATTGAATGGTCACAAGGAATGTCGGTTTCGAAATTTGGGGCGGTCCATTTGATAAAACCGGAAATATACTTCATGGAATTTCACTACTAGGGTCATAAGGACCATCGTTTTCGGGAATGGGGACGGTCTATAGCATAACTCATGAACGGGGCAATATTGAATTTCACATTCAAATTTCAGTGAAATCATGTTAACACCATTATGTCAAATTTATTATTGAAGCTGTCATATGATGATTGTAGAGAATTAAGGATCATGGATTTCTAAATAGTAAAAACTCGATTACAAAGAACGGAAATTTAGGGGCCTCGTGGAATTCCGTGTTCCGTGTTAATGTTTATTTGATTAAGCTCAAAAATATTTTCTGACTCTCTTTCACAAGATAATTGTGTGGGTCATAACAATTGTTGCTTTCAAACAATGAGGATAATCCTTGGAAACACAAGGAAAATGGTCTTTATTGAATTTCTCTCAGCAAGAGTTTGATAATCGTAGAACTATGTGAGATAGTAACTAGAGGCTAGGAAAGGATGTGATGGTTGTACTGGTGAAAGAAATACCAGGAAACCATTGTTAGGTGCTCCAGTCGCCGCGATATAACTGAAAAATTATTGAAAGCGGCGTAAAAACAACATTCAATCATTTTATTGAATTTAACTTAAGACAACCATGTTCACATGATAAAGGTCACAAATTTTATTTGATTCCTTAGAAGCTTTCACCGCCGATTGTATAGTAATAAGGAGTTGTGCTTTTAAAAATTGAGCCCGAACACCCAACATCACTGGAAAATGGGTCTTTTTTTTAATTTTACAAAATAAATTTTGTTTTTTGGGTGTGTGATAGATGCTTCATTTTTTTCTGCTGAAACTTTAGCAATCATGTTTCTGAAATATCAGTTTTTGATATTACAGAAACATGCTTCCTTAAGCTTTAAGAATTTAAAACAATATTGCCAGTATACATATCAAAAATATCATTTATTGTGTCTGGTGTCTGGATGAGAAGGTAGATTAGCCATCTTAATATTTCATATATAAAATCAATTTAGTGTAATTGGGCCATTTAAAAACTTTAAAAGTGGAAACTTTGTTCAAAATTTAAATTGCTAATTTCAAGTCATTTCTTTGCGGTATTTAGCCCATTTTTTGGTCTTAGAATTTATAGACCGACCCCTTTTTAAAAGTCCAATTGTCAGTGTATCTCTTTTACAAGCTATACACGTGTAAGTTTTGTTGAAGCTTAGTTAGCTATAATTGAGAATCATCGATGAAAAGCGCAAAGCAGTCGATTAATTTCCAAATTTTCGGCATGAATATAAATGCCTTGAATGTTTACTCTATTGTTTATTTTGGATCGACTTATTGGCTTTGTTCAAATTTAGGATTCTCAAGTAAAACTATCTTTGAATACAAGCATACATATACATGGTTTAAACACTGCGATTTTTTAATCAAGGGAATAATAACTGATTTTCTTCTGTATGTTGCATTAACATCAGTGCCAATTAATATGGAATTTAGTTTTAGAAATTTATCAATATTTGAGAATAAAGAGAGAGTAATTAAAGATGTGACGGGCTCAGTAAAACAGGGAGAGATATTAATGATAGTTGGCCATGCAAGTAAGTTGAATTTCTTTCCTTCTCCCTTTCTTTCTTTTTTTCTTTCTTTTTCGTCTGTCCTGATAATTATATATCATGCCTGAATATACTTTTAATTACATGTATATATAAAGAATATCTTACTTTTGTAAAGGACGAAAAAATTGAAACAGACTGGCGGAAAAAAGTTTTCAATTTTCAGGAATGAGTTTATTCATATTTTGTTGTATAGCAGGTCCGTATTTGAAAAAAACAACAACATCTTTTACTAAAAACTCCTCAAGTGTCTTGCATCCAAATCTTAAAATGTGTCTAATTTAGCCCCCACATCCAATCTCACCCCAACCCCTAACCCCCGTTTAAAACCGCTTAATACAGACCAGACACTTAAACCATACTAGCCCATAATACAACGTTATCCAACTTTACAACGTTTGAAACATTTCATTTTGGAAGCGGGTAAGAACCGTTTTCAATGTACAAAAATCAAATAAAACTTTTAAAAAAGAAAATTCTGACTTTTTTTTTTTCAATTTTTCACGATATAACATTAAAAGAAATGACGAAAAAACAAAAAAAAAAACGTTTGGTATGATTTTGGAATGAAATTGAATGAGTGCGATGAGTGAGTTTTGTTTGAAATTAAAGGGAGGTAGTCCAATATGACTCATTTTGTTCAGGATGAACAAAATAAGCGATATTTTTTACCTCCCTTTAATAAAATACGTCTACAAGTCCTATAGATAACTTCTCATTTCTTCAAAAACCAATCAGACGCTTATAATTTGAATTATGTAAGTGAAAATCGCGATTCTGTCAAGCAATATTTATTTTCAATGCAGTTGCTTATCTTATCTTTTAAGTGGTTTTGGATTGTTTCTGAATGGTTTGAGTGGGTGTTTGGAATGAATGATTGGATTGATGAATGAGTGCTTTTGAATGGTTTGATCGAGATAAAAGTCGACTTTATACTGTTATTAAATGTAATAAGCAAATGGGGAATTGTATGCCTCAGCTTCGACCTGCCTGTTTTAGCTCACCTGAGCATATCGTGCTCAAGGTGAGCTTTTGTAATCATTGAATGTCCGTCCTCCGTCGTGCGTCGTGTGTCGTCTGTCGTCTGTCGTCCGGCGTCCACAATCTTATTGTTTACACTCTAGAGGCCACTGATATTACACAATCTTTATGAAACTTGGTCAGATTATTGGCCAGGTCTCAAGGATGAACCCTATTGAAAATGAAAAGGATCCATGCCATATCAAGGGAAAAGGGGCCTTAAAGACAATTATCTTGTTTACACTCTAGAGGCCACAAATGTGACCAAATCTTCATGAAACTTGGTCAAAGTGTTTGCCAGGTCACAAGAATGAACTCTATTGAAAATGGAAAGGATCCATGCCATATCAAGGGAAAAGGGGCCTTAAAGACAATTTTCTTGTTTACACTCTAGAGGCCACAAATATGGCCCAATCTTCACGAAACTTGGTCAGATTGTTGGCCAGGTAACAAAGGATGAATCCTATTGAAAATGAAAAGGATCCATACCATATCAAGGGAAAAGGGGCCTTAATGCCAATTTTCTTGTTAACACTCTAGAGGCCACAAATATTGCCCAATCTCTATGAAACTTGATCAGAGTGTTGGCCAGGTCACAAGGATGAAGCCTATTTAAAAGGGGAAAGATCCATGCCATATCAAGGGAAAAGGGGCCTTAATGCCAATTGTCTTGTTTACACTCTAGAGGCCACAAATATGGCCCAATCTTCATGAAACTTGATCAGAATGTTTGCCAGGTTATCAGGAGGAACCCTTGTGAAAATGGACAGGATCCATGCCATATCACAGGAAAAGGGGCCTTAATGCCAATTTTCTTGTTTACACCTATGAGGCCACTAATATGGCCATGTCTTCATGAAACTTGGTCAGAATGTTGATACAAGAATGGAGCCTATTGAATACGGGAAGGATCCATACCATATCACGGTAAAAAGGATCTTAATAACAATTTTCTTGTTCACACTCTAGAGGCAACAAATATGGTCCAATCTCCAAGGAACTTGATCAAAATGTAGGCCATGTCTCGAGGATGAATCCTTTTGAAAAAGGGAAGGATGCATGCAGTATTAAGGGAAAAGGGGCATGACAATTTATGTTTACACTCTAGTCTCTAGAGGCCACAAAATTGGTTCAATAGTCATGAAACTTGGGCAGAATATTGGCCAGGTCACATGAAACTGGTTTAGAAAAGAAACTTATGCAGGGATCATAGGAAAAGAATAATGTCTTTCTTTGAATAATTTAATGGTTATTTAATGATCTTTAAAGCATTTAATTTTGCTAAGGGAGGACCCAAAGAGACGAAGGTGAGCGATATAGGACCATCATGGTCCTCTTGTAGTGTTGCTGTTGGTGGAAAACGGAGTTTATTTTCAGCCATTTTCTACGTCATCGTTCATAAAATTATTTATTTAATTTCATAAGCTTATTTATTGTTTAAACATATTTGGTAGTATAATTTAAGTTGTAAAACAAACAAAATTTGACTAAGCTTTCAGACAAATAACGATCAATCGGTCCTTAATTTCGAGTCTAGTCCGTTATACCCTTTCCTGAGTTTGCTAATCCTTTTGCTTATCCTAATAGACCCATATTTTTCTTTGAATGAAATCATTGAATGAAAGAAAATGTCCATTCTAAGAATGAACAATGCTTTAAATGACACCGACCTTACGTTCAAGTTGACATGTGCATAGCGTGTTACAATTTTTAACAACTTTAAATTTGGGGTTGCAATTTAGATGTTGACTCTGTACCGTTCTAACAAGAAATTGGCGGTTGGTTTGAAATTAAATACAAAATAAGTAGAAGAAAAAATGTTAACTTGGGGGGAAATGAAACCAATAAACTGGCCCCAAGTTTTTTTCAAGACATGTTAAGTAGAAAGAAGAATGTGAAGGCAAAGACCAGACTGTACATATGTGAAAAAGAATATGCCGTGTACAGCATGAGAAAAACTAACAGTCATTCTTCAATTTAAGAAGAACCATTGAATGTATTAAATGTGCCTGGTTTTTGTCATAAAATGATGAAATTGAGTATTAGCGCAAAGAAAAATCTGCATTTTATATTAAAAATGAACCTACCAAAAGACGTATTTTTCTCTATTTACTTTGAACAATCTAATTTCAGATTGCGGTCATTCGTTGTTGTTGTCGACCTTAGCCGGAAGATGTCCACTGTACGAGGGCGAGATTCTAACAGATGGTGCACCTATTCAGTATTCCAGTATTCCCAGGAAGGTTGCCTATGTCACGCATACAGACTTGTTTCTACCCACCCTGACTATAGGAGAAAATTTAAAGGTACAGAATATCGTGAATTAAGCGACCACTTATAGGACCACCAAGAAGCAGTCTTTGAAAAGAATGGCTCTTTTTACGTACACGTTTTGTTTATAAATTAAAAACATAACTTTGATTGAATATGTATGATTTTGCTTATTTTCAATGAGCCTGGATTTCCTCTCATTATTAATTTCTTTTAAAACTTGCTCCTCCCACGCATTCCATTTCTTTCAGAAATCATTCAAAATTATTCACCTTGTCATTTTCATGATGAAATTTACTTTGTGAACGTTTTCTAGTGTTATATGAACTAATCAAAAATGTAAATCATTTTTGAAACTGAGAAGAACCGATTACACTCACGTTCTCAAGCATGAATCCGTTTCGCATATTCATACAGGTTTAGGTGATTAGGTTTTTAGTTTCATGCCCGTATGAAATCGACAAATACTCTCTTCATATCTAAATTGTTAAGGGAAACGCACTTTACGATCAGGGATGTGCATTTGACAACCTTGAAACTTTCGGTGCTTAAATAGATACATGTACATGTATATAGATTTAGATTTTGTACAAAGTTTCATTGCTTAAAGTTCTATTCGATGTGGAATCAATGTCGAGATAACTACCACGAACTTAACTCGTAAAATGGTTTAAATCTAAACAAATCGTTGTTTTATTCAAATTTACATTTAAGCCATTAAGCACATATTGTAAAGGTGTCAAATTGTTGGTGAGACTAAGGACACACTTTTACAGTGACCTAGAGCCGTTTGAATAAAATGTCATAACTACAGCTTTCCTTTTTCATTTGTGACCCGTCACGCGAAAAAGAACCACCTGGGTAGTGCGTCAAGTATAGACCCTAGCCAGACTGCGTGGATAGCACAGACTGACTTGGGTAGAATTTTTTTATAATGTGCTTATTTTCTGAATCTAGGATGATCAAATCACCGTCAAATGAAAGAATTTTTGCAATGCAACCTCTGGTTGATCTATGCTGGACCGAATCTCTTCTTCAAATATTCATTTTACAGAGTTCCGAGATGGTCCCTTTTCGCGTGACGGATCAAATTTGTTTTAAGGCATTTTGGTCGCGAAACGTAGCTAAGCTACAACTTACTCTGTGAGCATGGGGCAATAGGGGATAATTCTAGTTTATAACATGGCATACGTCGCGGGAGTGAAATAACCCCATTGAATATTTTTTATATTACACGGATGTTATTACACTAGTGGAATAACTATGCAAATGAGCTCAGAGCGAATAGCAACGCTATCTTGTAACCGCGAAAATGACGCCATAATGTATATGTTGTGACGTCAGTTTCAAGTGGCGTTTTAAGTTTCGCGGAAAATTTAACTGTTGAATTTCAAGAATTTTGACGATTTTTCGCGAAAATTCGGGTCATATTATAAAATTATAAAATTTGTGCTCATAAAATACAGAATTTTTTAAACTCTGAAAAACGGTTCATGCAAATGAACACGTAAAAGCACCAATGGGTTGATAATCGTAGCCTTTGTGAGATATGAGGTGGTGGCTAGGAGAGGATGTGATGGTAGTACTGGTGTGAGAAATACCAGGAATCTATTGTTAGGTGCTCCACCCGCCGCGATATAACTGAAAAATTGTTAAAAGCGATGAAAAATTCCATTCAAACAAACAAAAGCACACGTAAAAGCGGATTACAATTCGCGAACATTTTGTCGTAAAGAAAGCCCCCGTTGATTTTTGTCCTAATTCCCCAGGTTGTCCCTTTATGCATAGCATATTACCTATATATCACAATCAGAATTCTCTATAAATGGAAACGTTCTTAAACATGACTTCAATCGCAATTTATGATCTGTTTACTAAACATGTTTTTAATGACTTTTATGAGCCACGTTTTTCAAGAACAATACACTTATTCACAAGCGATATTCAAATATTTGGATATACAAAACTATCTGAAAATATGTGTGTAACGTCACGGCAAAGGGGCCACCTGGCCATAATTTTCAACAAAAAAAGGAAAGGTTATCAATTTCTGCACTCTAGACCAACTATTTAATTCACATCGAAAAATTTGTCGTCTGGTAATGGCTTTAAACTTAAAGAAATAGTCTGAAACTAAAAGTGTCGATTCCATTCATCATGTGCAGATAGGAATCAATTATCTTTTGACCCCTTCTACTCGTGAAACAAGTCATATATTTTGAACAATGATAAGGGGCCTCTGTGATACTTTTCAAACCATTCCAGGGGCATTATGCAAGAGCGTACAAGAAAAAAGATCCTCTTTCGAAAAATGTCGTTGATGACTGAACATAACATCAAAACTACAGCTTATTCAAACTGTAGTTACGATGTTGTGATTAATCACCAACGCTCAAATCATAAAAATGGCAGCGGACGGAGGACATTTCTCTTTTGTCATAGTCCACATATCGCCTTTATCCTATTTATTTTATGTTTGTCGCCTTCTGAATGCGTATAAATTATAAAAATCCTAGTTACGCCTATGATTTCCATGTGTACGTGACTTGCAAACTTTGAGCAGCACAGACAAGTTCAACGCACATTTAGAGTATTCGTTCTATAGTTATCTTTAGGGATAAATTGTAAGACTCTGGGCCAAAGATTATAAAACATTTCTCATTCTCAATTCAAAATTTTCTCAAAATTCAAAGTTAAAGAGATTAAAGTCGTAATGCTGTTTTAATACCCGTTTTAATGTATTAACATATAAGATAATATTAATAAGTTGTTATAAATAACAACTTATTATTAATATCTTTCTTTTCATACACTTTTTAAAATTTAAAATTTGTGGAAATTCTCGGTTGAGTCTGAGAAGTTATATAACCTCGGGCCCTGATTGGACTTTGTGGATACACAGACTAACCCGAGTCTTCACTTGGTGCAAATATTTGAGGCTGTGAGTTAAAATCTTAACAAAAAGGTTAGTAAAAGATATTAAATAATATAAGTAAAGTGTGATTTTGATCATAGTAACCCTTATTCATTTTCAGTTTTCAGGATTGCTTCGCCTTACTCAGTCCATGCATGAACGCGACAAGATGAAAATTATCCGCAATACAGAACTGTTGATGGGCCTGCAAGACGAGACATTCAACCGTAAAATCTCTTTCTATAGATATTGTTTCTCTAGATTCAGTATTTGTCATTTATTAGATTGATTTTTGTTTGTTTGTTTGAATGGGTTTAACGCCGCTTTCAACAATTTCGCAGTTATATCGCGGCGGCCGGAGCACCTAACAATGGCTTCCTGGTATTTCTTTCACCTGCACTACCATTACACCCTTTCCTAGCCCCCGACTGCTATCTCACATAGGTTTACGATTATCTACCCGTTGGTGAGAGACAAACGTCGGAAAGGATATTTGCCGCCACCGGGGATCGAACCCACGACTTCCAGAATGGAAGTCTTATGCCATTACACCCTTTCCTAGCCTCCGACTGCTATCTCACATAGGTTTACGATCATCTACCCATTGGCGAGAGACAAACGTCGGAAAGGATATTTGCCGCCACCGAGGATCGAACCCACGACTTCCAGAATAGAAGTCTTTTGCCTAACCAACTGCGCTAGGAGGCGGCTCTTTATTAGATTGATGATAACTCTAAAATGTCGGGTTAAAAGCACTCAAAATATGTGATAGAGTTCACACGGACCAAACTTACCAATGGACATTCTTTATTATTATTATTATTTTTTTAATCTCCATATGTACGCACCGAAAGTACTCATACTGGACCCAAAATTAGTCCCCCTACGACCAATTTTAGGGGTCGCAGAGGGTTAAATTCGGGGCCCATATGTATGAGTCTAGTAAAAATCGAAGTCTCAGTTCCTGATTGATATTTCTATATGTAGCATAAATTCTCGTTTGACTACGTGTGCAAAAATGCTTTACAACACCCGCGTTGGTTTATTGTATATGAAGGGCGTAACTACCATTACGCACATTACGCAAGTGCGTAAGTCAAATTAATCAAAATTCGATGAGTGATCAAGACATCATAACAGCTGATTTAAACTACAATATTTTATTTTAGTTTAATACTTATTCGATTACGACGAAAGCATAAGCTTATGGAGTCGCTCTCGAACACCCAATCCTGATGTTTTCACTCCCTGAGCAAGAGGCAGTGGTTAAAATCCACTGCTACCCAATTTTTACAGCTGGCCTGAACTGGGGCTGGCTATTAAGTGTTTTACCGTTAAACACATCCCGGCGACGGAGGGGCTCGAACCACGGACCTCCAGATCCGGGTCCAGTGCCTTTACTACGTGGACACCAAGCTAGTCCATACGATACGCTATTTTGATTTCTAGCAATCACTACTTGTTCTTTGATGGTCGCCTTCTGAGTGCGTAAAAATTTTAAAATCCTAGTTTCAACAATTTCATTATTATTCTGCGATAGTGAAAAGAAACTGAAGGTCCTTAGCTATTTAATGAGTGCACAGTGAAGACTTAGATCAAAATGTGTGAATGAACAGACTGTCGATGCTGATCTGAGTCTAACCCATGCACACACATGAAACTGTTGTAAATGTCACACATGCTTTATTTTCAGCGACACAGTTTGCCAACAAATTTGTAAGGAAACGTCTCAGCATATCATGTGAGCTTTTTCAACCAGCAGAGGTTTTAGTCGTTGATGTAAGTAATTGTCTGCATAAATAACTCAAAATGTTCTCAATTATTCCGATTTATATCCTTTATTATCATTAAAGTCTTTTTTATATTTTAAAATAGCGAATTTCAACTCATTTTTTTAAAGAAATATTCAACGTCATTATCATTTCTATTATTTTTTTGAATTGCGTTATCCTTATATAATTGCAATGTAATAAAATAAAGAATTTTGATTGGCTTAAATCGCATCACGTGGGGAAATCCATTGCACTTTATTTCTGTATAAAATGCAATAGGTCTATCGGGAAACCCCCGAAATTCGAACTGCTTGTCCTGTGTTGTAGGAACTCGAAAACCCCTCGTTCCCCTTCCATATCGTAATATTGATATTTAATATATTAGAAATTAAGATATTTTCGAAAGAAATTTATGATTAAAAGCATGCAGTTCAGATTCTGAGTCGATGTTTACAGCGAGTCGACGAAGACCACCAAGCAACCCTCTCAGCTAATCCCGATCACGATAGTTTCGGTTTAAAATGCAGAATAACTTGTCAAAATTATGTTTAGATCATAAGTACCTCTACGAATGTCAAATTGTCGTTTATTTGTGTACCATTTGTTTAACTTTATGCCGTTTAACTTCGATAGCAAGAAAAAAAAACACGATCTAAAAATAGATTTGCAGAAACTTTAATGTTTAGCCGAGTATTTTAATAGTTTCTTAAACCAAGAGGATTGCAATTATAAGGACAGAGTGTCTTTTTCACAGCGTTAATAGGGGTATAAAGTGCAATTGCCTTAGCACATGGCTTAAACATAACGCCCTACGGGCGTTATTTGCCATGTGCTAAGGCAATTGCACTTTATACCCCAATAAACGCAGTAAAAAAGACACTCATCCCTATATGAAACTTATGCGAGAGTGAATAAAAAATTACGTAGACTTGCGCTACAGATATAATGATTTCACAAATTTTGAAAAGAAAACTACGCTGTTATTTAATTGTGGTATTTTTCTTTTTGTCGTGTAAATGTGGATAAAATCCAACCAATTGGTCAACAGTAGCAATTATTCTAAAACATGTACTTATTTGCATTTAATAAAAACACTCAGTATTTCAATATTTCGGCAAAATTGCCTTTTTCAAGAAAATGAAAAATATTTTAACACTACTACATAATAATTGATACAGCCATTTTAATTTATCTCATAAAGGATATCCTTTATGAGATAAATTCAGTTTAAACTATTATGTAATAGTGTTATAATATTTTTCATTTTCTTGAAAAAGGCATTGTAAGCTGAAATATTGAAATACTGAGTGTTTTTATTAAATGTTTATTCTATTCCCTACGGAATAATTTTGTGATACTGTACTTATTTGGTACCTGCGCACGGTAATGACGTTAACATGACGCTACGGTATTGATATAACTTCCAACTGAAGGTCAGCATTTTTCAAAATACTCAACTAAAAAATAAACACAATTTCTGTATCGCCTATTTATAGGATAAGTACTATTTTGACATCCATCTGATCCAAAATGATGAACTTATATGTGTAATGTGTCTTAAAGAAATTGAACTGATGTTGATCTGTGACAATTACTGGTCAAACGTTGAGGAGGCGTTTTCCATTCTCTGAGTTTCATCCTTCAGAAACGATCACCATTCTTAAACAAACCTTTTAAACCATCCAAAAAGAAGGTATCTACTTACATTTGAAGACATTTTAGCATATTTTATCATTTAAACCTCTCGATTAGGTTTTCCGTAGAACCAGTAGAACTTGTCTATTGCCCAATTGTCTATACCTGCGCCTGTGCCATCATTTCGAAGTTCAAAAATTGACGCGTGCCCTTAGCTTACTGACTTTGAATTCGAAAATGCATATTGGATTAAACTTAGATTTTAAACATCCCAACAGATTACGACAACGCGTAAATATGCGCAGTTTGGAAGGGGTTTGTACAAAACTAGGGGACAATTACGGGTAGTAACGTTACAAAATGGGTTGCGCCGGTAGCACCTACTCAGGTGTATCAAATGTTGGATTTTTTACTTCATAGTCGTAGTAGACTCCGATGAATTTAGTATCATGTCAACATTAAATGGTTTGAGACGTGTACAAAATTTCATTTATTTCCGTCGGGAAATTTCAAAGTTATTGTAAAAGTCCACGATTTTATTTATCCACCCTCGTATGTGATCGTAATGTTTTTAAAAGCAAGTAATAGTAAATGTTTAAGTTAAAATAAGCATTTAACAACCTTACACGATACATGCATAGTTTCTAATGACAGTTCGTTAATGTACATCTTGTATAATTTAAGGAACCGTTTTCTGATCTAAATTACGATGAGAGTAAAATGATGGTTGACCTGCTATCATCTATCGCCAGTAAACTAAAGAAGGCAATCATCGTAGGCACTAGTCAGCCAGCCAGCTACCAACTAGCAAATGCTTCAAAGTTAATTTGTCTGAACTATGGTCAGGTACGTTAAATATGAGCCTGTGCGTGACATTTCCATTAATTTGAAATGTTTGTGAGGCGCAAACATTGGGAAGAGTAGACAGCCACATACTGTAAATATAAAATAACTTAATGGTCTACAGGTACCTTGAGACTTTATTTACTTACTTAGCGCAATGTGAAGTCTCTGGTCAGACTGTGCGGATGCACAGGCTGGTCAGAGTCTTTGCTTTGTGCATATTTGAATCTGTTAGAAATCTCACGCAAGGGCACATATTACATTTTTGACAAGCTACTTCTGTAAACAAAAAAGGCCCCTTCTTATTAATTTAATTCTGGACACGAGATTTCGGTGGCACATCGGCCTTCTTCTGATGGACCCTGCAAATTAAACCGTTTATGTTCATATTCTTATATTAAAAATCATTTTCATATACCTATAAATTTATTTTACTACAAGACTAACAGGAAATAAAAGGTAGATTGTTTGTTTTGATTCATATGGTACCAAGATTTTACACATATCGGAAATTAATGATAAGATAAGGAAATACTAGTAACTTCATGAGAAAGCTTTAAAAATGGATTTGTGCTTAATGAATTATGAAATTGTACAATTATTTTACCAGATTTGGTAAAACGGTATTAAGACTTAAGAATGGATGAAAAAATCATAATTTGATTTGACAAGAAACGGTACATTAGAAGACAGGTTTCGCAAAATAGACCATCTGGAACCTCTTTCAAATGTATATATATATATATGTGACCGTTCATGTGAAAAAGGACCACCTGGGAAATCGGTAACACAACTATTTGAAAAAGAGATCGGTTCCAGTATAGGTCAACCGGAGGTCGCATTTAAAAATATCTTTCACGGGAAGGTAGAATGAACATTGTAGATTCAGAAAATGGACCAATGGTGAAAAGTTGCGATCCTAGTCAGTCTCCACAATCCGCACAGTCTGACTAAAGACGACACTTTTCGCAGTACCTAGATGGTCCCTAGTGGCGTGACCCTTCACATAGTAAAAAGATTAGATTCAGTAGAGGTCAAATGAAGCTCAAATTTCATAAAAGAATAATATTGGAAGGTAGTATGATCATTCTAGATTCGGGAAATTGCCAAATAGAAAAATGTTTCGACCCTGGTAAGTTTGCACAGGTCGCATAGTCTAACAAGGGTCGGCACTTTTCGATTTTTTTTTGGTGGTGCCTTTTCGCGTGACGGTTCGAATAAACCAAATGATTATACGTTCTTTTTTTACAATAGATTGTGTATCAAGGTTTACCCGAAGATTTACCCGAGTTTCTGAATGAAGCTGGTTTCCACTGTTCAGGATGTCAGGGCCCACTTGATTTACTTAGTAGGTGTACGCTAAATCAAATATACTAGTACTGAATGCATACGAACTAGCTGTAATGATTCGATTTTGTATTTCAGAGATGAAGATTATATACTAAAGCGCAATGAAAACGTTCCACCCAAAAATCTTGAACAAACTTTCCTAAATTATAAAATTTTCAATCGACCTATTTTTCTTATCGTCTTTCAAACTATAAAGGAACATGTAGACATTGCATGTCTTAACATCAACCATAAGATGTTTGGTAGCCCTTTTGGCTTGCTCATTTAATTTTAGTTTTGAAACAAGTTTTAAATTACATAATTAATAGTACTGTTTTTGAAAATGCATCATTAGTTTTCACATTTGTTCTAAGCAAAAAGCAGAAAGGTGATAAAAACTTAAGTATGGTATGGGATTAAATAAGAACAGTTCGTAATTTTTTCATTAAAATCAAAGAATCGTAAATAACCTTTCAAATGCACTCGTGTTTTCGAGTGGTTTGAACTCCAGACGACATGCTTATGTCTATCAGGAACGTCGAAGATACGGTGTAGACATAGAAATTAATGAGCATCAGCCTATACACAAATCAACTGTCTAGACTATGGCAACCGTGCCACAAAGTGCATGGGATAAGAGGTTATGTTACCAAAAATCGAAAGACAGAAAAGATTTGAAAACCTACTAAGCAGATATAAGATTACTTATTTTTAACTTTTTTTCTTAAGCCATAGGTTCCAACCCATTCGTCTGTGTCTAAGCTTACTCTAACATCATTGTGTAGTAAATGGTCCATTACAAATTCATTTGGATTTGCAATATTCATGACTGAAGTTTTGGTTCATTAAATAAATATACGAGAACAAACTCATGTGGTGCGATTTCATTGCTCGTGAGTATATATCACTTTTCATCATGCTATGAAAGTAAGAATTAAAAAAAGTAATATTAATTAAAAAAAACTATAGAAAAAGAGCAGAAGCAAATAGACATACATGTATATGATTTATCCATGAAAACCTACTAAATTGACATCACTTGGTAATTATACCTGTCTTATCTAAATTATACCAAACAAACAGTTTTAGCCAATTCATAAAGAATCTCTACTGATCCCATGTATGTTGAAAATATAAAGAGAGTACAAAATGTTGTTTTAAACTTTTAGAAAAGGGGAGCAATTGTTTGAAACAACTAATTTCTCTTTTTTTCTTCAATGTTTTCCTTTATATTGCCTTCAGTACATGAAAACTCCGGTTCATGGAAATATGTTTCCATAAAAAGGTACGAATCATCCAATTCTAAGCATTTTTTGCATATTTTGGGGATAAGATATTTTGCTTATTTAGCTCGAATTTTACGGAGAAAAACCGATGTTTCATGATCACCTTTACGTCGTTCGCGTTGGCGTAGGCGAGGCAAACCTTAAACTTGGTAATAACTCTGTTTTTATTGATGATATCCTCATGAAACTTGGCACGTGTGTTCACAATCACAAGAGCTATCCAGACTATCAAAGGGATAACACTTGTAGCATTTTTGTAAGAGTTATGCCCCTTTTCTATTTAGTTTTTTTTGATTACCCAGCAATCCCCATCCGAGCATTGCACCCGTAGGCGGTTTTCATGTTTTAAAAATCGAGATTAGTTTCTTGCCATTTAGGCAATAACGGATAGTATAAAAAGATATATGCACTTACAATAGAATTGGATTCACTAATCGTTCAGCTTCTTTCTAGCAACATTCACTTAAGTCTCTTTGCCTTTATGAAAAAGATTGAACCATTTTGCACATCCTTTACTCCTCCAGTTATTAATCGCTTCATGTCATGTTTTTTTGAATTTTGGCATTTGAAAAAAAGGCAAATTAAAAAAAAAAAAAAAAAAAAAAACCTAGCATTTGATGGAATGAAAAAATATTTATATATTTTCCCGAAACAGTTTCAAAATTTATCTAAATTATCTCGGTTGAGATACTGCTCAAAACTTTTCATATTTCAAGATTTTCGTTTTCTTACGTAACAACGGTATAAACATACTAGCTTAAACAATATTATTTATTTTTTATATTTTCAGTGGAGGCCATTACGGATACGACAAAGCATAATAAACTGGTCAGTCTGTCACAAATATCAAGGTAAGAATATTATACGAACATCAATGTTCGACTTATATTAATCTTTCTCGATTCTTCTTTTTGGAGAATACTAGTACTCGACTCCGCAGTCTGAGCTGTCCTGCATTTAGGATCACAAAACGATGCAAACAGTTTTCCAATTATATCCCGCTTTGCACGTGTACTTGCGTGCAAAACGGCGTATAATTGGAAAACTGTTTGCACCGTTTTGTGGTCCTAAACGCAGGGCTGATGCAAGACAAATTGATAAACTTGAGTAGATGTCATACTCGTGGTTGATTTTACACTTCACTACCGCAGATAGCGTTTTGGCAAATCGAATTGTAAAAAAAGACGGCAAATATATAGTCCCTGAATCGTAGTTTGTATCTTTATATTTTGAACATTTTCTTATTAAAGATGTTTGGTAGCAAATTCAGGGGAAATGTTATTTTGAAACATAAGCGAATTCAGCGGACAAAAAAATCAAATTCTGTTACCAATCCGACTACTGCATATTTGTATTCATCAAATATAAATAAAATGAATGAATACAAAAAAACGTATTGAAATTCAAATTGGAATAGTTTTACATTTTAATTTTAGGCTGGAAGAAAATGAAAACGAAATAGTATGGTGTAAAAGTACAACAAATACACAGAAGACAAACGCAGAGACGATTGTGAACAATATAAAGGAAACTACGACCGACTCTGATGTCATTATACATGTAAACGGTAAATTGAAGCTCTAGACATCAAGATAGAAATTTATATTTATATCCCTATCCTGCTGATTTTTTGTTTTATTTAATGTAGTTCCGCAACATTTCGGAACTCATGAACTTAAACAACGTTTACCGAGGTTTCCTAATGAAAATCATAAGGAAACCTCGGTTAACACTGTTTACGTTCATTACCATCGAAACATTGCAGTACTATTACGGGTCCACAACCTGACATTGTTGGGGGGGGACATTTCAATCAGCCTGTCATATTATTTCCGATGATATTTTCTTCTGTAAATCCATGTATTTCCTCTTTTGTAAAGAGATTTTATTTGCTGTAAGTACTGTACAATGTCTAATGCAATAAACTTGTATTGTATTGTAGTAATTGTATTGTATTTCATTGTGTTAATTGCCATTTTAAAAATTGTCACCCATCATGCAAAAAAACGTAGTACCTAGGAACCCAATTAACAAATATTTGAAAAGGAGACTGTTTAAGTGAAGGTCAACTGCATATATCATTTTAAAAATCCTTTCTTTGGAAGATAAAGTGGTTCTTAGAATAAATCTAGTGCAAAATATATCAATATGAGTGGGCCTGCTCGTCCGCGCAATCTGACTTGGGTCGAAACTATTACGCACAGCCCATATTGGCTCTTTTGGACTTATGGTAAGGATGAGTATCCAAGTTTTGTCGATCTTTTTCAGGGGCTGACGGTATGAACATCGAGAGCCGTTCGCTTATAGATATCAGGCAGCTAGACAAAGAATCAACTTACGGGTTTCAAACATCATATTGCCACCAGCTTTCAGTTCTAACAGCTCGAAACTTCCACAATGCTAGACGGAGAATATTGAGTCCAATCTCGTAATGTATCAATATATATTCGTCTTTGCACTTTATATCCTCCTGACCCGTTTGATCAAGCAGCTGTATTAGAATCTCACTTCGATGTATGATCGCAAAACTATGTGAATTTCTATATTTTATAAGATCTTACAATAATATGTCCAAGTAGATACATTTATATGACTGATATATAATACATACTCAGTGTTTTGTATGAAATAAAATATCTAACGAGGTTGGGAGAATTGATCATTGTCGAGGCTCTGTCGAGACAATTATCAATTCTCAGAACCGAGTTAGAATTTTTTTTCATAAAATACACTAATTGCGTATTATATTTATCTTATAACCTCCTTTTTTCTTGTTTTCGGTGATGTTTCGTACTGAAATGCAAGTTTCTGAGAGTAACCGCATTATCTAATTGTTCTAAAAAATAACTATGTGATATCATGAAAAATATAATACGGGTTTTTATTACACGGATATTCGTATAATCATAAGATAAAAAGAGATTTTTCGCAGAAAGCTTCTACTGTACCATAAGAAATAAATTTGCGTTTCTGTTCTTGATAGCAATACCAAATTCCATATATGAATTAAGGTTCATGTAAAGTGTTTGAGACCCAATTTTAAGGGCATTCATTTCCCAGGAAAAAGCAGTATGTCCAGGAATATTATATATCAAAATGAAGCTATTTATGAGCTCAAGCAGTTGAAAAACATAAGACTGCTATAACTATAGCGGTATAGCAAAAACATTGTGGAAAAGGGTAATTTTGTACAGAACAAGCAACTGCATGACTGTTGGATAAAATTGGCTCATATTTTAACAAAGTCTAGCCTAAAGTACCATCCAGGTAGTGCTACAACCATTGGTATAAAACTCAGCCCCAAAACGTAGTTATGCAAGCAATTTATTTTGACTTATTTTAAACATATATGTCATATATGTCATTCTAATTTTGTAAACGTGTAGGTCTTTTTAGGGTATGGTGTGTTATTACAACATAAATAGACATTAATTGTTTGTATACCTGTAAGGTTGTTTAGCAATATATCAATTTTTATTTCACAGAATGATAAATATATAGTAATATTGTAGATCATTGAATTAAAAAAAAACTATAATTTGAAATAAATCGCAGAAAATATTTCACATTATTATGATGTGATGTTGCACCATACCTTACATCTATTTTGAAAACAGACCAAACCGGTTTGACAAGTATGTTGACAAAATAAATGGAAATTGATTGTTTCAAAAGAGCCTTTTGAGACTGAGTTTTATATCTAAGGTTGTAGCACTACCTGGATGGTACTTCAGACTGTATTTTGTTAAAATACGGGGCAGTTTTATGCAACCGTCATGCAGTTGCTTGTTCTGTACAAAATGACCCTTTTCCACAATGTTTTGACTATACCGCTATAGCTATAGCGGTCTTATGTTGCCTAACTGCTTGTGCTCACGAATAGCTTCATTTTGGTATATAATATACCTGGACATACTGCTTTTTCTTGGCTAATGAAGTGCCCCAAATATTGGGTCTCAAACACTTTACATGAACCTTAAATGAATTTGAAATAGAGATCCGTTGTAAAAAAGTTATACACATTTGACAGTGATATTTAATTGAGTTGACTATCGTACACAATTTATAAAATACCTAGCTTATATTGTACATTCAATATCATTCTCCAACAGCCCTTAGTTGAGAAATTCGCTAAAGTAGTTATCCCTTACGATGAAGAAATTGTTGGTTAGGGCTTATTCGACGAACATGTAAAGAGGTATATCAATATTTTGTGCCTGTTTTTGAGATATTCCCATTTCCAAAGAAATCAACTCCTTTGGTTGTAATTCTTTAGATTGATCAAAAAATCATAATTCAATTTTTAAACATTCTACCATTCCTCGGAATGTACATGCCAAAGGTTGGGTACGACATATAAAATTGATATCGTGCTATTATTTGAAAAGCCGTATGTACGTACAAAAATGTATATAGGCGACAAAAAGAACTAAACATGTATACATCTTAAATCAATTAAATTTTTTATGTGCGTATGTGGTCCACTGAGGAATCGTTTTACAGACATCCTAAATTTATGCCTTATTTTACCCTCTATTTTAGACTGTTACAAAATGGTTATATTCTGGTGTTGTGTGTGTTGGTGTGGTGGAGAACCCCGAGGATAGAGGCCACTGTTAAAGATAGAGTGGGTTTGGTAGGATTTTGACTTATATTATATCTTCGTTGTACTCCATTATTTCCCTTAATTTCCATTTGAAAAGAGAAAGACGCATTGAATGCAAACTCTTTATGCAAATCTCAATACCTTCTGTTCGTTCTATTGACGGCACTTTACTGTTGAAAAATAGTAGTTGGCCGAAAGGGATCGAGATTGCAAGCCTAAAGCGGTTTCATACAATCTGATCATACACTTACATACTACAAAGATAAATCAAACGACAGCAAGATTGTCGAATTTGTATGCCATTTTAGCACTCAAACCTGTCCCAGCGTTGAAATAGCCAAAGAACATTTTGATGCAATTAAAAATGGGTATTTTTATATCTATGATCTTTATCATCTAGTACATGTAGTTTACATAACCATTGCACAAGGGAAAATGGCATATTTTACTGGTGCTAAATAAAAAAACAACATGACTTTGATAAGAAATCTAATTTACATTCATAAGCTTAAAATTTAATTCTAGTAGTATTCATCTGGATTCGTGCGTTCTGACAGGCTGAAAATTGGTTTCATGTCTTAACGAAAGCTATTTCGAGTAAACAAATACATGTAGTTTGTTAGCTTGCGCAAAAATGTAGTCCAAAATATGTCGAATTAAAGACAATCTACACATTTTTACATGTAATATTCAACTTTTAGAGATAATTAAAGTATCTTAACTTAAAATCTTATCACAAGTATGCATGAACCCGCTTCGAATATTCATACAAGGTAAGGTTTTTGGTAACTTACCTCCATTAATACAAGAAAATACATCATTTACAAATGATTTCTCTTAAATGATATTTTGTTTCCTTCGTTTTCAGTTTTTCTTTACAACTGTACAATGGGCTTTCTTCTCTCTTCTGGATGCCATCCTTACATGTAAGATGTGTTTCTATGTAACTTTTTTTCTCACTTTTTCAGTTTTTTTTCTGTGTCTCGAAATATAAATCTTTAATCTTAATCGGATAAGATATAGAAAATCTAGACAACTAAGGCTGTTATTTGATTACATTTTCAAGACACAATAATTGTAATTTGTCCTTAAACCTAAATACACACATAGATAGATAGATAGATAGATAGATAGATAGATAGATAGATAGATAGATAGATAGATAGATAGATAGATAGATAGATAGATAGATAGATAGATAGATAGATAGATAGATAGATAGATAGATAGATAGATAGATAGATAGATAGATAGATAGATAGATAGATAGATAGATAGATAGATAGATAGATAGATAGATAGATAGATAGATAGATAGATAGATAGATAGATAGATAGATAGATAGATAGATAGATAGATAGATAGATAGATAGATAGATAGATAGATAGATAGATAGATAGATAGATAGATAGATAGATAGATAGATAGATAGATAGATAGATAGATCGATCGATCGATCGATCGATCGATCGATCGATGGATGGATGGATGGATGGATGGATGGATGGATGGATGGATGGATGGATGGATGGATGGATGGATGGATGGATGGATGGATGGATGGATGGATGGATGGATGGATAGATAGATAGATAGATAGATAGATAGATAGATAGATAGATAGATAGATAGATAGATAGATAGATAGATAGATAGATAGATAGATAGATAGATAGATAGATAGATAGATAGATAGATAGATAGATAGATAGATAGATAGATAGATAGATAGATAGATAGATAGATAGATAGATAGATAGATAGATAGATAGATAGATAGATAGATAGATAGATAGATGGATAGATAGATAGATAGATAGATAGATAGATAGATAGATTTGTTTCGGTAAAACAGATCATACAACAATCAAGTAGTACAATAAAGCGATAAATGCGTTGATGCAATCACACTTTAAATGGCGAATTACGTAACAATATTAAAATACATTCGTAAAAACATTGTTACGATCTAAAACTTGAACAAAGAAACAAGCCTTTCAAAGAGCTATACTACCCATTAAATGACCCCAAACCAAGGATAACATGATAAAGAGACAACTCTTATTTCCATCGTGGTCCACAAAATAATGTATGCATGAGCAAACTAAAGATCTGCAGGATTATTGATTGAAAGTCAATTTCATTTAATTGTACATTGTTGTACATGCATACGGTTATTCAAACATCTGTTATTTAGAATTATATGCAAATGTCATCTCACATTGTAAAAAAGTTTTTCCATGAAGCTTTTGAATGTCGTCTGTTTTCCATTGCAGTCCCGAAAGAGTTGAAGGTCATACAAAAAGAACGGACATACAAACTATATAAAACATCGGCGTATTGTATAGCCAAGACCGTCAGCGAGTTTCCATTAGCCATATTACAGCCATGTCTGTATCTAGTGGTTATATATTGGGTGGCCAATCTGAATAATGTAACAGCCTTTATTGGATCCCTGGGAGTACTAATTATTGATGTAATAGCTGCTCAGGTAACTAAAATGGTGATAAGATTCGTTATACAAGACTGATTCGATTCAAGTGCACATGCAAAGCGGGGTAAAATATTTGCACTATTTTGTAATCCTTAACGCTGGGCTGGCTTAACAGTCACGGGACAAGTGCAAAATCCAAATTTGCAATGTAGAATAAGTACCTTTTCTCAAATGTTGGATTATCAAGAAATAACGGTAATTTACCACTTGTTAATTTCACTGCAAAACCAGTGTTTTATTAAGAAATAATACCCTGCTTTCGTTGATTTCATTGATTTCACCCTATTTAGTCTATGCGATATTATTTTGTCTAATTTTTGCATAAAACAAAGAATGATTGTTTGCGTTTTTTGTGCTTTCCTTAAATCTTTCAACTCGTGAATTATTAACGCTATATTTTCACGAGTAGCTTAGCCACTCGTGACAGTATAGATTCTGTTGGTCACTCGATCACTGGTAAATCAATTTATTTCCTTAAATTAACTGTTTTCTGGGACTAAACTCATATGGACAAAAATAACTTCAGCTGTCATGTCCGTCATGCCAAAAAAAATCATGTACCTCGTAGAAAGCACAGAAAACGGGCCCGACATTTCATTTGCGAAAGAAATGCAAGTAGAATGGTCAATCTTAATGTGGATTTCAGACGAAGATTTTGCCTTTTGCTATTTTCCATTTATTCAAATGAAACTACAAACCGTTTTTTTTTTTGTTATATTTAAAATTTGTTTTCCTGGGGGAATGAAAGGAAGAGACGATACATGAAACGCAAATCTTTGATTATATTGTTATCGTTTTTACACTTTCATGAAAACTAATGAAACAACAACAAAATATCCTCTTCATTTCTTGTAATTAAAAGAAGTTACAGTAAAATGGTTAGTTTATGAATGTATTTTATATCTTTATAGAGTGTTGGACTATTTCTCGGGGCAGCCCTTAATCCTCCATGGACCGTGCTCATGGTTCCCTTGGGTCTTCTGTCTATGATGTTATGGGGTAAGTATGACCGATACAACCCTTATGGTTGTATGTCCGTCTGTCTGACTATCTTCCTATCTATCAACAACATGTCTGTGCATTAGAGATTAGAAATAAACGAAAATGATTTAGTGAAAAATGCCAATCGAGTTTGCTTTTTAACGAAATTATAAAATAAATAAGCATTTGATAATTCTTATATCGCAAGGAAAAGGACAGGTAATACAGATTCATGAGCGTACCGTAATGCGTTTCCAGCACTTTCGTATGTGCTTGTTGCAGAGAGCAACTGAACACTCTTGACAGTCATTTTTGAAGTACTCGTGTATGGATATATCGTTGATTTCGTGGTAAATTCAAACACTATAGTATTTTATTTATTCTTTTTTATTAAGTCGTAAATAATACGCCATGATAAATACTTATAAAGAAACGCTTTGAATTTCTTTTAAGTTTAATTCTTACAACTTGAAGGAAAATATGAAAGTGTGTTGAGGCAGTTGAAACAGACCTACACTTCTGATTTTTGCATTGAGGTTCTATAAGAAATATATGTACAGTTAAGAACATCGTGAAATTGACGAGATTTAGGAATGATATTGGAATAAAATTGAATGAGTGTGTGGAGCGAGTTTGGAATGAAGTTAAAGTGAGGTTATCCAATCTCGCCAATTTTGTTCAAGATGAACAAAATTAAAAATATTTATTACCTTCTTTTAATAAAATATACGAACTTTTCCGTTTGCGTGTCTTCATGGACCAATCAGACACCTTAACAGTCATACCAGCCAATCAAATCGTAAAATAAGTTGATCAAATTGAATTAAATGTTGATCGCCTTTAACGATTTCAAAATGTTTTCTATCAATTATGGAGCGTTCTTTATCTTCTTTAGTGAGTGTTTTGAATGAATGAAAGGAGTGCTGAGAGAATGATTTGATAGGAATGCATGTCAATTTCACGATATTCTTAACTGTAGGCGTTACCTTTTTACGTTTTAGGTGGCGCCTTCAGTACTCCACCAAAATGGCTGCAATGGGGAAAGTATGCATCCTTCTTCACCTACGGCCTGAATGCTTTTATAGCTTTGGAGTTTACAGATGCTGATCCCATAAGGTAAGTTGAAAATATGAATGAATAAGCAGAAATCAAAACAACTCTTTTTCTACCTACCAGGATATGCATTTCAGTTTCATGATTCCGTTTTGATATTAACGTTTGGTATTTAATTTATTTTATTTTTTTATGGGGGGGGGGGGGGGGCGTTGATTTTCCGGGGTTCTTTAGAATTATCTTCATTTTAATTAAAATTTTTATGAATAAATGTTTATGCTAATGATAATGAAAACTAGTTAGATAATTAAAATTTTTTTTTTCTTTTTTCAGGCGTTTAGATTTGAACTACTAAATAATTTGAAAAAAAATCTATGTTTTATTTGCAGATGTTCTGCGAAGAGTATGGTTCCAATGTGCAACTCTTTCGATCCATCAACCAACTCTACCATCACACATTTTCCATCGGAAGCAATTTTGATGGCGCAAAATATCACGTGGTCTGCAATGGATAATTCCATGGTTTTGATTGGTGTAGCGGTGATCACGCGAGTACTGTGGTACATTGTGTTACGAATCAGAAGAGAATGACTGGAGAATTCTTAGATACCTTTATTGGATGCCATGAATTTAAAAACTGAATAAAGTCAACTAAATAGAACGCATTATAGTTGTGTTTACTTTAAAATTGAGAATTTCTGAAAGAACGTGTCCTTAAAAGCAAGCGATACACATGACTGGCAAAAATATAGATGTTATTTCAAATCAGTCATTTCGTTACAGATTGCAGTGCGTGAAATTAAATGTTTTTAAAAAGTATTGTAAATATTTCTTAATGTTAATTTGGTTGAAATTTGAATGGACAATTCAGATGTGAGATTATTACAAATCTTGTGTAACGGGTGATGTAATTATATTAAATCTTGCATGTTTTTTTTTTTTTTTTTTAATTTGAGAGAAGAAGTCCAGGAGGCACTCATAGACATACATCTTGCCACATGTTTGATATGAAAATAGAAAGGATGCAGGAAATCAGGAAAAAAATCCAACAGAGGAAAAGGAATGAAACTAAAACATGTAATCTTTGTTGCTACGCATCCCAAATTGAACCTCGATGCAACCCTATCCTAAGGCAGTATTCAATATGGACATTGGCGCAGATTTAATGCAAGGCTGGGGTACTGGCCAAATAGAAATCGGCGACGTCGACACGCCAGCGATATCGGTACAAAAAAGTAATCATGCAGTCACACAAAACTGCCGACGTTGCGATGTCTTAATTCTTAGACAGTGATGATACAAAAATTACATAGTCGATTAAACATTGTATGCCGAAAATAAGCCGGCGATTCCTCGCCGACTAGTTGCAGATACGAAACAGAATTTAAAAAGTCAGAAAAGACTAAAAAAAAAGGTATGCGTTGAAGGTTGAAGAGGATAATATGTTTTTTTTAAAGATAAGTGCATAAAGATTTGTTTCTATGGAAACTTTGTCTTGGCGCGATCTCAACGGTGTATGTTTTTTAAAGTTCTATTAAGAATTTACGTTACCATGACGTAGTTAAAATGACGATTTCGCGCGTTTTTCACAAATGACCCAACACCATCTTAAACGCTTACCGGGATCGTATTTAAGACGAATAAATAAAATGGAAAACACCAAAATGACGCCAAATGAATTGTGAACAATAATATGTAAAAAGGAAAGACTTATATTCAACGATAGAAACATGTCATTGAATCAAAGTTAAATTTTCAAAAATTTGCGGCCAAAAAAAAGCGTTAAACTTATTTTTCAAAAAACTTGCCCGATGAAATTTGTCTGAAATTTGATATTTCTTTTTCCTATTTTCGTTTTATATGGTCGCATCTTAATGTGAAGTTTCACCGTACGGAATTTCTTCAATAAGGGATCAAAGTTCATTACCCAAAGTCGAAATTTGGAATAAGACAAACGCAATTCGTCGAAAAATTCGCTAAATTCTTTTGATATACTTCACTAGAAGTATCTTTAAGATTTCTGTATATAGAAAAAGTAATCACCGAAAAGATTTTTCATTTTCTTATAAATATTCATTCGGATTTGAAATGATATTACTCCGCCCACAAATAGTATTTAACGTGCTTATTAATAGTAACGTCATAACGTCGAGCTTGCGATAAAACTTACAAAAATCAGTGTTCATTCATAGCGACGTCGAAAGTGAATGAAAGTGTGTTGAGGCAGTTGAAACAGACCTACACTTCTGATTTTTGCATTGAGGTTCTATAAGAAATATATGTACAGTTAAGAACATCGTGAAATTGACGAGATTTAGGAATGATATTGGAATAAAATTGAATGAGTGTGTGGAGCGAGTTTGGAATGAAGTTAAAGTGAGGTTATCCAATCTCGCCAATTTTGTTCAAGATGAACAAAATTAAAAATATTTATTACCTTCTTTTAATAAAATATACGAACTTTTCCGTTTGCGTGTCTTCATGGACCAATCAGACACCTTAACAGTCATACCAGCCAATCAAATCGTAAAATAAGTTGATCAAATTGAATTAAATGTTGATCGCCTTTAACGATTTCAAAATGTTTTCTATCAATTATGGAGCGTTCTTTATCTTCTTTAGTGAGTGTTTTGAATGAATGAAAGGAGTGCTGAGAGAATGATTTGATAGGAATGCATGTCAATTTCACGATATTCTTAACTGTAGGCGTTACCTTTTTACGTTTTAGGTGGCGCCTTCAGTACTCCACCAAAATGGCTGCAATGGGGAAAGTATGCATCCTTCTTCACCTACGGCCTGAATGCTTTTATAGCTTTGGAGTTTACAGATGCTGATCCCATAAGGTAAGTTGAAAATATGAATGAATAAGCAGAAATCAAAACAACTCTTTTTCTACCTACCAGGATATGCATTTCAGTTTCATGATTCCGTTTTGATATTAACGTTTGGTATTTAATTTATTTTATTTTTTTATGGGGGGGGGCGTTGATTTTCCGGGGTTTTCTGAAATAAGCCTTTAGAATTATCTTCATTTTAATTAAAATTTTTATGAATAAATGTTTATGCTAATGATAATGAAAACTAGTTAGATAATTAAAATTTTTTTTTTCTTTTTTCAGGCGTTTAGATTTGAACTACTAAATAATTTGAAAAAAAATCTATGTTTTATTTGCAGATGTTCTGCGAAGAGTATGGTTCCAATGTGCAACTCTTTCGATCCATCAACCAACTCTACCATCACACATTTTCCATCGGAAGCAATTTTGATGGCGCAAAATATCACGTGGTCTGCAATGGATAATTCCATGGTTTTGATTGGTGTAGCGGTGATCACGCGAGTACTGTGGTACATTGTGTTACGAATCAGAAGAGAATGACTGGAGAATTCTTAGATACCTTTATTGGATGCCATGAATTTAAAAACTGAATAAAGTCAACTAAATAGAACGCATTATAGTTGTGTTTACTTTAAAATTGAGAATTTCTGAAAGAACGTGTCCTTAAAAGCAAGCGATACACATGACTGGCAAAAATATAGATGTTATTTCAAATCAGTCATTTCGTTACAGATTGCAGTGCGTGAAATTAAATGTTTTTAAAAAGTATTGTAAATATTTCTTAATGTTAATTTGGTTGAAATTTGAATGGACAATTCAGATGTGAGATTATTACAAATCTTGTGTAACGGGTGATGTAATTATATTAAATCTTGCATGTTTTTTTTTTTTTTTTAATTTGAGAGAAGAAGTCCAGGAGGCACTCATAGACATACATCTTGCCACATGTTTGATATGAAAATAGAAAGGATGCAGGAAATCAGAAAAAAAATCCAACAGAGGAAAATGAATGAAACTAAAACATGTAATCTTTGTTGCTACGCATCCCAAATTGAACCTCGATGCAACCCTATCCTAAGGCAGTATTCAATATGGACATTGGCGCAGATTTAATGCAAGGCTGGGGTACTGGCCAAATAGAAATCGGCGACGTCGACACGCCAGCGATATCGGTACAAAAAAGTAATCATGCAGTCACACAAAACTGCCGACGTTGCGATGTCTTAATTCTTAGACAGTGATGATACAAAAATTACATAGTCGATTAAACATTGTATGCCGAAAATAAGCCGGCGATTCCTCGCCGACTAGTTGCAGATACGAAACAGAATTTAAAAAGTCAGAAAAGACTAAAAAAAAAGGTATGCGTTGAAGGTTGAAGAGGATAATATGTTTTTTTTAAAGATAAGTGCATAAAGATTTGTTTCTATGGAAACTTTGTCTTGGCGCGATCTCAACGGTGTATGTTTTTTAAAGTTCTATTAAGAATTTACGTTACCATGACGTAGTTAAAATGACGATTTCGCGCGTTTTTCACAAATGACCCAACACCATCTTAAACGCTTACCGGGATCGTATTTAAGACGAATAAATAAAATGGAAAACACCAAAATGACGCCAAATGAATTGTGAACAATAATATGTAAAAAGGAAAGACTTATATTCAACGATAGAAACATGTCATTGAATCAAAGTTAAATTTTCAAAAATTTGCGGCCAAAAAAAAGCGTTAAACTTATTTTTCAAAAAACTTGCCCGATGAAATTTGTCTGAAATTTGATATTTCTTTTTCCTATTTTCGTTTTATATGGTCGCATCTTAATGTGAAGTTTCACCGTACGGAATTTCTTCAATAAGGGATCAAAGTTCATTACCCAAAGTCGAAATTTGGAATAAGACAAACGCAATTCGTCGAAAAATTCGCTAAATTCTTTTGATATACTTCACTAGAAGTATCTTTAAGATTTCTGTATATAGAAAAAGTAATCACCGAAAAGATTTTTCATTTTCTTATAAATATTCATTCGGATTTGAAATGATATTACTCCGCCCACAAATAGTATTTAACGTGCTTATTAATAGTAACGTCATAACGTCGAGCTTGCGATAAAACTTACAAAAATCAGTGTTCATTCATAGCGACGTCGACGTAATTCTTACTGAGGTCATAGATCAGCAACACTTGTGTTAGGTAAACTCATGTGTACCGCGAAGATCTCGGTGTATTGGAATGAAATTCCTTAAAGGCTATTAAATACGTCTGGGAATTTTGATCGCAAATTAATCAAATTAAAGATAGAAAATTAATAGGTGTAATTTGAACGTCAATTTCATAGATTAGACGTCATAATGTCAAACTTAAGATCTATATTATAAAAAATCTGTGCGGTGAAAGTTTTTTAAACTTTCCCTGTTAACCAAACAAGAATTTGAGAAAATAGTATCAAAATTTGAAAAAAATCATCGGGCCAATTTTGTTAAAAGCGAGATTTTTGGAACAGTAAAAAATGTGAATATTGATTTCAATCCACTCACATGTCTATATATATTGGATCATAGAATTTTATATAGCATTTGGGTTATGACCATTCATTAAGCTTCATTTTAGTGCAATTGGCGGAACGAAAACGTCTTGGATTAAATCGCACTGCGCATTTAAATGGGAATAGGGTCGTTTGTAAAAAGCGCGCCAAATTCTTGAATTTCATAACGTCATGGAAACATTATTTCTAAATTAAAAAGCAAAAAATATACGTCGTTGAGATCGCATTAATATAGAGATTATATATATACCAAAAAATATTCACTTCTTTCAAAAAGCGCTATTGTCCTTTTCCACCTTAATCGGTCTATTAGTCGTCGATTTTATCACCGATTCGATTAGAAGACGTCGCCGACGCGTCGGCGACGTTGAAATCTAGTTAGTGTATAAGTAATAAGGCTTGGAGCCGCGTTGATGAAAGAAAACAGAATAAGAAGAGATGTTAAAATTGCACGCAACTAGCAAATAAATACATCACCAAAATGATATTCCAGCCAATTATTTGAGGACAAACCTGTAAAAGATACAAAGACAGACATCTGATCGTCTTTGTTCGAGAGATCTACAATCAATCTGGTCGAGTATGGTTTGAAACACTGTATGAATGATCAAAGTTCTGAAGGGTCCAGCACAAAACTAGTATTTGATTTTTTTCCAGCTGAATAGATTTTTTTCTCTGATATACGGGTCCCACACTAGAGACGAGCAATCTAACCGATAAAGGGCGGACCTTTGATGACAACACGTCAGGAATGTAGTTCATAGATGAGAAATAGGGTCTGTCCCAGGACCGATCCATGGGATACCACTGTCAAAGTCATTCGGAAAATTCCCAAGTATCCTCACCCTCGAGCCCCACTGTCCGTGATCTGTCACCGAGAAAGGTACGAATTCACGCTAGGGTGTTTCCTCTTATACCATACTTATGCAGTTTCAAAAGCTTTGGAAAAGTAGAATACTTTCGTGTTGTCAAAAGCCTTGAAAAATCCAGTAGCGAATTTGCAAATAAAGCGAAATCTTTTTCGAGAAAAAGAACAAGATTGAACGTGGCATTGTTGTAAAGTAGACTGCTAAACCTTTCAATCTACGGTAGTTTTGTACAACTTTGATCTACGGTTTAATGATAATACGACGTAAAACACGCACGTTAGATTTTCTAATTACGACTCGGTCTAACCCTGGCAAGAACAACATTTTATGAATAAAAATAGTTCATATTTGAATATAGTATCCATCCTATTTTGAATTGATTTTTCTTGAAAAGTAAAAGGGGTCAACATAACGTTGTTTCAGATGTTCTGCCAAACGTCGTTAAAACGTGTCCTGATGAACCCTTAAATTCAGAAAAAGGATGTTGTGCTTCATAAACAATGCCTAATTGTTTTAGAAATACAAGTTTCTTTTATCTAAAAATGAAAGAAAACGTCTTAATTTCAGGATCCAACAACAAACATGTAAAAAAATGAAAATAAAAAATAAAACGTATGCCTGAAGGAAAATAACGTTTCTGAAAGGCAACCAAATTTTTAACATCTTTTTTAATGTTTTCCTATCGGGTTATTAATACAGAAAAGCTCTCGTGCTAAACTTTACAATGCTTTGTCGATTGCGGCATGAAAAAAAACCGCCATAAACGTCGTTGGGTCTAAATCAATGTCATTTGTGATGCAATGCCGGTGAAAACAGTCCCTTTTTGAAAAGATAGGGCCTATATTGCTTAGCAATATTTTCAAAACATTATCTTTCAAATTAAAAGCTTTATTTAACAAAACAAAAGCGATTGAATGGAGTTTAACGGCGCTTTCAACACTTTTTCAGTTATATCGCGGCGGCTGGAGCACCTAACAATAGCTTCTTGGTATTTCGTTCACCAGTACAACCATCACATCCTTTCCTAGCCTCCAGTTGTATCTCACATTACGATTATCAACCCATTGGTAAGAGACAAATAGTCGAAAAGAATGAGTGCCGCCGTCAGGGATCGAACCTGGGACGTCAAGATTGACAGTCCGACGCGCTACCAACTGCGCTATGACGGCGGCTAAAGAGACTGATAAAGGGTCACTCAAGGATCAATCTATTTGGTTGAATTTGGTTGATATCGAACAATTGGTTTCTGAGAAAAGTCACCTGTTACTATATAAGGAAATAAGTCTTGTCTTCTACAGCCATGATTTTCAACCGATTATTGTTTAAAGGAATCTGATAGAGGGTCATCCAAGGATTATTCCTGTGAAATTTGATTATAATCCATCCAGAACTTTATGAGAAGATTTTTAAAGTAAAAGTTTATAGACGGACGGACGCAAGCACGCACGGTCGCACGGTCCTCGGAAAACCCGCCATGGCAATAGCCAGCTGGCATATCAGCCAGTGGAGCTAAAAACTGTTCTTAAGAGTTTTCACCAGTGTTTTCTAATTAAATTTTGGTTAAGCTTCTTTTCCTGTGATGCTTGGCAGATCGGACTCATTTTCAGAAGTAAACTGATGCTTCTGGTGGTCTAATCATATTTACCAATTTTGAAGACAATCGAATAACTAGAGCTGCTTGAGCAGCTGACTTGCTCCACAGGCCCGAATGTACTGATATGGTGAGAATTCAAGTGAATGAAAGTATGAATGATTTAAATAATTTGTTAATTTTATTTCAAGTAAATAAGGGTTTCTAAGTGTCACTTGCTGACAATAGGCCACCAAAGGAACATTCCAGTGAAATTTGGTTGATATCTATCAGATTCTGAGAAAACGATTCTCAACGTTTCCACTATATAACATTTAGAGAAATGACCTCCGCCAAAAAATACATATTTTCCATCTGATCTCAATATTTTTTGTAAACTGGTAAAGGGTCACTCAATGATCATTCCAATTAAAGTTTTTTGCAGACTGATAATAGGTCACTAAAGGATCATTCCAGTGAAATTTGGTTGATACCCATCAATAAGGTTCCGAGAAAAGTCACTTTTACTATATTTGGAAATTGGCTTTGCCCATTAAATCCATGTTTTTTAATTGGATCAAAATTTCTTGAAAACTTTTATAGAGGGTCACCCAAGGATCATTCCTGTGAAGTTTGGTTGAAATTCATCAAGTAGTTCCTGAAGAGAAGATTTTCAAAGTAAAAGTTTACGACCAGATGCACAGACACACGGCAGACACAGCACAATGACAATAGCCCCAGTGGCCTTCCGTCAGTGGAGCTAAAAGTGTGGACTTTAGAGCGTTAACAAGCAAACGCTGGATGGGAAAACCAGTATCACACTAGCTCTTCTGACCTTTGGTGCATTTTCAAATGGCACATCCACTTAAAATGCAGAACAATAGTGCTGAGCTAATCCATCCATACATAATTTTATTCTAGAATGTGTAAAAAAGTGTTAACATTGTGTAATGAAATTAATTTTTCAGCAAATAGTAACAATTTAATTTCGCAGCTTTTTATAAGCTTCCGCATATGGTAGTCCTGTCCCTGAATTTGAGGGTAAATCTTAACATTTAAACTTCAAGAAATTAAATAAGGTACGAAGAGACTTTGTTGGTTTCATGGAGGTATGAAACAAAAATCCTAATCACACTCATGTATGAATCCGCTTTGCATTTTCATACTGTGAAATAAGGTTTTAAGTTTCATATCTCCATGAAATCAACAAATATTCTCTTAATCTCTTAAATGTAAGAGTTATGCTATGTACAAGATCAATTTTAACCTTTAACCTTGACCTTGGAACTATCTGAATTTTTCTTTCAAATAGCATTTTTAAGACGGAAAACAAATTATTGTACCAAGTTGTTTTGAAATCTATCCATGAATATGGGAGTAAATGTCAGGACAAAAACCGACAGATTGACTAAAGGACAGATGGAGAATCACACAAACACACACCGAGCTTTCATTGTAACAACTTTGTCTCGCATATCAAAAACTGGATGACAAAAATGTATGTAGGGTTATCCCCCTTGAAAGTAATGGTTGCTCTTATGACAGAGAATACACATCGAGGGGTCAGCCCAACACTATTGTAAGTGCCTGTAAATACATAGGCACTTACAATAGTGTTGCACTGACCCCTTGACATGCTAAGTTTCAAGCAGATATAGCCAAAGTTAAAGTATGTTGCACTACCAAATTGCCTACTGAACTGGAGTCATGACATCTAAAATCCATGCATACTTATGTACATACAACCTATTGGTGAGAGACAGTTGGAAGGATGAGTGCTGCTATCGGGGATCAAACTTTGTTTATTTGAATGGGTTTTTTCGCAACTTTCAACAATATTACAGCTATATCGCAGCGGCATGCCCACCTAACAATGGATTCCTAGTATTTCTCTCATCATATCCTTTTCCTAGCCTCCAGCTGCTTTCTTGAACAGGTTTAGGATAATCAACCTATCAATGAGAGACAATAGTTGGTAGAGTGAGCGCCGCCAGGCCTCAAACTTTGTTTCTTTGAATGGGGTTTTACGCCACTTTGGATTCCTGGTATTTCTCACACCAGTACCACAATCACATCCTCTCCTAGCCTCAAACTACTATCCCACATAGGTCAATGATTATCAACCCATGGGTGGGAGACAAATAGTCAGAAAAGATGAGAGCCGCTGGGGATCAAACCTCGGACCTCTAGATAGACAGTCAGATGCGCTACCAACTCTGCTATGATGGCTGAAAGTGGATAATGAAATTGAAAAATTTGTATACAGTATATGTTTCTCTTTCAATTTAGCAATCTAGGAGATTCAGACATTGTCATGGTGTATTCACTGCACTCTGGAAATATTTAGATTGCATAAGAGCGCAGTCGCACTGCCCCTTGTGTAATAGGCTTTTTTTCTAAACTAGCCTTGTGAATAAATTCATTCTCAATTCTCCCTCGGACAAAACAAAACTAACAACTCTTTCGTTATGCATTAACGCAAGATAAATTTAATATTGGTAACACTTAATAAATATGTGCTCATATGGCTTAGCAAAATATGAATTTTGAAATACATAAGATCTATCAATAATTACAGTAAAAGCTGTGCTCTCAGACGGAGTAAAAAGGTTAGTATAATATTAGATTTATACATTTCACAAAATTGTTATCATATTGGTGTCAAGTTGACCCCCGCCAAGATTTGAACTCAGAACTCCTGGGTATATTGCACCCAGACATTTTACCTTTAAACTACAAGAGTATTAAGCACCAAATAAAGAATAACAATGTTTGTAACTTACATAAATCTAATATATTTTTTTCTAAATTCATGTTTCCTTCAAAATTCAAGATGAGTCTTGTATGACATCACGCCTAAATTTAAAAAAAAAACACCCTTACTATGTAATCACATTATGATCCCCTTTAAGGTACATGTATTTGTATGTATATATTTACTGTTCATTAATATCATAAATGGTTAAAAGCCTGACAAATTATTTATTCAACCCTTATCTAGAAAGTCATAAAAAAATAAGTATCCCATGAAGAATGTTTTTATTAATTTTCTACAATGTTTCAAATATGATTTATCATTATGTTGCTAAAAAGCATTGTAAGTACTGCACATTCACAATGGAAACAGATGTTGTTTTTTTTAACATTTTAACTAAGGTGCTTAAAGAATGGGAAAAAAGAAGAGAGAAGAAGGCCTATCCTTAAAAATATTGGATATCCAAACTGTTTTTTGGCTTAAAAGTGTAAACTTGGCTTATTGTATTGGACAATATTACTTTTTAACTTTTCAAAGGAGACAGAAGAACTTTGGAGCTTTTAACAGAGAAATAAATCTAACAATGCTAAGGAATACATATTTAAAGAATTGTTATTCCCTTTCAATAAAAACAAAAACCTTAATACTACTATAAAACATCTAATACAGTCATACTACCACAAAAGGCAATCAAAATATTGTAAATACAGCGTGATTAAAAAGTTTTCGTTAGCTTACCAAGAATATTGTATTATCACAAAATTTTCTTTCTTCATTTAGGATGAAAACCTTTTAAAATCATACCCAACTTTGCATATGCAATTGCATGGAAAAGTGGGCATCATTTGCAAAAGTCTGCAAACATCCTAGCATACTGATAGCCTGCAGTCATCTAATCGATGATACATCAATGATATAATGAATACAAGGAGAGGTGACAAAAAGTCTTCAGATTCTACACTCGTTAAGGTAGTGGACCCGTAATAGTTCCGTGGCATTTCGGCACCCATGAGCTTTCACAATGTTGACAGAGGTTTCTTAATGAAAATTATTAGGAAGCCTCAGTAAACACTGTTCAAGTTCATTACTTCCAAAACGCTGCAGAACTATTACAGGTCCACTACCTTAATCATACAATAAAAGTAAGTAAAAAATAAACATGCAACTAACTTAACAAGTGCTTGTCATAGGATACCCTATTTCCCCTAATGAGAACTTCTACAGTGATATAACAATGTAATATCTTCTGAAACTTTATATTGAATTTTACAATGAAATGGAGTCAAATGACAACATTTGTTAATAATTTAAATAACTATCTGAAATGATAAGTTAAATACTTTTTAGACTGAAAGTTCAAAGAAGTTAGATGTGGTCATGGTATCCAGTCTGTATTTCATAGCTTCATGTCGATGGTACACAAAGGTCATTTTGTCCTTGGTTTAAACTTTATGTCAACTTTTAGACTTGAAAGAGCATCAGTCAAAGTCAAAGACATAAGTTGCTCTAGAGTCTCAGTTGTCAAAGAGAAGGAAACAGTCACTACAAATTAAAAGGACTTCAATATTTTAAATTGTTGCAATAACATAGGATGTGTTTTGTGTGGACGAAACAATGGTCAAATTATAAATATTACAATAACCATGTCATTTTAAAGGGAGTGTGTGTGTGTCAGGCTGGGTATAATAACTACAACTCATTCATAAGTGTGTATTGGGAGGGGGAGAGGGGGTAGAGGTGTGTGTGTGAGGATGGGGGGGGGGGGGGTAACAACAGTCAAGTCAAATTATAATAATAACTACATCATTCACTTCATTCAGAGGAGGAGGGGTGGGGCAAAAACAAACTATAACAATAACTACATCATTCATAAGAACCTAGTTAATAGAAATAAGATATCAAATTTTAATTTCATATTGATGGCTCAGCACACAACTGCACTCCATTAGTTACACTACGTGATAAGATAATGTTTGGTCAAAGTGCCTAGAAGAATATGGTTCTAGGCACTTTGAATAAATACAGTCACCTATTGATCAATAGGATTTTGGTCAAAATTAGAGCATTCCTTTAATGTTACTAAAAGAAACGCACTAATTTTAGCCTCATTATATCCATTTTATGATACTTGTTTAACATACAGATATTTATCTCATATTTCTATTAATAATTTTCAAACTTAGTTACATTTTGATGGCTCAGTACATAACTGCACTGAGCCTTCGATTTAGCCCTTAAATATATTGTTATCATTTATTTTATCTATTTAGATTATTGAGAATTAAATATATTGTTATCATTTACTTTATCTATTTAGATTATTGAGAATTAAATATATTGTTATCATATACTTTATCTATTTAGACTATTGAGAATTCAGTTATTTTAATCATTATTATTACTATTTTAGATTTGATATTATTACTTTTGTTTTAATCATTTAGTTAGATTTTATTACAGAACTAATCATTGAGATACTTATGAAATGATGTAGTTGTTTAAAAAAAAGAAGGTTTCTACAAAAACTGGAAAGCAGATAAAATAGAATTTACAGTAGATAGTGAGATTAAGTCATTTCAACCATCAGCGACAGGTCTCAGTGAAACTCCGAATGTTAGAAGAAGGGTGCGGTGTAAGTAGAGGTAACTTGTGGACAAGATCATCCCCCTCCCTTTCTGAATATTTATGAATTTCTTTTATAGTGGTCTCTAATCATTTCTAAGGATGAATTATGAGTACCGGTAATATTATTTCCAGCACTGGTCAGTCATAATCAAAATTTAATTTTTGAAACTTTCTTTGCTGGTAAATATAAATATATGCACCATATTTCTTTCCATCAAATCCATTTGTTTGATGACCTTGAAGTAGACAATAAGCACAACTTTTATGCATCAAAATTCGGGTCAAATGAATGTTTCTTTTTTATGAGTTTTTCATAAAAAAGGAACATTCATTTGACAGAATTATGCAAAATAATATAAAACAAGAGCTGTCACTGTAAGATGACAATGCCCCCGACACCGCTTTGATTTAGAAGTTATGGCCAATGTTAAAGTTTTTGGACGGAATGACGGACGGACGGACAGACGGACGGACAGACGGACGGACAGACGGACGGACGGACGGACAAGTCAAATTTATTATGCCTCCCTATCGGGGGCATAAAAAATCTTTTCAAGAACGGGGTAAAGAAAGTAATCCATGACAAACACAAAACTAACTTAAAATCAAATTTCTAACTAGTTCAATAAGACAACAATTCTCCAGGAGAATTTTAAGAGATAAAGGGAGTATTTTAATAATTCACCGAAGAATGAAACTGAAAAAGCTTATCACTGTACTAATACACAATGGATTTGTACATTAGAGTAATTAGGTTTTAAGTTTCATACCTCTGTGAATCAAAAAACCCTCTTTATATCTTAAAATTCAATACCAAAAAGCAAACATGTAAAGATTTCTAAATAGCGAGACAGATTACTTTTGGAATACTTTGTGTGCAAGTTTACATAAAAAAGAAAATTCAAAAATTATATTGAGAAATAAAAATGATTTCCCAGCCAAGCAGAAAACAAAAACCCTGATAAGCACAACTAACATTAAAACTATTAAAAAGGGTATATATTAATATAAGCATTTACCAAAGTTTTGTGTGAATTATAAAAAAAAAATAAATTAATACTGTATAACTTTTTACTAAAACTTGAAAAGGGAAAATCTTACAATTTAATTAAATTGAAATAGGATATTGAATAACAAGTTTTCTAAATTATAAGTAGAATTCGCTATTGTGACTCATCGATCATATACAATTGTATTGTAATCACAAGTCACTATAGCCTATTTGAGTTATAGTGCTCTTCCTATATAGAAAAATTTCATAGCTTGAAAAACAAGATGTGTTTGTGAAACACGAATGCCCCCATAACAGCATTTTTTTTAAAGTTTGACCTTGACAGATGACCTTGTCACATGACCTTGACCTTGTCACATGACCTTGACTTTGGTGTACAGCTTTGTATGTCAAACTTTTGGAGAAAAGGCAAAGGTTAAGTTTGCGGACAGTTGGACGGACAGACAGACAGACAGACGGACATGAGTATAACAATATGCCCCCGATCTCTCGATACGGGGGCACAAAAATGTAAAAATCAACAAAATTCATGTGTTGCATTTTGAAACTAGTAAGTACCAAACTATTGCAAATGTTTATAATTTTATAGACACTTACTGTAGTATTGTACTGACCCTCAAAATGGATATTGCTACATTTAGAGCTCTGATCATTATTTAGAACAGAAAAAAATAGGCAAATTGTGTTTACAGCTTAAATCTGGCTGTAGATACAGCATTTTGGTCTTTACAACTCGAAAAATTTCTTTTGGGGTGTTATATCATATTATTCCTCCAGTTATAAGTAATACTGCAGGGAAAATAAATATAGTAACATCTCCAAAATAATTAAAAAAATTAACAAAAAGAACATGAAGAGGATTTCAGGCTGCCCAGCACATTTTGTACTTATATATATTTTTTTCACCATAAAATATAGGAAGTCATCTAAAAATATGAGAAAAATAGGAAATAAAAGGCCCAGTAAAATTAATATACTAGTACTATTTTCTTAAATATATATATAGGTAATATATGGTCTAATATATAGAGGAAGATTTTTCTGGCCTCCACCTCGATCCCCTTACAGCCAGCCATTTATATCACCATCCCTTTATCAACCTCCTTTATTGCTAAAATGATCATTTATCAATTATGTATTTATTAATACAAAACAGATCACCTACATTAAAGGATAACTGAAAATGAGCACAGTCCTTTTCTCTGTTTGCATACAATGCATCATGTAGTAAAAGCAACCAAAAGTACAACTGCTTCAAATCAAGGAATCAAAAACAAATACTGTCAACTAAAAAGTAGACTGTGATTGCTTTCAGTCAATAATTGCTTGTCCGCTAGAAGATTTATGGTATTTGAATGAACAAACTTGTTTATTACAAAATAAATGTTTCTGTCTGACAAGTAAAGGAAATAAAGTGCAAGGTCTAATAAATAGAGGAAGATTTTTCTGGCCTCCACCTCCCCTTACAGCCAGCCTTTTATATCACCAACCCTTTATTAACCTCCTTTACTACTAAAATGAACATTTATCAATGATGTATTTATTAATACAAAACAGATAACCTACATTATTGTAAAGGAAATAAAGTGCAAATATAAATGTCTCAAAAATGGTAAAAAAGTCTAACAAATCTTCTTTTTGAGCCTTATCAATTAAATCTGCAAGCAACAATCATTTTACAAACTTATTATATAAACTTATCTGTTACTCAAAGAAGTTTGACGAAACGGAACATATTCTTATACATGCTTCAACCTCATTGAGAGTTTAGATGAATGTCTTTTGGAACTTTCAATACAATAATAAGGTAGAGTCAATTTAATAATATCATTTTTTTGTTTTCTCCTCACCAAAACATGCATTTTTTCAAGATTTGTTATCATCATTCATATGACTTTATAGCTATAGATATTCAGTGCATTGGTAACACTTCCAACACATTTTGTATTGCAAACGGTGCAAGAAAGAAAAGATTCACAATGATTTCCATAAAGTCCTCATGTCCAAAAATTGGCAGAATCTAACTGCATGTCTGTAGAGATGTACACAAAGTCATGCAACCTGATGATTGTCCATAGAATCCTACAGAAATTCTGTAGTGATGTACACAATTCGATGATTGTCCATAGAATCTTACAGCATGTCTGAAGAGTTATACAACCTGGTGATTGTCCATAGAATCCTACAGCACTTCTGTAGTGATGTACACAATTCGATGATTGTCCATAGAATCTTACAGCATGTCTGAAGAGTTATACAACCTGATGATTGTCCATAGAATCCTACAGCACTTCTGTAGTGATGTACACATTTGATGATTGTCCAAAGATTTTTACAGCATGTCTGAAGAGTTATACAACCTGATTATTGTCCATAGAATCCTACAGCACTTCTGTAGAGATGTACACAATTCGATGATTGTCCATAGAATGTTACAGTATGTCTGAAGAGTTATGCAACCTGATGATTGTCCATAGAATCCTACAGCACTTCTGTAGTGATGTACACAATTCGATGATTGTCCATAGAATCTTACAGCAAGTCTGAAGAGTTATGCAACCTGATGATTGTCCATAGAATCTAACAGCACATCTGTAGAGTCATACAACCTGATGAATGTCCATAAAATCTTACAGCACGTCCGAAGAGTCATACAACTTGATGATTGTCTATCGAATCTTTCAGCACTCGAATCTTTCAGTACGTCTGTAGAGATGTACACAACTCAATGATTGTCTATAGAATTTTATAGCACGTCTTTCACAAGAACAATTGTCTGTATGCTTCTTCTGGCATATCGAGGTAAAGTTGACTATCTTTTCTTGTTATTTCTCAATTAAACACTGTGTTGTAGGTACTCATTGGAATGGTCTTTCATGAGGATGATTTCTGAGAGTGTATTCATTTTAATTATTTGCATGTCTTTGCTTATTGATAACACATTACACTATTTACGCCATTGTTTGTCCCTCTATATGGATGTTACTTTAATTGTGCCACTGTTTGAATTGTTTGAGATGGTTGATATAAGGATCCTCTAGATTTCACCACTCATAGGGCCTGAAAAATTTAAATAAATACTGTTAAAGTTTTAAATCATGTTCTTTATTGCTTATTCAGGATAAAGTGCTTTATAACATGTTCGAGGTCGCGGGAGTGAAATATCTTTTATATTACATGGGTGTTATTACGCTAGTGGAGTAATTATGCAAACAAGCTTTTTGTTGCAAAAATGACATCAATGTGATTTTGATGACGTCAATTCACAGCATTATATATTTTGCGGAATAACTTGAAATATAAATATCAAGAATTTCCTTGATTTATTGCAAAAATTTGGGTCATTCTATAAATCGAATGGTAAATTTGTTTTCATTTAATACCAAATATATTAAACTCGTCACCTGAAACAGATAAAAACGAGGCTACGCCGAGTTTTTATCTGTTTACAGGTTACTTGTTTAATAAATTCGGTATTCAATGACCACTCATTCAATATCCTCTATTTATTTCCCAGCTGGTATGGAGTGACTAAATGAAGTCACATTATTTCTGGAATGTTTTTTTGAAAATATGATTTCTGTAAACAAGAGCACCGCCTACAGGTGCCTACGCTCGGCTGTTGAATGCTAGATGGTGGGAAAAAATTTAAGTTGAAAAAGGGGCATAATTTGCACAAAATGCATCTAGAGTTATCCCCCTTGATAGTACAGGTTGCTCTTTTGATGGTGAACATGTGTGCCAAGTTTCAAGTGAATGCCTTCAGTAGAACCAGAGATATAACAAAGTGTCAAAGTTTTCGCACGACAACAACAACAACGACGACGACAACGACACGGAGGCTATAGCAATACCTCGGGTTTACTCCGAAAACACCCGAGCTAAAAATGTTAGCATGGGTATATCCGTAAACCACAAAGACTAATGTGCTAATCAAAGTTTTTTTGTCATTTTGATGTTGAAAGTGTTTGTTGATTTCATGGAGTCATAAAACAAAAAAACTAATTACAGTGTATGAATGTGCAAAGTAGATTCATACAAAATGTGATAAGGGTTTTAGCATCATATCTCTAAGAAATCAAATACCATCTTCATATATTATAGTCTAATATCATGAAGTAAACAATAGCACTGCATACGGGTGCAACGCTCAGCTGCAGGTGCTATATAAAGCAAACTTTCTATGTACTTTCATAGTTATTCCCCTTGATAGACTGGATAGCTCTTGTGATAGTTAACACACATGGAAAGTTTCATGCAGATATCTATAATAACAAGCATATTGAAGTATTGCAATACCAAGTCCCCTACCGGATTTATATATATCCCTAGAGCAGTATCTTTCTTTGGTGGTAAAGGTATTAATACCTCTCCAAAATATTAGAGTTGTGTTAGATTTCATGTATCAGCTCAATATCTCTGAAAGTAAAGAAAAAAATCTGGAAAACTGAAATTTCCTGGTAATTTTCTAAGTCCAGTATCCATATCTTCCTCAAAAATCAATGGACCGGAACCAAACTCGAACTTGTTCTGTAGCTCATTGATGCAGACTCAAATACCAAAAATCAGCTCAATATCTCCAAGGGTTATGAAAAAAAGTCTGGAAAACTGAAATTTCCTGGTAATTTTCTAAGTCCAGCATCTGTATCTTCCTCAAAAATCAATGGACCGGAACCAAACTGGAACTTGTTTTGTAACTCATTGATGCAGACTCACATACCAAAAATCAGCTCAATATCCCCAAGGGTTTAGAAAAAAAGGTCCGGAAAACTGAAATTTCCTGGTAATTTCTAAGTCCAGCATCTGTATCTTCCCCAAAAATCAATGGACCGGAACCAAACTCGAACTTGTTCTGTAACTCATTGATGCGGACTCACATACCAAAAATCAGCTCAATATCTCCAAGGGCTACGAAAAAAAGTCCGAAAAACTGAAATTGCGGACTGACAGATGGACGGACAGACAGACGGACAGACGGACGGACAGACGGACGGAGTGCAAACCTATAGTCCCCTTCGGCTTTTGCCGGTAGGGGACTAAAAACAGGTATGACCAAAATTAATGTTTTTCACACCAATGACTGCACAACAACAACAAGAGCTGTTGGAGGACAGCGAAGCTCGACTATTCCTAGTGCTGGATAGTAACAGCAAATCAATATCGACATTGGAAATTCAAAAAAATGAAAGTCAAGAGAAAAGAATCTTTTGTCTAGGGGCTGATATTATGGTCACAGAAGCATGTGCAGAGTTTCAAAGCAATAGCTTGAGTAGGAACAGAGATACAACCAACATAAAACAGTTGCACATAAAATCATAACCAGGATTTTTAAGGCCGAAAAGGGTTGAAATTCCACTAAATTGAATATCAGAGTAAAGAATCTTTTTCTGCGGGCTAATACTATGGTCAAAGAAGCATGTGTAAAGTTTCCAAGCAACAGCTATAGTAGAAATAGAGATATTACAGAAATACAACATTTGCTCGTAAAAACTTAACCAAGAATTTCTTGTCCGAAAAGGGTTAAAATTCCACTAAATTCAATATCAGAATAATGAATCTTTGTCTATATGCTGATATTATGACCACAGAAGCATGTGTCAAGTTTCAAAGCAATTGCTTTTATAGAAACAGAAATATTACAGATAAACAACATTTGCATGTAAAAACTTAACCAAGATTTCTAAGTCCGAAAAGGGTTAAAATTCCACTAAATTCAATATCAGAGTAATGAATCATTGTCTAGATGCTGATGTTATGGTCACAGAAGCATATGTAAAGTTTCAAAGCAATAGCTTTCATAGAAACAGAGATTTTGAACACTTGTGAGTAAAAACTTAACCAAAGCATTATGCCGACGCCTGGATGACTGGAATAGCCCCCATATTCTTCGAATAGTCGAGTTAAAAATGCCAACACAAACAAGGCCTAGGTGATCAAAATATCTCAGCTTTTCTTTGAAACAGCAGAGTTAACAAGCAAATTCGTTGAATTGATATCCCCCGCCGAACATATTATCATTGTCAATGGAGTAAATATCAAACTTAGGTACAGGTTATCTTTTATCTACATCAACCTATAGTTTTCAAGAAATAGCGCAGAAACGAATATCACATTGTATGTATATGGCTTAAACAGTCAGGGTCAGTAACTCTAAATTCGACGTTCGAACCCGTTAACCCAGACGATATGCCCATGTTCTCATTGTAGTGAAGCTGTGTGCCAAGTTTCATTGAAATCTGGTCTATAGTTTTCAATAAATAGCGCAGAAACAAATATCACTATGTATGTATATGGCTTGAACAGTCAGGGGGCAGTAACTCTTAATTGGGCGGTCGAACCGGGTAACCCTGACGATATGCACATGTCCTCTTTGTAGTGAAGCTGTGTGCCAAGTTTCATTAAAATCCAGTATACATTTTCAAGAAATAGGGCGGAAACGAATATCACTCTGTATGTATACGGCTTAAACAGTCAGGGGCAGTAACTCTAAAATTCACGGTCGAACCAGGTAACCCCAACGATATGCACATGTCCTCATTGTAGTGAGGCTGTGTGCCAAGTTTCATTGAAATCCGGTATATAGTTTTCAAGAAATAGCGCGGAAACGAATATCACTCTGTATGTATATGGCTTAAACAGTCAGGGGCAGTAACTCTAAATTCGAAGGTCGAACCGAGTAACCCCGATGATATGCGCATGTTCTCATTGTAGTGAAGCTGTGTGCCAAGTTTCATTGAAATCCAGTCTATAGTTTTCAAGAAATAGCGCGGAAACAAATGTTGGACGGCGGACGGACGGACAGACGGACGGACGGACATGGCAAAAACAATATCAGATCAGGTCCATTGCACTTATTTAAATATGCATAGTATTCTATGTATTCGATGAGTAATCTGCACTACAAATAGGAAATATAAATACAACCATGTCAATAAAAGCATTATCACATGCAGTTTATAATTCCATTAATTTGGGGTTTTGTTTTTGTTTTTCTTTTTTTGTTTGGGTTTTTCATGGGCGTTTTCTCCCCTTGTCCATGGACAAATCAAAGTTGATTTCCTACTTGTCCTGAATCAAAATGAACTTGCCCACAAAATATGAATTAACAAATATTGAAAAAAAAAACACATTGTTTTTAATGAAGAAAATGCTGTTACCCAGCATTTTCTTCATTTAAGACAAAGTTATCTCCTCTTTGATACAAACAAAAGGATGACTTTTCTCCTAGATCTTAGAAAAATGTACTTGTAGTAGGGTTTTCCCTGACCCCCTGTTTTTTTGAATTTGGATCCCCTTTTTATAGTATGACCCCCCAAAATTGTCAAAGAAACATTCTTTAACTAGTTTGAAGAGAAGCATAATGCAGCAAAATGACCCCCAGTTTTGAACAAAGAGGGAAATTCCTGTTGCAGGCAAGTGGAAAAGACTGTGTTAGACAAGTCGGGCAAGGGAATTCCACATCCCTGGGTTTTCAATTTTTGGTTTTTGTTTAATCCTTGTCAAGCTGTTACTTATGTTTCCCTTTTAAGCCAGAATAAGTTAAAGATGAAGATGAAATATTTTCAAAAGAAATTAACTGACCCAAAATTAGTTCATTCAGTGCTGTAAGCACCTTGATTTCAATACACTTGTCCAACTTCTGTTTCAGCATGACAAGGATTGAGAAAAAGAGGAGGAATTTACTATTGATCAAAAGCGTAACTACCATTACACTCATTACGCATGTGCATAATAGAAATAAATTCGAAAGATATCTTTGATGAATGATAATATCGAAACTACAGCTTATTCAAGCTGTAGTTACGATGTTTGATTATTCACCAATGCTCAAATCACAGAAAAGAGGAGCGGATGGAGGACATTCATCTTTTGTCACATATTGCCTTTATCCCATATGTTCTTTGTTGGTTGCCGTCTGAGTGGGTATAAAAATCCTAGTTACACCTATATATGTTGATAATAATTTATTTGTGGAAAATAAGATACTTGATTTATCTTCCCTAGCCTTGTTTAATTGGACAAGAGCGCTGCAAACTGTTCTTTATCATAGGTGTATCTAGGACTTTGAAATTTATACATACTCAGAAGGCGACAACCTAAGAATATATAAGATAAAGGTGATATGTGTACTGTGACATAAGATGAATACCCTCTGTCTGCTCCCTTTTTTATGATTTGAGCGTTAGTGAATAATCAAAACATACATCTTAACTACAGCTTGGATAAGCTGTAGTTTCGATGTCATGATCATTCATCAACAATATTTTTCAACTGAGGGTTTATTACTTTCACACTCTTGTATAAATTGTATAATGGGAGTTATGCCCTTGTTTATAGAGAAAACAAAAATCTGACTGTATTATATTCCTGCTTGCAGGATCCATTTACAAAGATCAGTCAGCACATATGTGTAGTCCGATCTTAGTCTATGCCACCTGAATTCCTCTTTAAAACAAGATGATTTTGAAAATTACATCTTCAAAATAATTATACCGATCCGGAAAAACTGCATCCAGTTCTTTGAACACTTAGTGGTTTTAATACATGTCTATCAATTGATTGATTGAATAGAGTTTAACACTACTCTCAACATTTTCAGTTATATTGTGGCGACTGGAGCACCTATCAATGGATTCATGGTATTTCTCCCACCAGGACAACAATCACATCCTATCTTAGCCTCCCGGTCTATGATTATCAACCCATTGGTGCGAAACAAAATAGTTGGAAAGAATAAGTGCCGCTGTCTGGGATCAAAACCAGGACCTACATATCTCTCAAGGAGTGGGTTATATTAAATTTTGTCATGCCACCAAAGACTGCATCAGGTCATCACAAAAACTGGACTTCTTTTGTTCCAAAACAGCTAAGTGAACAAAATAGATGTATTGACTTACATGGTATCCATGTTTCACAGGACTTTCATCTTTCTTTATCGTCTTCATAGTTCTTTATCCTCTTTCCTTTAGTTTTTGTTAGGCCAAGCTTGTCATCAATTAGTCTTTCTTTATCTGTTACTTGAGGCACCAGCTCTATTTTCATCAGTTGTGTATGGTCAGACTCGAAGGTTCTTGTAGGGATCTGACTCGCAGGTTCTTGCAGGGATCTAACTCCAGGGTTGTAGGGATCTGACTCGAGGGTTCTTGTAGGGATCTGACAAGAGGGTTCTTGTAGGGATCTGACAAGAGGGTTCTTGTAGGGATCTGACAAGAGGGTTCTTGTAGGGATCTGACAAGAGGGTTCTTGTAGGGATCTGACAAGAGGGTTCTTGTAGGGATCTGACAAGAGGGTTCTTGTAGGGATCTGACAAGAGGGTTCTTGTAGGGATCTGACAAGAGGGTTCTTGTAGGGATCTGACAAGAGGGTTCTTGTAGGGATCTGACAAGAGGGTTCTTGTAGGGATCTGACTAGAGGGTTCTTGTAGGGATCTGACTAGAGGGTTCTTGTAGGGATCTGACGAGAGGGTTCTCATATATCTGTCCTATTTCATTAACTTGAACATCTGTAATTAAACAAAAACAGGTGAACAATTTATTTGTGCTTATGTCCATCAAGATTCATGTATTCTGATTGGCTGACAAATTGGTTTCATTTCCCAATAGAAAAAGTTTGAAAACATAGTTATTTTGTTATCTTGCACATTAACCCTTGTCATGCTGAACCCGGAATATTCCTGCTTTGGTAGGAGCTATAGACCAACATCAGCCTGCACATATGTGCAGTCTGATGTTAGTCTACACCACCTGTTTCTCACTTTCAAACCAGAATTGTCAATAGATTTAGTTTCTCAAAAACAAATTGACATACAATTGGTACTTTCAGTGCTTTTTGCCCTTTGATTTTGATGACATTTTTTAGCCAAAATTTGTTAAGCATGACAAGGGTTAAGTAGTTTTTAAGAAACACGCCTCATGGTGGATAAACCTTCACAGAATTAAGGCAAGGAAAGATTTTTTTCATTTCAAAGAGGTATTAAACAAACAAGAGCTGTCACTGTAAGATGACAATGCCCCCGACACCGCTTTGATTTAGAAGTTATGGCCAATGTTAAAGTTTTTGGACGGAATGACGGACGGACGGACAGACGGACGGACAGACGGACGGACGGACGGACAAGTCAAATTTATTATGCCTCCCTATCGGGGGCATAAAAATGCTAATCCATAGTGTGATTAGCATTTTAGTTTCATACCTGAATGAATTCAAAAACTATCTTTTAAGAACATCAAAAACCAAACTCAAAGGGCAATGAAAATCTGATCATTGGGTAGAAGCAATTATTTTCACTGTTTGATTTGGAATGAATGTTATTTACTTAGACAATGGCCTTCACTATTTTCAAATCATGGTGCATTGATTATATACAAGATGGGAGACAAATGCCTCCAAAACATCACACTTTTCAAAACTTAAGCTTCAAGTAATTGGCAGACAGACAGAAAAACAACAGTAAAATGATATGCCCCTGATCTTAACAATGCTTTAAGATAAATTATAATCATATCTTTACCAAACTCAAGAGCCAGGACTCTCATAGCTATCTGATGTTGTCTGTACGATCTTTTGAAAATCTACTTCAGAAAAGAATTGAAGACTGTTTTAAACAGTCATCAATTCTTTTTTTTAAGTTGATCTCCAAATAGTACTTATGCATTGAAGATTGTTTTAAACAGTCATCAATTCTTTTTTTTTTAAGTTGATCTCCAAATAGTACTTATGCAATAGTTAAATAACAGATAAAGATTCAGGACCAGGGTAATGACCTACCCCATACCCATGTACTAAGGTACAGTAAATCCTGTGTCACGTGACCACTATTGGGACCGATCAAAAGTTGACGCTCATGGAAATGGTTGCTTAATATGACATGAATATTGTCTAAGTCTAACTAAATTCTATGATGTTCAAATCCATCTCATTGCGACAATTCAAATGCTTTTCAACAGCACGAGATTCAATAATAAACAACTGCATGTTAGAAAATGTCCACATTTAAAAGACTTTGCTTCAAAGTATCATTGAATGGATTTTTTTACAATGGTCGCTTAATAAAATGTTCACTTAAGAGGTGGTTGAACAAGCCATATCTACTGTACTTGTCCCAGCTCTAAAGTCCTCCACAAAGTTTGTTATTGTGTTCCCTGTTTGAGCTCACCAACCTGTTATTGAGGTATTTCCAGTTTGTTATGTCCAGGTGACTCCCGTCTGGTCTCCAACCAATTACAGCAATCAGGGTCTTGATACAGAGAAGTATTCATTATAGATCACCTGGCTTAAGACTTTATCTGTAAAAACAGAAAAAGTGTCACTGAATTGGACTTAAACCTTATCCCTTTGATTTTTTATTCAAATAAAAAGCTAATCTGCAGGCTTTTCAACTATTCTTGCTAAAGATTTCCTCCAATTAGAAGCAGGCAGTGCAATGAAAAGAGAATAAAGAGAATAATATCTAGTGTCTTTAAATATCAATGTTATATGGTAGAAGTTGAGACAATTTATCATGATGAGGCTTTGTTATTTCATGAAGGTATGAAACTAGAAATCTTATTAAACTTATGTAAACAAAGGATTTGTGTCAGTGTTTTTCCTGTAAGAGGTAACCAACCTGTTGTTGGGTATATTCCCATAGTTTGTGTCCAGGTAGGTGACCCCAGTCTGGTCTCTAAGGGTTTTCTGTCAATGATTAAAGCAATCAGGGCCTTCATGGAGTTGTATTCATCATAGATCACCTGGGCTTTGGACTTCATCTGGAAAAAATACAACTTGTCACTTAATTACTACCAGGGCTGCCATATGAATGTCATAAGAATAAATTTATCATGAGAGTAAATCAATTTTAAGGGATATAATCTTTAACCTGGGAGAAAAGCCGTTTCAAAATGGATTCTTACTAAACTGAAAATGTAATCTGTTACAACTTTAGTTTCATTGTAATTTTAGGAATTCTGATTCATAATCACTGGCAAATAAGTGCAAAGAGTTAAACCTTAACTACACTTTTCAGTTTTTGAAGATTTTAAGCTTTGAAAAACAATTTGGAAAAGAAGTTTCTAATATATTATGTAGCAATTAAACAATATCTTCATAGTTCACAATGTTTATCTCCCCCCCCCCCCCCCCCACACACACACTCCTCACCCTAAATTCTATGGTTTTTAAAATTTCAACCTCTAAAAATTGTTATTTGCATATTCTTTGAATTTGGACTAGTGTAATATGTCATCTGGTAATGGGTTTACTTACATAACTTCTGTTAGAGTGGCTTCTTTTCAATTCTTCTATAATCCACCAAGTTGAGTCAGCCAACCACCAAGTTCTGTCATTGTCCACCTAACACCAAATCCCACATTGATCGTCCACCATCCACCAAAATGAGTCAGCCAACCACCACATGCTGTCATTGTCCACCAAACACAAAATCCCACATTAATCGTCCACCATCCACCAAGATGAGTCAGCCAACCACCAAGTTCAGTCATTGTCCACCAAACACCGAATCCGACATTGATCGTCCACCATCCACCAAGATGAGCCAGCACACAACCAAGTTCAGTCATTGTCCACCAAACGCCAAATCCCGCATTGATCGTCCACCATCCACCAATATGAGTCAGCCAACCACCAAGTTAAGGCATTACAAACCTCCCAATAGCCTGGCTTCCAACCATGACATTCAGTCAGTGCCTTCAAAAGCATCTTACCGTGCACTCCATGAACCAGACGGCTTACCAAGATTTCCTTTTAACCTTAATTATTCCCAATTCAATAACCATTGACAAATTTTGATATGTAGGCCAATGCAAAATTCTTGTAAGAGCCTGTATGAATATAGGTACTTACAACAGGTATTAATAATGAAATTACAACTTATTCTGAATTAAAAAGGACCATAAGCAGAAATATATTATCACTTCATTGGCAGACCGAAATGTAATAAATACAACTTACAAGCAGTATTTACAGCTTGAAAACTAGACAATGCACACGGGGAAGAATTAATGTTTAGCCAATATAGGCAGGTTTATTCAATTAGTTTTAATTTTAGAAAAATCCTATGGTTAACTGATTAGTACCAAGCATCAAAGAAAAAGAATAAAGTTCTTAAAAACAAGACAATGCACAGTGAGGAAGAACTGAGTATTATTGGCAGAATTAGAAAACATTAGCAGAAAGGGGATAATCTATATTAGGCAGGTTACTTTATTTTATTCTAATTTTCAGATGAATTCTATAAATAACTGTCTTTAAAGGGAGTCATTCAAAGCACAATGCAGGTTGGTCAGTATTTATCATCCTCTTCACATATTAATCTTGGCATAATCGCTCTAACAATACAACCAAAGGCATTTACTATATAATGGATATCACAGTAATGAATCTTTGTCTAAAGGCTGATATTATAGTAACAGAAGCATGTGAAAACCTTCCAAGCAATAGCTTAAGTAGGAACAGATTTGACACAGTTGCACAAAAAACCTAACCAAAAGATTTCGCCAACACCAACACTAGATTGAGTGATCGGAATAGCCCTCCAATTCTCTGTAAAGTCGAGCTAAAAAAGCCACAATATCTTTATTTCCTTTAATTTAAACATGATCCCTATATATCACTAAATCATTTAAACAAATTGGAAGTTGGCAAATCTGACTCATCCCATACATATTTAAAACCTATTGACATAATTATTTAATATAACCACTTAAACTCTTACAATGTAACCTATCTTGTTAACTTTATAATGAACCTCTCCGTGAATATTTGGACTAATTTGCTTGAAAAGTAGACAATACACACAAGGAAAAAGGACAATTTTTGCAGTGATAACAAAATGATAGCAGAAATGTGAATAAAGTCACAATATCTCAGGTTTTCATGTAATTTGTTCTGATTTATGCATGATTCCTATAAATAACCGAGACATTCAAAATAAAATGTGAATTTGTCCATCTGTAAACCAAACATTTTTAAATCGTATTGATATATCATTCATACCCTTCAAGCTAGAATTTCAACTTAACTTATTGGATTTATAATTGATGTCATCACAAAGATTAAGAAAAGTTTCCTAAAACAATACAATGCACACAAGGAATAATTAACATAGTTGGCAGAAATAATGATATAGTAATGGAGCAGGGAAAAAGCCAGATTATCATGTTACTTAAATTGATTTAATTTCCACATGATTTCAATAGTTAACTGAGTCATTCAAAACACAATGCGCATTGGTCAATACATATACCATTAACTTTTAAATCTTATTTGATTGTTATCATTAACTCTGATTAAACCCCTGAACTAATTTACTATGCTATAGAAGTCACCATGAATATTTAAAAATAAGTGTGCTTAAAGCTAGACAATGCAGCCAAGGAAGATTAAATGATGTTGGAAGAAATAAAGAGAAAATTGTGGAGGAGGAAAAATACACATTACCACAGGTTCCTTTAATTTGATGATTTCCATATGAATCCTAATTAATTAATCAAGTCAATCAAAACACAATGTTAGCTTGTCAATCTGTATTATACCTTACACCTTAAAATCCTATTGACATACTGATATTAATACTAAAACTTGTACAATATAGACTTGCTGTTGACTATGAAATGGATGTCAATGCAAATATTAAGAATAATTTCCTTGACAACTAGACAATGCAGAGGGCAGAATTGATGCTGTTACATGTACTGAAATAATTAGGCAATAGCACAATGGGAAAGCCAAATTGGATGTTCAATTGCAGGTTTAATTTTCTAATTGCCATTTGAATCCTATAAAGAAATGAGTCATTGAAAACACAATCTGAGCTGGTTGATCCATTTTGATTTAGATACTTTATACACCTAAACTCTTACAATACAACTTAATTAACTTATTGACTATATAATGGACTTCGCTGCCAATATATAGAGGAATTTGACAATGCATACATAGAAGAATTGAAGGGAGTATTGAAAATATCAGCTAAAATAATGATGCAATAGTGGAAAGGGAAGCCAAATTATCGCAGAGTCTTGGATTTGCATAATTTCTGTATGAATCGCATAATTAATAGACATTTCAGAACACAATTTGAGATTGTCGGTCCATATTATACTGCTCTCCTCTTATTCCTATTGACATATTAATATAAACACTAAAACTCTTACAATACTACCTAAATTGTTGATATTATGTATATAATGGACGGCGCCGCCAATGTTTAGAAGAATTTGCTTCAAAACTAGACAATGTACCCAAGATTTTTGCAGAAACAACGATTCAATATTTGAAAAGGAATGCCAAATTATCACAGGTTCCCTTTATTTGTTAATTGGTATATATATCCTATAATTAACAGTCATTGAAAACACAAAGTGAGCAGGTCAATTCAAATCACAAGGTAGATTGAGGCTCATTGCAAAACAATTGTAACTGCCTATAAATATATACAGTTACGACTGTTTTGCGACGGGCCATGAAGATGATAATGGTGGATTTTATAAGTGTCTTTCGAAAAAAAAACGCAAGATTGACCACCTTTTAAATCTTAGAATTTAATGACAAAAAGTTCTTTACTCTCAAAGAGAATTGATGTACATTGTATTAGAAGAAGAGGAAAAACATTTTTGCAGTTTTATATTTCCTTGATTTCTTAATATGTATCAAACACAGAATCGTGTTGTTCCAAATACTTAATAAATCTCATTGACAAATACAATAATATAATAATATGTGTGTAGTTAACATGATTTTAATGTCAATGTTGTTAGTAAAGGAGAAAGAGTCCGAGAAACATGCAGAGAGAATCATGATAATCATTATATACAGACATAGATAACAATAAGAAAATGTAAGTGAAATGGATAAATGTGCACATACTATATTGTTGAAGGGATGAGTGTGAAAATTGTATAATTACTACTAGTACCACTACTACTACTACTGCTACAATCAGTTATAATGACTTTATATAGGGTATATATTGGGGAGCTTTTAAACTTGACATTAAGCATTTTGCTACCAAATTTTTAAAATCTTGAGACGTGAATATTTGATGACTTGCAAAAATTGGTTTGACCGTTGATGTTGTTGGTACTTAAAGATGAAAAAGATTCTTTGGCCATTGGTCAAAAGAAAACGAATGATGTTTGTACCAAAATAGAGAGAAAGAAAGAAAGAAAGAAGGGAAAAAGTATTTTGAGTGCTCAATGCAACACTGTTGTAAGTGTCAATAATTATATTGGCACTTATAAGAGTATTGTGTTGAGCCGTCGATTTATGGATGATTCTTAAAATTTGCTATATTCCAAATACATCTTACATTTAAATGCCTATTTAACCCTTTGCAGTTTAATCCCTGCTTTTTACGTGCCTGTGATTTTATGATCGAGAAAACATTGTGAAAAAAGAAGAAATTGCTTACAACAAGCAATTTCTTCTTTTTCCTCACTATTTTCTACCCTACTGAATGGTTATTTTTCAAATCAAATCCACTTTAAATTTTCGTCTGCAAAACCTTTGAATTTGGACAGGTCCAAAATTTTGTAAAACAGGAAAGGGTTAAACATGATGCGAGAAAGATCTTATGGATCAATATAATGACATAAATATCATAAATCTATGAACATTTAACTTCTATTATGTAGATTTAAAAAAGTCCTAGTGATTAATATTGTTAGTAAAGCTGGCAGACACATCTAAACTCTAAACATATAACATTTATGATGAGGCTCTAACTTACATGTTTATTAATATTAATATTGTTAGAAAAGCTTGCAGACACATCTTAACTCTAAACACATAACATTCATGATAAAGCTCTAATTAATATGTTGATTAATATTAATATTGTTAGTAAATATTGTTAGCTAAGCTGGCAGACACATCTACATTTAAACATAACATCTATGATGAGGCTCTAATTAACATGTCTATTACAGTAATATTATTAGTAAAGCTGGCAGACACATCTAAACTCTTAACTTAACATTTATGATAATGCTCTTATTTACATGTTTATTAATATTGTTAGTAAGGCTGGCAGACAATATACAAGTAGACAAATACAATTTAATTGACAAATATAATGACACACCAATCTTAATGAACTATAAACACATAACACTAATAATGGGGCCCCAATTTTTACATATTAATACATAAATATATTGTTATTAGTATTAACTTTGTAAGTAGAGCTGCCAGACTATATAGCCAAATTATTATGTAACAATCTAATTACAAATATAATGACACATAAATCTTAATTCTTAAACACATGACTTTAATTATGTGGCTCTTATTAACATGTTTGTTATTGTTAATATTGTTAGTAAATCATTATTTACAGATATATATTACAAAAAGAAAACTGTGTGAAATGAATGTGCACATTCAGGACCTAACTAAGTATAATGTTGCATGAATGGCGCCACAAAGGATGAGGGATATTGGTAAGAGTAAAGCTGGCAGGCAGACTACATAGAAATATCATCAATGTGCGATCAAAACATCAAAACTCCAGCTTTCAAGCTGTAATTACGAGGTTTTGATTGCCCAAGGCCGATATTTACAATCAAAGCAGTGTGTAAAATGGATAAACGAGCAGTTAAAAGACCTTACTAAGCATAATGTTGTATGAATGGCGCCACAACTGATGAGGGATATTGGCAAGAGTGAAGTTTGCAGGCAGACAACAAAGACATATCATCAATGGGCCATCAAAACCTCGTAACTCCAGCTTACAAGCTGAAATTACAAGGTTTTGATCGCCCAACGTCGATATATTACAATCATAAGGTAGTGTGTAAAATGGATAAAAAGCACTTTTTAAAAAAGACCTAACTTAGCATAATGTTGTATGAATGGCGCCACAAAGGATGAGGGATATTGGTAAGAGTAAAGCTGGCAGGCAGACTACATAGAAATATCGTCAATTGGCGATAAAAACATCCTAACTCCAGCTTTCAAGCTGTAATTACAAGGTTTTGATCGCCCAAGGCCGATATATTACAATCATAAAGTAGTGTGTAAAATGGATAAACGAGCACTTAAAAGACCTAACTTAGCATAATGTTGTATAAATTGCGCCACAAAGGATGAGGGATATTAGTAAGAGTGACGCTGGCAGGCAGACTACATAGACATATCGTCAATTGGCGATAAAAACCTCGTAACTCCAGCTTTCAAGCTGTAATTACGAGGTTTTGACCACCAAAGGTTGATATATTACAATCATAAAGTAGTGTGTAAAATGAATAAACTAGCACTTACAAGACCTTCCTAAGCATCATGTTGTATGAATGGTGCTGTAAAGGATGGGTGCAATAATGAAAGGGTGCTTTGGCCACTGACAAGATATTCATTAGATGGTAAATGTAGACAACGATTGTGAATATGTGATGCTTTAACAGAAGAGAGAAAAAAAAAATTGTGTGGATTTTAACAATTTGATAATTTCTGTGTAAATTTTAAATTAATCTTTTTCATTTGAAACATTAAGATGGGAGTTTTTTATCTTGATAATCCACTGACCTTAAATCATAACTACCAGTATACACTTACCATAACATACATTATGCAATAGTGATTTATTAACGAATTAATGTTAATACAATTAGTAAAGATAGAAATAGAGTAAATAAGTAAGGTTAATGATTATCAACTGAACTAAATTACTATTAGAAAACTGTGTGAGAAAGGGATAAATGTGCACATACAGGACCTTATGTTAACAAATTGTTCTACAGATTCCGCCGCGAATATCAGAGTAAAATTAGCATGAACAAAAGTAAGATATCTACGAAAATGAATAACGGAAAAATTATATATTGAGAGGTTGGAAAAACAAATGAACTTACTTATATCCGTAAAAATATAGAGCGCACTTTTGTGGGAACCTGGATACATTGACCAGTAAAGCCATGTTTTTATAGGTTAGAAAAAACTTATCCTAACTACTTAGCCTAAATAATTCACATACTTATATCAATGAGAACACAGTGTGACATTGGACAGAGTCAGGTTGCATTGTCCAGTTAAATTATGTAGGAAAGTTTGAATAAATTATCCTAACTTATTTACTTTGATACTGATATCCTGCGAGAGCATGTAATGTGACTTTGGTATATCCCGCAATGCATTTTCCCGATTAAATATGTAAAGTGGTAGGAATAAATTTTTGTAACTCATTAATTAACTTAAATCATCAAGAGCATTGTCCAATTCATTTATGTATACAGGTTGGAATAAATTATCCTAACATATTAATTTATAACCAAGAGAGCAAATAGAGAGACATTGATTGCAACCACAATGCATTGTCCATTATTCCTTAGGTTAAAAAAACTATCCTAACTTATTTCCACAAGAACATATAGAAAGACATTGATTCAAACCAAGATGTATTGTCCAGTTAAAGTATTGAAAGGTTGAAATAAATTAAGAAAACTTACTACCGCAAGAACATATAGAAAGACATTTATTCAAACCAAGATGCATTGTCCAGTTAAGGTATGTTGAAAGGTTTAAATACATTAAGAAAACTTACTTCCCCAAGAACATATAGAAAGACATTGATTCAAACCGAGATGCATTGTCCAGTCTACATATGTTGAAAGGTTGAAATACATTAAGCAAACTTACTTCTGCAAGAACATATAGAGAGACTTTGATTCAAACCGAGATGCATTGTCCAGTTAAAGTATGTTGAAAGGTTGAAATCAATTATCCTAACTCATTAACCTATTTCCGCGAGAATACATAGAGGGACATTGATTCAAAATGTGATGCATTGTCCAGTAAAAATATGTTTGTATAGGTTGAAATCAATTATCCTTGCTCATTAATTTATTTCTGCTAGAACACAGAGAAATGGATTGGAACCGTGGTGCTTTGCCAAAATAAAACAATTTGGCAGGTTAGAATAACTAAATATCCTAACTACTTAATTGATATCCACAATAAAGCCTAAAGACGCATTGATTTTAACCTTGGTGTATTGTCCAGTAAAAATAACTTGGCAGGTCGTAATGAATTATCCTTGCTAATTGTTTTATTTCCAAAAGGGCACATTTTATACGAAACATTGATTGGAACAGTGATGCATTGTCCTGATAAGATAATTTGGCAGGACAGAAAAAAATATCCAAACTAATTAACTTGTTTCCACACTTACAGAGACATCAGAATGGACTGGTAATTGTTAAGTTTAAATATGTTTGCAGGTAGGACAAAAAAGATAGGAATTGATTATCTGACCTACTCAACTAATTTCCATGAGAACACATAGACATTGGTCGGAACTGTGATGCATTTTCCAGTTAAAATATGCCAACAGGTAGAAATTAATTATAATAACTAGTTGACTTATATCTGGAAGGACACATACTCTGAAATTGGAGGGAATCACCGTGCATTGTCCAGTTTAACAATTTGGCAGGTTGGAAAATAAATTATCCTAACTAAATAACTAACTAATATCCTCGAGAACAGGAATTGAGACAATGGTATTAATTGTGCTACATTGTCCAGTTAAAATATAAAGGCAGATTGGTATAAATTATTGTAACTTATTAACTTACTTATTTGCAAGAGCAATTATGTGAAATTGGTTGGAACCACGACATATAGTCCTTTGAAAATATTTTGACAGGTTGGAATGAATTATCCTAACTGATTAACTTTTTTCAACAAGAACAAATAGAGATAATGATTGTTGCGCATTGTCTAGTTTAAATTTGTTGATAGGTTGGAATAAATTATCCTAATGAATTAAATTTTTCTGGGAGAACACTTAGAGAGACATTGGTCTGAACTGTGATGCATTGTCCAGTTAAAATATGCTGACAAGTTCAAATAAACCATCCCAACTTACTTTTATCAGCCAAAACACAATCTATCAAAGTATGCCGAGTTACAATGTGTCGGATTGTGCAAAGAACCTATTTATCTCAATATACTTACAGATGTCTGCCAGACTTTGGAGCGGTAAATGTATGGCATACCCAATAAAAACTTATAAGGAATTCATAGTTAGGAGAGTTGGTGGTGTGAAAATACTGGCATACATGTACTGTTAATTGGCTTGAAGTACTTACATAAATACCACATTCATTCTACCTGTATTTTGAATGTGACAATGAAAAACAAGAGGACCCTGAGGGCCCTAAATCGCTCACCTGATATTTCAAGTAAATTATCATTAAGACTCCATTTCCTATGATATGGCATGAACCTTCCCATTTTCAATAGACTTCATCCTCATGACCAAACAAACATTTTGATCAAGTTTCATGAAGATTGGACTATATTTGTCGCGTTTGGAGCTCTTACGAGAAAATTGTCATTAAGGCCCCTTTTCCCGTGATATGGCATGGATCCTTTCCATTTGAGCAATTTTCATAATGGACCACCCAAGGAATATTTCTGCCAAGTTTGGTTGATTTTGACCCATAAGTTTAGGAGATGTCGTTTAAAGATATTGTTGACAAAATTGTCATTAAGGCGGCTTTTTCTGTGAAATGGCTGGATCCTTCCCATTTTCAATAGACTCCATCCTCATGACCTAACAAACATTCTGACCAAGTTTCATGAAGATTGGACCATATTTGTGGCTTCTAGAGTGAAAACAAGAAATTTGTCATTAAGGCCCCTTTTCCCGTGATATGGCACGGATCCTTTCCATTTGAGCAATTTTGATAAGGGACCACCCAAGGAATATTTCTGCCAAGTTTGGTTGATTTTGACCCATAAGTTTAGGAGGAGATGTCGTTTAAAGATATTGTTGACAAAATTGTCATTAAGGCGGCTTTTTCTGTGAAATGGCACGGATCCTTCCCATTTTCAATAGACTTCATCCTCATGACCTAACAAACATTCTGACCAAGTTTCAAGAAGATTGGACCGTATTTGTGGCTTCTAGAGTGAAAACAAGAAATTTGTCATTAAGGCCCCTTTTCCCGTGATATGGCATGGATCCTTTCCATTTGAGCAATTTTGATAAGGGACCACCCAAGGAATATTTCTGCCAAGTTTGGTTGATTTTAACCCATAAGTTTAGGAGGAGATGTCGTTTAAAGATATTGTTGACAAAATTGTCATTAAGGCGGCTTTTTCTGTGAAATGGCACGGATCCTTCCCATTTTCAATAGACTTCATCCTCATGACCTAACAAACATTCTGACCAAGTTTCAAGAAGATTGGACCGTATTTGTGGCTTCTAGAGTGAAAACAAGAAATTTGTCATTAAGGCCCCTTTTCCCGTGATATGGCACGGATCCTTTCCATTTGAGCAATTTTGATAAGGGACTACCCAAGGAATATTTCTGCCAAGTTTGGTTGATTTTGACCCTTTAGTTTAGGAGGAGATGTCGTTTAAAGAAAAAGTTGACGCCGTGACGGACAGACGGACAGACGGACAGACGGACGCCGGACAACGATCGATCACAATAGCTCCCTTGAGCACTTCGTGCTCAGGTGAGCTAAAAAGGGTGCCCGAGGTCTAGAGGTAGAGCGTCGGCCTCTTGACAAAAAGGTTCTGAGTTCGATTCCTGGGAGCAGCTATTGATCTTGGTTCTTTCATTGGCCCACACATTCGGCATGAGTACTGGTGAATTTTCCAGGAGGCAGAATCGAAAGGGATTAATCTAAGTTGTAAGAACTTATTTCCCAATCAATGTAAAACAAAGAGGTTTAAACTAAAAAAAAAAAGAAAACCTGCAAATACTGGGGTTTGAACTATCAGGAGTCTGAGTCCAGTGGCTAGAAGATTTACCGTGATATGACTGACATACTGATGAAAGTGACATTGAAACCCCATTAAATGAATTAATATTTCTTATAATATACACTTACTTTGTATCACTTCCACTGGAGTTAAGTACAAACAAAAACTTACATCGTCAAAACCTAACTATCATACCTGGGATGAATTTGACCTTGATTGTCATCAATTCTTATTTTTTTGTAAACTTAATTTATTAATTATTAACCAAAACAATTTGTAGAAATCTATTGGTACCTATATATTTCTCAAATTGTTTTACCTCATTTATGATGAAAGTAAAAGCTGGGCCCAGTTCTCTTATACTTTCATCTAGATCTATCTGAATTTTTCAATTCAATTATGAAGAGATTAACTTTGAAAAATAATGATGATGATGCCAAAAGAAACCCTTTATCATCTTTGTTTAACAATTACATTTAAATGACTAATGACTGGATGATTTAGATAAATAAATAGCACTTAACTCTCAATAGTTGTTGATGTGCCATCCACCATATCTTCTGCCATCCACCATATCTTCTGCCATCCACCATATCTTCTGCCATCCACCATATCTTCTGCCATCCACCATATCTTCTGCCATCCACCATGACCATACAGGCTACAAACTGAAACTGTAAAATTCAAGGAAATACCGGTAACAATCTGTACACATAAAGGATAATTTGATACTTGTCCAAATAAGAATTGAAAATATAAATATTAAGAAACATGGTTTTTATTAATAAAATGCTGGAATCAGCATTTTCTTCACTAAAACCATGTTTTCTGATCTCTGATATACCGCTAAGATTGGGATAGTATATCTTTTTGATCATACTAGCTGCAGTCACTGTGTTTTAAGATTCTTCCAGTAACAAATGGAGGAGCGAATCTATCCACATTTGATTTCAGATCTTTGATCTGGTCATGGAATTGATTCGAAAACGAGTCAAAATGAAAATAAATTTGTAAACAAGAGCTGTCACTGTAAGATGACAATGCCCCCGACACCGCTTTGATTTAGAAGTTATGGCCAATGTTAAAGTTTTTGGACGGAATGACGGACGGACGGACGGACGGACGGACAGACGGACGGACAGACGGACGGACGGACAAGTCAAATTTATGATGCCTCCCTATCGGGGGCATAAAAAGAAATAAGTTCTCTAGATCTTCCTACACAGTTTGAAAGTTTTCCGCCGGAATTCCACGATAGGTTCGCAGTGTTCCGAATAGTACCCGTGTTTGTGGTCTGACAAAGCGTGGCCTAATAATGACGTAAATTGATGATTTTTAAAACTAACCGTTTTGAATTCAATTGTTGTCGTTGTTTATGTCGACCTATACCAATTAAAGGAAAGTAGGGGAGACCGGGGCTAGTTGATGCATTTTTCAGACTTTTTTCTATCACTGATGATTTGAGTGGCCAATTTTCATTGTCTTTGTATATGATTAAAGCTGAGTCCTTCCTGCATTAAATCTGATACAGAAATAATTGAATTATGGTATATTTCTTCTTCTTTTCAGTAAATTTCTTGGGCAGGTCGAGTGCATCAACTTGCCCCATGCATGGGGCAAGTTGATGCAACCGATGGGGCAAGTTAATGCATATTTTTTTTATTGACTTTAAAGATATGTGTGGTGGAAATATCACTAAATTTGTCGTTTATATGACCCAAATTGGTAATATAGTGCATTCTTGGTGGCTATATTAATCGAAGTTAAAATTGCCTTTGAAGCCAATCCCAGCTAAAGATATTGTAAATGGTATTAAACGCGTCAAACGGTCAAACAATTTCAAAATCTTATTTTCAAACTTGTGAACGTTCTAATCATCAACGGTTAAAAAAACATATATTCATCATAATTTGGTCATCTCATGAGAAAACCAACAACTCGCAAATGCGAAAACAAAGACGCAGATCAGCTTCGCGGTAACCGTGAAACTGATCAGCTCCTTTCTTTTTGGTCCATGGAAAGAGCAATTGCTCTTCTTTCTAAAACCGAAATTTCAAGCCTCTAGCTATCCTCTGTCGCTGCACAGCCCAGTTTGTGTCAGACTTGGTCGGAAACCATATTGTTGGTTTTCTCACGAGGCGGCTCAATTTGCTCTTAAATGCAACATTGAATGCGCTCGGGCTTCAAGTAAATCACAGTGTGTATTCGGTTAGTATTGAGCCTACGCTGAGCTAGTAACTTGTAGATATTGTGCGATAGCATTTAAACAAGAGAACGTCAATAATATACCCGAGATAACTACCTGATAATGTTCATTAGACCACGCTTGAAGCGAATTAGCCAATCAGAGAGCAGTATTTCAAAAAATATATCACAGATACAACTCCGAGCGTTGTATTTACATATATACGGTGGCGTGAATCTCGACAGGTTTCTGGACCGAGTCATTTCAAAAAGATAACGAGCAATTTATACAGCTCTTTTCCAAAAGACTCTCTACAGTCGCAAAAGTGCAAAAGATCTGCAAATGGCAACGGAAATAGATTCATAAGTAATTTCAGCATATTCACACTTGATAAGAGTAATATCAAAGCGAGATTTACTCTTTTTCATTATTAAGAGGTTCGGGTAAAAAATACAGATAATGTTAGAAAAGCGTGGTCTAAGTCAGACAGAAAATCTCGTGCCGTGGTATATGGGAAATAGACACTCGCTTACGCTCGTGTCTATTTCCCATATACCACGGCTCTCGTTTTCTATCCTATACGTATACAACCAATAAAGACGTATTTTCCTGGTGATACGACGGACGCATCACACATGTGTTCAGTGAAAACCCGGCTTATCGTGTAAGGCACCAGAGTATGATCAATAAAAAAAAACTTTAAAGGCATATGGCATCAGAGCAACGTTGATGCGATGCCATCACGTCGCATCGACGTTGTTCTGCCGTCATCATGACGTTAAGTGCCTACAGGGTCGTACTTCACCACAATACGAATTAAGGCAAAGGTCATCAGGCTGATCTAAGTCAGACTGGGAGTTCGCCGGACAAAACTGTAAATGTGTCCTGCCTACGTTTCGCTATATATACATAATCGCCGTCCTCATCCGAGTTACAATTGTGACAACTGTAAACTTAACGTTTGTATCGTTTGTGCATTCTTCATGGGACCACTTTTTGCGTGTCTGACCAGAGTAAGACACTAACCACTTTTTGACATCAGCCTGAAAGACCTATGATCCCTAAATTTATAGGTATTCTCCAATTAAAACAGGTCCCCACGAAAAACTACGCTTATTCTTTTTTGCAATCTAAAAGTAAATTGTTAAGAAAACAATGTGAGAAAAGTTGAATTCACTTGTGGCAAGAAATTTCTTCTTTTTCCACAAAATTCCTAAAATAGGGAGATTGAAAAATTAGTTCTCAAATGAAACATCGAAAGGTCTCGGACCGACCGAGGACTGGTGTAGGTGTCGATCCCTGCTGGCATTGTATTAAAGGTTCCCATGGGCGGACGGTTAGAATACGGCTCGACACACACCAAGCAATACCATTCTTCTTCTTCTGGGGAATCTATTAATCTCCGTAGCGGCTTTTCACGATTTTTCTTTGGTGTAGGCTTGTGTTCCAGCGACCGCTTGACACTTTTTGGGCACTTCAGTTTCTCTTCTTTGGCGTTTTTATCAGGGGTATCTGTCAGGATGGCACTTTTTTCTTCTTTCGACCATTTGTTCGCTTCCTCGGGGCTGCCTTAGGGGATAGTCACACGGCTTCTTGGGAGAACACCTCCACTTGATTGTCAAGCAGGCCATGAAGAATGTGATTATTCCTATTTGCTCTCCATCATAGTGTATTCCTCAATCTGACCCCGTACATATGAATAAGATAAATATATTACCCTTTAATGCATCCCTTGGTCCCTGATTACGTATCGTATAATCTAGAAAGACATTGGGGCAAGTTGATGCACTGCATCAACGTGCCCCAGACTCATTGCATCAACTTGCCCCGACCACCCCCCACGTGACATGAAGCAAGGTAGACAACTTGTGCAAAACATTTCCTATAAAAAGAAGTTAACATATTGAAGTTCGCACATCGAACTTCATGTGCGTACAATTGAATTATAAATAATTGAAAACACACTTGCACCAAACGGAAATCTACAAAAAAACGTAAAATTTACTTACGTATGTTAAAAACAAATCTGCCACGCAAAATCCACAAATTTTACTAAACTTCCCCCACAAACCCGGAGAAGATAGCAGCTGGAAAGGACTTTCTAATATGTCATTTGTGTCGTCATATATGACGTTTTTCACTTTTTATTCCAAATGCATCAACTTGCCCCTGCATCAACTAGCCCCGGTCTCCCCTAATTATCAAAGCAAATAAATAACATTACCGGGTACGAAGGCTCTGTCCTGTCATGCCGAAAACAAAGAACAATATCCGTCGTTCAGGATGGCAAAACAATGAGACCCGCTTTGCACGTGCACATGCTTACTTGAAAAGCGGGGTATGAGCGCTGGGCTGGGACAGTCGGAACATCGCTCGGACTTTTCCGTATACTGGAAAGTACCTATTCCGTAGAATTGGCGAGGGTTGCCGATTGTATTTACGAGTGTCGCTATAACGGAAATGCACGAGTGATGTTCCGATTGGTATGACGGGGAATTCCGACGGTGACTGATCCAGATCCTTTTTATTGGGGAGGGAAAACCGATTGAAAATGTTTCAATAATCAATGTAATGCCGTAGGGCGAGTAAAATATCGCAACTAGAGTCTTGACAAAACTGTAGTTACAGCATTTTGCTAGTCAATTCAATTCAGTCGGAATGGTTGGACGTGAGCGTCCGTCTCTTGTTCGGGACTGTGAACACATTCTATATTTTGAAAGCAGACATAACTGTATTTCCTTACGTAGTTCTCGAAATCCCGAAGCCGTTCACCCATAGTAATCAAGCCGTGGTAAAATGTGATCGGAATCATTTTTACTCAGACCAAAATAGCTATGCGCCATGCACTCCGCCGGGGATAGAGACTGATTTTATCGTTATTGAGTAATAAAATATGGTACACAAATAATCTTTCGTTCAGTCGGCGAAGAAAACATTGAAACTGCAGCTTTGTACAAGCACGGACCCTAAATATACTACGTATATTGAGAGTAACTGGTTCAAGTTAGGGTTGCTCGATCCGCGAAAAAAACAATGAAATAACTTGGTTGACCCCAGAAAAAATCGAGATCTGCGCAGGTATAGCTTTGGAATGTATTTTGTGAAATAATATCAGATCGATCGACCTATAGAAAACTGCTGAAAAAAGTTCAAGATGTTAAAAAAAATCATTTACTTACTATAATAAAGCATATTGGTCCACGTTCTAATTGAAAGTGACCCCCTAATCCCCTGGTTGGGCTTATATAGTCTGCTCACCGTCACTCACATAATCCCCTAAACGTCGCCCAAGGGGTATATTGTCCTTTGTCCTACTTTGCTTGAATAGACCTTTATTCTATTTTGAACTAAATTTGTGTACGTACATCTATACTCACGGGCAGTGAACATGGGCCTATCTAGGGCTTTGAAATTTATACGCACTCAGAAGGCGACAACCAAATAATATATAGGATAGATGCGATAGTAGTACTGAGAAAAGATGCATGTCCTCTGTCCGCGGCAATCCCTTTGGTATGGTTTGAGCTTTGGTGAATAATCAAAACATCGTAACTAGAGCTTGAATAAGCTGTAGTTTCGATAATTTGATCATTCATCAACGATATCTTTCAACAGAAAGATTATTTCTTTTACGCCCTTGCGTAAATTGCGTAACGAGAGTTACGCCCTTGGTGAAAACGCACCGCCTGATTTTTTCTCGAATATGTATTATAAGTACCAAAACTTCATCCATGAATATTGCCAATCTAAAAAAGTTTGTAATGGACATTTACTACACAATAGAACATTATTGTTTGCTGTTTTGTCATATTCACGAAGAATCTTGTAGACTTGAATTATGTCGGATCTTTGGCGTCTGTACTTGAGAGATGGTAAACCTAGATGCAGTAGTCATTCTTTGTGGCTTAGGTTGCAGAGATGCAGCAAATGTTCATTCATGCTGTACAACATTCGGAACACTACTTGGCTAATCTCACGATCAGTCTCGGATGTACATAGACGGACTTTTTTTAAAAAAAACTACGGTAAAACCTTGGTAAAACTCGATGACGTCAATTAAAATGGATTTAGCCCTCGAAACTGTGAGTGAAAACATTCGACGTCGCCAACGCTACTCGTTTAAGTCACTGACGTGAAACCATCCTGTCCTAATATAAATATATTTAGATTCTTAAATAACGGCTGGAAAAAAATCCTAATTTTTGAGAATGATTCGTCAGTCTCAAAAATTAAGATTTTCAGTCGTTATTTACTGAAAAAGATATAAATCTACAGTGCTAGTTTTTCTTACACTGTTTCCGCCTAACAAAATGCACGATTTTGTTACATACCCATCCGCCTTACATACATCCGAGGTCTGTTGCAGTTTACGGAAATGGCCGAGTGATGTTCCGAATGGCTTTACAAAAAGCTTTGGCAGAATCTGCGGCGAATCTAGGAATTCTGTTAAGCCGGGGTCTGGACATAAAAACTTGGGAGTTCGCTTTCCTAGTCATATGCGAAACTTAGGATTTTGAAGTTTATACGCACTCAGAAGGCGATCAACATAAAATATACAGGATATCAAAGGCGAAAAACTGAAACCAACTTCTCATCGGTCACTGCATGTTTTCCTCTTTTCGACACATTTACAATAAAAGAATTGAATAGAACATTACGTTCATGCAAAGACAAATCATTTGCGAGGATTTTGATGAAATAGTTGTGTTAAAAGGACCGACAGAACGTTTGTAGCAGTCAAAGTAAGACGCCAACCCTACTTTGAAAAAGTCACGAAACTCGCAAAATGCAGGGAATTTCAAAATTTCAGTCGAAGAAATACCGTTATGTTGTTGAAAAATCACTATGCTTTAGATGCCTTAAAGGTAGCCGAATAGGAATACGTAAAGAAAACCTTATTTAAGACGTTCATTTGCGTAAATGAGGTGTATTTGTTAATTCACCCCACCCACCAATGTTAATTTTGAAATTGAGGGTACCCATGCACTCATGCAAGTTGAATTGATTTCCATAGAGATTTTTTTTATGCAATTTGGTTTTGCTATCTACCAAGTGCATGGGCTATCGGGAACCACCAAATACTTACATCTGTAACATTATTTAACATTACTTTTCGTGTTTTATTTGAGTGACCGGTTAGAAGTTGGTTTAAGTTTATGTGGACTTGGACAAAAGATTAATGTCCTCCGTCCGCCCCCCCCTTTTTTTTTATATAATTTCAGCGTTGGTGGATAATCGAAACATCGTGAAAGGCTTTCAATATCAAACATTCTTGATGAGAGGTTACTTACCTATTAAGTGCTGCAAGTGCACTTGATTGCACTTTCAATTTTCAGCAGAAGTAAAAATTCGGACAATACAAATCACATGCTTTGAAAACAAAGTAATATCAATGTATCCCCTTATATCTATTTCTTCTTTGAAAACATCCGAAGTTAATACGCGTTTAGACATTTCATGTCGGCGTCTGTTAATATACTCATTTGTCTGTATTTTATTCGAGATATTTACCTATTTTCTACCTCAAAGATGATGAATAAATATAGTATCTATAGTCAAAGCATTCCAGAATTGAAGTTTTAAAGCTTCGTATTGAACATTCTTCGTTTAAAATAACAAAATACGTGTCTTCTTTCTCCTAATTATTGATAATCTTAATTATTCTTTAATTGTCCGAATTTTACCCTTTGACGATAAAAATGTCCGACTTTCACCGCTTGCATGTTTTTCTAACCCTGTCCGAATTTACCCGTTTCACTGTACTCTCAAACTTCTCGTTTTCACAACGTTTTGGCCATTATTTGCTTCATTTTTTTTGGATAAAATGCAAGTTTAATGAACGCTCGAGTGATGCGAAAACGGCTAGTGTCCGGTTTTCCACCTAAAGCTTCAGAATCGCAAGCCTGAAATAAGGTTGGTAAAAAACGTCCGAATTTACCCGGTTTTCCCTCTACAATGACTTTTCAAGTTTCAATAAGTTAATTCAAATATAAACAACATGTCAATGTTACTGGGTGAAGCCGGTCGTAAGTTCCTTATTCGGTTACAATGTATCATACTTTAAAAATATGATAACCGTTAATAATTTATTTTTTCATATCATCCGGTATTCGTCTTTATATCAAACCCGTAATTCATACCGGATAGAGAAACGCTTATATTTGGCAGGTAGATCTAGCTTTTGAATTATCTATGTAGACATTTTTATGGTTTTAGTCTTTGTGTTATGAATGAAAACATCAGGACTGAGCGTTCGAGAGTGATTATATAAGCTGAAGCTTTCGTCGCAATCGAACTAAAATAAATTAGTAGAACAGAACAGAACAAATCTTTTATTTACATCCAAGTACATTACTGTACAATAAGGACAAATATAAACAAATACATGTAAGAGAAAAGTAATTAAATACAACCGGTTACCAAAATAGAGAAAATATATAAGCATATCAATAGATCTACGTGTATTTCGTTTTTTCTCTCTTGTGTTTTGAGGGATAGAATCTTGAATGTTATTGAATCTTCATCTAGCCTCCGAGAATCAGCATCCACGACTTGTCATACAGGCAAGCCGTGGCTACAGATTTCCGGAGCCTATTTTTTTTTTTTTTTTTTTTTTTTTTAATATGATTTGTAAATATCAGTGTTTTATGGAGTTTAACTATATCCCCTTTTATACCTCCTTGTCCGAAAGGAAACGACAAGGATGGGAATGGGGAATGCATATAATGGACCATGAGGGGGTAAATATAAAATGGGTATGGAAATTAAAATTTGGGTGGGCACCCCGTTGTGAACAGATTGAAACACTTCTACATAATGACATTTGGAAAGAAAAATAGCGTTCACGAATTCAGACATAGCATATTTCGAATAGATTTTTGTGGGACATGTATAAGGATAATAATTACAGTGTGGCGTATTTTTTTACCACGAGTGTATTTAACTCGTTAGGGGAGACCGGGGCAAAATGTTACACGGGGCAAAGTGTTACGTTTGAAATATTTTCTTTTTGTATTGTTTTTTGACACAAAAGTAAATTCTTACCATCTGCGTAAATATCCGCCTCGTATGATGTAAAAGTAGAATTAATAGAAAAGATATGTGTTTTTGGGATACTCTGATCCAGAAGCTAACTAATGTGTACAAATTATTGTTTCATTAACCTTTCTTTTCTTTGCACGAGTGTATTTTCCGAAAAGTTGCGATTGGGGCAAAGTGTTACACAGGACATGGGGCAAAGTGTTACAGTATAACATTTTGCCCAAATTTTATTTAACACCATTATTCAATTTCCAGATAACAAGATTTAGACTGAAATGCATTACAAAGTATCTTCAGACGATGTTTTACGTTTCTGTAAGTTATTTAACATGAAATAATATGGAATAGAAACCCTGTACGAAAAAAGATTAATTTCCTGTTGATAGAGTAAGCACCTTTTCTCAAAATACTTTGTGCGCTATATATTCGGGCATATTAAAATGATAATTTGGCGGTCCAATGGGCTGATTACTAAATGTTTGTAGTAAATTACAGATTTTTTTTTTATATATTGTTTCATAAATATAGAGTTTAAGAGACTTAATAGGAGTAATTAATGCAATTAAGCCATTATCAAGTTCTGTCGTTAAAGACTTGTTCGAAGCTACAGAAGGTCCCAGTAGTCACAAATACCCTTAGATTTTTTTCAAATGGTCATACAATACGAGCTAAATGTTTTTTTGTTCTTGATGAAAAAAAGAAAAAAAGAAATATTTTAGGATATGGATTGATTATCTTATCATTAAGGAAACATCTTGAAACATGTGGTAAGGCGCAAGAATGCCACTTTTTTGTCATGGGTGACTAAGTCAGTGTGTGCGAAACTTGCAATCTGATTTGGAATAATATTTCACCAAAAAGCCTTTTATGTTTATTCCGGTACTGAAAACGCAAATAGAAGCCCTTTTTGTGATGACTGCCATACAATGTAACACTTTGCCCCTGTAGGTGTATCACTTTGCCCCAAAATCCTGGGGCAATGTGTTACATTTACCACTTTTTTTGCCTGCGTATAAAATTTATATAGTAAGATGAAATTGTTTAACTAAAGTATTTTTTAGATCGAAATTCGTTAAATTTCCCTTACATATATTAAAAAAAATTCAAAAGAACTATGGTGTCGGAAAATTTGTGAATTGTTTGAAAAATGTAACACTTTGCCCCGGTCTCCCCTACCAGGCGTATCACGGTAAAGATTTGCCGACCTATGATTTGAGTTTTTACAGAGAGCCAATCAGTAACCAGCGTGGCGGCATCTATTTAGTATAAACTAATGTTTTTCTACTGTGAAAAATTGGCCTAGATCTCAAGTTCAAATGTGGTATGGCAACAAGAGGGATTTGGAATATTTTCAAAAATAAATATTTCAACTCCTAAGTCAACAATAGCCTTTCAGTCATTCAATACTACAAAATTACGGTGCTTTAGTTTAATATAGTATACTATTTTGTCGTTGACTGTGACTAGCACACTTGGATGGAAATACATTTGTAAAACTACAAAAGTTGTGCCCCTTGATTACATAGTCGCCATGAGAAATCTGTCGCTGTCGATCGGAAGAGGCTCTTTTCTATAGTTGGCTATTGACATTTGGCTATACGTAGGGAGGTTGTCTACCACCAAATTAAAAAATGTAGTTAAGTTAGGAGAAAGGACTTTTTATTACAAAATGAGTTTAAAATGTTACGGTTTATAAAATATTATTTTCAATTCTGTTAGGAATGCTATAAAATTCGTATTGATAAACTTGACGATATCAATTGGTCGGAAGTCAGTCATAGTTTTACATCTGAATCAAAAAGCAAAATCCCTTTAAATCATGAAAACGTTATTTGTTCAAAAAACGGAATGTAAAGAAAAGAATTTTTATAATTTACGAGTAATCTGAAAAAGAGGTTTTAAAAGAATGGTATTTGTAAACCCTATAAATCACAAGGGCGCAGCTACCATTACTCTAACTAGGCATTTGCTTACAAAATAAATCCTTTTATATTAGCGTTGATTGTTCACAACAAATTAACCACAGGTTACTCGAAGGAACACCTCGTAACCTGTGGTTACGATGTTTTAGTCATTAATCAATGTTCAAATCATCAACTGTATTTGCAAGAAAACTTCCCCTCCATCCAGACGAGGACTTGCAGCGAGTAGAATGATCTTTGGCTTTACCTTATGTATCTTACTTCGTTATCACCTGAGCAGAATGAGCGTTAGATATACATGATTTATTCGGACCGACTTGTTGATTTTTTCCTCAGAATAAACTTAAGCTATACCTGAAACACGCATTGTACTAGGTTATTATAGTAATATCTAAGCAGAATGAGCTGATATGATGTTTTGTACTTTGCATATAGCCCCAGCACATTCTTCACAAATATATCTGATTGGTAATTACAATATCCAATATATAGCCCCAGCTCTTTATTCACAAATATAATCGGTTAGTACAATATCAGGCATATAGCCCCAGCTCATTATTCACAATAATAGGATAGTATAATATCCCACATATAGCCCCAGCTCTTTCTTCCTAAAATGCATCAAATATGTAAGTATAATATCTAACATATAGCCCCAGCTCATTATTCACAAATATATCTAAACGGTTAGTACAATATCAGACATATAGCCCCAGCTCATTCTTCACAAATGTATCTAATAGGTTAGTATAATATCCCACATATAGCCCCAGCTCACACTCCAGAAATTTATCTAATAGGTAAGCACAATATCCAAAATATTGCCCCAGCTCATTCTTCACAAATGCATCAAATAGGTTAGTATAATAATCAACATATAGCCCCAGCTCATTCTTCACAAATGCATCAAATAGGTAAGTATAATAATCAACATATAGCCACAGCTCATTCTTCAAAAATGCATCAAATAGGTAAGTATAATAATCAACAAATAGCCCCAGCTCATTCTTCACAAATGCATCAAATAGATAAGTATAATATCCCACATATAGCCCCAGCTCATTCTTCACAAATGCATCAAATAAGTTAGTATTATATCCCACATATAGCCCCAGCTCATTCTTCACAAATATATGTTAAAGGTATGTATAATATCCCACATATAGCCCCAGCTCATTCTTCACAAATATATCTAATAGGTTAGTATAATATCCCACATATAGCCCCAGCTCATTCTTCACAAATGCATCAAATAGGTAAGTATAATAATCAACATATAGCCACAGCCCATTCTTCACAAATGCATCAAATAGGTAAGTATAATAATCAACATATAGCCCCAGCTCATTCTTCACAAATGCATCAAATAGGTAAGTATAATATCCCACATATAGCCCCAGCTCATTCTTCACAAATGTATCTAATATGTTAGTAAAATACCAAACATATAGCCCCAGCTATCACTCCTGAAATTTATCTAATAGGTAAGCACAATATCCAACATATAGCCCCAGCTCATTCTTCACAAATGCATCAAATAGGTTAGTATAAGAATCCACATATAGCCTCAGCTCATTCTTCACAAATATATGTTAAAGGTATGTATAATATCCCACATATAGCCCCAGCTCATTCTTCACAAATATATCTAATAGGTTAGTAAAATATTCAACATATAGCCCCAGCTCATTCTTCACAAATATATATAATAGGTCAGTATAATATCCAACATATAGCCCTAGCTTACACTAAAGAAATTTATCTAATAGGTAAGCACAATATCCAACATATAGCCCCAGCTCAATCTGCACAAATATATCTAATAGGTAAGTATAATATCAAACATATAGCCCCAGCTCAATCTGCACAAATATATCTTATAGGTAAGTATAATATCCCACATATAGCCCCAGCTCATTCTTCACAAATGTATCTAATAGGTTAGTAAAATACCCAACATATAGCCCCAGCTATCACTCCTGAAATTTATCTAATAGGTAAGCACAATATCCAACATATAGCCCCAGCTCATTCTTCACAAATGCATCAAATAGGTTAGTATAATATCTCACATATAGCCCCAGCTCATTCTTCACAAATATATGTTAAAGGTATGTATAATATCCCACATATAGCCCCAGCTCATTCTTCACAAATATATCTAATAGGTTAGTAAAATATTCAACATATAGCCCCAGCTCATTCTTCACAAATGTATATAATAGGTTAGTATAATATCCAACATATAGCCCCAGCTCATTCTTCACAAATGTACCAAATATGTGAGTATAATATCCAACATATAGCCCCAGCTCAATCTTCAAAAATATATCTAATAGGTAAGTATAATATCCCACATATAGCCCCAGCTCATTCTTCACAAATGCATCAAATAGGTTAGCACAATATCCAACATATAGCCCCAGCTCATTCTTCACAAATGTATCTAATAGGTTAGTATAATATCCCACATATAGCCCCAGCTCATTCTTCACAAATGCATCAAATAGGTAAGTATAATAATCAACATATAGCCACAGCCCATTCTTCACAAATGCATCAAATAGTTAAGTATAATAATCAACATATAGCCCCAGCTCATTCTTCACAAATGCATCAAATAGGTAAGTATAATATCCCACATATAGCCCCAGCTCATTCTTCACAAATGTATCAAATATGTTAGTAAAATACCCAACATATAGCCCCAGCTATCACTCCTGAAATTTATCTAATAGGTAAGCACAATATCCAACATATAGCCCCAGCTCATTCTTCACAAATGCATCAAATAGGTTAGTATAAGAATCCACATATAGCCTCAGCTCATTCTTCACAAATATATGTTAAAGGTATGTATAATATCCCACATATAGCCCCAGCTCATTCTTCACAAATATATCTAATAGGTTAGTAATATATTCAACATATAGCCCCAGCTCATTCTTCACAAATGTATATAAGAGGTTAGTATAATATCCAACATATAGCCCCAGCTCACACTAAAGAAATTTATCTAATAGGTAAGCACAATATCCAACATATAGCCCCAGCTCAATCTGCACAAATATATCTAATAGGTAAGTATAATATCCCACATATAGCCCCAGCTCATTCTTCACTAATGCATCAAATAGGTAAGTATAATATCCAACATATAGCCCCAGCTCATTCTTCACAAATGCAGCAAATAGGTATGTATAATATCCAACATATAGCCCCAGCTCATTCTTCACAAATGTATCTAATAGGTTAGTAAAATACCCAACATATAGCCCCAGCTATCACTCCTGAAATTTATCTAATAGGTAAGCACAATATCCAACACATAGCCCCAGCTCATTCTCCACAAATGCATCAAATAGGTTAGTATAATATCTCACATATAGCCCCAGCTCATTCTTCACAAATATATCTAATAGGTTAGTAAAATATTCAACATATAGCCCCAGCTCATTCTTCACAAATGTATATAATAGGTTAGTATAATATCCAACATATAGCCCCAGCTCATTCTTCACAAATGTACCAAATATGTGAGTATAATATCCAACATATAGCCCCAGCTCAATCTTAAAAAATATATCTAATAGGTAAGTATAATATCCCACATATAGCCCCAGCTCATTCTTCACAAATGCATCAAATAGGTTAGCACAATGTCCAACATATAGCCCCAGCTCATTCTTCACAAATGTATCCAATATGTTAGTATAATATCCCACATATAGCCCCAGCTCATTCTTCATAAATGCATCAAATAGGTAAGTTTAATAATCAACATATAGCCACAGCCCATTCTTCACAAATGCATCAAATAGGTAAGTATAATAATCAACATATAGCCCCAGCTCATTCTTCACAAATGCAGCAAATAGGTAAGTATAATATCCCACATATAGCCCCAGCTCATTCTTCACAAATGTATATAATAGGTTAGTATAATATCCAACATATAGCCCCAGCTCACACTAAAGAAATTTATCTAACAGGTAAGCACAATATTCAACATATAGCCCCAGCTCAATCTGCACAAATATATCTAATACGTAGGTATAATATACCACATATAGCCCCAGCTCATTCTTCACTAATGCATCAAATAGGTATGTATAATATCCAACATATAGCCCCAGCTCATTCTTCACAAATGTATCTAAAAGGTTAGTAAAATACCCAACATATAGCCCCAGCTATCACTCCTGAAATTTATCTAAAAGGTAAGCACAATATCCAACATATAGCCCCAGCTCATTCTTCACAAATGCCTCAAATAGGTTAGTATAATATCCCACATATAGCCCCAGCTCATTCTTCACAAATATATGTTAAAGGTATGTATAATATCCCACATATAGCCCCAGCTCATTCTTCACAAATATATCTAATAGGTTAGTAAAATATTCAACATATAGCCCCAGCTCATTCTTCACAAATGTATATAATAGGTTAGTATAATATCCAACATATAGCCCCAGCTCTTTCTTCACAAATGTACCAAATATGTGAGTATAATATCCAACATATAGCCCCAGCTCAATCTTAAAAAATATATCTAATAGGTAAGTATAATATCCCACATATAGCCCCAGCTCATTCTTCACAAATGCATCAAATAGGTTAGCACAATGTCCAACATATAGCCCCAGCTCATTCTTCACAAATGTATCCAATATGTTAGTATAATATCCCACATATATTCCCAGCTCATTCTTCACAAATGCATCAAATAGGTAAGTATAATAATCAACATATAGCCACAGCCCATTCTTCACAAATGCATCAAATAGGTAAGTATAATAATCAACATATAGCCCCAGCTCATTCTTCACAAATGCAGCAAATAGGTAAGTATAATATCCCACATATAGCCCCAGCTCATTCTTGACAAATGTATCTAATAGGTTAGTATAATATCCAACATATAGCCCCAGCTCACACTTAAGAAATTTATCTAACAGGTAAGCACAATATCCAACATATAGCCCCAGCTCAATCTGCACAAATATATCTAATAGGTAGGTATAATATACCAAATATAGCCCCAGCTCATTCTTCACTAATGCATCAAATAGGTATGTATAATATCCAACATATAGCCCCAGCTCATTCTTCACAAATGTATCTAATAGGTTAGTAAAATACCCAACATATAGCCCCAGCTATCACTCCTGAAATTTATCTAAAAGGTAAGCACAATATCCAACATATAGCCCCAGCTCATTCTTCACAAATGCCTCAAATAGGTTAGTATAATATCCCACATATAGCCCCAGCTCATTCTTCACAAATATATGTTAAAGGTATGTATAATATCCCACATATAGCCCCAGCTCATTCTTCACAAATATATCTAATAGGATAGTAAAATATGCAACATATAGCCACAGCTCGATCTTCACAAATGTATAATAGGTTAGTATAATATCCAACATATAGCCCCAGCTCATTCTTCACAAATGTACCAAATATGTGAGTATAATATCCAACATATAGCCCCAGCTCAATCTTCAAAAATATATCTAATAGGTAAGTATAATATCCCACATATAGCCCTAGCTCATTCTTCACAAATGCATCAAATAGGTAAGCACAATATCCAACATAAAGCCCCAGCTCATTCTTCACAAATGTATCTAATATGTTAGTATAATATCCCACATATAGCCACAGCATATTCTTCACAAATGCATCAAATAGGTAAGTATAATAATCAACATATAGCCCCAGCTCATTCTTCAAAAATGTAGCAAATAGGTAAGTATAATATCCCACATATAGCCCCAGCTCATTCTTCACAAATGTATCTAATATGTTAGTAAAATACCCAACATATAGCCCCAGCTATCACTCCTGAAACTTATCTAATAGGTAAGCACAATATCCAACATATAGCCCCAGCTCATTCTTCACAAATGCATCAAATAGGTTAGTATAATATCCCACATATAGCCTCAGCTCATTCTTCACAAATATATGTTAAAGGTATGTAAAATTTTCAACATATAGCCCCAGCTCATTCTTCACAAATGTATATAATAGATAAGTAAAATATCCAACATATAGCCCCAGCTTACACTAAAGAAATTTATCTAATAGGTAAGCACAATATCCAACATATGGCCCCAGCTCAATCTGCACAAATATATCTAATAGGTAAGTATAATATCCCACATATAGCCCCAGCTCATTCTTCACTAATGCATCAAATAGGTAAGTATAATATCCAACATATAGCCCCAGCTCATTCTTCACAAATGCATCAAATTGGTATGTATAATATCCAACATATAGCCCCAGCTCATTCTTCACAAATGTATCTAATAGGTTAGTAAAATACCCAACATATGGCCCCAGCTATCACTACTGAAATTTATCTAATAGGTAAGCACAATATCCAACATATAGCCCCAGCTCATTCTTCAAAAATGCATCAAGTAGGTTAGTATAATATCCCACATATAGCCCCAGCTCATTCTTCACAAATATATGTTAAAGGTATGTATAATATCCCACATATAGCCCCAGCTCATTCTTCACAAATATATCTAATAGGTTAGTAAAATATTCAACATATAGCCCCAGCTCATTCTTCACAAATGTATATAATAGGTTAGTATAATATCCAACATATAGCCCCAGCTCATTCTTCACAAATGTACCAAATATGTGAGTATAATATCAAACATATAGCCCCAGCTCAATCTTCAAAAATATATCTAATACGTAAGTATAATATCCCACATATAGCCCCAGCTCATTCTTCACTAATGCATCAAATAGGTAAGCACAATATCCAACATATAGCCCCAGCTCATTCTTCACAAATGTATCTAATAGGTTAGTATAATATCCCACATATAGCCCCAGCTCATTTTTCACAAATGCATCAAATAGGTAAGTATAATAATCAACATATAGCCACAGCCCATTCTTCACAAATGCATCAAATAGGTAAGTATAATAATCAACATATAGCCCCAGCTCATTCTTCACAAATGCATCAAATAGGTAAGTATAATATCCTACATATAGCCCCAGCTCATTCTTGACAAATGTATCTAATAGGTTAGTAAAATACCCAACATATAGCCCCAGCTATCACTCCTGAAATTTATCTAATAGGTAAGCACAATATCTAACATATAGCCCCAGCTCATTCTTCACAAATGCATCAAATAGGTTAGTAAAAGAATCCACTTATAGCCTCAGCTCATTTTTCACAAATGTATCAAATAGGTTAGTTTAATCTCCAACATATAGCCCCAGCTCATTCTTCACAAATGTATCAAAAAGGTTAGTATAATATCCAACATATAGCCCTAGATCATTCTTGACAAATGTACCAAATATGTGAGTATAATATCCAACATATAGCCCCAGCTCAATCTTCAAAAATATATCTAATACGTAAGTATAATATCCCACATATAGCCCCAGCTCATTCTTCACAAATGCATCAAATAGGTAAGTATAATAATCAACATATAGCCACAGCCCATTCTTCACAAATGCATCAAATAGGTAAGTATAATAATCAACATATAGCCCCAGCTCATTCTTCACAAATGCATCAAATAGGTAAGTATAATATCCCACATATAGCCCCAGCTCATTGTTGACAAATGTATCTAATAGGTTAGTAAAATACCCAACATATAGCCCCAGCTATCACTCCTGAAATTTATCTAATAGGTAAGCACAATATCCAACATATAGCCCCAGCTCATTCTTCACAAATGCATCAAATAGGTTAGTATAAGAATCCACATATAGTCTCAGCTCATTCTTCACAAATATATGTTAAAGGTATGTATAATATCCCACATCTAGCCCCAGCTCATTCTTCACAAATATATCTAATAGGTTAGTAAAATATTCAACATATAGCCCCAGTTTATTCTTCACAAATATATCTTAAAGCTTAGTATAATATTCAACATATAGCCCCAGCTCATTTTTCACAAATTCATCAAAAAGGTTAGTAAAATCCAACATATAGCCCCAGCTCATTATTCAGAAATGTATCAAATAGGTAAATTCAATATGCAACATATAGCACCAGCGCATTCTTCACAAATATATCTAATAGGTAAGTACAAAATGCAACATATAGGCACAGTGCCTTCTTCACAAATATATCTTATAGGTAAAGAAAAATTCCAACATTAATTCTGGGCTCATTCTGATTACAAAGATGCATTTACTTATGAAAATACCAAATATATAGCCCCAGTTCATTCTTCACAAGTATATCTAATGGGCCAGTATAATATCCCACATATAGCCCCAGTTCATTCTTCACAAATATATCTAAAAGGTTAGTATAATATTCAACATATAGCCCCAGCTCATTCTTCACCAATTCATAAAATAGGTTAGTATGATATCCAACATATAGCCCCAGCTCATTCTTCACAAATGCATCAAATAGGTAAGTATAATATTCCACATATAGCCCCAGCTCATTTTTCACAAATGTATCAAATAGGTTAGTTTAATCTCCAACATATAGCCCCAGCTCATTCTTCACAAATGTATCAAAAAGTTTAGTATAATATCCAACATATAGCCCTAGATCATTCTTGAGAAATATATGAAATAGGTAAATACAATATCCCACATATAGCCCAAGGTCATACTTCACAAAAATATCTTAAAGGTAAGTACAATATCCAACTTATAGCCCCAGCTCATTCTTCACCAAAGTATCTAAAAAGTAAGTATAAAATCCAACATATAGCCCCAGCTCATTCTTCACAAGTATATCTAATAGGTAAGTATAATATCCAACATAAAGCCCCAGCTCATTCTTCAAAAATATTTTATAAAAGTTAGTATAATATCTAACATATAGCCTCAGCTCATTTTTCACAAATATTTGTAATAGGTTAGTATAATATCCAACATATAGCCCCAGCCAATTCTTCACAGATATATCTAATAGGTAAATATAATATTCAACAAAGAGCCCCAGCGCATTCTTCACAAATGTGTCAATTAGGTTAATATAATATCGAACATATAGCCCCAGATCATCCTTCACAGATGCATTAAATAGGTTAATAAAATATCTAACATATAGCCCCAGCTCATTCTTTACAAATGCATCAAATAGGTAAGTTTAATATCCAAAATATAGCCACAGTTCATTCTTTACAAATGCATCAAAAAGGTTAGTATCAAATCCAAGATATAGCCCCAGCGCATTCTTCACAAATATTTGTAATAGGTTAGTATAATATCCAACATATAGCCCCAGCTCATTCTTCACAAATATATCTAAGAGGTTAGTATAATATCCAACATATAGCCCCAGCTTATTCTTCACAAATGTGTCAAAAAGGTTAGTTTAATTTCAAACATTTAGCCCCAGATCATTCTTCACAAATGCATCAAATAGGTTAGTGTAATATCCAATGTATTACCCGAGAGCATTTTCACAAATGTATCAAATAGGTTAGTATAATATCCTACATAGATCATTCTTCACAAATGTATCAAATAGGTTGGTATAATATCCAACATATAGCCCCAGATCAGTCTTCACAAATGTATCAAATAGGTAAGTACAATATGCAACATATAGCACCAGAGCATTCTTCACAAATATATCGAATAGGTAAGTACAATATCAAACATATAGCCTCAGCTCATTTAGCAGAAATGTATCTTATAGGTGAAGAAAAATTCCAACATAAAGCCTGGGCTCATTGTGATTACTAAGATGCATTTACTTAGGAAAATGCCAAACATATAGCCCCAGCTCATTCTTCACAAATACATCTAATAGGTAAGTATAATATCCCACAAATAGCCCCAGTTCATTCTTCACAAATATATCTAAAAGGTTAGTATAATATTCAACATATAGATCCAGCTAATTCTTCACAAATGCATCAAATAGGTTAGTATAATATCCAACATATAGCCCCAGCTCATTTTTCAAAAATGTATTTAATAGGTTAGTATAATATTCAACATATAGCCCCAGCTCATTCTTGACAAAGGTATCAAATAGGTAAGTACAATATGCAACGTATAGCCACAGTGCATTCTTCACCAATATATCTAATAGGTAAGTACAATATCTAACATATAGCCTCAGCTCACTTAGCAGAAATGTAACTAATAGGTAAAGAAAAATTCCAACATTACGCCTAGGCTCATTCTGTATACTTAGATGCATTTAATAAGGAAAATACAAATTATATAGCCTGAGTTCATTCTTCCCAAATGTGTCAAATAGGTTAGAATAATATCCAACTTATAACCCCAGCTCATTCTTCACAAATGTGTCAAATAGGTTAGTATAATATCCAACATATAGTCCCCGATCATTCTTCACAAATGTGTCAAATAGGTAAGTATAATATCCAACATAAAGCCCCAGCTCATTCTTCAAAAATATTTTATAAAAGTTAGTATAATATCTAACATATAGCCTCAGCTCATTTTTCACAAATATTTGTAATAGGTTAGTATAATATCCAACATATAGCCCCAGCCAATTCTTCACAGATATATCTAATAGGTAAATATAATATTCAACAAAGAGCCCCAGCGCATTCTTCACAAATGTGTCAATTAGGTTAATATAATATCGAACATATAGCCCCAGATCATCCTTCACAGATGCATTAAATAGGTTAATAAAATATCTAACATATAGCCCCAGCTCATTCTTTACAAATGCATCAAATAGGTAAGTTTAATATCCAAAATATAGCCACAGTTCATTCTTTACAAATGCATCAAAAAGGTTAGTATCAAATCCAAGATATAGCCCCAGCGCATTCTTCACAAATATTTGTAATAGGTTAGTATAATATCCAACATATAGCCCCAGCTCATTCTTCACAAATATATCTAAGAGGTTAGTATAATATCCAACATATAGCCCCAGCTTATTCTTCACAAATGTGTCAAAAAGGTTAGTTTAATTTCAAACATTTAGCCCCAGATCATTCTTCACAAATGCATCAAATAGGTTAGTGTAATATCCAATGTATTACCCGAGAGCATTTTCACAAATGTATCAAATAGGTTAGTATAATATCCTACATAGATCATTCTTCACAAATGTATCAAATAGGTTGGTATAATATCCAACATATAGCCCCAGATCAGTCTTCACAAATGTATCAAATAGGTAAGTACAATATGCAACATATAGCACCAGAGCATTCTTCACAAATATATCGAATAGGTAAGTACAATATCAAACATATAGCCTCAGCTCATTTAGCAGAAATGTATCTTATAGGTGAAGAAAAATTCCAACATAAAGCCTGGGCTCATTGTGATTACTAAGATGCATTTACTTAGGAAAATGCCAAACATATAGCCCCAGCTCATTCTTCACAAATACATCTAATAGGTAAGTATAATATCCCACAAATAGCCCCAGTTCATTCTTCACAAATATATCTAAAAGGTTAGTATAATATTCAACATATAGATCCAGCTAATTCTTCACAAATGCATCAAATAGGTTAGTATAATATCCAACATATAGCCCCAGCTCATTTTTCAAAAATGTATTTAATAGGTTAGTATAATATTCAACATATAGCCCCAGCTCATTCTTGACAAAGGTATCAAATAGGTAAGTACAATATGCAACGTATAGCCACAGTGCATTCTTCACCAATATATCTAATAGGTAAGTACAATATCTAACATATAGCCTCAGCTCACTTAGCAGAAATGTAACTAATAGGTAAAGAAAAATTCCAACATTACGCCTAGGCTCATTCTGTATACTTAGATGCATTTAATAAGGAAAATACAAATTATATAGCCTGAGTTCATTCTTCCCAAATGTGTCAAATAGGTTAGAATAATATCCAACTTATAACCCCAGCTCATTCTTCACAAATGTGTCAAATAGGTTAGTATAATATCCAACATATAGTCCCCGATCATTCTTCACAAATGTGTCAAATAGGTAAGTATATAATCCAACATTTAGCCTCAGTTCATTCATCACAAATGTGTCAAATAGGTTAGTATAATATCAAACATATAGCCTCAGATCATTCTTCAAAAAAGCATCAAATAGGTTAATAAAATTTCCAACATATTGCCCCAGCTTATTTTTACAAATGCATCAAATAGGATAGTATAATATCCAACATATAGCCCCAGCTCATTCTTCACAAATATTTGTAATAGGTTTGTATAGTATCCAACATATAGCCCCAGCTCATTCTTCACAAATGCATTAAATAGGTAATTGTAATATCCAACATATAGCCCAAGCTCATTCTTCGTAATTGCATCAAATAGGTTAGTATTATATCCAGCATATAGCCCCAGCTTATTCTTAACAAATGTATCAAATAGGTAAGTACAATATCCCACATATAGCCCCAGCTCATTTTTCACAAATATATATAATTATTGAGAACAATATCTAACATATAGCCCCAGCTCCTTCTTCACAAAAGAATCTAAAAAGTAAGTATAATATCCAACTAAGAGCCTCAGATTAGTCTTTACTGAATTATCTAATAGGTAAGAAGAATATCTAACATAAAGCCCCAGCTCATTCTCCACAAATATATCTAATAGGTTAGTATATTATCCAACATATAGCCCCAGCTCATTCTTCACAAATGCATCAAATAGGTTAGTATAATATCCAACATATAGCCCCAGCTCATTCTTCACAAATGTATCAAAAAGGTTAGTATTATATGCAACATTTAGTCCCAGCACATTCTTCACAAATGTATCAAAAAAGTTAGTATAATATCTAGCATATAGCCTCAAGTCATTCTTCCCAAATGTATCTAATAGGTTAGTATAATATCCAACATAAAGCCCCAGCTCTAATACTTACCTATTAGATATATTTGTGAAGAATGAGCTGGGGCTATATGTGGGATATTATGCTTACCTTTCTGATACATTTGTGAAAAATGAGCTGGGGCTATATGTAGGATATTGTGTTTACCAATTAGATAAATTTGTGAAGAATGAGCCGGGGCTATATGTGGGATATTATATTTACCTTTTAGATATATTTGTGAAGAATGAGCTGGGGCTATAAGTTGGATTTATACTAACCTATTTGATACATTTGTAAGGAATAAACTGGGGCTATATGTTGGATATCATACTAACCTATTCGATGCATTTTTAAAGAATGACCTTGGGCTATATGTTGGTTATTATACTAACCTATTTGATACATTTGTGAAGAATGAGCTGGGGCTATATGTTGGATATTATACTACACTATGATATATATTTGTGAAGAATGAGCTGGGGCTATATGTGGGATATTATACTTAACTATTAGATAAATTTGTGAAGAATGAGCTGGGTTTATATGTTGGATATTATACTAACCTATTTGATACATTTGTGAAGAATGAGCTGGGGCTATAAGTTGGATATTAGACTAACCTATATGATACATTTGTGAAGAATGAGCTAGGGCTATATGTTGGATATTATACTAAGCATGGGCTATATGTGGGAAATTAAACTTAACTATTAGACATGTTTGTGAAGAAGGAGCTGGGGCTATATGTTGGATATTATACTTACCTATTAGATATATTTGTGAAGAATGAGCTTGGGCTATAAGTTGGATTTTATACTAACCTATTTGATACATTTGTGAAGAATGAGCTGGGACTTTATGTTGGATATTATACTAACCTATTCGATGCATTTGTGAAGAATGAGCTGGAGCTATATGTACTATTGTACATACCTATCAGATAAATTTGTGAAGAATGAGCTGGGTTTATATGTTGGATATTATACTTACCTATTAGATATATTTGTGAAGAATGAACTGAGGCTATATGTGGGATATTATGCTAACCTTTCTGATGCATTTGTGAAGAATGAGCTTGGGCTATATGTAGGATATTGTGTCTACCAATTAGATAAATTTGTGAAGAATGAGCTGGGGCTATATGTGGGATATTATATTTACCTATAAGATATATTTGTGAAGAATGAGCTGGGGCTATATGTTGGATATTATGCTAACCTATTAGATATATTTGTGTAGATTGAGCTGGGTTTATATGTTGGATATTATACTTTCCTATTAGATATATTTGTGAAGAATGAGCTGGGTTTATATGTTGGATATTATGCTTACCTTTCTGATGCATTTGTGAAGAATGAGCTGGGGCTATATGTGGGATATTATATTCACCTATTAGATATATTTCCTAAGACTGAGCTGGGTCTATATAATGGATATAATACTAACCTATGAGATATATTTGTGAAGAATGAACTGGGGCTATATGTGGGATATTGTACCTACCTAAAACATATATTTGTGAAGAATGAGCTGGGGCTATATGTTGGATATAATACTAAACTATTAGATTTCTTTGTGAAGAATGAGCTGGGGCTATATGTGGGATATTATATTACCCATTAGATTTATTTGCTAAGAATGAGCTGGGGCTATATGTTGGATATTATACTTACCTATGAGATACATTTGTGAAGAATGAGCTGTGTTAATATGTAGGATATTGTGTTTACCACTTAGATAAATTTGTGAAGAATGAGCTGGGGCTATATATGGGATACTATATTTACCTATTAGGTATATTTGCTAAGAATGAGCTGGGGCTATATGTGGGATATAATACTAAACTATTAGATTTCTTTGTGAAGAATGAGCTGGTACTATATGTTGGCTATTATACTAACCTCTTTGATGCATTTGTGAAGAATAAGCTGGGGCTATATTTTGGATATTATACTAACCTATTTGATACATTTGAGAAGAATGAGCTGGGGCTATATGTTGGATATTATACTACACTATGAGATATATTTATGAAGAATGAGCTGGGGCTATATGTGGGAAATTAAACTTAACCATAAGATATATTTGTGAAGAATGAGCTGGGGCTATATGTGGGATATTATACTAACCTATTAGATATATTTGTAAAGAATGAGCTGGGGCTATAAGATGGATATTATACTAATCTATTTGATACATTTGTGAAGAATGAACTGGGGCTTTATGTGGGACATTATACTAACCTTGGGCTATATGTGGGATATTAAACTTAACTATTAGATATATTTGTGAAGAATGAGCTGGGGCTATGTGTTGGATATTATCCTAACCTATTAGATATACTTGTGAAGAATGAGCTGGGGCTATAAGTTGGAATTTATATTAACCTATTTGATACATTTGTGAAGAATGAGCTGGGGCTATATGTTGGATATTATACTAACCTATTCGATGAATTTGTGAAGAATGAGCTCGGGCTATATGTAAGATATTATACAAACCTATGAGATAAATTTGTTAAGAATGAGCTGGGTTTATATGTTGGATATTAAATTAACCTATAAGATATATTTGTGAAGAATGAGCTTGGCCTATATGTTGGATATTATACTAACCTTTCTGATGCATTTGTGAAGAATGAGCTGGGGCTATATGTAGGATATTGTGTTTACCAATAAGATAAATTTGTGAAGAATGAGCTGGGGCTATATGTGGGATATTATATTTACCTATTAATTATATTTGCTAAGAATGAGCTGGGGCTATATGTTGGATATTATACTAACCTATTTGATGCATTTCTGATGAATTAGCGGGGGAAATATGTTTGGCATTTTCCTAGGTAAATGCATCTTAGTAATCAGAAAGAGCCCAGGCTTAATATTTGAATTTTTCTTTACCTTTTAGATACATTTCTTCTAAAAGAGCTGAGGCTATATGTTGGATATTATACTACACTATGAGATATATTTGTGAAGAATGAGCTGGGGCTATATGTGGGATATTATACTTACCTATTAGATTTCTTTGTGAAGAATGAGCTGGGGCTATATGTTGGATATTATACTCACCTATTTGATACATTTGTGAAGAATGAGCGTGGGCTATATGTTGGTTATTATACTACACTATGAGATATATTTGTGAAGAATGAGCTGGGGCTATATGTGGGATATTATACTAACCTCTTTGAAGCATTTGTGAAGAATGAGCTGGGGCTATATGTTGGATATTATACTCACCTATTTGATACATTTGTGAAGAATGAGCTGGGGCTATTTGTTGGATATTATACTACACTATGAGATATATTTGTGAAGAATGAGCTGGGGCTATATGTGGGATATTATACTAACCTATTCGATGCATTTGTGAAGAATGAGCTTGGGCTATATGTAAGATATTATACAAATTAAATTAGATAAATTTGTGAAGAATGAGCTGGGTTAATATGTAGGATATTTTGTTTACCAATTAGATAAATTGTGAAGAATGAGCTGGGGCTATATGTGGGATATTATATTTACCTATAAGATATATTTGCTAAGAATTAGCTGGGGCTATATGTTGGATATTATACTTACCTATGAGATACATTTGTGAAGAATGAGCTGGGGCTATATGTGGGATATTGTACCTACCTAATACATATATTTGTAAAGAATAAGCTGGGGCTATATGTGGGATATAATACTAAACTATTAGATTTCTTTGTGAAGAATGAGCTGGGACTATATGTTGGCTATTATACTTACCTCTTTGATGCATTTGTGAAGAATAAGCTGATGCTATTTGTTGGATATTAAACTAACCTATTTGATACATTTGTGCAGAATGAGCTGGGGCTATATGTTGGATATTATACTACAGTATGAGATATATTTGTGAAGAATGAGCTGGGGCTATATGTGGGATATTATACTTAACTATAGGATATATTTGTGAAGAATGAGCTGGGGCTATATGTGGGATATAATACTAACCTATTAGATATATTTGTAAAGAATGAGCTGGGGCTATAAGTTGGATATTATACTAATCTATTTGATACATTTGTGAAGAATGAGCTGGGGCTTTATGTTTGATATTATACTAACCTTGGGCTTTATTTGGGATATTAAACTTAACTATTAGATATATTTGTGAAGCATGAGCTGGGGCTATATATTGGATATTATACTAACCTATTAGATATATTTGTGAAGAATGAGCTGGGGCTATAAGTTGGATTTTATACTAACCTATTTGATACATTTGTGAAGAATGAGCTGGGGCTATATGCTGGATATTATACTAACCTATTCGATGAATTTGTGAAGAATGAGCTTGGGCTATATGTAAGATATTATACAAACCTATGGGATAAATTTGTGAAGAATGAGCTGGGTTTATATGTTGGATATTATACTTACCTTTCTGATGCATTTGTGAAGAATGAGATGGGGCTATATGTAGGATATTGTGCTTACCAATAAGATAAATTTGTGAAGAATGAGCTTGGGCTATATGTAGGATATTGTGTTTACCAGTTAGATAAATTTGTGAAGAATGAGCTGGGGCTATATGTGGGATATTATATTTACCTATTAATTATATTTGCTAAGAATGAGCTGGGGCTTTATGTTGGATATCATACTAACCTATTTGATGCATTTCTGATGAATGAGCTGGGGCTATATGTATGGCATTTTCCTAGGTAAATGCATCTTAGTAATCAGAATGAGCCCAGGCTTAATATTTGAATTTTTCTTTACCTTTTAGATACAATTCTTCTAAATGACATGAGGCTATATGTTTGATATTATACTACACTATGAGATATATTTGTGAAGAATGAGCTGGGGCTATATGTGGGATATTATACTTACCTATTAGATTTCTTTGTGAAGAATGAGCTGGGGCTATATGTTGGATATTAAACTAACCTATTTGATGCATTTGTGAAGAATGAGCTGGGGCTATATGTTGGATATTATACTCACCTATTTGATACATTTGTGAAGAATGAGCTGGGGCTATATGTTGGATATTATACTACACTATGAGATATATTTGTGAAGAATGAGCTGGGGCTATATGTGGGATATTATACTAACCTATTCGATGCATTTGTGAAGAATGAGCTCGGGCTATATGTAAGATTTTATACAAACCTATGAGATAAATTTGTGAAGAATGAGCTGGGTTAATATGTAGGATATTGTGTTTACCAATTAGATAAATTTGTGAAGAATGAGCTGGGGCTATATGTGGGATATTATATTTACCTATTAGATATATTTGCTAAGAATGAGCTGGGGCTATATGTTGGATATTATACTTACCTATGAGATACATTTGTGAAGAATGAGCTGGGTTAATATGTAGGAACTTGTGTTTACCACTTAGATAAATTTGTGAAGAATGAGCTGTGGCTATATATGGGTTACTATATTTACCTATTAGATATATTTGCTAAGAATGAGCTGGGGCTATATGTGGGATATTGTACCTACCTAATACATATATATTTTGAAGAATGAGCTGGGGCTATATGTTGGATATAATACTAAACTATTAGATTTCTTTGTGAAGAATGAGCTGGGACTATATGTTGGCTATTATACTAACCTCTTTGATGCATTTGTGAAGAATAAGCTGGGGCTATATGTTGGATATTATACTAACCTATTTGATACATTTGTGAAGAATGAGCTGGGGCTATATGTTGGATATTATACTACACTATGAGATATATTTGTGAAGAATGAGCTGGGGCTATATGTGGGATATTATACTTAACTATAAGATATATTTGTGAAGAATGAGCTGGGGCTATATGTGGAATATTATACTAACCTATTAGATATATTTGTAAAGAATGAGCTGGGGCTATATGTGGGATATTATATTTACCAGTTAGATAAATTTGTAAAGAGCAAGCTGAGGCTATATGTTAGTTATTGTACTTACCTATTAGATATATTTGTTTCTGCACAAATGTTTCTTATATATTAAAGTACAATATCCAACATTTAGCCCCAGCTCATTCTGCAGAAATGGCCCCTATCATAGCAATTAGAACAATGAATTTGTCCAAACCACTCCAAAATTGTTTAAACCTCATTTTTTTATAAAGTGCTGCACAGCTTTGTTGAAATAGCAACACTTAAAAACATTGATATTGACATGAAGAATGATAACGGAATGCTTTTGAAACGAATTTAAATGAGTGTGGTGAGTTTTCAGAATTAAAGGGATGTAAATACAGCAAAATTTGTTCAGGTTGAACAAAATTAGCAATATTTATTAACTCCCTTTTATAAACTATGCATACAACTTCTATACCTAGTTATAAATAGCTTCCTATTAAGAAATAATCAGACGTTCAACACTTTCAAATATGTCAGTAAAATCATGTATTTTTGCAGCTATTTTCATTTTGAAGGTAGTTGTTAATCTTATATTTTTAGTGATTTGCGGCATTTTTGAATAGGTTTGGGTGAGTGTTTGGAATTAATGAATGGAGCACTGAGTGAGCAATTTAGAATGGTTTTCATTGAGGCAAATTTAAACACTCTGAAATCATTGAGAAAAAAAAAAACACTTGGAAATCATACAAAATGATCACATTTTCATTCAAATCAAATAAATCATCATACAACTTATATTGCTGATGTGGATTTTTAGGATTGTGAAGACACCAAAAGAGAAAAGTATGTATTTTTCAAACGAAGGTTATGAAATATTGATAAATTTTTGTCCGGGTGAAATTTGCCATATTTTATTACTTCCCATGAATTTTAGTCAAAACTCCTTCTAAAATCAATATCGATTCAAAATAATTAGAAATATAGTATTAAAAAAGTAAAACTTGTCATTTTCTCGAAATATCAAAATAATAACTGCTTTGCATAATGTATATTGAAATGAACAGTTAACCAATCACTTGTACTTTTTTAACACAATGTTATTTGTTCTTAACTGACAATTTAATCATATAATTATGTTTTCATATCAAAATCATGTGGGACCTCCAGACAATTTGTCCCTTTGAGCACCAGCATTTTATATAGTCTGGGGAAGGAATCGAACCTCCATACATGATTTTGATTAAATGTGGGCAAAAAGACCCTGTTTATGAAATAAGGCAAAACAGAATGAGGATTTATAATTTGAAAAGTCTCCATGACAATGATATCCTTACTTAAAAAGTGACTGATTAATGTCTTGTCATAAAGTCTAAATCATGACGGTTACACTGCATAACAAATAGGAATTATCAATACTATCTTGAATTGAAGCAATGCATTTGAACTGGGTCAAAGGAAATAGATACAAAGGAATCTCTGGGTTTTCAAGCAATCTCATATTTCACTCAAATCTAATTTTAAAGATATTATAGTCATAAGAGTCATGTCGGACAGGGCCATCCCCCTTGCGAAAGCTTGAATGTAAACTTAAGGCTAATAGATTAAGGATTATTTTGTACTTTACGAGATTTACCCCCTTAAGTCTTTAAAATAACAAAGGGCATAAAGTTTCAAGTTGATAGCTATTAACTATAGGAGATATGCTGAGGGCAAAATCTAAGTATTTGAAATATAAAAGGGCAATGACTCCAAACCATGCAAGCAAGAGTTGCAGTTCTTATGCACTGCACTTCTCCTCCATGAGAAATATGCACCCATAAAGTTTCAAGTTGATAGCTATTATACTTTAGGAGATATTCCCCTAGACAAGTTTAGTGACAGAACCATGGAATGATGGACGGAAACCATTACTATATCTCCCTATTGATTGATCCACGATGAATTTGCTAAGTGTAAGTGACATGACAATTGATTACCACTCGGATCGTAACTTCAAGTCGCATATATATGATAAATGTTAGAAGTTGTGTCGGCTTGATTATATTTGAGTCATACCTTTTAGGTATCACGAATCAACAATTTAGCTTACCGACAAAGCAAGATTATTGGAATCATTAGATTTTCATTACATTGTGCTCAGATGAGCTAAACAGGATGGGCCCTGTTGGAGCCAAAATATGATCCAGAGGGTCTTGATATGAGCAAACTTGGTAGAGGTCAACTAGATGATGCTACATACCAAATATGAAAGCTGTCAGCCATCTGGTTTTAGAGAAGAAGATTTTTGAAGATTTTCCTAATTTTACCCTTCGTGCTCAAAGGAGCTAAAAGGTATGTGCCTGGGCAAAGCCCTAATATGACCCGAGGGTTTTGATATGAACAAACCTGGTAGAGGTTTACTAGATGATGCTACATACTAAATGAAAGCTGTCTGCCATCTAGTATAAGAGAAGAAGATTTTTAAAGATTTTTTGGTCTTTGATTCTCTGTAAAAAGGGATGCGCCCAGGCAAAGCCAAAATATGACCCAAGGGTTTTGATATAAACAAACTTGGCAGGGTTCCACTAGATGATGCTACATACCAAATATCAGGGCTGTCTGCCTTCTGGTTTCAGAGAAGAAGATTTTTACAGATTTTCCTATTTTTATCCTTTTTTGTTTAGGGTAGAGGGAAAGTTAAGGCTGGATTTCATTTATATGAACAACTTTGGTAGAGCTTGTCACAAGGAACATCCCAAGTTTCATCAAGATTGGCCCACAGGTTTAGATGTAGAAGATGTAGAAAGAAATTGTGGACGACGGAGGATGCACGACTGACGACGGACACCGGACATTGTACGATCACAATAGCTCACCTTGAGCACTTTGTGCTCAGGTGAGCTAAAAAGTGATACATTTATACTTTCATTTAAGAAAGCTGACTGCTAGAAAACAAGACTTTGAAGTCTCTTTAGAACTATTTTGTTTTAATTTACTTGGTCTTGACCAAATTGCACTAAAATACTTAATCACCATTATCCTGCATACCCTTTAATTTTATTCTTGCCAACATAAAGGTGATTGCATTAAGTAGACTTTTGTCACCCTGTAAAAATAGTTGTCATTATTAATTCTAAATTATTAATTTCATATCTCAATATTAATTTCGTAATTTAACAAACAATGACAACTATTTTTACTGGGTGAATAGCAAATTATAGAAATTGATAATTGGAAACTAAATATTGTCTTGACTTAGTTCATTCCGAAATTATCCCAAAATAAAGAACTCACACACATATGTTAGAGATCCCCCGGTGATACTTTTCTAAAAATAATTTCAGGTACAAAAGATGGTCATACATGGATCATTCATGACAAGTTTCATATGAATTAAATTGATTGTGGGAAGATGATTTTTGAAGATTATAAAGGAAAATCAAGCACAAGCTGCCACGCCCATATTTTTGGGTCAATGAAAATTTCTTTAACAATTTAAGACAAGAGCTTCGCAGAGCGGCGCATATACGCCCGAAGGGGCTTGTCAGTAACCTTTGCTTGTCAGTAATGTGAGCTTGAATGATAGCTAAAAATATTGCAAACAGACAGACAGACAACTGGTGCCATAACATTTAAATATGAAAATATATTTAGTCCTAAGCACAAAAAGAAACCCTACAGAGTCATTATGGCAAGTTTCCTTTCATTCCCATCCATAATGTAGGAGAAAATGAGCTGACAAGAAATTTTGCTTTTCATCAACTCAAGGGAAAATAATCCAAGATAACTCTAGAATAGCTGGAGCGTTTTGAATTGAAAAGTCTAGTGCAAAACTAGACATCATAGAGAGTAATTGTGTCTAGTTTCAGCTCATTTCTATTGATAGTTAGGGAGGAGTTGCACACAAAATACAGTAATTCAAGGGCAGATAATTCAAGATTTCTCAGGATTGACTGGAGCGATTTGAATTTCAAAGGTCTTATGCACAACTAGACATCATAGGGAGTAAATGTAAGTAGTTTCAGCTCATTCCCATTGATAGTTTAGGAGGAGTTGCGCACACAAAAATAGTGATTTTCATTAAATTCAAGGGCAGATAATTCATGATTTCTCAGGAATGATCGGAGCAATTTGAATTTCAAAGGTCTTATGCACAACTAGACATCATAGGGAGTAATTGTGAGTAGTTTAAGCTTATTCCCATTGATAGTTTAGGAGGAGTTGCGCACACAAAATACAGTGCTTTTTGATATATATTCAAGGGCAGATAATTCAAGATTTCTCTGGAATGACTGGAGCGATTTGAATTTCAAAAGTCTTATGCACAACTAGACATCATAGGGAGTAATTGTGTGTAGTTTCAGCTTATTCCCATTCATAGTTAAGTAGGAGTTGCACACACAAAAATAGTGATTTTCATTAAATTCAAGAGCAGATAATTCAAGATTTCTCAGGAATGACGGGAGCAATTTGAATTTCAAAGGTCTTATGCACAACTAGACATCATAGGGAGTAATTGTGAGTAGTTTAAGCTTATTCCCATTGATAGTTTAGGAGGAGTTGGGCACACAAAAAACAGTGATTTTGGTTATATTAAAGGGCAGATAATTCAAGATTTCTTAGGAATGACTGGAGCGATTTGAATTTCAAAGGTCTTATGCACAACTAGACATCATAGGGAGTAATTGTGTGTAGTTTCAGCTTATTCCCATTGATAGTTTAGGAGGAGTTGCGCACAGAAAAAATTGCTAACGGACGGACAGACGGACGGACAGACGGACAGACAGACGACTGAGGCCATAACATAATACGACCCTTCGGGCGTATAAAAAGCATCACCAAACTAGAGGCGCTTGAGCGCCTGATTCGCTCCACAGGCCTGAATATCCAAATAATGACTATTAGAGGATGATAAAGCTGTTTAAATGAGAATTGAAGTGAATGAATAAGTGAATGTTTATTTCAAGTAAATGAGGGTCATATGCTGAAATATTTCTGCATAAAAAACTCATGATCAGTGAATAACAAAATTGACCTCTACCTGTTACACAAATATTTTTCATTTAATCACAATAATTTTGTGCAGTCTGATAATGGGTCACCCAAGGATCATTCTAGTGATATTTTGTTAAAATCCAAATATAAGAATTTCAATACTAACGAATGTTACTGCACAATATACTGGTGTTGGTCTGCAAAATTTTGATTGTAGATCTTTCCACTTTTAATTAAACACTACTAAAAGATGTTACTTCACAATTGTTTGTCATCAAAACAAAATTCTAACTAATGATAGTAAGAAGTAAAATATTCAATCCAATATATTTATTTTATTCTGCCCAATGCCTTAGAGTGCAGTAAACTCAACTCTTTCTACCCCACTCTGAATGGCAGGAGGTCAGAACATCATTTTACACTCTGTGCAGATTCATCCTTTGTTCAACTAAACTCACCTGAGTGGGTATTCTCAGGCTACTTATTTCAACTAATGTTTCTATACATTTGAATTTCAACATAGGTTTTGTTCCTTCTAATCTATTATCATTACACCTATTAAATTAAACAAGTCTAGAAAATTCATCATTGAGAAGATACCAAAAGGGTGATCAAATATTCATTTTATATGTTATAATACCCTCTACCAATAAAAAAAATATGCTGTTCATCTAATCAAATATTTTTTTGCAGACTGATACAACTTCACAGAAATAAAATTTCCATGATATCTAATCCATCTGTTTAACCTTTCAGGATAGTTTGTTTTACCCTATATATGAAGAAATGACCTCTGCCCATAAAAGACAAATTTTTGATCTGATCACAATATTTTTTAATAGACTGATAAAGGATTACTAAAGAATCATTCTTGTAAAATTTGGTTGATATCTATCAATTAGGTTCTGAGAAAATGATTTTCAAAGTTTGCACTATATAACATATAGGGAAATGACCTCCGCCCATAAAATACACATTTTTCATCCGATCACAATAATTTTTGCTATTCTGATAAAGGGTCACTCAAGTATCATTCATGTAAAATTTGGTTGATATCTATCAATTAGGTTCAGAGAAAATGATTTTCAAAGTTTTCACTATATAACATATAGAGAAATGACCTCCGCCCATAAAATACACATTTTTCATCCGATCACAATAATTTTTGCTATACTGATAAAGGGTCACTCAAGTATCATTCATGTAAAAATTTGGTTGATATCTATCGATTAGTTTCTGAGAAAATGATTTTCAAAGTTGTCACTATATAACATATAGAGAAATGACCTCCGCCCATAAAATACATATTTTTCATCCGATCACAATGATTTTTTGTAGGATGATAGAGGGCCCCTAAAGGATAATTCATGTGAAGTTTGGTAAATATCCATCAATTAGTTTCTGAGAAAAGCCACCTATTACCATATATGGAAATTAGCCACGCCCACTTCAGCCATGATTTTCAACCAATTAAAAATCTTTGAAGGAATCTGATAGAGGGTCACCCAAGGAACATTCCTGTGAAATTTGATTGGAATCCATCCAGTACTTTATGAGGAGAAGATTTTTAAAGTAAAAGTTTACGGACGGACGGACGGATGGACGCACGCACGGACGACGGACACCTTGCCATGACAATAGCCCGCTGGCCTATCGGCCAGTGGAGCTAAACAAGAGCTGTCACTGTAAGATGACAATGCCCCCGACACCGCTTTGATTTTAAATTATGGCCAATCTATGTTGAAGGTCAAGGTCATCCAGGGGTCAAGATCACCAAAGTATGTGCCTACAGAAAGGTAATGTACCAAGGAATGTTGTGGTAAAGTATGATGCGAATATGTTAAGTAATAAGGAAGTTATGGCCAATGTTAAAGTTTTTGGACGGAATGACGGACGGACGGACGGACGGACGGACGGACGGACAGACGGACAAGTCAAATTTATGATGCCTCCCTATCGGGGGCATAAAAACAACCATGTCAAGTTTCATTGAAATCAGCCCAATGGTTTGGGAGAAGATTTTAACCTGAAAAATTGCCACGCCCTGCCAAACCCATATTTGGGGGCAATCAAAATTTCTTAAACAATTTAAGCAAAGGGTCACCCAAGGAACATCCATGCTAAGTTTCATTGAAATTGGCCCACTGGTTTGGGAGAAGATTTTAAAAGATATAAACATGAAAAAATGCCCCGCCCTGCCACGCAAAAATTTGGGGGTCAATCAAAATTTCTTAAGCAATTTAAGTAAAGAGTCACAAAAGGAACATCCATGCCAAGTTTCATTGAAATTGGCCCAATGGTTTGGGAGAAGATTTTTTAAGATTTTATATTGAAAATGAGCCCTGCCCTGCCACGCCCATATTTGGGGGTCAATCAAATTTTTTTTTAACAATTTGAGTTAAGGGTCTCCCAAGGAAAATCTATGCAAAGTTTCAATGAAATTGGCCCACTGGTTTGTGAGGAAAAGATTTTTTAGTGAAACAAGAGGACCATGGTGGTCCTAGATCGCTAACCTGAGTCTCTTTGACCCCTGGGACATCACATAAATTAAATAAGCAGATTTTAAAAAGGAGATCATTTCAACATAGGATCAATACCATGAAATATTTTCAGCCAAAAGCAAGAAGGATGTGCCTTTTCACTCTTTGATTCTATGTTAAAAAGGATGCACCCATCATGCTCAGATGAGCTAAAAGGGATGCGCCAGCATGGAGCCCAAATATGACCCCAGGGTCTTGATATAAACAGACTTGGTAGGGGCCCATTAGATAATGCTACATACCAAATATGAAAGCTGTATGCCCTCTGGTTTCAAATTTTTAAAGATTTTCATTATTTCATTCTATGTAAAAAGAGTTGCATCCAGGTGGAGCCAAAATATGATCCCAGAGTCTTGATATGAACAAACTTGGTAGAGATCCACTAGATGATGCTTCATACAAAATATGAAAGCTGTCTAACTTCTGGTTTCGGAGAAGAAGATTTTTTAAGAATTTCCTTTTTTTACCCTTCATGCTCAGAGGAGCTAAAAGGGATGCGCCTGGGCAAAGCCCAAATGTGTCCCCAGGGTCTTGATATGTACAAAGTTAGTAGAGGCCAACTAGATAATGCTACATACCAAATATGAAAGCTGTCTGCCTTCTGGTTTCAGAGAAGAAGATTTTTTTTAAAGATTTTCGCTCTTTGTTTCTTTGTAACAAGAGGGCCGTTGGCCCTGGGTCGCTCACCTGAGAAAACAAGGTGCCAAATTGTCACAAGATACGCCCGTCACACTGCTAAGTATTAACTAGGGGTTTGAATAGAACTGAGGTTATTTTGAATGAATATTTTTTGTCATATTTTGTGTAGAGAGACAGATGGACAAAGGTAAGAGGTATACTCCCGACAAGATTCTATGAAAAACAACAATGGGCAATAACTCAAACAATAGGCCAGGTAGAATTATGGTTCTTGTACACTGCACTCCCTCTTGATGACATCTATACACCCATGAAGTTTCATGATCCTAGCTTTTATACTTTTACAGATATACTCCAGACAAGATTCAAGTCTGAAAAACAACAAAGGGCAATATCTCAAAAAAGAGGTCAGGTAGAATTATGGTTATTGTACACTGCACTCCCCACCTTGGTGTAATCTATACACCCATGCAGTTTCATGATCCTAGCTATTATACTTTTAGAGATATACTCCAGAAAAGATTCTAGTATGAAAAACAACAAAGGGCAATAACTCAAAAAATAGGCCAGGTAGAGTTATGTTTCTTGTGCACTGCACTACCCCTTGGTGAGATCTATACACCCAAGAACTTTCATGATCCTAGCTATTATACTTTTAAGAGATATACTCCGGACAAGATTCAAGTCTGAAAAACAACAAAGGGCAATAACTAAAAAAATAGGCCAGGTAGAATTATGGTTCTTGTGCACTGCACTCCCCCTTGGTGAGATCTATACACCCATGAACTTTCATGATCCTAGCTATTATACTTTTAGAGATATACTCCGGTCAAGATTCTAGTATGAAAAACAACAAAGGGCAATAACTCAAAAAATAGGCCAGGTAGAGTTATGGTTCTTGTGCACTGCACTCCGTAATGATGAGAAGAATACAATTGCCAAGTTTGAAGTCAATCGGACTTCAAGTGACAGAGTTATGCTCCGGACAAAGAAGTGGACGCCGCCGGACGCCCGGACACCGGACGTCACGGGTGATCCCATAATACATCCCGTCTTCGACGGGCGTATAAAAAGCTTCATTACCTAGGTATGTCCATGCAACCACAGAAAAAGAGATTTTCACTTATTCAATCAGATATCATTTGAAACAAGTGCATGTCGTATTGCGATGCAATACAGGAGTCCCCCACCGGATAACAAAAAATCCTTTTGTATGATATATCTCCTACTTACTAGATCTATAACTGTATACAAAATTTGAAGTTGCTAGCACATAAGGTTTTGAACAAAATGTCCCAAACAAAAATATAAGAGTAAAAACAACCAATGGCAAAAACTTCAACAGTGGGCGGAGAAGAATGATTCTTGTACATGCTACTTGTCCTCAATGAGATCTATAAGTGTACCAAGTTTGAAGTTGCTAGCACTGATGGCTCAGGAGATATGGTCCGGACAAAAATGTCAGAATTAGAAACAACAACGGACAATAACTAAACAAGAGGACCAAGATGGTCCTAGATCGCTCACCTGAGTCTCTATGACCCCTGGGACATCACATTAATTAGATAAGCAGATGTCAAAAAGAAGATAATTGCCTAAGATCAATACCATGGAACGTTTTCAGCGAAGAGCAAGACAGATATGCCTTTTTGCTCTTTGATTCTATGTAAAAAGGGATGCACCCGGGTGGACCCCAAAAGTGACCCCAGGGTCTTGATATGAACAAACTTGGAAGAGGTCCATAAGATGATGCTACATTCTCAATATGAAAGCTGTCTGCCTTCTGGTTTCAGAGAAGATTTTTTAAGGTTTTCCCATTTTCACCCGTGCTCAGATGAGCCGAAAGGGATGCGCCCGGGTGGAGCCCAAATATGACCCAAGGGTCTTGATATGAACAAACTTGGTAGGGGCCCACAAGACGATATTACATACCAAAAATGAAAGCAGTGTGCCCTCTGGTTTCGATTAAAAAAGATTTTAAAAGATTTTCGCTCTTTGATTCTATGTAAAAAGGGTTGCGCCCGGGTGAAGCCCAAATATGATCTAGGGTCTTGATATGAACAAACTTGGTAGAGGTCCACTAGATGATGCTACATACCAATTATGAAAGCTGTCTGCCTTCTGGTTTCAGAGAAGAAGATTTTTGAAGATTTTCATTTTTTTACCCTTCGTGCTAATAAGAGATAAAGGGATGCACCCGTGCAAAGCCTAAATATGACCCAAGGATCTTGATATGAATACACTTGGTAGAGGCCCACTAGGTGATGCTACACACCAAATATTAAAGCTGTCTGCCATCTGGTTACAGAAAAGAAGATTTTAAAAGATTTTTGCTCTTTGATTCTATGTAAAAAGGGTTGGGCCTGGGCAAAGCCCAAACATGATCCTAGGGTCTTGATATGAACAAACTTGGTAGAGGTCCACTAGATGATGCTACATACCAAATATGAAAGCTGTCTGCCTTCTGGTTTCAGAGAAGAAGATTTTTAAAGATTTTCAATTTTTTACCCTTTGTGCTTAAAAGAGATAAAGGGATGCACCCGTGCAAATCACAAATATGACCCAAGGGTCTTGTTATGAACAAACTTGGTAGGGGCCCACTAGGTGATGCTACACACCAAATATTTAAGCTGTCTGTCATCTGGTTACAGAGAAGAAGATTTTTAAAGATTTTCGCTCTTTGATTTTATGTAAAAAGGGTTGGGCCCGGGCTAAGCCCAAATATGACCCCAGGGTCTTGATATGAACAAACTTGGTAGAGGTCCACTAGATGATGCTACATACCATATATGAAAGCTGTCTGCCTTCTGGTTTCAGAGAAAAAGATTTTTAAAGATTTTCATATTTTCACCCTTTTTGTTAATGGTAAAGGGAAAGTTAAGGGTGGATTTCATTTATTTGAACAACTTTGGTAGAGCTTGATCCAAGGAACATCCCTGCCAAGTTTCATCAAGATTGGCCCACTGGTTTAGGAGGAGAAGATGTTTAAAGAAATTGTGGACGACGGACACGCAAGACTGACGACGGACATTCTACGATCCCAATAGCTCACCTTGAGCACTTCGTGCTCAGGTGAGCTAAAAAGTGGATGTGGCAGTGTAACAGGTCTTGGGCATTACACTTCTTCTCAATGAGATCTACCAGTGTACAAAGTTTGAGGTTGCTAGGGCTTATAATTAAGGAGATAAGTACGGGACAAAAATGTAAGGATAGAAACAACAAAGGGCAATAACTCAAAAAGTGGACATGGCAGAGTGACAATTCTTGTACGTGACACTTGTCCTCAATGATATCTATAAGTGTAGCAAGTTTGAGGTTTCTAGCACTTATGGTTTAGAAGATATGTTCCGGACAAAAATGTAAAGGTATAAACAACAAAGGGCAATAACTCAAAAAGTGGGTGTGGCAGAGTAACAGTTCTTTTACATGACACTTGTCCTCAATAAGATCTATCAGTGTTCAAAGTTTGAAGTTGCTAGCACTTATGGTTTAGGAGATATGATCCGGACAAAATTGTTCGGGTAAAAACAACAAAGGGCAATAACTCAAAAAGTGGGTGTGGCAGAATAACGGTTCTTGAACATGACACTTGTCCTGAAAAAGATCTAAAAGTGTACCAAGCTTGAAGTTGCTAGCACTTATAGTTTAGGAGATATGATCTGGACAAGAATGTAAGGGTTAAAAACAACAAAGGTCAATAACTCAAAAAGTGAGTGTGGCAGAGTTATGGATCTTGAACATGACACTTCTCCTCAATGAGATCTATAAGTGTACAAAGTTTGAAGTTGCTAGCACACATAGTTTAGGAGATATGTTCCGGACAAGAATGTAAGGGTAAAAACAACAAAGGGCAATAACTCAAAAAGTGGGCGTGGCAGAGAAACAGTTCTTGATCATGACACTTCTCCTAAATGAGATCTATAAGTGTACCAAGCTTGAAGTTGCTAGCACTTATAGTTTAGGAAATATGATCCGGACAAGAATGTAAGGCTAAAAATAACAAAGGGCGATAACTCAAAAAGTGGGAGTGGCAGAGTTATGGATCTTAAACATGACACTTGTCCTCAATGAGATCTATAAGTGTACAAAGTTTGAACTTGCTATCACACATAGTTTAGGAGATATGATCCGGACAAGAATGTAAGGGTAAAAACAACAAAGGGCAATAACTCAAAAAGTGGGCGTGGCAGAGTAACGGTTCTTGAACATGACACTTCTCCTCAATGAGATCTGTAAGTGTACCAAGTTTGAAGTTGCTAGCACATATGGTTTAGAAGATATAGCCCTGACAAAAGTGTGACGGACGGACAGACGGAATCTAGCAAAACTATAGTCCCCCAACCGGTAACCGGTGGGGGACTAATAATCCTCCCCCGCCCCTCTGCTACTTCCCTGGTCATTATTTATTTAAGCTTTTTTCATAAAAGGTCTGTGATCAGCTAATCTATGCCAGATATACAGGCTGAGTCTGAGACTTTTAAAGTTTTCTTTAATGAGTTGATCAATCCATGTCAAATTTAAAGGCTGTAGGGATTCAAAATTCTCAACAAAGCACTCCCCCATCCACCAAGATGCTCTGCACCTGGTGAATCTACAGTCATGATTTTAGCTAATTCAATTAATGTCCATATGCTGATCATCCAAACCAATTTTCAAGTCTGTAGGACTCCTAGTTCATTAGAAGAAGTATAAAGATTTCAAAAATGATCCAAAGTACTACCCCCTCCCCAAGACACTCAGCACCTGGTGACCCTACAGCATGATGTTAGCTATTTTTTTAATGTCAATATATTGATCACCCATGACAATTTTCAAGTCTGTCGGGTTCCTGATCCAGGGGAGAAGAATAAGGTTAAAAATTTCAAAATTGATCCAAAGTACTACCCCCTCCCCCCTATTGCTCCGCATCTGGTGGCCCTACATTCATGATATTAGCTAGTTTATTTTAAATCCATATGCTTATCATCCATGCCAATATTGAAGTCTATAGGGCTCCTGGTTCATTAGAAGATGAAGGTTAAAGTTAAAATTTTTTCACCAAAGTACTACCCCCTCCCCCCTGGTGCTCCTCACCTGGTGGCATTACAGTCTTGATTTAAAGTATTTTTATTAAAGTCTATGAGCTGATCCTCCATGCCAATTTTCAAGTCTGTTGGGCTTGTGGTTCAGAAGAAGAAGAAGGTTAAAGATTACAAAATTTTCACAAAAGTACTACCCTCTCCCCTCTGGTGCTCCACAACTAAAGAATCTACAGTCATGATTTTAGCTATTTTTATAAATGTCCATATGCTGATCATCCATGCCAATATTCAAATCTGTAGGACTCCTGGTTGAGAAGAAGAACAAAGGGGCCAAATTGTCACAAGATACGCACGTCACACTGCTTAGAATTATCTGGGTGTTTGAATAGAACTGAGGTTATTTTGAATGAATTTTTTTGCACCAATGAAGTTTCATGATCCTAGCTATTATACTTTTAGAGATATACTCCGGACAGGATTCTAGTATGAAAAACAACAATGGGCAATAACTCAAAAAATAGGCCAGGTAGAATTATGGTTCTTGTACACTGCACTCCCCCTTGATGACATCTATACACCCATGAAGTTTCATGATCCTAGCTATTATACTTTTACAGATATACTCCAGACAAGATTCAAGTCTGAAAAACAACAAAGGGCAATAACTCCATAAATAGGCCAGGTAGAGTTAGGGTTCTTGTGCACTGCACTCCCCTTTGGTGAGATCTATACACCCATTAAGTTTCATGATCCTAGCTATTATACTTTTACAGATATACTCCGGTCAAGATTCATGTCTGAAAAACAACAAAGGGCAATAACTAAAAAAATAGGCCAGGTAGAGTTATAGTTCTTGTGCACTGCACTCCCCCTTGGTGAGATCTATACACCCATGAAGTTTCATGATCCTAGCTATTATACTTTTAGAGATATACTCCGGACAAGATTCTAGTATGAAAAACAGCAAAGGGCAATAACTCAAAAAATAGGCCAGGTAGAGTTATAGTTGTTGTGCACTGCACTCCCTCTTGGTGAGATCTATACACCCATGAAGTTTCATGATCCTAGCTATTATACTTTTAGAGATATACTCTGGACAAGATTCTAGTATGAAAAACAACAAAGGGCAATAACTCAAAAAATAGGCCAGGTAGAGTTATAGTTCTTGTGCACTGCACTCCGCAATGATGAGAAGAATACAATTGCCAAGTTTGAAGTCAATTGGACTTCAAGTGACAGAGTTGTGCTCCGGACAAAGAAGTGGACGCCGCCGGACGCCCGGCAGCCGGACACCCGGACGCCACGGGTGATCCCATAATACATCCCGTCTTCGACGGGCGTAAAAAAAGGTTAAAGATTACAAAATTTTCATCAAAGTACTACCCCCTCCCCCTGGTGCTCCACACCTTGTGGCCCTACAGATAAGACTTTAGCTGTTTTTATTAAGGGCTATGAGCTGATCATCCATGCAAAATTTTAAGGCTGTAGGGCTTCATGTTCAGAAGAAGAAGAAGGTTAAAGATTACACAATTTACCCAAAGTACTACCCCCTCCCCCCTGGTGCTCCGCACCTAGTGGCCCAACAAATATGATTTTAGCCATTTTTATTAAGGTCTATGAGCTGATCATCCATGCCAAATTTCAAGGCTGTAGGGCTGCTCATTCAGAAGAAGAAGAATTTTAAAGATTTTCTTATATTTTTAACTTTGGTTACCCTAGCAACCAGAGTTTTTTACCGATTTCAATTCTTTTAGCAATTCTTAAAGGGGATCACCTAAGGAACGTTTCTGCCAAGTTTGGTTAAAATTGGCCAATTAGTTTAGGAGGAGATATTGTTTAAAGAAATTGTTGACGGACGCCGGACGGACGCTGGACAAAAGGTGATCACAATAGCTCACTTGAGTATGTTGTGCTCAGGTGAACTAAAAAGGGTTGCGTCCGGGCAAAGCCCAAATATAACCCGAGGGTTTTGATATGAACAAACTTGGTAGAGGTCCACTAGATGATGCTACATACTAAATGAAAGCTGTCTGCCATCTAGTATAAGAGAAGAAGATTTTTAAAGATTTTTCGCTCTTTGATTCTCTGTTAAAAGGGATGCGCATGGGCAAAGCCAAAATATGACCCAAGGGTTTTGATATAAACAAACTTGGTAGAGGTCCACTAGATGATGCTATATACCAAATATGAAACCATGCTTTCTGGTTTCAGAGAAGAAAATTTTTCCCATTTTTCCCTTCATTTGAGAACTTTGGTAAAGCTTGACACAAGGAACATTCCTGTAAAGTTTTATCAAGATTGGCTTACCAGTAAAAGAGGAGATGTTTAAAGAAATTCTGGATGACGCCCAACGCACGCCAGACGCAGAACATTGCATGATCACAATAGCTCACCTGGAGCACTTCATACTCAGGTGAGCTAAAAATTATATAAATAAATGTACAAGTTGTGAAAATAAAAAAAAGTTGCAATTAGAAATTTATCATTTTTAAATGCCTTTAAATTCATCATGTGCGTGAATTCAATTGCACTTTATTTCTGTACAAATTGAAATCAGTATAGTTGGAAACGTCCCCCCCAACCTTTAAGTCCAGTGGTGAAGGAATATTTATGCCCCCTAAGGCTGAATATGAACAAGTTTTAAATTCAACAAGAGCCACGTCAGACATGGCCATCCCCCGCCAATAAAGATTGATAGTAAACTAAAGCCAGTTTCATTTTGGCTTCTTATGCACTGTGTTTGTTCTCAATGAGATCTATCCAATTATAAAGTTTTAAATTGATAGCTATTATACTCTCTGAGATATACAAAATCCATGTCTTTGAACATCTAAAGGCCATGAATGGCTTGAGTTGCTCAAGAGCTTGAAATTCTTGTAATAGCATATCAAAGTTTTAACTAAATTTTTAGATATTTTGGGTTCTACTGATATTGAAAATGATTTTCAAAGTTTCCACTATATAACATCATGGAGAAATAACCTCTGCCCATAAAATACATATTTTCTATCCAATCACAATAATTTTTTGTAGACTGATAAAAGGTCATCCAAAGATCATTCATGCAAAATTTAATTGGTATTCATCACTTAGAAACAAAGAAAACTCACTTTTTAGCATATTTGAAAATTAGACAAGCACATTAAATCCATGTTTTTCATTTGATCAAAATTGCTTGAACAACTTTGGAAGAGGGTCACCCAAGGATCATTCCTGTGAAGTTTGGTTGAAATTCGTCCAGTAGTTTCTAAGAAGATTAAAGAAAAGTTTATGATCGGATGGACAGATGGTTGCATGACGGGCACAAAGCCATGACAATAGCCCCAGTGGCCTTTGGCAAGTGGAGCTAACAAAAGGCAATAACTCCAAAATTATGCAAGCAAGAGTTGTGGATCTTGTGCACTACACTTCTCCTCAATATGTTTATTCATACATGAAGTTTCATATTCAAAGCTATTATACTTTCAAAAATATGCTCTGGACAAAATCAAATGCTTTAAACCATCAAAGAGCAATAACTCAAAAATTATGCAAGCAAGAGTTGTGGTTCTTTTGCAGTGATCTTCTCCTCCATGGGATATATTCATACATGAAGTTCCATGTTGATAGCTATCACACTTTCAAAGATATGCTTCAGACAAACTCAAGGTCTTTAAAATGAGAAAGGGCAATTAATTCAAAATTATGCAAGCAAGAGTTATGGTTCTTTTGCACTGCGCTTCTCAATGAGATCCATCCACCTATGAAGTTTTAAGTTGATAACTATTATACTTACAGAGATATGATCCGAACAAAATCTAAGTCTTTAAAACAACAAAGGGCAATAACACTAAAATTATGCAAGCAAGAGTTGTGGTTCTTAGGCACTGCACTTCTCCTCAATGTGATCTATTCATACATGAAGTTTCCAGTTGATAGCTATTAAACTTTCTGAGATACGATCCGGATAAAATCTAAGTCTTTAAAATGACAAAGGGCAATAACTCCAAATTTATGCAACTAACAGTTGTGGATCTTGTGCACTTCACTTCTCCTCAATGAGATCTATCCACCTATGAAGTTTCAATTTGATACCTTTCATACATTCAGAGATATGCTCCTGAAAAAATCAAAGACTTTAAAAAACAACCCAAAAGGTAATAACTCCAAAAGATTAAGTAAGAGTTCTGGTTCTTGTGCACTGCATTTCTCCTCAATGATATCTATCCACTTATGAAGTCTCAAGTTGATACTTATTACTCTTTCAGATATATGCTCGGACAAGTTTACTGACAGAATAACGGAGGATCGGAATGACGTATAGAGACGATTACTAAATCCCCTATGCCCAAATGGCGGGGGATAACTAAAGGGTGCCGCGACTAAAGGGTGCAAATTTTTAATGCAACGCAATCATACCAATGTTCCCGAAATTCTAAGAGCTAGAGGTTGTGTAAGAGGAGTACCTCACCCCAACATCTAACTCGTCATTTTTAAGGAATTCTAAAGCTTCCTCGAGTCTCTCAAATAATACGGTCTGTTCGCCTTGCTCTTCCATTGTTTCCTCATTTCATGTCGGAATTACGATAACGGCTTCAATTCCTCAAGTGCATCCGTCATCTGTCTTTTCCCGCGCTTAGTATGTATCTCCTTCTTTATGAAGAGTAACAAGGGGGAGGTACTCTTCATTGCGTATGACAACCTTCCCACGTATAGCCAGCGAACTATAGAAAAGAGTCGCATCCCTGTCGATCGGTGAAATAAAATTTTCTTTGTATTTTAGTTTGTTAATTTTATGATAATAATAAAAAAACAAAGTTTAGATGATATAAATTGAATAATATTTAAAGTGATTATATTTATCAAAATGGACCACAGTGTAATGTGTTTTCGCGAATGGAATCGACCCGTGCAGAGTCCCTGTGGATTTGCATGCATGGATATAATTTTCAATGTCTTTGCTACATCCATCACATATTAGGGCCAACCAGTTGTGGATCCAGATGGATCTTAGTCCCCCTTTCCCCTTTTAATATAAAAAATGTCTCTGTTATTGCAATAAGTTCGCAATTTTTAGCAGATTCTCAGTCTCTTTGATTAAAGAATAGGAAGTGGCTAGCCGTACGGGTCCGTACGGCTAGTCTCGTAGGCTAAACGTACGGACCCGTACGGCTAGCCAGTCCTCACTTGACAGGCTAGCCGTACGGGAGTTTTTCAACCAATCAGAATACAGAACGGGAATGAATAATAAATGTTATGTTACTTTGATATTTTTCCGTTCTGTCTGTATGTGGCTTAAAAGTATAATATGAAATTAGGCAAAGCCTAGAAAACGGGCGAAAGAAAAAACATTTGTAATGAGACATTTACTGACTGGTGACCATTTCTTGCCGCATACCATTTCTTGCCAATGATACTGTTTCAGAAATGGTATGCACCGAGAATCCCTCTCCAGCTAGTAGGCCTAAGATTTTTCTGTCTTTTCTGTTTAGGGTATCTGTCAGTTAGCCATGTCCACAAATCCAGTTGGTCTTTGTGGCAGCTTATACTGTCCATTCACTCCATTGAATGATCACACAGTTTTAACATTGTAATAGACATTGTCATTTAGGCCTAATTAAGTTTAATTTCAAAAAGAAGCACTTTTTGTAAATTTCAAGGCTGTGAAAGAGACATCAACATGTAGATGCTTTAATCTCATTAACATTACAGAGACATCACACTAAACCATACAATATTTTTCCTGTATATATTTGAAAAACCTTTGGTCCCTGTATACCGGTAGTTATCTTAAGGTTGCTGAATCCTCTTATTATAGATCTAGATTAATAATCTATATATCTGTGTACGGGAACCACTAGATTCAGGGGCTACGCTGCCGTTAGCCAATTTAGCCAATGGCGAAAATTTCAAAAAATTGGCTAAAGAAAATTCCAATTGGCGAAAATGCTGACTAAAGGGTTAAAAAGGGTAAAATCAGTTAAATCAGCTGTCCAGCGAGACAAATAGTAATACACATTAATCGTGTTCAGTCAGCCGTTACATACACTTTTACAGTGTGAAAAACCTTTATCGGAAAACACGCGATTAGCAGACAGCATACTAATTGTTTACGATGCACTCGGGATTTACGTTGATTTAACAGTTTGATTTATTGGTTTAGTGCTTTATCATCCTTTAATTGGGTGATTAGCAGAGATTCGTTCGGCAATGGAAATTTAAGGTGGATTACGTTAATTGAATTTGATCAAAAGTTTAATGGCTACATTTTCGGACACGGAAGACACAGCTATTTTGACATCCTTCACAAAAATATCCCCGTACTAAAAGACTCGGATATTTCTGCTGATATTGATACAATTTTTGGGTATTTGGTCTCTTTTGGGTTTGAGGGCACAAAACAAGAATTAAATTCATTTTCAAAATTTTCTAGAAATCCCTTTTCAATTGTAAGTTAGTCCGTGGTTGACATAAAACATGCCCTAACTTGGCATTATGAAACAGAGACATTTCCAGCTTGTTGTGAACTTGTTCAAAGATTGCTCATTGCGCCAGTTTCTACGGCTGATTGTGAACATGGGTTCAGCTAACAAAATCTAAAAATATCAACCCACAAAATTTGGAAAATCTCATGAGTCTGTCTATAAATGGCCCTGACCTAGAGAAATTTGATTTTTAAGAGAGTTAGAGGTCTGGGCTGAAGAGAAGTATAGGAAAATACTAGGTAAAACATCAAAATTATTTGATTCTGTCTTCAAAAAGTAGTATTAAGCAACCTTTGAAAGTTTATAAATGTACAGTATCAAAAATGTTTTTCTAGCGCTGAAATGTTGGATTTACTATTTGATATACATATTTTATTATATATAAATAAATAAACTTAAAAAAGTAAAGATTCCTTATATGTTATTCCGGCCCTTTTCTGACTAAAGATTGGCTAAAAGTCCCACAAATTGGCTAAAAAAAAATTCAATTGGCTAAAGTGTTGGCTAAAAGAAATTTTGACCCAGAGTAAGCCCTGAGATTACCTTGTGAATGCAGTGCAAACTCATCAAGAGCACTTTAAATGAATTATTGTGAGATAGAAGATATTGTTCTTGATAATTATCTGGTAAATGGTGGCAGATCTATGCCACAATAAGAAAAGGAAATATATCTTGTGAGTGGTGGCACTGCTGTGCAAATAAAAGATTTATAAGCATGTCAATTTACAAGACATGTCAAACATATCAAATTTGCTTTTAATGAAGCCTCAACCATCTGTTTATGAGTATAAGCACACTGACAACGCCGTAAGAAATACAGCAATGTGTTAACACAAGTTTTTAAACAAGAAATATTAATAGATATCTAGAATATAGAAAAAAACTAAATATGTTTATTAGAAGAGAATATTTTGATACACAGGATGATATTTTATTTCTTATAAATAAAAAGCTTCCAACAAAGATTAATAGACCATATATTCAAGAGGTTGATAACTGTTTTGTCACATTGAAGCAAGACAGTAGTGAAAAGGAAGCCTCAAAGTTGTTGGCTTCATATAAACAGTTGTTCACCAGTATGTCTGTCTTTCTTAGTTGTTCTAAATTTCTCCAGAGTTGTCAAAATTGAATAAAGATGTAATCATCTGCATTAAAAGCTATGATTAATGAATCTTCTTTGTTTTGTTCCTTTTTATTAGCTTGCCTGTGTAAACAATGCCAAGGTCCAGTCATCATCTTGGCGTCTTTACTCTTTGTTGTTGTTGTTGTGGATTTTGGCACCCATAATAAGGAATGCTCTTGTTTGATTATACCAGTACATGTATTTATTTTTATATGTTCCTTGTACATATGGTAGTTGAAATTTGAAACACAAAAAGAAGGTCATTTTTTTTCTTTTACCAGATTTCTAGGTAAACAGTATTAGTATAATTAAATGAAATTAACCAATGTCAATTGATCCTATTTGCTTTGTTTCCTTTTATTGGATTTAACCCTTACCTACAAAATAAAATACTGCTTTTTGTTGATATCTAGCATAGTAATTAAAATCAGGAGAATGAGAAAACTTAAGATATACAATTTCTTTATTTTAGACAACATTATTTTCTCTACGGGAAAAAATAGAAATTTCTCATTTTAAAATGGACTTTTAAACAGCCTCAAATTTTTTAGTCAATGCTTATTTATCCAAAGCTAAGTAGATCTATTGGACCAGGTTACTAAAAGCTTTAGCCTTAAAATTGCCAAGATCAGAAGCAATGCAGAAATACTTTAAACTCATGGCCATTGCCCATACTAGCTCTCCATGAAAACATAAAGAGAGTCCAAAACAAAAAATCTTTTCATCCTTTGTAAGTACAAATATACATTTGTTTCCTGACTTTAGTGCCTGTTCTAGATATTCAAAAAAGGAACAAATTCTAAGCCCAATCTAAATAAAGCATTGGATAAATTTGTTCTTGAAGACAGAAGCTGTCATTTTTGTAAAATATGCATAGACTGAAGATATGTATTCTAGTTTAAAGGTTACCATTCTACCTGGAAGTACTGGAATACTGGGGTGCCACCTCTGCATCAATATTCAGAATGAGGCTCAGTGACGTCACTGTTCTAAATGTAAACATTTTTTGAACTAGAATTTTCTGCCGTGGTAGAAGTTACGTAATATCCCTTTTTGATGAATAATTAAAAAAAAATGACTGCCAAATTTTATTTTCTTTGTTTAGTTAGGATTTTTTAGAAGGTAGGTTGACTGCATTGTACGATTTCTAGCTAAAAAAACTTCTTTAAAAGTAATTTTTGATAACCAGTCGGAAACTTGTTGTTGTTGTTGCAAAAAATTAGACTGTGTCTCGAAACACCTATTCAGGGTATAGGAAAGTGAGTGACCGGAAAGAGATAAACGGACGCGGCCTGACATAGGAGCTTTTTATGGGGAAATCAAAATGGACGATTTGGGTTGAACGGTATATGAGTTCTGATTTTATTGTTTGTTATTTCACTTCTTATTTCTCTATATATACCTGTAAGCTATAGGCGGTCTTCAGACCGGGCCTTCGGCCCGGTCTTTCGCCCGTATAAAATATGTTCAGTGCAAAATTTCATTACCGGACGACAAAAGCGTAAATTAGGAAATTATTCGCAGGGCAATCAAATTGTCGCAATGTCACATTGAACACGGATCCTAAGTCCCTGCATTGAATATACTCAGACCTCATTGTATCGATCTATCCACTGTATCGATCTATTAACAAATCTTTGGATATTTTCACCAAAATGTCAAAATTCCAGTTTAACATAGATGACTAGGTCATGAGTAACTTATAAGTACTTAGATGTCAAGAAATATTAGAAAGGTGCTACATTCTTGCCTTCAATTCCAGACAGAATGGTAGAAAGGTTCTGGTTGAAATTAAAGAACTAGTGGTTGTTAAAACAATTTAAAAAGTGATGAAAAACTACTATATTCCAAAAAAGAATTTTCGCCAACCCTAAATAACTTATCATTCAATTCAAATTTCATAATCTTGGTACTGATTGGGCTCCATATTGTAATTTTTGACATCATTTCCAACAATGCATCGATACAATGGAGTGACTTCAAAATTCGCTGAGTTTGATATGGCTGCCTATTGATGCCATTTTTATGCCAAATAACTATGTTAGGACAACCATTTTACGCTTTGTGGTAAGTTAAAACATAAACTTATTTGGAATATCTATGCATTTAAGCAAAATTATTTATTATCATCGCTTTTTATCAGTTAATGCTTAGTAGATTGATACAGTGGGGTTCCAGGCTAATCCTTAAAATACGATCTTCTACAAAACTCTTATTCCCGGAGATTTACAATGTTATTATTTTTGTGGGAAAAGGCTAGAAAGAAGGAAATTTAAATTTTCGTTGTCGTTGGAATATTATAGAAATTAATATTTTAAATGACTTTTTGTTTGTAGTTTAAAATCGAAATACGAAAAATTCAAATAACCAAAATCTGCAAGTCGAAAAAGCAATTCAGTGCCTGTATGACTGTGTTAATTGGCAAACTAAAGGTCTGAGCATATGTAAGTGTAATTTCTTCAATTGAAATGGTGTCCTGTCAACTCGGCCTGTAAAAAACTAGGCCTGTGTAAAACTCGACCCGTCAACTCAGCCTGTATAAAACTTATATAGTGTTAAACCTGTTAAACGGACATATCAGCACACTTATCAGATAGTTTATCAATGTGAGCAATGTACTTAAAGGAGGTGCAAATTCACAATTGATTACCAAAAAATACGATCTTCATATTATATACATGTATATATACAATAATTTGAAAAATAAATTTGAATAAAAGGTAAATTAAGTATTTAATTATATCTATTTTATCTCATATTTACACAAATGCCATATAATAGTAAAATAAGATTATTATTATTAAAAACCTTTTTAACGAGTGGTTATTGATCTAAAAAAAACATAAGGTCTCCAAAATATTTACATAGCATCGTCATACATGTACCTTTACTATGATACCGAGTTGACGGGCCGAGTAAACAGGCCGAGTTGACGGGCCGAGTTATTCACAGGCCGAGTTGACTGTGAACCAATTGAAATTGATACGACAATCTTCAAATAAGGAAATATAAAGAGTGCTTGTTTTTATACCTTAATTTTTTCAGTGCCCGTCTCTAGTGAATTTTTCCCTCCACGAATATTCTTTTTGTATCGGAAATCTTCCGTAACACGTTGAAATTATTCTGGGCACGTTAACAGGTTATCGTCCATTCTATAACATTTGGTGAAATAAGTAAATCCTATTACAAGTTCCCGACACGTTTGCACAATGGACAAGATTTTCAACAAAAATGACAAACCGGTATGTCTTATATTGAGGTAAAAATCTGCTACTGGCCTCTAATTAATAACAATTAATTGCCGATTGGGCTTTCATAGTCATGAAATAATGTTTGTTTCATTCCAAAACGGTGTGAAAAACAAACTCGGGAAACGTGACATAAAATACAGTATTTAATTAGGTCACTGATTGCAAAAGACTTCGGTAACAGACAATTTTACCGTCATAATTGTTGTTACAGGCACTTACTGGTGTTTTATGATTATCTTTCTTTTTCCTAACGCGTTATAAAAGATGAATAATCATTGAACTATCGATAGATGAACCCACAGAAATCAAATAATCGGAAATCAAATACAGTATTCTGATTGGTTGAAAAACTCCCGTACGGCTAGCCTATCCAGTGAGGACTGGCTAGCCGTACGGGTCCGTACGTTTAGCCTACAAGAATAGTCGTACGGACCCGTACGGCTAGCCACTTCCTAAAGAATAAGTCCTTTTTTTTAAAAAATGATGAAGAATTTTCATGTATCATGATTCTGAGAGATCTTATAAAAAGAATATTCTCAACTTGTGCCTTTTTAGAATTATTGAAATTAGTACTGGTCAAGGTGATTGGATCAGTCTGAAACCCCTTATAGGTAGGTAGGTCTCCTTTATTTTGCAGTTAGAGGCTTCCAATGATTGATACAGTCATGATCAAGTTTTCTATTAGGACCAACAAATAATTGGGGCAGTTTCTCTGTAAAATAGTCACCGTCATTGGTTTCTTTATGTATATATTTGCCTAATTTTGTGGGTGTTTCTAAAAATAGCTCTATACAACTGTGATGTCATCATCAATACAAAGAAATTTGGAGCTAGAAAACAACTTGCTCATTTTGTGTTTGTGTTGACACAGTCAACTCGTGTGTCTCTCTTACTTTAGGAATAATTGAATATTTTATCAGGTCCTATACATAACATATAAAAACTAGAAAGCCATGAATGGCTTGAGTCGCTCCACAGGCATGAAATTCTTGTAAAAGCAAATAGATGTTTTGAATAGATTTTTAGATATTTGGGGTGCTACTGATGTTGAAAATGATTTTCAACTATATAGTTTCAACTATATAACAGATAGAGAAATGACCTCTGCTTTTAAAAGACATATTTTTCATCAAATCAAAATAATTTTTGGCTGCATGATAATGGGTCACCCAAAGATCATACCAAAAATGTTTGATTGATATCCATCAGTTACATTCTTAGAAAATGTTTTTCATAGTTTCCACTATTTAACATATTGAGAATTGAACTCCACCCATAAAATGCATATTTTCCATCAAATCGAAAAATTTTTTGGTACACTGATTAAGGGTCACTCTAGGATCATTCCAGTGAAATTTAGTTAATATCCAAAAATCAGATTCTGAGAAAATGATTTTCAAATTTTCCACTATATAACATATAGAGAAATGACCTCTGCCCATAAAATACATATTTTTCATCCAATCAAAATAATTTTTGGTACACTGATAAAGGGTCATCAAAGGATCATTCCAGTGAAATTTGGTTGATATCCATCAATTACGTTCTGAGAAAATGATTTTCAAAGTTTCCACTATATAACATATAGAGAAATAACCTCCGCCCATAAAATGCATATTTTTCATCCAATCACAATGATTTTTTGTAGACTGATAAAGGTTCATTCAGGATCATTCCAGTAAAAAAATAGTTGACATCCATCAGTTACATTCTGAGAAAATGATTTTCAAAGTTTCCACTATATAACATATAGAGAAATGACCTCCGCCCATAAAATGCATATTTTCCATCCGATTACAATGTTTTTTTGTAGACTGATAAAGGGTCACCCAAGGATCATTCATGTAAAATTTAATTGGTATCCATTGATTAGAATCTGAAAAAAACTCACTTTTTACCATATTTGGAAATTAGCCACGCCCCTTAAATCCATGTTTTTCATTGGATCAAAATTTCTTGAACAACTTTGAGAGAGGGTCACCCAAGGATTATTCCTGTGAAGTTTGGTTGAAATCCATCCAGTAGTTTCTGAGGAGAAGATTTTTAAAGAAAAGTTTACGACCGGACGGACGCACGCACGGACGGACGGACGCACGACGGACACAACGCCATGACAATAGCCCCAGTGGCTTTCAGCCAGTGGAGCTAAAAACTTGATTTTTCTTTATTCGTTACCTGTCAAAAAAGTATTTTAAATTAAGAACAATACTGGGATGACATCTAAACAAAATGGATGCTACATATGTGTAGTAAGTCTAAAGCAGTTTTAGCCTCGTTCTTAAACTTGAATTTTAAAAAATATAAATGAATACCAGAATCTGTTCATTTTAGAAGACTACCACTTTTAAATTCAGAGTGTCTGAAAACTTTAGATAAAAGATAAATTATGTTGAATTTTGATGGACCAATCTCCTTTTTCAAAGCATATTTGATCAAAACATATGAAAATGCTTTCTCAGGAAAATATCATAATATGTGAAGGAAATTTATGATTCCTGTCTTCATTCAATATTCTTTTCAATAGCCATGGACAAAAGACAACCCACGGCTTTAGGCATATCAACCACATATATATGTTCAACACAAAAGTTGTGCAAGAAAAGATTGCATATGTATATCAACAAGTAAATTGTAATATACTGTAATTTTGAAGAAAGTCATCAGTTCTTTAAATTAAAGGATCAATTGTGGAAATGAAGAAACTGTTTATTACAAGCAATTCATTCTTTTCTACAATATTTTTGTGGTAATGAATAAGGACTAACTACCCTTTGATTTCATCATTTGGGAGTCCCCAAGACTCAGGTTTTATCATAGAAGTGAGAGTTAAATCTGGGTTTATTCATCTGGTGATATTTTTTTACAGCAAAAATGTGTACAAAATCATCCACACCACCAGGACATATACTACTTGTTGAACCATTTAATGGGGGCTCCCACAAACAGCTGGTAGACCTGCTATGTAAGGAGGTGCCGGGGATTGTACCTGTGACCTTGCCAGGCAAGAAGTGGCATTGGAAGGCAAGAGTTTCTGCACTCAACATGAGTCAGATCATCCCCAGAAGTGAACATTACAGGTGAGAGGTTTGAACTGACTTGCTTTATACCTTAATTTTTGCAATATAAGAGTATATAGTTTTAGCCAAAAGAATGATGGGTTTAAAAAGCCCTGTGTCTGAAAGATTTCCTTTTCCAAAAATATATTTTGTATAGGTTATTTTGTGTGAATTCAATGTGAATTGACTATACTTAAAATCAAATCTAGATATTCACTATCCAGTGCTCCTTTTGAAGACGACTTTCTTTTGAATTCATGGAAATATGAAACAAAAAGCCAATTACATTATGTTTGAATCTGCTTTATACCCCCATGAACTTAAAACTTTCACTCCTCATTTCATTTGAAATACTTTAATTTACAGTGACTTTTTTCAGGATACTGTTTGCCAGTTCAGTGTTGAATCTTTGTGAGCTGGTTTCCCTCCGTCCAGATTTGGCATCGTTAAAAAAAGTGTTATATTTTCATGAGAACCAGCTGGTGTACCCAAAACAGAAAGAGAAAGACAGAGATTATCAGTATGGCTACAACAATATAACATCTTGGTAGGTTTAGCATCTTGGTACAGTTAATTACATCTTGAAATTGACAAGGTGAATGATTTTGATATGATTTTGGAATGAAATTGAATGTGTGGGATGAGTGAGTTGTGAGTTAAATTAAAGGGAGGTAATACAATATTGCTAATTTTGTTCAGGGTGAACAAAAGTAGCGATATTCATTACCTCACTTTAATGAAATATATGTTCTTTTCTGTTTGTGTGCCTTCGTTGATAAATCAGACACTCAAAGATCCACACCAGCCAATAAAATAATATAATAATTTGATCAATTTGAGCAATTTTGAATTGTTTTCTAATGATTTCTGAGCGTTTTTTATTGCTTTGAGTGAGTGTTTGGAATGAATGAATGAATGGAGAGCTTCAGGGAAGATCTTCTTTGGCTCAGTGGTTAGTGCATTGGACTTGTAAACCAATTATTTGAATATTGTTGTCCGTGTGGGTTTGACACTGGCTCACATCAGATATTTTTCAGCTATGCTTCTGTTGAGGACAGTTACTACGTAACAGTAATATATTTGGTATCAATCCTAGAGTTGTGAGTTTGATCCCTTGTTCAACCAACTTTCAACTGACATCTGACAAAAATCTCTGTGATTTGAATCAATAGGATTAATAAGCAGTGTGCCTAATGGGGATTAGCAGCTAATGTCGTGGATGCAATGTTGTGGTTGTACTGGTATGAGAAAAGACAGGATAGCTTAAGTAGGTTTACCAAACAAAATTTATAACTGAAATCTTATTGATTCAAGCATAAAATCCTGCTCAATCAAAGCAAACAATTGAAGTAAGATCATGTGAATTTGCAACATAAAATAACTTATACTGCTTAATTTCATAAAGGGGAAAATTCACGAAAAACATTGATTGATAGATAACTAGCTTTGGAAATCGGTACTAAATGAAAGCTGCCTGTCCATGTTTTGAATATCTCACAGGATCATCAATATATAACATTATATTATACAAGTAGAAATATAGTATATCTGATACAGAGATTTGCCTTCTTTCAGCTTGGTTGCAGACAGTGTCTTATTCAACTCTAAATACAACATGGACTCCTTTCTGAACAATGTGGATATGTACCTGAACAAAATACCATATGAAAAACCCAAGAGAATTTCAGAACAGATTCATGAAAAGTGTCATGTTCTTAATTTTCCTTTAGTGTTCCCAAATGTGCAAGATATTAAGGACAGCTTGTCAACAGATGAAAGGTTAAATTGTGACGTTTATAAGGAATCTGGTGTAAATGAAAGTTTTGATAAAAATGACACAACTTCTCATTGTGTCCAACATGAGAACTCAGATACTGGTAGTTTGTCCAAAAGACCATGTTTAGATGGAAACTGCAGTGTTGAAGGTATGAATTATTGTATGAAATTAAGCATATCACTATGAAAGATGAGATTCAGGGTTCTGTATGGTTCAGGAGTTAGGGCACTGCAGTGGACTTGTGATTGGAGAGGAATTGATTGAGATTGTTTCAGGGTCAAAAACATATTATACATGTATATCCTTGGCAAGAATCTTTAAACTCTTTTGTAACAAACAAGATTTGAGCCTGTGCGTGACATTTACAACAATTTCAAATGTGCGCAAAGCAAAGCTTCTGGCCAGCCCGTGCAGCCACACAGTTTGTCCAGAATCTTCACAATGCATATAAGGTCCTATGCCATCTTCATGCAGTCAGCATATATTATTTTTGCATTTGTCGTTATCTACTCAATGTTCATACCTTGCTCAGGTGTGAAATTGTTGGAAATGTCACACACAGGCTCTTTTGTAGTTCTGATATGACAAAGATGACCTTATGAGTGGGCATAATTAATCATGATTGTTTAAATGAATCATCTATTTATAAATAATTTGTTGAAATTTTCAATTTGCTTGACTGCTAGGTATTTAGTACTTCCACATTACTTTTTATTCCGTATTTAGGGAATTATGGAATTAAACAAATATTCAATATAACTCATTTTATTTTAATTTTTTGGCTTAAGCCTTCCTCAGAAAAACAGCAAGATTTTATACAATTAGGTTACACCCATAACTACCATTTATTTTACTAGAAAATTAACATTATATAGATTTATTTTGAATATTCGTTTAGTACTTTTATTTATGATAACTTGCTCTTTCAAAATAAAACTATTGCTGTTTAATCCCAATTTTCTTCTCATTTCTATTGTACTTTAGGAAACAGTCAACAGTCACCCAGAAAGTTAAAACCATTACACATTGTTTGGCCTCACCGTTGGTAAGTGTCTAGTGATCTTTTTCTCTAAAGAATATGTGACTTTTTAAAGAATAAGTACTTTCTAAAACATTTTTTCACAGTAAATTGGGTTAATATAGGTAGACTTATTCAATTACATTTTCAGAAAGAACCCTTGGCATCAATGGAATAAATAGTGATGGGTTTTAGGTTTGTCTATTTTGAAAAGAGAACTTCAAAATCATCATGACACTTTGGGATAATGACTTTGGGCAATATTAAGGATAAGGTAGAAATCATATGTAACACTGCTAGCTACCATAAATTACACTTTGAGGGGGTCAATCACTAAACTATTGTAAGTGCCTATAATTATATAGGCACATACAATAGTTTTATGCTGACCCAACTTATTACTTGTTTGAATGAATTATAGATAGTCTGTAGCCTCTGAATATGGACCTAGACAAAATTTTTCAGTTTTATAATTGGTTAAACCTTAATCAGAACATTTTAGAATGGTTCAATTTAACATATTGAGTTTTTACACATGAAGATATCAAGTTGATCAAAATTCAAAATTTAACACTTTTTGGTTGAATTTATTTTGGAAATGAAGAAATCCCTTGTTTTTAGAAATTTCTTCTTTCTAAATGTTTTCACACATTTTATTTCTTGGTGTAAAAGAGCATGATTATGTTTGAAAACCATCATGCGAATTTCTGAGGTACGTACACTTTTTAACTACACTTCAGGGAACATGACAAGAATCCAGCCATGTTCTTCAGTGTTGTGAATCGTCTACTAGAGGTGGGCTGTGATTTTAGATTGTCAGTTATAGGGGAGAGATATTCAGAAATACCAGGTGGGCTGTGATTTTAGATTGTCAGTTATAGGGGAGAGATATTCAGAAATACCAGGTGGGCTGTGTATTAAGATTGTCAGTTATAGGGGAGAGATATTCAGAAATACCAGGTGGGCTGTGATTTTAGATTGTCAGTTATAGGGGAGAGATATTCAGAAATACCAGGTGGGCTGTGTATTTAGATTGTCAGTTATAGGGGAGAGATATTCAGAAATACCAGGTGGGCTGTGTATTTAGATTGTCAGTTATAGGGTAAATATTCAGAAATACCAGGTGGGCTGTGATTTTAGATTGTCAGTTTTAGGGGAGAGATATTCAGAAATACCAGGTGGGCTGTGATTTTAGATTGTCAGTGTTAGGAGAGAGATATTCAGAAATACCAGGTGGGCAGTGATTTTAGATTGTCAGTTATAGGGTAAATATTCAGAAATACCAGGTGGGCTGTGATTTTAGATTATCAGTTATAGGGGAGAGATATTCAGAAATACCAGGTGGGCTGTGTATGTAGATTGTCAGTAATAGGGGAGAGATATTCAGAAATACCAGGTGGGTTACATATCCATGGCTCAGCGCGAAATATTTGTAACTGCCTATATGTTTATAGGCAGAAACAATTGTTTTGCGCTGGGCCATCAATATAGGGGTTTTACATCTGGGTAGACTAGGGCTAGTTTACCCTTGTCATACTGATCCCTGAATATTCCTGCTTTGGCAGGAGGTATAGACAGAGATCAGTCTGCACATATGTGCAGTCTGATCTTGAACTATACCACCTGATTTTTAGCTCACCCGAGCACATCATACTCAAGGTGAGCTTTTTTGATCATTAAATGTCTGTTGTCTGTCGAGTTTCGTGCGTTGTCTGTCGTCAACAATCTTAGTGTTTACACTCTAGAGGCCACAAATATGGTCCAACCTTCATGAAACTTAGTCAGAATGTTGCCCAGGTCACAAGCTTGAACCCTATTTAAAATTGGAAGGATCCGTGCCATATCAAGGAAAAAGGGGCCTTAAAGACAATTTTCTTGTGTACACTGTAGAGGCCACAAATATTGTCCAATCTTCATGACACTTAGTCAGAATGTTTGCCAGGTCACAAGGATGAACCATATTGATAATGGGAAGGATTCATGCCTTATCACCGTAAAAGGGGCCATAATGACAATTTTCTTGTCTACACTCTAGAGGCAACAAAAATGGCTCTATATTTATGAAATTTGGTCTAAATGTTGGCCAGGTCACAAGGAGAACCCTATTGAAAATGGGAAAGACCCATGCCATCAAGGGAAAAGGGGCCCTAATGACAATTTTCTTGTTTACAATCTAGAAGCCACAAATATAATTCAATTTTCATGAAACTTGCTCAGAATAATGGCTTGGTCACAAGGATGAACCCTATCAAAAATGGGGAAGATCCATGCCATATCATGGGAAAAGGGGCCTTAATGACAATTTTCTTCTTTACACTCTAGAGGCCTCAAATTATCTTTATTAATCTTGGTCAGAATATTGGCCAGGTAACATGAAACTTGTTTAGAAAGGGCTAGAAACTTATGCAGGTATCAAAGGAATAGAGAAATGTCTTTTTTTGAAAAATTTAATGGTCATTTAATGATCTTTTAAGCATTAAATTTTGCTCAGGGAGCAGTCAAAGAGACGAAGGTGAGCAATATAGGACCATCATGGTCCTCTTGTTTCTTTTAAAACTGGAAAAGCTTAAATGGTGTATTTTCAAATAACTACTGGCCCATCAATTTGTACATATCACTGATCTCAGTACCTTGCTTTTTTGGCAATTTTGCAAATGTTTTATTTGAACATGACAAGGGGTAACATTAGGTTTGTACGATAGCACTGTATTTGTTTTCTATGCTTAAGAAATAAATAGAACATGCATGCAGTATTTCCTACACAAAATGAGCATATGCATGACATTTCCATTAATTACAAATTTCCCTGATAGGAGCATAGGCAACCACGCAAGGTAGTAAAAATATTCCTTACCATATGAGGAGTGCTTCAGGGCAAGAGGTTATGAAACTTTTCTCAGGCTCAATTCAAAATTTTCTCAAATTTCAATTTGAGATTAAAGCCATAATTCTGTTTTATTACTCATTTTAATGTGTTAAGGTAAAAGATAATATTAATAAGTTGTTATAAATAACAACTTATTAGTATTATCTTTTAATTTCATACATTTATTTTAATTTGAAATTTGAGAAAATTGAGCCTGAGCCTGAGAAAAGTTTTATAACCTCGGGCCCTAACCTTATCTATCTGCATAAAGCATTGTGATGACTGTGGTCAGACCGTACCAATGCATAGACTCGCCAGAGGCTTTGCACGTGTGTGAAATTGTTGGAATTGTCACACACAGGCTCGAATATGCCTATGGACCAACCGGTATTTGCATAGTCTGATTACGAACCTCTGTAGACTACTTGTCACTCGAGGTTTCTTACAACAATTAGTGAAAATTCCATATTCACTCACTATGTGGGTGTTAGTTTATACTAATTATACCCCCCCACAACGAAGTTATGAGGGGGTAAACTGGAATCAGGTTGTCCATCTGTCCGTCCGTCCGTCTGTCCATAGACATAATTTTGTGTCCTCTTCTCCTCCCACAGTTTTGGACCAATTTTGCTGAAATTTTATCAGGTTGGTTCCTATCATATGAAGTTGTGCACCTGCAATTTTCATCCAGATCTAGTCATTAGTTTGAGAGTTATGCCACTTTGAACTTTTTACGGAGGGGGTACATTTTTCTAATTTTGTGTCCTCTTCTCCTCCCACAGTTTTGGACCATTTTTGCTGAAATTTTATCAGGTTGTTTCCCATCATATAAAGTTGTGCACCTGCATTTTTCATCCTGATCCAGTCATTAGTTTCAGAGTTATGCCACTTTGAACTTTTTATGGAAAGGGGAGGAGGGAGTAGTCAAAATTTAAAATTGCAAAACTCAGTATCCATAAGGGGAGTTACCAAATTGGGTAATTTATCCTATCATATGAAGTTGTGCACCTGCAATTTCCATTGTTTTGGGGTCACATAGGTCAAAGGTCAAGGTCACAGTAAATTTTTGTTCAATTTTCGTTTCCGGACTCTAAATCGAGAACCATGCGACCTAGAATCATGAAACTCTATGTAAATGTTACTTATGACTCAAGGAAGTGCCCTATTGTTTTTAGGTCACATAGCTCAAAGGTCAAGGTCACATTAAATTTTTGTTCAGTTTTCATTTCCAGACTCTAATTCAAGAACCAAGGGATCTAGAATCATGAAACTTCATGTAATTGCTGTATATGACCTCAATATTCGTAACAAACACATCTTGCACTTAAAGCACTTACATTTTGACAAAGTGCTGGTGGGGGGTATAAGTCCGCTCTGCGACAGTTCTAGTTTGTTTTTAGTTTGATTGTGAGGAAAGCTTGGGCTTATTGAATCGCTCTCGAACACTCACTCCTGATGTTTTCACATCCCTTAGAAAGAGGCAGTGGTTTTAATCCACTGCTACCCAATTCTTCAGCTCGGTGAACTGGGGCTGGCTTATTAGTGTTTTGCTAATAAACACACCTCGGCGACGGTGGGGCTTGAACCACAGACCTCCAGGTCATGGGTCACTTGCATTTACCACTAGGCCACCGAGGCAGTCATGTAGGTGTTCAAGTCTACACTTCAAGCAAAATTAAAGTTGTTGGAAATGTCCCAAACATGCTTAATAATTGAAATGTATAGATATTAATGAAATTCTCATAAATGTACATGGAAACACAAAGCTTGTACATGTACTTTAGACAGTTAGGTTCTGCACAAAGATATTGCAAGTGACCATTTATTTATAGCCTTTTCTTCTGTTTGTTAAGTATATAATACCGGTCCAAATGGAAAATATTACAAACCACAATGAAAAGAGGGTGCATTTATACATGAAACCATCCAATTTAGTAAAAAACTGTATGCAAAATGTATATTCTTCTTTTTCACTATGTTTTCTCAACTTTGAAATGATACTGATATACAATAAAGTTCATTACTTCCAAAATGCTTTGGAACTATTAAGGGTCTATTACCTAAAAGCTCTTCTTTAAGTTTTCTTAGATATACCGCATCTCAAATAAATATATTTTTCTTTCTCACAGATGTATTTAATGATAACTATTCCAAGTTAGAAGGTAGACTAGAGAACTGGGGCTATATAGAGAGTAAGATGAAGTATTATCAGATACTACATCAAGCTGACTGTGTGGTGTCTACAGCTGATCACGAGTTCTTTGGTGTGGCTATGTAAGTCTCTTATCAGGGGTGTGGAATTAAGAGGATATTGAATGAGTGGTCATTGAATACCAATTTATTAAACAAGTCATTGATAAAAAGATAACAAGAGAACCATGATGGTCTTTGATTGCTCACCTGAGTCTCTTTGACCCCTGGGACATTACATTAATTAAATAGGCAGATGTCAACAATGAGATAATTTCTACATAAGAACAATACCATGAAATGTTTTAAGCCAAGAGCAAGAAGGATATGCCTTTTCACTCTTTGATTCTATGTGAAATGAGGTGCACCCAGGTGGAGTCCAAATGTGATCCCAGGGTCTTGATATGAACAAACTTGGAAGAGGTTCACTAGATGATGCTACATATTAAATATGACAGCTGTCTGCCTTCTGGTTTCAGAGAAGAAGATTTTTGAAGATTTGCTTATTTTCACCCATCAGGCTCTGACGAGCTAAAAGGGATTTGCCTGGGTGGAGCCCAAATATGACCCCACCTTGGTATTTTCTTGTCAGTATGATCTGAGCCTTTACCTCTAGCCAAATCTAGAAATATTCCAAGATAAGCAAAACAAGTAAGAGCATGTGAAAAAGGAACATGGCAAGTTTAATAACATATAGTGTATATGAATTTGTCTTGATATAACTGAATGACAGCTGAAAGTGATTTACAATTCATTTTCAGGTTAGAGGCTGTACATTTAGGCTGTTATCCTTTGTGTCCTAATAGATTGGTGTATCCAGAAATATTTCCCAGTAAGTATTATATTGAAAGGACAATTTCATATCTTCACATAGTGCATCATTGTGCACCTACAGTGATAGATCAAGCAATTTTCAATGTCAGTCTTGCAGTGAAAACTTTGATTTTGAGTACAAGGGGGAAAATTATCTCTAAGTCAAGTAATAGTTATAGTTCATTTCTGACAATTTAAGCGATAGTTCATTTCTGACAATTTAAGCGATAGTTCATTTCTGACAATTTAAGCGATAGTTCATTTCTGACAATTTAAGCGATATAACCTAAGCAAAGCACAAGGTTATACGCGTAAATTGTCAGAATATGAACTGTAACTGTTTTACCAATCAACTCAATTTTTCACTTAATAACTCTCGCTCCAGAGGGTTGTGCCTCAATCAATGATGTCACTCAATTTTGTTGCGTCATACATTCTTCAATCAAATCTCCGTAAACAAAAAGGGGAGGAGGGAATTTGTTCATCATCAAGCTTTCATGTATATTTGGTCATTTGGCGAGATGGTTTCAATGGATTTAATAACCTATAGGCGTGTTTGGCGATGAATTCTTTGCTGTTGCAACTATGATTATATATTAATATATTATTATATATTAAGTTCTAAACCATGTGATATTCATTTTAAATAATTCTTGCAAGATACATCATATTCGCACTGGTAGTGGTTGAAAAGTGAAGTTCGAAAATGACATATTGACAAATTTGATAATTGTTCATGTTCCCTTATGATAAAAGTTTATTTTAAATGATCAGGTTGAAAAAGAACACAACCTTTACCCGGGCCAGATTATTTGCGTGTCTCAGTTACATACATAAAAATTGTTATATGCATTTTTCACTTTTTTCGAGAAACGTCACACTAAACGGCTTTCAGGGTCTCGTATGCACCTGAAAAGAAATTTTTTACAGGCGATTTGTCCTATATTTGATATAACATCAAATTTAATTTGGTTTTTTCATGTATTTATCTTTTATGCCTTTTTTTGTCTATACGACATTTTGTGCCGTAAAAATTAAATGAAAAAATGACACACTTGATGATTTTTTTTTTTTTATACACCCGAAGGGTCTTATTATGTTATTGTCTGCATCGTCTGTCTGTCTGTCTGTCTATCTGTCCAATAGCAGATTCGTGTCCCATCCATAACTTTCAAACTATAAGGCCTATGGTCTTGAAACTTCACATGTGTATAGATCTCATAGCTAGGGTGTGCAGAGGGCAAGAACCACAACTCTACCATTTGTAATTTTTGAGTAATTGCCCTTTGTTTGATTCAGTTAGCTGATTAGTGTCTGGTCCATAACTTTCAAACTATAAGGCCTATGGTCTTGAAACTTCACAGGTGTAAAGATCTCATAGCTAGGGTGTGCAGAGCGCAAGAACCACAACTCTACCATTTGTAATTTTTAGCTCCACTGGCTGAAGGCCAGCCAGCTATTGTCATGGCGGTGTGTCCGTCGTGCGTGTTCCGTCTGTGCGTAAACTTTTTCTTTAAACATCTTCTCCTCCAAAACCAATGGGCAGATTTTCATGAAACTGGTAGAAATGTTTCTTGGGTGACCCTCTTTTAAAATTATTAATGAAATTTTGATTGACCCCCAAATATGGGCGTGGCAGGGCGTGGCATTTTTTTACTTTGAAATCTTTAAAAATCTTCTCCTCCCAAACAATTGGGCCGATTTCAATGAAACTTGGCATGGATGATCCTTGGGTGACCCTTTACTTAAATTATTTAAGAAATTTAAATTGACCCCCAAATATGGGCGTTGCAGGGCGGGGCTTAATTTGAGCCCGAAATCTTTGAATGACATCTTCTCCTGAACCACTGGGCCGATTTCAACCAAACTTTACCAGAAAGTTCCTTGGTTGACCCTTTTAAAAAAATTGTGTCTGAAATTTTGATTGGCCCCCAAATATGGGCGTGGCAGGGCAGGGCTTATTTTGAGACCGAAATCTTTGAACGACATCTCCTCCTGAACCATAAGGCTGATTTTGATGAAACTTTACCAGAATGTTCCTTGGGTGACCCTCTTCTTAAGTTGTTCAAGAAATTTTTATTGACCCCCCAATTATTGGTGTGTCAGGGGGGGGGGGGGGGGGTTATTTTAAGCCCAAAATCTTTGAACAACTTCTCCTCCTGAACCACAGGGCTGATTTCAACAATACCTACTAGAATGTTCCTTGGGAGACCTTTTCCAAAAGTTGCTCACAAAATTTTGATTGGCCCATAAATATGGGCTTTGCAGGGGGGGGGGGGGGGGGGGGGGGGGCTTATTTTGAGTCCGAAATCTTTAAACAATATCTCCTGAACCACTGGGCTGATTTCAATGAAACTTTACCAGAATGTTCCTTCTGTGACCCTTTTCAAAATTTGTTTGCGAAATTTTAATTAGCCCTTAAATATTGGCATGGCAGGGTGTGGCTTATTTTGAGCCCTAAATCTTTGAACTACATCTCCTGATGAACCGATGGGCTGATTTCAATGAAACTTGAGAATTTTGGTGCAATCTGGGCCATACCCACTTAATTATTATAAAATTGGTCTTAAGAGATTTCAAAGTGTTGTTTTCATTCAAAGAAAGTTTCATTTAATGAAAGTCTTAAGATGATAAAGCCAGTGGAGCGATACAGGCCCTCTTGGGCCTCTTGTTGAGTTATTGCCCTTTATTTGATTCAGTAGATGATGGTAGATGTTTTGAACTTTTTTTTCTAGCAAACACTATAGTATTTATGACGACAGATAATATATTAAGTGATTCGATTTAAAATGTTTTCGACCAAAATGGTTGTACCAGTTTTTATAGGTAAAATGATATTAAGTGTTGTACGAATGTATAGCAATTTTTGCGAAACCCATCATGATTAGGAATGAATATGTATTCTTGATTCCAAAAGAAAATAAATAAATTAAAAGTTTTCACATTCAAACAAGAACATAGATTTTAGATCATTTCAACTCTGTTGTCTTTTTGTGTCAACATAAAGGGTGTTACAGGAAGGTTCAGTTCGGGTCAACATCAATCAGAAACAGTATATTAGTTTGGTCCTCCCTCTTTTGGTTGATATGTATTTTAAAAAAATCTCTGTTTTCTTTATCATTTTAATGTTAGGATTGCTGAAAACAAAACAGAAATAGTTGATTCAATAAGCGTTCTCATATGCTCTATTACAAGTTTAGTGTCCTTTGAGACGGTTCTCTAGACAAGATATGACATCAGCCCACTGTCTGGTTTGTTTTGAGGTCTCCGCCCATAATGACATAAGGTCACGTAGCACACTTATTCGAGATGATTGTCAGGTTATATGTTATATTTTTTGAATTTCGAAGAAATAGTGGTCGATCATTAGCTGAAAAATTAGAGCAATTGGTAATAAGGAAATAAAATCAGATCTATTCATTGAATAGAATTTGCAAACTTTGTATAAGGTTAAATGTCTCTTTCAGTGTTTTGCATAATTAAGAAGAAACTCTATTTTTTCCCATCAGGGTTCTAACAAGCAAGAAAAAAAATGAGCCTGTGTGTGATATTTCAAACATCGTTGGATATCTCACACACTGGCTCAAATCAGAATTCTAGCCTGTGTGTGACATTTCCAACAACTTCAAATGTGCTCAAACCAAAGTATCCGGCCGGCCTTTTCATCTGCACAGTCTGACCAGGGTCGTCACTGCTCACTCTGAAGATATTCAATGTCTTAAACTATCTCTAGACAGTCAGGCAACCGAATAATTGCATTGTATGGCCATCAAGACTGCTCAAAGTGTGCACTTCAAGAACAGGCAAAGTCTTGGTAATGTCAATCACAGACTTTAGTTTTTGACATTTTGGTCTGCAACATCCTTTAATTCGAATAATTTTCTTACAATTGGTTTATTCACAACTTACTGTTAAAATCATCCTGTCATTATTTTCATTTATCTATTTGTCTTTATCAACAGAAGAATGTCTATATAACACAGAGACCCAGTTGTACAAAAGGTTGAGAGAGTTTTGTAGAAAACCATATCTAGTCAGACAGAGTTCAATAAAGGTCAGTTTATTTGGGTCAACCTACATTCCCCTTACTCCACCATATTGCCAATTTAAACCACATTTGGGAGGATGTGGTCACTTTTGCAAAGAGCTTAAATGATTGAATATATGAAAGTCTCGTCCTGGGGTTTCATGAACATACCTGGATAATAGATTTCTCCTCAGGTGTGCAACCGAGGGCCAACTATCCTCTTGTTTATAATTTCAAAATGGTTCAAGTTGAAAGAGGTTAAAGAGAATAATGAAATGTTGGTGCAATTCAAATAGAAACTTTCCTTTACGGTAACGATCAATTTCTTCTTTTCCTACAATATTTTCTGCAACACAGGCTAAAAACAGTTTTCACACATGTCAGCCTGTGTTGCTCAAGAAAATTTCCAGACAGTGTATAGAGATACAAAAATTTACATCAAACATGATATTTATTTAAGAACAATCAAATATACAAAACTTGAATATACGAGGGTTGTTCGGAAAGTTCGTAGACAGTCTGAAATTTTCATTAACTATTTCCATTTTATTCATAATTCTTATATCAATCGCTACCCTAACTATCACTGACTTCATACCAGAAGAAAAATGTTCAACTTTTTTATTGACATTTATATGACAGTTACCTTAGCAACCCCACCTAGCGGTACCAGGAGCACGTCAAAAGTATAAACATTTACCAATAACGATTGAATTCTAAAACATTTTTTTCAAGGCTTAGATCTTTTGAGAATATCAAAATTAAAATATATTTATTGTGCACAATATATGAGTATTTTCTTGTACTATTTTCAAAGTGATCACTTTATAAATACTCAAGTAATTGAAGAATATTATAGCAAACCGTGCTCGAGATGGAACGGAAAATGACGCTGTCAGACGTTGCGGCGGAGCAGCGTCTATTCTGCTTTTTTCTTTAAAATCCCGTTAACGCACAGAAAAAACATATCTGAACCTTTTATAACTATTACAGGAACAAATTACAAATCCTTTTCAACATATGGTATTTTTCAGTTGGAAATTTCCAGTAACTAGTAATAAATGATTTTTAACAAAGCTGCTTTAATGTGAAGTCTGCGGTTTAGTTTGGAACGTCATTATGACGAAACGCAGTCCGATTAAAAAGGATTTTGAGAACAAAGTTCGGTAGTGGTTGGAGAGTTGATCTTCAATGATAAGTTAACAGTTGAAATGCATGATAGTCGAAAAAACACTACATGAAATGATTTCTAATGAAAATTAATTTTGATAATTGAACAATACAGACATATGTTTTTGCGCGTTTTGGGTATGGCTTTTCAGAAAACGAATGTTTTAAGACTGAACGCAATCCGGGATAGACATGACTATAATTTGCCTCAGATTCCAGCATAGTTGAAACACTAATGGTTAATTTGTGGTATCTTGAAATTCAGTTGAATTTCCTTGATATTCTGGATTAATGTAATTTGATTACAAAACGAAGCGGCATAATTTGCTGTTTTTTCCCTGATTATAAGCAATACATTTATTTATAAAAGTGGGCAAAGCTTGCTTTTTTTATAATCATAACATAGTATAACGGCTATTATAAACGGTTAAAATGTAGACAAAATATCGATAAATAGCCGTAATTGTTACTATAAGATTCGACTAAAGGAAACAGTATTTTTACGTCGACGTCATATTTTGCGTTGCAGCGTCATTTTGTGCTCCGCACCAACCAACATGCATTTACAAAATTCTATTTTATTTCAGCATTAACAAGAGAATCTCCTTGAAAATTTGTATAACGGTTCTTTGAATAATATTGAATATTGACATGTAGTGTTAAAAAGCCATAGACATACAGTAAGTATGTACTAGATGATGTCTACGAACTTTCCGGACAACCCTCGTACATATTTTGAACATTTCAAGAGGCACTCTACAACAGAAAAAATAGCACATAAACACAGGACTTGTGTTAGTGTTTGATATTGGGGAATCATTGACTCCTCACCTAAGAAATTCTGGGAGTCAAATCTGAGTTTAAAGGGGCCAAAATGACAGAAAAGCAAATCATCAGTAGAATATTGCATATTGAAGTGTCAATTTAACTGTTTCTTATATTGATATGAAACAAGTAATTAATTTTTAACACTTTAGAAAGTAATTTGTGAAATCTTAGTTATAAAACCACGTTTTGTCCTTTGGTGATTTCTCTCAAGGGGGTCAAAATGACCCCTTTGGGAGAAGTTTCCAGGGGTCAAATGAAGATATTTTCATATTTTTGGGGGTCAAAACCCTGGTTTAAGGGTCAAACATGAGCCCTGAAACAATAGATCAGCTTGATAACATGACGGCAATCTGTGTTGATTGATAATGGTAGTTCCATTGTCAAAGCTTTCTGAATTCTTACATGTAGGATCTGTTATGAAATTTTCTTTTTGATAATCTGATTACAACTGAGTCTAGAATTGAAGTTATTGTGAACCTTGGCAAACAGTCGGATCACCTTGTCTCAAAGAAAATCGAGTATCCGGGCCCAGATTCTAAACTTTTCTCATGCTCGTCCTTTAACCCAAGAGATACCGTGTAAATAAATGTTTGTTTAAAAGACATCATGATTTCATAGCCATCTTCAATGTTTGTTAGGACATGTCCGACTACTTAGGCACTTAGCACTGTGAATAGACATTTTTATAATGGTTGCTTTATAAATGGAGTTATTGAAGTGGTCGCTGCTCAAGTAATTGACTGTGTTACATTAACATTAATTTGATGACTTTTTTGTACTCTATAGGTGGATGCAAAACAGTACTCCTGGGAGAATTTGAAGCCACAGTTTATGAAGTATCTTGCAGTGGACTCGGATAATACTTGAGGTTTACTAAGATCTCTTGGCCGAAGGTTATAGAACTTATTTCATGCTCAGCTGAGAATTTTCTCAAATTTAGAATTCAAATAAATGTGTGAACATAAAAGATAATATTTATAACAACTTAACATTATCTTTTTTTGTTCATACATTGATATTAGTATTACAACATAATTATGGCTTTAATTTCAAGTTGTAATTTGAGATCATTTAAAGTTGAGAATGAGAATAGTTTTACAACCTCAAGCCCTAATGTCCATTCAATAGAAAAATAGGACTTTGATTCAAAGTAGGCAGGGGTGTGGAAATAGGACTTTTCTCCTTGTCCATGGACAAGTAAAAGTCAATTTCCTACTTGTCTAGGATCAAAATGAACTTTCCCACAAAATATGAATTTATAAATATTGAGAAAAACATTGTTTTTAAATGAAGAAAATGCTGTAACAAACAATGTTTTCTCCCCTTTGATACAAACAATTATTAGGATGGCTTACCTCCTAGATCCTTTTAGTACTATATCAAGTTTTGCTTTGGTATTTACTTGTCCACGGACAAGTGGAAAAGCCTGTGTTGGATATATGGGCAATGGGAATTCCATATCCTTGAAAGGAGAGTTCTTTGTTTTATCATACAGAAAAAGAAAACCATTGCTCTGATTAAAGACTATTCCTTTCCTGAACAGGCCATAGTGAGCAAAAAAAGAGTACCGCCTACCAGTGCAGCAACGCTCAGCTGCAGTTGCTGAATATTCCAACAATTCGAAGTCCAAAAAAGGCATATCCCTTACAAAAATGCTTCAAGTCATCCCCTTAATAGTTTGGGTAGCTTTTAATGGTGAACACACATGCCAAGTTTCATGAAGAAATCTTCAATAGCAACACAGGTATGACCAAGGTTGAAATTTAAAGCCATCATAAACGCAAATGACGCCAAGGTGATCATTAGTCCATAAAAGGTCAAGATGTCAAGGAGCTTGGTCTCTGGTGTAAGCATATCACCTAGTGAGTGTGTATATAAAGTAATGATGTCCCTAGGTAAAATCATTCAAAAAAAAAAAGGAAGGTTAAAGCTTTTTGGTTAAAATTTTTCAAAGTCCATAAAAGGTCAAGGTCAAAATGTCAAGGAGCTTGGTCTCTGGTGTAAGCATATCACCTGGTGAGTGCATATATGAAGTAATGATGTCCCTAGGTAAAGCATTCAGAAAATATAGGCAAAGTTAAAGTTTTTTGGTTGAAGATTTTTTGGTTAAAGTTTTTTGAAAGGGTCGAGGTCACTGTCTCAAGGCCATTTTGACATGGGTGCTTGTCTTAAATTAAAGCCTATACCCTAATGAGTGTTTATGTAACATATAAAGCCTCTAGGATTAATATTGATTGAAAATAAAAAAAAACCTTTAACCTATTGCCTACCCTGACATCCGAGGGTATGACAATAGCTCTTCCGAGACTTTCGTCCCGGGCGAGCTCAAAAGGACTTGATGAAAAATGTTCTTTAAAGGGTTCTCAGAGGTCTGGACAAGAAACATTAGGGTTTGTGTGTTTATTCTAGGCAGGGGAATTTGGGGATTGACCAACTTTTTTCAAGGATCCACCATATTGCTTGAAGATTTTTTTCTATACACAAAGAGCATGAAGTACCAAACATTTCTCTATCATGTCTGTTTTGTGCTGAAATCCTAAAATCAACACTTAAAGTCAATTCCCCCCTTTAGCCTGTAGGTAACAAGTCTGTGTTACAGTGAATCTTCGCTATTTTGGCTGGCCTTGTATAGTTACTACCAAATGTCTGCCACCTGAAATGAAATAATGTGAATTATATTTGTTATCAATTAACATAAGTGTAATTTATTCCTCATTAGACTTGAAAAAAATATGATTTGATTATTTTTTTCCAGGCATGATAGAGTATCATCAGACGTGAACAGAAACTAAAGGATGAAGTGATAAGAAAGGCCGGGTCTAGAATGTGAGCCTAATGAAACTAACAGTGATAAACCATACCAAGGACACATTCAGGATTTTTTTCTCTGGGGAAGTCAACAAAAAATGGACTTTGCAATATCATTGTGACTTATTTTTTTGAAATATATTTTATATTTGTGAATATTGTGAAATGGACAATGACATCTGAATAATCATGTTTTATTACAATGATAACATCACAACAAAGTCTTTGTGTCTTCTGATAAAAGAAAAAAAGAAAAATCACCTAACATAGCACATGTACAAGCAATTTCTCCTTTAACCGTATTGTTTTCCACGGATAAATTATACAACTTGTTTTTTGGTTGGGTGGGTTACTTTACTTTTGATATATATTTTCTGGGCAATCATAATTTCAAAGTAAAGAATATAAAATTGTAAATTATAATTTGCAAGATATATAATTATGGTAATAAAGAAAATCTAAATTCTGGATCTGATAACTTTGTTTTTGCCATTATTCCAGAGCCCACAGCTGAATTTCAACATTTCACTTAGTGACCTTGACCTTCAAATAATCTGATTTTTTACCAGATTGCAAATTACCAGTGTAATATTAAAACCTTGACAGCAACAGCTTGGTTATCAAGCTGTTGTTTTGAGCTTTTAGCATTTGTATACATAATATAACATTATTGTTGTAACACGGATAAAATCTACTCATAATGAAGAATAAGTAAGCAAGAAATCAGCTACCAGAGGTGAGGTGGTTCATCGAGCCTTCTTGGTGTTACTTAATATCACTACCAAAGCAGAAAAAGTATACTGCCCAAAGATTGAATCCTGCTTTTCTTCATTTCATACAAACTGATCTAAGTCAAGCTTTCCGAAAATTTGCCTTAATTTTTTTTTTGTGAGTAAGATTGATTAAACTTTCATGATCAACAATATGTTTTTACTCATTGCTCTACCAATTGTGAAAATATTAAGTTATTGTTGTTCACTCAATCATCTATCATTCATGACAAGGTTAAATTTTACTTCAACTCTTCATTATAATCTGATAATGGATTAGAGAAGTTTCCTTACTAGCATGGTTTCTGTGTTCACAAAGCCATATACCTTGCCAGGTCCCTACATTAAGTTTACCATCAGTGATGGGTATAGATACACTACTGCCTATAAACATGGCCTTTATATGGGCTGGCTGAAATATAAGACACGCAGTTAAGGGTTTAACACTAAGGGGAGTCCGAGACTCCTTGTTTTCTAAGTCTGACTCCTTTATTTTGCAAATGTAGCATCCATTGGACTGCCTTGATTATATGAGAATTATTATAACAAACAGATGCACATGTTAGCTTCCTTTTCAACAATTGCCTGTGTGTCAAAACTTATGATCAGTTCCCTTCAAAAGTTTTCATTGCAACTAGAAGTGCAATATTTTGAAAGAAAATGTTTTTTTTTTATGGAAGTAACTTGTGGAAAAGAAGAAATTTCTCCAAACAATCAATTTTTTTCTTTTCCACGATGTTCTCCTTATTCAAAGAATTCGGACTCACTACTTTGAGCTTGGACCCCTTGATTTCATAAGTTGAGAGTCCAATGGACTCCTTCCTTATTCACAGAAGTAAGTGTCTATCTTTTATCTTGGTGAAATCAATTGAAAGGAATAGGAGCGTTTTATAGCAATCATTTATAATAAATGTAAAAGCTGCATTCTATTCAGTTGTACTTTACTTAAACAAGATAATATTTTATCATTTTTCGCTACATTGCTGATGACCAGTGTCATTTAACACACCTGGTTTTTTTCATCATTTTTTTATTGATTCAAAATACATACATGCACTAAATTCTGATATTTCTTTTAACCTTCCCATATCAAAAATTCTTTTTGAATTACAATTCATGTGTATTTTATAATATTTGGAAACAGTGTGTGTGTGACCACTCTTCATAAGGCTTGTATTTTTTTCTTTGTAAAACTATTGTCATTTCATTTTTAACTTGTCTTTTAGTGACAAACTAGGTACATTGTGAATTGTGTTATCTAACCTAATGGATATTTCTGTATACATACCATATCGTCTGGCCCTTCACATGAATGTCTAAATGGTGTACTCTGAAATTGATTGGATGTGTGAATTTAATGCTGTATTCTGAAATGAATTTGTTGTATAAACTTAAATGGTGTACTCTGAAATTCATTTGATATTTTGATTTTTAAAACAAATACACAGCTGCACATACAAAATTATGGAACAGATTAGTGCATAACTAATGTAAATGTCTAAAAATAAATGGGAATTTACAATAGTTTTGTCTTGACCCCTCAAATTTATCATTCAGATTACCGCTATCATATTTCTTAGATTTTTTTTAACTTGCACACATGAAATTGGCATGTTTAGTCTTTAAATCAAAAGATAAAAGCAATGAAAGATCAGAAATTCATATGAGTTTAAGCAACATTTGAAGTATTTTGAATTTACAAGGCAATGGTAAAAGAGGGATCTTACCTCGGGAACCAATTTGTTTAGCATCATTTCTGTGTCAACTCTGAAAAGAAATCAAAGCACTGAAAGTACTGATGGTGAACGAATCTGTTGGCATTCTAAAGTGATATATTGAATTCGTTGAGAAAAGAGAAATTATAAATATAAAAAATAATCAAGGGAAAGTGTCTCGTCAAAATTCTAAATTCAAAGAATGAGAAAGAGAGGAAAAGAAAGGTAGAGAGAGTGACAGACAGAGACAGACCGATAGACAGAGAGCGATAAGCCTAGAGAAAAGAAAACAGGCAACTATAGTGTCTAGACTTATGATTCTTTTCTTAACTCAAAAAATAGCAGTCAGAAAGGTAATTCAATTTCCACATGCGGAACCCATATTTTAGCAGATTAAACAGCAGGCTTTCTGCATTTTGACTTTTAAGCGTTATCCACTATGGCTCTGGTACGACCTGAATGCCCCCCCCCCCCCCCCCATCCTCCGAATTAAAAGACCGCTGTTTCGTAATTGTAATTACAGGGTTTTGGTCTCTTTCGGTAATATTCAGTCTCGTGAAAGAATAATCATCTGATGCCATTGCGTGAAAATGAATTTAAAAAAAAAAAAAAAAAAAAAAAAAATTCGATGAAATCTATGTAGGAAGGTATTTTGTACAGCTAATGAATTGTCCAAATATAGTCGTTGTTTAAATTTTATTGCTCCTACCAAACGGCAGATAATCGTAAACCTAAGAGGGTAGAAGATGGCAGCTACGTACGGATGTATGCTCATTATAGTTCTGGTGCGAGAAAAAACAATTTCCATATTAAGGTAAAGATGCTCCAGTCCACAGGCGATTGATTCACAATCCAAGTTTCGTTTTCTGTAATATTTTACATACTTCCGGTAAAACAAATAGATGAATGATTGTATCGAGGAAATTCTAGAGCCATCCGAGGGATAGAAGCGCTACTATTCAGTTGTAGTTACGATGTCAAGTACTTTGAAAAAAAAAATCCATTCGATGTTAAAATTTGAAATTAGGTCTATCGTGTTGGGATATTTGTTCATTTGATTCTTTTATTTATTTATCTATTCACGACATTCATATATTAACAGTAAATCGTGCCGAGATTGCTATATCCCCTGTTTTCCGGCCTTGTTTGAAACGAAAAAACAAAAACAAAAACAACAACAACAACAAAAAAAAGGAAATTGGATTTGGGTAATATTATACAAAAATACCCGTAACCGAAGATATTTACATTACACAAGTATGCAACAACAAGCTTTAAGATAAAAACGGGATTGAAGCAAGAGGTGTAAATTTGGTAGTTGAGAACATAAGTTGTCTGGTAATGGTTCAAATTTATTTCATCTCAAGGTTGGTCACGGTCAAGTGGTGCGTGTTTATGTTTCAATGAGAATTTAGACGCGCTCTCCCTCATAAACGCGCTCCCCCATAAATACGATTCCCGGGCCCTTGACTATACGATCAACAGCATCCAACCGTCCGTGGTGAAAAATCCGGTCTCGAATTTAAATTCAAAAGCTGCTACTCCACGACGTAATGTTCATTAGATTGTGGGTTAAATTCCTATCAGGATAAGGCTGGTTGTGTCATTAAAAGATCGTTCAACATCTGAAAAACTAGCGCGTCCTAAATCGCGCAGTCTTCCGGAAGTGCGAAAGGTTAAAATTTAACACAAAATTCAAACTTTTTCTCGTTATTCTTCATAAGTCACATGCGAACAAAATCCCCTTTCGTTGTTACGAAAATATTTCTGAAATCATTTCACCTTCTGCAAATATACAAAATATCCGAGTCAAATGATTAAATCCTAATCACAATTCATACTGTTAAAATAGGAAAAACCCCGTAAAATCTCGTGTGTGACTTATTTCAAAAGCGACGTCGCCGCTTGCAAGAATCTGGGGACTTCAAAGGGTGCCGACACGCGGTGACCCAGCTAGCTCCAGACGTTTTGTGTTTTCACTACGAAACACTTTCATTTCATGTATAGTCCGCTTGACTTCTATATGGACCAACCTTTTCATCAATTACATAAAATTGCGTTTGAATAAAGGATTTGTATGTAGTAAAATCTTAATTTAAGCTTAATACCATTCCAAAAAATATTTTTTGAAAATAAAATGATTTCAAAATAATGATTTTGTCTATCTAGTTAATGTTAATATTTTCGCATTATCCGTTCTTAAACACGAGGGGTGGTGGAGGCTGTTCAATAGTAAGAAAATGTCAACATATATAGTAAAAACACGTGGTTTTATACTAAACTTTTGACAGATGAAATGTCCATTATTCCTTATTTGGACATGCTAATTAGCATATCGACGGTCATGTCAACTTAAACTTAAATAGCACGTGATTTTTACCGTTAGTACTCGCCTTTTCATCAAGTTTTCCTCGTGAAATTCCCAAATAGTTCGTTCAATAATGCTTTTTGATTGGTCTTAACATGTAAATATAGGGTTCATCTCAGAATGAATAAAATCAGTAATCAATTATCTGGTCAAACAGTTTCTGAAAAAAGAGAGAATATACACAGATTTTATATCCAACGGTAGCAAAAATCTTAGACAAACTTAATTATATTGAAAAACTCGATTTTATAGTAATACAATTCACTTAAAATCTTACTCTTTTGGCTCGGCCCCTATGCAAATCAGTACTATTTTTGGTTATACAATTCGCTGTTCCGTTTAATACAGTAACAAGTAGGTATGAAATGCTGAAAGTTAACATGTAGACGGACGGACAAAATCATTATTTTACATTCAAAAATTCTGAAAAACAAAATTCGTCATGGTATTAGCTGGAAAAAATTATATGACAAGAAAAATATGCGTTTCATTAATTAATTTCTGAGATTTTCGGCGAAATGTTGGTCCACATAGAAGTCAAACGGACTATACCGGATGAATTTACACATCACGAAATTTTAGGATTTAATACAGGATTATTTATTTCATACGTGAATAGGTAATGATTTATTAGACCGCTTTGTCCATCGGTAGCGGCACATTGAATATTGCATCGTCTGGAACTTCCTACCTTGTACAAATAATAACAATAATAATAATCTCGGCTTCTGCTAACACAATCACTTGCTTTTGAAAGCTGCCATTAATGGTCGAGGGTGACCGTATTTCGATAGATGACTTAAAATGACAGAATTACAATTCATTAGCTAACATTTTATTTTATTTTTTAAATCTATAGCCTTAATAGATAAATAGAAAAGCGTATTGGGTAGCGTACGTATTTCATTCGATAATTACGAACATGTTATCAGTTTGCTTCTCTTAGGTACCAAAATACTTATTTTTTTTAATAAAAGAGTCTGAAATAATAGCGCCCCCACGACATTTTGCATCGCGCTCGGGCGCGTTTAATAAGAGAAATACGGCAGGAACATTCCATTCGTTTGTGAACTTGACCTTTCGTAACTTATAAGCAAAGACTTCATTCATAAGAAGGCAAGTAAAATCGTAGTAGGTCATCACGTGGGTACGGCCAATCAGGGGTGTGTAGAAGTTCAAGAGTTCACGACCTCAATAAACACACATTTCCGGCAAATTACTACATGTTGCAATAGCGAAGGTTTAAATCAAAAACATAGTATCTGTCTATACAGTGTACAGACACAACCTTTGTTTTTGCTCTCAACTCTCGACAATCTTACGCGGATCAAAAATTCGCTCGTATAGACATTCCAAGATATTTTTGTGTTTTTAAAGGGTAATTTTCATTATCTTCACTTGATGAAGAATGCCTGAATCATGCATTTCATGATACAAACAGTGATTTTGTAGAGAGAAGTATCTAGAGATACTAAATTGAATCTAAAGAGGTACTGCTTTATTTAAAACCTATTAAGATCCTACAGGATTTTCCATACACGGTATATAACACTGGTGAACGAAAATTTCGTTCACCAAAAATGACACATGATAATGTGTCTGTGTGTGACATTTTCAACAATTTGAAATCAGTTGTGAATAGCTTACAGTTGATAGACTTTCTCTATCCATAGAGGGCAAACAGTGAATACTGAGCAGATACACAGGCTGGCAAGAGGCTTTGTGAAATTGTTAGAAATGTCACACACTGGCTAAAATTGTATTTCAAGAATAAGATCTTAAGAGGGTGGCAATAACATCTTTTAAGAGCATCAGGTACATGTTCTGTAGCTTAGTCTGTACATGCTTGAAAGTAGATTAAGATATTTTTAATTAATAAAATTATCCCCCCCCCCCCCAAAATCATAGTGTGTTCTTTTCTTTAACTAACTTTTAATTCAAATGTCTGTAATACCAGTAAATAATCAAATTATGCTTGAGTACTTGACAACGAAGGTCTGTAGGACAATTGAGAGGGGTCAAATAAAAAGGCATCAATTTATTTCAATTAGGACAAGTGTAAAATGTTGTCATCTGAAAAGAATTATTCCATAACTTACCTGACATCTGGATCCCAATTCTGAAATAAAGAATAAATAAACTCAATCCATCAGGAACAAGATATGTTTGTGAATCACAAATGCACCCAAAATGGCCTTTTTTTTAATTTTTGACCTTGATCTTATCAAGACCTTGATATCTTTAGATGTGCATCATTGAGATCTATCATCATAACCTATCACCGTGTATCAACGTACACCGGATATAGCAATTAGTGAGTCGAGGGAAATATCTACGAAGTGGGATCCATGGTTAGTATTTCTTTTATTATTTCTGTATATGTTGTGATTTTACTTAGTGAAAAACGAATTTACACCACTGAGGTAGTCAGTTATGTTTGTCTCTTTGGAAAACATGAAATAATTTGTTTCTGTCATAGAATAAAGGAAAATAAACCGTCTAATCACTGACAATTTTATTGGCCTTCTGCGAAATCGAATGAAAATGCTCATATTTTACGTAACTGGCCCAAGATTTACTTTGCTATACTTTCTTTGTTGTCCAAAGATTTTACAAACTAAATTTTACTGCGAGATTATTTTTTGTTTTTGGAATATTTAGATAGGAAAAAATCTACCGGTGTACGGCCTATAGCAGACAATTTCAAATCAGTGTACGAATGATAGAAAAAGTAGTGTACGAATATAGCTCAAGGGAAGGGTAAAATATCCTTATTTAAACGAGCACAAAATAAAAATTATGTATGAAAACGCATACATGACTCTGTAGTAACATTTTGGCGTTTTCAATTAGGATTCTTTTCTAGTTTTTTTTAGAAAAACGGGGGAATCGTTAATCATATTGATTAAAAAATATAGATGATAATCATTTACAGAACTTTATGAACCTCTTAACATAATTATTCATTACATTGATTGTAAACATATTTTTAGCATGGTTTTCTTAGACAACGGCTAGTCTCGTTTCATAAGGCAACTTCCTGTGAAACCAAGTTGTTTTGTTGAATTCAATTTATAAGCTAAAATTTCGCATTTCTACAGATTAAGCGTCAGGTTAATGTCAGACTAGTTTTACGAACTGTTTCAGAATCGGATAGCAGGTCGATTTCTTGTAATATATCAGAATACTATCATTTAAATGTTTACCATATCGTCCTATGTCATTGAATAATTGCGGCGTTTTAACCATGGGGTCTTTGATTTTTACAAGATACCTTTCTACATCAAAATATAAACAGATAGAGAGAAAAAAGATGTGATTTTTAACAAGGTTGACAATTAATTACCTTGTTTCATGACATTAAATTTGTTATCTTCAGATCCGTACTATTGATATCTGTAATCATTACAAACATCAGGGTTCTACATTGAATGTTCTTGAATAAATTAATTATCTTAGACAAACGGGAGGATAATTGTATATCTCAGTCGGATAGCAGCTGGAGAAAGTATGCAATGGTAATACTGATAGATAGATAGATTTTTATTGACTTATACAATAACATGTATCTCGTCATACAAATATATTAACAATATACAATTTACTTTCGGTAGAAATAATAGGTGATATTAATATTGATTTTGTACGTTTGTTTCGCAATAGCTTTTCTAAACGTTATAATTTTAAAAGTGTATTCTATGGATTGTCATTTGAAAATTCCATTGTTCCAAAATGAAACATTTACTTTTTCAAACATAGTAAGTGAAAAAAGAAGTATATATCGCGGAGAGTAACCGATAATAGTTGTATTGTTTACTCAATACTTGTCTATTGCTTTCAAACGTTCAAGATCAAAATCGAATTTATACATCAATTAAAAACAAAAAGACAGAAGTAATGAGCATAAAAATGTATCGAATATCTTCTTCTTAATCGGTTAATATTATTTATTAAGTATAGTATTGCGTCGGTCGAACGCGATTTTTAAGAAATTGCATAGTCGTCTAAGCGTTGTTCTTTGAGTACTGTTTAGTAGTTTGATTAACTTGAAAGAACTCGGGTTTTTATAAAAGAACGATTTAAGAAATTTAATTCGAATATCTGTAAATGCTGGACATACTAGAACAAAATGGTACTCGTCCTCTAATTGGTTTGTTTGACTGAGTTTCAATACTGATGATAGAAATAACAGGAATCTATTGTTGAGTACTCCAGTTGCCGCCACATGACTGAAATATATATAAATCGAGGGTTCAGCGCAAGACTATACTAAGTGTCTATATATTGTATAGACACTTAATACAGTTTTGCGCTGAACCCTCAAAATGCGGCGTTAAAACCCGTGTTAAAAATTTGTTAATATATGTTTGAATGGGGCTTACTTTAAAAGTCTTACCGTGGCGGCTGGTGAACCTAATGACAACATCGATGCTGACAACAATTGGACAATGTCTATGCTTCGGATATACCCATGAAGCACGGCCGTGATTAAAAAATCGTATTTCAATTTTGTTATCTAATCATACGATGACGACAACTATGGTACCGACAACTATGGTACCGACAACAAATGATCCCAATTTATACATATCATACTTGTCTAAAGCTTGTGTAAAAGCACACAATTACCAAGGTTTGACTATAACATTATACTGAAACAGGTATTCATTTGTGGTAAAGATTAAATTAGTCATTACAACTGCATTGGTAAGGGAAAAAGGTATATTCACTTCATACAAAAGGCAGGAGTGTTTCTAGTGATTTTCTGTGTTATGTTAGGCAATTTATCATGGGTTTTAGTATGAGAAACTCTAAAAATTCAGTCAAAACAGTATTTTCGCGATGGACAAACGGAAATCATCGGTGATTAGGGGGATTTTTTTTTTAATTGTAGCCGCTAATGGATGCTAACCAATCATTTGATAGGGGTTGATAGCTACATGATTATATCAGTAACGCCTGTCTTGTATGTTTACAGGAAAGTTTTACGTGATTTAACAAAAAAAAAGAGAAAAAAGCTCACCTTGTACAACACCCTGTGACATTTCCCTCGACTCACTAATGGCTATATCAGGTGTACGTTGATACACGGTGCTATTTGAACATTGTATCTTGAATAGCCTTCAAGTAATTAGTGATGTTAAGTCTTTTGGTCAGGTTTTGCATACAGACAGACATATTGACAGACAGACAGTTAAACTCTTTGCCCCAATCTTTCCATGCGGGCACTAAAAGAGGAGCGATCTTTGTATTGTGTACTCACTGTGCAATTTGCAAAGTCTGACTTGGATCGGAACTTTTGCACTTTTGCACTTGACAGATTTTTGAATAAAAATTATCTTTCTACCTTCCTGTAAACATCTTTAGCTCACCTGAGCACTTTGTGCTCATGTGAGCCTATTTATTTTAAGGAAGAGGAATATGATATAAGGTTATATTTTTTCAGACAAGTGCATAAAGTGTTAAATTGTCAACCTAGTCAGACTGCACTCATTCCATAGGCTGACTAGGGTTTAAACTTTAAGCACTTGACTAATTTTCTGTAACTAGAATGACCATTAAACTTCACAGTTGACATCTACTGAAACCAACTTTTTTGATTTATTTGACAGTTTTCAGAAGGTCCAACTTTGTACAACAGGTCATAATTACCTCATTTATTGAAAGGCTGGCTGATGTGTGTTTAACTGTAATGAACAAAATATGAACTTTTATTCAACTTCTTAGATAATTCCATGTAACTATTGGAATAAATGTAATGATTGTATCTAGATTTGTAAATCATTTTGGAAGACAAATTAATTAAGTTCTTAAGAACAATTTGAGAAATAGAACTTTAATTTGTAAAAGAGCATTCCATAAATTTATGACAATGGCTAGAGAAGAGACCCTTAAACAGATTTGTGGGCCAGTGGTTTACAAATTTTTAAGTCTATTTCAAAAAATATGTCACAACATATCAGGGTGTAAAAGTGTGCCCAATATAGTACTAGAACACAGGACATCCCCCCTCCCCAAACACTAGTATGGCACTGAGATCTAACGGAGCAATTTGCTGCAAACCTGGCTCCTGGTTGTGAGTCTATACATTGTCAAATACTACTACACTCTTCCACCTTATAACCAATGGGGGCCAGTCCTGTTCTACACCAAAATGGCAAAGCCTGGTGAGCTCCATTTTTGGCCTGGTTTAGCAGGCCATAGGAAACAACCATGTATCCTGGTATTTGCCTGGGAAAAGATAATTGAGTCAAAAATCGAACAACATGTGTTCTACCTAGCTTTTTTGTGCTCATGCGCTTGCAAAAAAATAGGTCTAGTATACGTCATCATCTTTTTAGCCACACAAAGTGCTTTGTTTGTTCAACGCAGTGCTTGCATATCACTACCCTGTGCTAAATTCAAAGTACTGATAGTACTGAAGGCGAGGGAACTGAAAAGACAAAACAACACTTTCAATTTTCTGGAATATAACCTTGATTATTCACCTTGTCCTTATCATGTATACCAGATATTTTCTCATTATCACTGCCAAAATCACAGCTGTGTTAAAGATACATAGCTTTTATATTTGATCTTGACGGATGACCTTGCTAATAAAGAAAAGAAGAAAATGCTACTAACTAACACTTTCTCCTTTCTCCCTAATATCTACCCTTTCTGCTACAAATTTCACTAATTTGCCCACATATATGTAGGGGAGACTGGGGTACTCTGGGACATGGGGTACAGTGGGACACTTGTGTTTTTAGGTACTTTGTGTGCTTCGATTTTATTCAGATTCACACAGAATAGTGATCCACACAAGCTTCTTACCATACAAAAGTTTCATGGCGGTAAAACTAAAATATGAAATATTTCCAATCTTAAATGAGATTTTCACAACTGAAAGTAAATTTTGCAAAATAACTATACTTTCTTCATATTTTGTCAACTTAAACTGCCTTCTATTTCTTGTTAGTCATTAATGTAGTTCTGTATATAAACTAAGATATGACATATTGATAACTGCTGTGTTATTCATATTTTTAAAACTACATTCATTTACTTTTGCAGGGAAGGGTTGGGGTACTCTGGGACATTGCATTTGGGGTACCCTGGGACAGTGTCCCAGAGTACCCCACTGTCCTTTTACATGATCTTCCATGGATGTGTGATCTCATATTTGCTTTAGAATCATTTTCTATTCAAGGAATGGCTTTAAATTCATTTATAAACTTCTTTAGCATAGATATGTTAATCAAGTTTTAGCATATTCTTCATCTTCGACTGATGTAGATTTTTTCATCAGTTAATTGGAAAGGAAATCTTACTCTGCCTTCAAAACAATGTGTTTGTCAAAGGCCGAAGTAAAGATATCAATTTTCCAAACAATGTGCCCAAAATATCTTTAAAGACACCTTGACTCATGACTTTTCAATTAACCCGTCCACTTTGTACCAACAGTCAAAGTATTTTGGGTATTTTGTCCTCAGTATGAAGAAAAAAAAAAATTAAGTGGAATGCCTCTTCTTTAAATAAGAGCCCTTTTTGTATGTCTGAGGTTCTTTTTATAGAGACCAGCATATTTCTAATCAGAAAAGTAGATGTTGAAAAGTATTCCCAAACACTGTCCCACTGTACCCCGCTAGGTGTCCCAGGGTACCCCATATAAGGGGCACTCTGGGACACTTTTATGACATTTTTTAGATTGAATTTTCTTTATCTATTTATATCCTATGAATTTAATAATCCATTCCTTACATAAAGTATTCATATGTTTTGTGCAACAAAAGACGTCTTATGTCCTCTGAACAATTTGAGCTGTACGCACAAAAATGTAAATTTTGTCCCAGAGTACCCCAGTCTCCCCTAATCTGCAACCTTTCACAATTTGGACCTGTCTAAACATTTGTTGTCTTATAATGGATTCATCTTTGTATAAAAATTTAAAAGCCTTGTCCCATCCTTAAACCCTTAAACTGACGACAAAATTTTAGACGGGCTAAAAAGGAACAGGATGCAGACAATAAATCAATGTGTAATTTGATAAATATCTAGGGTAGAAATTAAAAGAATAATGGGATATGAGTATAGGGTGGACCATATTGTAGGAAAAGGAGGAATTGACCCTATCAATTTCTTGTGTTCCCACAGTAAGATACAACTTCCTTATGGAATTCAATTCAATGTAAAAGAACGAGCTGACAAGCTTGTGCCCCTAGAAAAACAGCATTACTACAATTGTTAGATGGAATGATTGAATGGATAAATTTACTGACTAGTAGCAACCAATCAACTCGACTAAAATTATAAAAAAGTGAGTTGCCCCTGCCTGCAAAGTGGTATCAGGCGTAGTAGTAATCTATACCTTGGGATTTAGTTGTTTTTGGCAGACTCAGCTAGATATACCGTTCGACATTTTTCCTTTGAAGTGAGTATGGAATGTGGCTTACTATCCCTTTAGGTATATAGAACCCTTGGTTTCCCTCGCCTAAAAAATTCTTGCTAAAAAGAGTTACAAGAAGACACTGAGGGCCCTAAATCACTCACCTGAGTAATGTTTAAATAATGTCAAATGTCCCAGAGAAGAAGATAAAATGCAATCAATTATTTAGTTGTACAAAGTGAGACAAGATGACCATGATGGTCCTAGAGTCTCTTTGATCACAAGTTTCACAAAGTTTGGGCCATATTTGTGGCCATTAAAGTTATTTCAAGTAAATTATCATTAAGACTCCTTGTCCTGTGATATGGCATGAATCCTTCCCATTTTCAACAGAATTCATTCTTGTGCCCTGGCAAACATTTTAATCAAGTATCATGAAGATTGGACCATATGTGTGGCTTCTAGAGTGTAAACAAAAAATGTCATTAAGGCCCCTTTTCCCGTGATATGGTACGGATCCTTTCCATTTTCACTTTTTTCCACTTTGTGCTCAGGTGAGTTAAAAAATTGGAGGGCATGCCTTCAAATGTGTGTGTGTATTTCCGTTCATTTATCGTTGCTACTGTAGCACATTCCCATATGAGGGGCGCCCCCAGAAGACGGTTAGTTGTTACGGGGGATAGTGCAATGATGCATGACGAAACTACTGCTATGATCTGCCATGGTTCTTTAACGTGCTTGGTGTAAAGTACCGTCTCACGGGACCTCGGTTTAATGTTTCATCCGAAAGACAATTAGTTTTGTTAGTGTACCAGCCCGGGAATCGAACCCATGCAGTCGAACTTCAATGGTTTTGAAGACCGGTGCTCTACCAACTGAGCTAATGGGGCTGGTAATGCCTTCAAATGTCACCTTACCTGTTTATAAACCAGGCCTTCAGGGCTTTTAGTGCTTTGATTAAATCAGGGCATTAGTAACATGCTCTATCACCTGCCCTGCATTCAGGATGACAAAATGTTGCAAACAATTTGTCAATTATACCCCACTTTGCATGTGCATGCAAAGCAGTGTATAATTCCCTCCTATTTGCACCGTTTTGTCATCCTAAAAGCAAAGCTGGTTGTGATTTTACTATTGTAAAATGACTGTAGTGATTTACGGTTGGAACCATGCTAATGTTCCGGGGGTCGTGCCATGGTGGGTTCAAGTCAAATGTCAAGCACACATTTTCTGCCCTTATTACGCCCTTATTTACTTAAATGGTGTTAGAAGTCATCTGAGAACGCTGGTTTTGGCCATTTGGGAGTGGTATGGTATCAGCTCCAATTGGTTAAAAGGGGGAGGAGTGTAGTGATCGACATAGGGTAGACTCATGACCAGGTGCCCGGTTTGCTAAGTTGGTAGGGAGCCATGCTAATGTTCCAGGTCACATTTGTTCGAGTCTCATGTCGGGCACATCTTTACTGCCCTTATTTACTTTACTTCTACAACAGCATATCTGAAAGAGGGATGCGTTATTGCAGCTAACTTCTATATTCTTCACTTTTTGCTTAACAGGAAAACATAACAAAATTCATTGAATTAAAACGTTAGAGATTCGATAAAACCCACGGAAAGACCAAGAACAGAAGAAGTTAGGAGTACAGTTGTAAAGATTTCTATTTTGGCATTTGACAGCTGAACAACGAAAACACATTCATTCTTTCTTTCAAACCAGATTATACTAACTAAATATATGACAAATTCCAACTTTGATTTTCCCTATTTCTGGTACTTGTCTCGTGACATCGTCCTGTATCAAATGACAGCCCCTCCTCTTCGCTGAAATCGTTATTTCTTTCTGGTACCACATTTCGTAATGTTTGGCAAAAATGGTCCGATTAATAAACTTTATTTAGAATCAAAGTACTTTTAGTATCTTGTAGACTAGAAGCTTTTATGAAAGACTGGTGACTTGCAAAAAATTAATACTTTTTATGAAAAAGGTAGACAATACGAAATGATTAAAAAACCTGACTTTTGAAATAAAATGAATATCCAATAACTGAATCAACTGCACTCCGTATATAACAGGATTGGTTAGTACAAGAACCTGCTTTTCCTCCTCCTAGCAGTTTGTTGTGCTTTTTAACGGATATAGGGAGATCAGCTTTAGTATGATATCGATTATTAGGTACTCATTTTGACAGTCCCATACAAATTTATCACGTCTTATACCTAGATCCAGTCATGAAGAATATATTCTGGGAAAAAAGAGCCAAATGAGGCATATTTTATTGTCCAATTACAGGTGTAAGTTTAATGTAGTTGCATCTAGATATAAGATGAACAAGATGTGTTTGTGAAACACTAATGCCCCCGTAACAGCTTTTTTTTTCTTCAAAGTTTGACCTTGACAGATGACCTTGAACTTGTCACATGACCTTGACTTTGGTGTCAGCGGATCATTGAGATCTATCATCATGCCAAATATGAGCCTTGTATCTTGAATAGGCTTGAAGATATTGGCAATGTTAAGTTTATTGGTTAACTTTTGCAGACAGACAAACAGACGGACAGAGAGACGGACAACAGTAAAACAATATGCCCCAGATCTTTCAATACGGGGGCATAAAAATACATATTGGAGATTTTTGAGTGGTTGTCAAATTGATAAATTATAATGGATTATTTTCTTATATATGTTAAGTAAAGTACAAATACTATACCACTCTGCTCTGTATGTATCAGTTGAACAGAGGTCGTACACAGACTAGGTTACTGTCCCTAGATCTATCAATACAGTCTATGAAACAGAGATCTACCAGCTTTAGCTATACAAACTTGACATTTGAAAATAATAATGCAAACGAGAGTCTTTCAAACACTAAAATAGTTTTCATTAGGTAAATGTGTAATTTGAAAACGCAAAGCTGTATTGTATATTCATTATTCTTTTTGTTTGTTTGTTTGTTTCTGCATTTAAAAATTCTAAGGAAAAACTATAATTTTTAGCTCCACTGGCCGAACGGCCAGCAGGCTATTGTCATGGCGAGGTGTCCGTCGTCCGTGTGTACGTCCGTCCGTAAACTTTTACTTTAAAAATCTTCTCCTCATAAAGTACTGAATGGATTCCAATCAAATTTCACAGGAATGTTCCTTAGGTGACCCTCTATCAGATTCCTTCAAAGATTTTTAATCGGTTGAAAATCATGGCTGTAGTGGGCGTGGCTAATTTCCATATATGGTAATAGGTGGCTTTGATCAGAAACTAATCGATGGATATTTACCAAACTTCACATGAATTATCCTTGAGGGGCCCTCTATCAGCATACAAAAAATCATTGTGATCAGATGAAAAATATGTATTTTATGGGTGGAGGTCATTTCTCTATATTTTATATAGTGAAAACTTTGAAAATCATTTTCTCAGAATCTTATCGATAGATATCAACCAAATTTTACATGAATGATACTTGAGTGACCCTCTATCAGTATAGCAAACATTATTGTGATCGGATGAAAAATGTGTATTTTATGGGTGGAGGTCATTTCTCTATATGTTATATAGTGAAAACTTTGAAAATCATTTTCTCAGAACCTAATTGATAGATATCAACCAAATTTTACATGAATGATACTTGAAAGACCCTATATCAGTATAGCAAACATTATTGTGATCGGATGAAAAATGTGTATTTTATGGGTGGAGGTCATTTCCCTATAATGTTATATAGTGTAAACTTTGAAAATCATTTTCTCAGAACCTTATTGATAGATATCAACCAAATTTTACTAGAATGATTCTTTAGTTATCCTTTATCAGTCTATAAAAAATATTGTGATTAGATCAAAAATATGTCTTTTATGGGCAGAGGTCATTTCTTCATATATAGGGTAAAACAAACTATCCTGAAAGTTTAAACAGATGGATTAGATATCATGGAAATTTTATTTCTGTGAAGTTGTATCAGTCTGCAAAAAAATATTTGATTAGATGAACAGCATATACTATCATTAGTTAGAATTTTGTTTTGATGACAAACAATTGTGAAGTAACATCTTTTAGAAGTGTTTAATTAAAAGTGGAAAGATCTACAATCAAAATTTTGCAGACCAACACCAGTATATTGTGCAGTAACATTCTGTTAGTTTTGAAATTCTTATATTTGGATTTTAACAAAATATCACTAGAATGATCCTTGGGTGACCCATTATCAGACTGCATAAAATTATTGTAATTAAATGAAAAATATTTGTGTAACAGGTAGAGGTCAATTTTGTTATTCACGATCATGAGTTTTTTATGCAGAAATATTTCAGCATATGACCCTTATTTACTTGAAATAAACATTCACTCATTCATTCACTTCAATTCTCATTTAAACAGCTTTATCATCCTCTAATATAGTCATTATTTGGATATTCAGGCCTGTGGAGCGAATCAGGCGCTCAAGCGCCTCTAGTTTCTCTCTAAAAAGAAGAATGTTTAAACTTTTGGCTAAGTCGACAGTGAACCGAAAGAAAAGGAAATGACTTGCTTTCAATAAATCATTTCACTATGTCCCAGCAATCTCTTTATATCCCTAGTGCACTGTATATTTAACTGTTTTGGTCAAGACATCTTTTGAGAGGAGACACCACCATAGTCCAGTTGGTAGACAAGATAACGACAATTTAGATCACAGTCAAATTTTAAAGGATACATCAATTTGTAGATGATGATATTTTGAAATTTTTTGTCAATTGGTGAGGAAAACATCTTGGAGAATGATGTAACATAAGCACTTTCTTCGTTTTCCACATTGTTATTACCTTCAAGGGCATCAAAAAGAGAGATTTAGTCAGGATGCATAGGTAAAAGGTGACATTACATGTGCAATAATTCCCTGTTAACCCTTATCCTGATGAAAAATTTTGTAACAAACTCATTTCCAATTTTGGACACTAGTCTTGCTCAATATTTTCCGACAATGTATGTAAATGAGGAGAAAGCAGACTCAGATCAGACAAACCTTTGTGCAGGCTAATCTTAGTCTGATCTAACTGGCAATGCTGCGAATACTAAAGGAAAATGTGAACACAGCAGAAGGGTAGATTACATTGTCTATGGTAGATAAAGTCCAGTGTCTTCACTAATGTGACCTGTCACATGAAAAGGGACCATCTGGGTAGTGCGTAAAGTGTCGACCCTACTCAGACTGCGCAGTTTGCGCAGACTGACTAGGGTCGAAACTTTTCACAATGGGCTTATTTTTTCAAATCTAGAATGTTCAATCTACCATCTAATGAAAGAATTTTTGAAATGTGACCTCTCGTTGACCAATGCTGGACTCAGTCCCTTTTTCAAATATTCATTTTACTAAGTTTCCAGATGGTCCCTTTTCGCGTGACAGATCACAAGTATTTTTTTTCCAATTCCTGGTAGTTACTTGACAATTTTTTTGGTGGTCTCAAGTTTAAAGCTGTAGTATGCATGAACAAGTAATTGGTAGCTTGTATGACACTACATGTTTCATTTGATTAACCTCTAAAGGTAGGACAAAATAAACAAGAAAAACATTAAAGTGAAATAACAGATATTTAATCAACTTTCAATTTGTTTAATTCACAAAACTAAATGCTTTAGAATACATAACAGGTATTAAAAGAGACCATCATGTGAACACGTGAATTTGAAATACTGACACAAACTTCGGAAAAAAAAGAGCACCTAAAAGTTTGAAAAGATTTTAAAGATTAGTAATCCCAAATTACAGAGATGATAATCATTTTCTTCTTTTCAGTTTTCTATCCTACACAGGGCTTGTGTTTGACCCTTAAACCAGGGTATTGACCCCTGAAAATCCAATTTTGACCCTCAAAAACTTTATGTAGGGGGTCATTTTGACCCACTGAATTTTCAGTGGTGCAACCTATGCAATATAAAAGATTGTATAGACGAATTGTTTCCATGATTCTATTCAAAAGTTCTATATTCATGAAACCACATAAACAATAAAGTGTGTTTTATACTTTATTTTTTATGATGTTTCAATTATATGAATTACTTTAAAGACTGATAAATTTTCATGTTTTGATCTTTTTTTTTACCCCTTCAAAACCAGCTTTGACCCCAGAATGTTATGGTCAAGGGGTCAATGACTCCCAAATGTAAAAAGCTAGCACAAGCCCTCCATACATACAAATGAATATCAGGATTAACCATTGTCATGCTGGAACCCTCAATAATATGGTTTTGACAGGAAAGATTGAAAAAGATCATCCTATACCTTTTGTGCAGTCTGATCTTGATTGACACTACCTTCTTGTCTCTCTTAAATTTCTGAAAAGAAACATTTATCAACAAGCACAGCATGAAACAATTGTAACTGCCTATTGGCCCTTTGGCCCTTTGATTTCATTCTTTTATTCTACTATGAGGGTTCAGGGTAAAACTACTGTAAGTGCCTATGAATACAATTCAATGGCTCTGCACAAAACAGATGTAACTGCATATAAACATATAGGCAGTTCAAACTGTTTCCCTTTTGAGCCATCAAATTGACTGACTCATTGACTTAATATTTTTGGGCAAGACATGTTTTAAAAAATGTAAGTTGGGTTAGTAATTTTATCATACTCAGTGTGTTTCATGTATATAAGATAAAAAACTCATTGTTTTACTACTATTTCATATGTTTTTGATGTCAAGCTGTTTTAAAACATTTTGATACAGTTGGAAATCTAACCTTAGACACATTAGCCAAACAAAATGCTTTGTTGAAGTCAGTATGTCCATGCCCTTGGAAAAGAGTCAACATTTTGTGGGTTTTGTATAACCTGTTTGTTAATATTTGATCTTTAACACAAAATTTAGCAGTATTACAGTGAAATTATGATTACTGGAGCATTGAACCCTGGATTCCTGGTATTTTTCACACCAGTACTAGCACAGCTGTCTCTCAAATTCTCATTCAAACAGACAGCAAAACTATTGTAATTGCTTATAAATATATGGGCACTTTCTAACAATAGTTCTGGGCCGAGTCAGCAATGGACGCCTTTATTTGATACAGTTTAGCACAAGATTGAACTAAAAAGGTCTCCTTTTATACCTTTTTAAAACAGCAACAAGATGATCCCTTCTTAAATAAAGATACATAAATTGATATCAATACACTGATAACAATTTAATTAAACAACAAATATTTTATGTATGATAACACAATTTATGATGAGTATATAATCTAACAATAATGATATTAATTTGATGAATATAAAATCACTTTAAAACAGAACATGCATATCATTTAACATGAAACACAATACAATTTAAGAATCTCCATGAAAAGACATCATTATGCCCTTCTATGAGTTAGACCTTTTTTTATTTGACATTAGACTGTGGACCTGTGGATATTGTTATAAGTGTTATGAAAACAGTATTAATCAGAGAGCAAGGAAAGAATGCATCATTTATTGAGACTGCAATTATAATATTCTTCAATTTTCTAGAGAAATTATCTTCAGTGAACAAGTGGAAGATTCTACCAGACTGTGATAATTGTCTCAATCACTTGTGCACATTTGATATTGTGGTTAACATAATGGACACGTAATCGTTCCACAATATTTTGGAAGTAATGAACTTTAACAGTGTTAACAGAGGTTTCCTAATTAGTGATTTCACTAACTTCTGGAACAAACATTGTACAATGGGAAACATATTGTGAAAACTAGAAATAAATTCTTTCATTTACCTTTTGATGACATTTTTTTCTAAATACATGAATGGCGCAGTATATGAAGAATGAGATCTGACTGCCTATACATCCTCATCATTTTTAATAATGTTATATAAAGAATATTCTATAATTGATTTTAGTAAAATATAAAACACAGGGCAGGGGTTGCCATTAACACCAGTCCTCAGGCCAGGCTCTGGATTTAAAGGAGGACTGGTAGTAGCAGGTCCATTGTGCCTGTAAGTAATGGCCATATCATTTCTTATTTATCTAATTTTTTTGTTTCATTTTTTCTCACATTGCTTTTCCAATAATAAACTATTCATTATCCTATGGAAATGATTGAGGGAAAAGAAGAAATTGCTTGTCAGAAGCAATGTCTTCTTTGCCCACAATATTTTTCTTACAATTTACACCTAAGTTGCTAAATAATATCCATAGTTTTCTTGAAGGACCTGTTTTCATCAGGAAGGACCTGTAAGACTCAAGGCTAACAGGTCCTTTAGGCTTGTGGCAAAAAGTAATTAGTGTCGACCCTGCAGACCAAAATTTGATTTTCATCAAGACATTTACACATTTTTAAAACACAAGAGTTCTCATACCCACCATTCTTCAGAAGTTTACCTTGATAGATAATCTAGTGTAATGATTCAAAGGGAGGTAATTAGCTGTGTGATATGTAAAATCAGAAAACTTTCACAAGATATATCGCAGCCTAGACAGAGTTAACCCATTTAAGGTTAACTTAACGTATATGCCCTGTACTCTTGAACATAAGAGCATACAGATAGGCATACCTAAATAGCCAAATATACACCTTGAACAGCATTGAACAAATAGTAAATTATAAATTCTAATTACTTTAAGTTTTAAAGGCATAGATAGTCACTCAGAATGAGAATAGGACATTGGACAAACAACACTAAAACAAATGGTACCCAAACTGTCAATTTAGGGTAGAAAAAGACAAAAACAAAATCTTTTATTTATTGACATTACATGACTAAACTGGCTCAGAGAATAAATAAAGGAAAACCATACAAAATAATAAAATATAAATATGCAAAAGAAAACCGTCTTGTCATAATATTGAGATTGGATAAAAAGACCTCAATAACATGAGAATCACAATGATCAATCCATTTAATAATTATAGCATTACTATAATAACAATAACTATATGTACCAAAGTTTTTTAAGGTAGTGGACTCGTAATAGTTCCGCAACATTTCAGAAGTTATGATCTTTCACAATATTGACAAAGGTTTCCTTTGAAAATCACTGTCAACACTGTTAAAGTTTATTATTTCTAAAATGTTGTGTCCACTACCTTAAGATAACAATTAGACTACAAGTCATGGTTTATTCCCACTTTGTCTAATCCCATGTCGTCTACACTGTCACTATAAAAAGATTGGTTAAGACCAAAAATTCCCATTTTGCCTAAAACTTTTTGACACCTTATTGTATCAATTTCCCATTTCGTCTACAAATGTTTTTTGACATGTTATGAGTGTCATTCAGGTGTAAATATCATGTAGGTGTTATATACAGCCCTCCCCGAAACACACACACATACTCACAAAGTTATTTTTTGATGAAATAAAACTAGAAAGCCATGAATGGCTTGAGTCGCTCCACAGGCTTGAAATTCTTGAAATAGCAAATCTAAGGTTTCCACTATATAGCATATAGAGAAATGACCTCTGCCCATAAAGGACATATTTTTCATCCAATGACATTAATTTTTCGCCGCATAATAAAGGTTCACTCAAGGATCATTCCAGTGAAATTTGGTTGATATCCATCAATAACATTCTGATAAAATGGTTTTTAAAGTGTCCACTATATATCATATAGAGAAATGATCTCCGCCCATAAAATACATATTTTTCTACCGATCACAAAAATTTTTGGTAGACTGATACAGGGTCACTCAAGAATCATTATAGTGAATTTTGGTTGAAATCCATCAATTACATTCTGAGAAATAGATTTTTAAAGTTTCCACTTTATAACATATAGACAAATGACCTCCGCCCATAAAATACATGTTTTTCATCTGATCATAATAATTTTTGGTAGACTGATAAAGTTTCACGCAAAAGATCATTCCAGTGAAATTTGGTTGATATCCATCAATTACATTCTGAGAAAATGATTTGCAAAGTTTCCACTATATAACATATAGAGAAATGACCTCCACCCATAAAATGCATATTTTTCATCAAATCACAATATTTTTTGGTAGACTGATAAAGGGTCACCAAAGGATCATTCATGTAAAATTCAATTGGTATCCATTGATCAGAATCTGAGAAAACTCACTTTTTACCATATTTGGAATTTAGCCACGCCCATAAAATCTGTTTTTCTTTGGATCAAAATTTCTTGAACAACTTTGAAAGAGGGTCACCCAAGGATCATTCCTGTGAAGTTTGGTTGAAATTCATCCAGTAGTTTCTGTGGAGAAGATTTATAGAAAACGTTTATGACACAACGCCATGACAATAGCCCCAGTGGCTTTCAGCCAGTGGAGCTAAAAATCAATTTATATATCTGACTTATTTCCCTTTTAAGGTTTAAAAGTTTCTGTTATTTTCAATAATCATAAAAAATATTTTAGTTTGTTCTTATAGTTTTATATTAGAAAATAAGTTAAAAGCATTTTTCAAATTATTTCTGATATGAATTTAAACCTATCTTTTAACTCTTATTTTCATAGTAAAATCAGAAAATGTATAAATTAAAAAATATATGAAGAATAATTATTCAGACAAAAGAGTAAATCAACTTTTAGACCAAATGGGAATTTATCAAAATATGGCTTTTAGATCAAATGGGAATTTGACTTTTAGACCAAATAGGAATTAGACGAAGTGGGAACAACCCCAAGTCATGACCAAATTTCAAATTTTCTGAATTGGTCCCTTACAATGTTAATCTTCCTCAGGCTATACACGACATATTCCTGCAAGTGATGGGCAAACTAATCAATTGTAATTGTTAATCAGTTGATTTGTACTTTTATTTGTGATAATTGATTAAGAAATTTCATAATTTTTTAATCAGTTCCTAACACATAAATGTGTTTGTTTATGTTAATAGGCAGTTACAACTGTTTCATGCTGAGCCATGATGTTAGTAGGAAAATCTGCAGAAAGAGCCTTTAGGTCATAAGTTTTAACTAAACTTTCACATTCTAATCTTCTAAGGATGATTCGGAAAGCTCTATTATTAATTTCTAAGAAAACAATTGTATAATGGATCATTAATTGATTTACTCTTCCAACTAAAAACTAATTATCAATTGTGATTTGAAACTGATTACCCAACACTAATTCTTGCTGTACAAAAAGCTTTGAAAGACAGTATAGACTTAGATTGCCTGCACTGGCGTGCACTGCCATAACCAAAAAAACTAGAAATTTGTTTGAAGCAAAAGTAAAATTCAGCACAAGAGTTAAGATTCATTAAATGTATTATGCATTTTTTCAACAGCTGATTTTACAAAAGATTTAATTGACATTTGTTACTCAAAGGGTTGTATAAACAATTACATGTATATCTTTGTGACATATTAAGTCAAAATGGCTCATCTGGAAAGATTGAAAAAAAACTGTGCCTTGTCAGACTGAGCAAAGTACAAAGGCTGATCAGGGTCAATGTATTTTACATTTGATGTTAGTTATCTGGACCTTGTCATTCTACCATGCTGAAATCTGATTTAACTGTACAAAATGAAATTTCTTTTTCTGTTTTTCTGCCTTCAAGAATCCCATGTGGTCCTTTTTTCATGTGACTGGATCACATATAGATAGCCATGGATCTATCTGGATTTCATTCTGCCTTGCATTCAGTATGAAAACCTTTAGCCCTGTGACACTTCCTGAGGCACAGATTAGAGGGGATAATGACAGTCTTAAAGCTTCATTTCTCAATGAAACCCTATGTTGTGGATATGGTCTAAAAGCTTTATTTCTCATCGAAACCCTATGTTGTGGGTACTCATTTGAATAGTCTTGTCAAGAAGATTCCAATGAGTACCCACAACAAAGGATTTTTACAAGTATAATTGAAATAATCTACTTTGAAATCCAAAATACCACCTCTACCTGTATTCCTGACCTCTTCAAAATTCTAGAGTAATCTTCTTTGGAATTTTAGATTTATCCAAATTTAAAGAGTTTGAAAACATAGATAAAATGATAGTAACAATCTAACTGAGTAAAATATTGTGGGAAATGAAGAAATTGCTTGTAACAATCAATTTCTTCATTTCCCACAATGTTTTCTCACATACATGTATTAATCATAGAGAAATAAAATCCTGGGGACTTGCTCCTGCAAAGGGTTTTAAGACAGTCCATCTTGCAGATCAGGGGACATGGCTAGTGTACAATAAATGATGTTTTGATACTCAGCAGGCCCTTTTTGTCACAATACACTCAGTTGAAGCTTCAATAAGGATAGGGGTTTGATGGTGAAGTTGACTACCTCCTTGTCTTTTCCACCAACAACCAGCAAATATGGCCTCTCAGGAGCATCCTAAAATACAGACAGAAGTAAAGTATAGTATCAAATTGTCACAACAAAATGGAAACAAGGTGTGTTAGTTAAAAAGTAGTGAAATTCAAATCCATAATCAACAGCATATAAAAAATTCAATGTAAAGTTTAAATTTTCCATTCAATCCCCAACGGCGACACTCATTTGTTCTGACTATTTGTCTCTCACTAATAGGTTGATAATTATAGACCTATGTAAGATAGCAGCTTGAGGCTAGGAAAGGATGTGATGGTGGTTCTGGTGAGAGAAATACCAGGAATCCATTGTTAGGTGCTCCGGCCGCCACTATATAACTGAAAAAAAGTTGAAGGCAGAGTTAAACTCCATTCAATCAAATTTTCAACATATTTAACCTTGAAAAATGATGTTGACCTTGACTGATGACCATGAAAGTGGTACCAACAGAAAGTCTTGTCACAAGCAGCACTCATAGAAAATATAAAGGCTCTATCCCTTATCATGATTTCTATAAGGAAACCTGAAAAACAAAAGTATTTTGTTTTGATGTTTTTTAAGTCTTTATTTTCTTGAAAAACGTTTTAAAGATTGTTGGTTCCACTTGGGGCCTGAATAAAGCCTCAGAGTCTCTGCATACTTACCTTTCTATGTAAAGCTGGTTTTCTGTCTACATGTTGTTTATAAACTTGTCTGGGTTCACCTCCCTGAAAGCTTGTCTCTTGTTGTTCCTGAGCTCTCATATCACAGTCATAATTTCTGGTTTTTGGTCCACTAGTATCACCTTGAGCTGGTTTGTTCACATAAAATACATCATAATTTATACTAGTCAAATTGGGTTTATTAGCAGTTTGATTAGTCAACTGGGTAGGCCTTTGGCTCTTGTGGCCTTTGAATAATTCATTGACATGTGGTTTTGTTCTAATGTCCTCTAATTCTATTGTTTCTAATTCATTCTCTGATTCCCTGCTTGCCTTTTGTATAGAGATCGGGATTGGAAAGGGAACCTGTATATTAAAAGGGAAACAGTCCTGAAATTCCAGGTCTTCTATGATCAATTCTGGGTCAAGTCTGTTTCTTTTTACTAAAGGGTTTGTATTAAAAGAATGAGCACAGTCATTACACAATTTCCTTTTTTCTGCGCTGTTTGATTCCGTTTCATCACAATCAATTATATCACATAAATTTGACATGGAATTCTCTCGATTCTTAAGCTTTCGAATCCGACTCTCTTCAATCAGTTTTTCAGTGCTGTCGGACACCCCAGGGTTATCTATTCCATTTTGGACGGAATCTTTATCCAACATATGCACATCGTTATAATTAAAATCCATTTTTGGCGGGACTAGTGGTATTATGTCTTTGCTGTTTTCTGATGGGGACGGCTGTATGTGTGCAAAACTCTCAACATCACTTATAGCTCTACGATATGGCACCTTTATCTTATTTCTACAAATACTACAACTTTCTAAAGTCAGTTCCTGATCATCATTGTTCATTTCTATTGCAGAATTAGTTCTTTCAAACACCAACACTTTTTGATTGTCTTTATGTACTGGTTCCATGCCAGGTCTATAACCTGGGCTAGATTTTGGACGTTTGAGTTGTTCTTTGGCTTTGTTCTGTAGATACGGAGTTGATCTGGCTTTGACCGTAACATCAGTCTGTAAGGCTGGGTTCACACCCACACAGACATGTAATGTCCTACACGGTGGTGTTTGACCTATCATGATGACTTGAGTCCATTTTAGTGTATCTAAAATATGTGGAGAACATCAAATAAATGCTTATTTTATTATTTCAACAAGTCTATAGGTATATGTTATACATGCATAACATATGTTATACATGCACTTTCCAATAAGTCAGTGAGCAACATTTCACAAGCTCTTTTGCATTTGAAATTATTCTAGAGGTGACGAGAGAACTTTTTTAATTCATGAATCAAATTCGTATATAAATGTGATTAGGTTTGTAGCTTCATATTCCATGAATCAGAAAAAACTCTCTTCATCATTTAAAATTTACTGTCATGTAAAACAAACTAAAGATTACTCCATGATGAAACAGAATTTATTGGAACTACTTTGTGTGCAAGCTTTTTGTTCCATTGAGGAAAGAAACAAATTATTCAGCCAATCACAATCTACCTATATTGACGACACAGCAAGAGTTGAATTATTTATGTTCTTTTGTTTATAACCTATACAAAAACTCTTTAGCAAGGAAATAGATCTATGATATTCTATAAAAAATTGAGAATTAAGTACTCAGAGTTTAAGTCTGACATCAACAAAATAGGATCCAAAGGACTCTATCATTGGGATCCTAGGGGTCCATTATATTTTCTATTCTATTTATACTTATTTCAATATGACCTACGTTGCGGGAGTGAAATAACCTCATTTAATATTTTTGATATTACACGGGTGTTATTACACTAGTGGAATAACTATGCAAATGAGCCCAGAGCAAATAGCAACGTTATTTTGTAACAGCAAAAATGACGTCATTATGTATTTATTGTGACGTCAGTTGTAAATGGTTGTAAGATTTGCAGAAAATTGAAATAATGAATTCCAAGAATTTTGACGATTTTTCGCAAAAATTCGGGTCCTATTATGAATGGAATATAAAATTTATGCTCATAAAATACCTAATTTATTTAACTTGTCATCTATAAACAGAAAAAAATCTTGGCGCAGCCTCGTTTTTATCTGTTTATAGCTGACTTGTTTAATAAATTTGGCATTCCATGACCACTCATTCAATATCCTCTATTTATTTAAGTTCTATTGCAACAAAAGCTTAAGCTTAAAGAGTCTTTCTTAAACACTCATTCCTGATGTTTTCAGATTCCTGAGAGAGAGAGACAGTGAAAATTGAAATAATGAATTCCAAGAATTTTGACGATTTTTGGCAAAAATTGGGGTGCTATTATAAATAAAATATAAAATTCATGCTCATAAAATACTGAATTTATTAAACCCACGCTACCCAATTTTTCAGCTGGGTGAACTAAGGCTGGCTATTAAAGCGTTTTACCCATAAACACACCCTGGCAATGGTGGGGCTCGAACCACGGACCTGCAGGTCACAGGTGAAGTACATTTACCACTAGGCCACGGAGGCAGTACATCCTTTGATTTTGTGAGTCCATATTTTAGGTATAGACTATATCTTTTAGGCTATGTACATTTAGAGCTATTCCCTGGTTAAAGGTAAAGAAATTGATTGAAGTACAATTATATTTGGGGCTCAACATCAGGAAAGAATTGAAAACTGTTTAAAGCAGTCTTCAATTATTTTCAGAAGTTGATCCCCAGAGCATCTATAGGACTCATATCACATAGTTTTGAGGGTCCTTGAGACCTATTTTGTGTCTCAGATGCGCAAAACCTGCGCTCCTTAAAACCCTGAGTACTTGAGGGAAACCTAAAGCATCATTGCTATCTCTACATTTTGTTGAAACAAAAGTCATCATGTTTACACTTGGCTAAAACAAAATCTTGTGTTCAGGATGACAAAACAGTGCATGTTAGTGCATGTGCAAAGCATGGTATAATTTGCAAACAGTTTGCACCATTTTGTCATCATAATCACAGGGCAGATCCACAATCTACTCACTGAAATCAAAAGTCCACACATGGTTGACTGGTTCCCTGCTGGTTTCTCCTCCATAGATAATCATGTTGGAACCAATCTGAAATAATAGTACAATTATAAAGTACAGGACTCAAAGCCTATGAATCAAATTTTACAGCTTACTACAAACATGATGTGTTTGTGAAATACTTTTTCAATGAAACACCAATGCTTACAATTAATGCTAATACATGTAAAATAAGACAGAAAGCTGTACTGTAAAAATGTTACTAAAATTTTCATAACTTCTCCTTAAGGTGGTGGACCCATAATAGTTCTTTAACATTTCAGAACTTATGATCTTTAACAATGTTGACCGAGGTTTCCTAATGAAAATCATTAGGAAACCTAGTTTAACACTGTTGAAGTTCATTACTTCCAAAACATTGTGGAACTATTAGAGGTCCACTACCCAATTGTTTTCTGGTAGATTATTGAGATGTTACAGCGGATTACCACTTGAAAAATTCACAGCTAGACCAGTGTAGTTAGGAAAAAGATTTTACCCTGGGCCCTGGATGGGTATTGTTACCCGATATATCAGAGTATCTCTCAGACAGCGGGCTACTAGTTTTAGACTGGTTCCATATCAACTATTCAAATAGTCTAGAATAGGCTATTCTGATATAAGAACATGAGACCAGTCTAACCCCGTATACAATCTGGGCCAGAAAGAAAAATGCCCCTCTGCATTAGTTCATTTCTCATGACTGGACGTCATCAATACGGGTCACATGTTATCACATTAGCAGGAAATCAAAAACAAAACTAGAATGTCCCAAAGCAGACAAATAACCCCCTGCAAATGCCTGTCCATAATGAAAAGCCATTTTCCATCAAAGGGCCATAACTCTGTCAAAAGTCCATGGATCCTGACCAAAATATTACTTACACATCTCTGCTTGATACTGATCACATGTAAATTTTGAATGAAATTCCCCTATTAATTGTTGAGAAATAAACCGGAAATGAGAAAGCTGCAAATGGAGAGACCAACTGACTGACCAGTTGACCATCGGATGGATGGACAGACTGACTGACAAGTGAACTCCTTAACACCTCCGAAACAATTTTTTTTGTGTATGTGTGTGTGTGTGTGTGTTTAAGATCATTAAATTTACCTTGTCATGAACAACAATTGATATATTTTCACTCCTGATTTTTACATGAGATATATCAATCTTACATGAACCAACCAAACATCTTCTATTTATAATACAAGCCAGACTTAAACAACAATATTTACATACCACAGCAGCAGAATGTCCGGTAAGAGCAGGTGGACCTATTTTATATTTGATTTTTTCCCATCTCTCTGACACTGAAAATAAACATACACAAAATGACATGTCATGACTTTTCTGAAGGCAAATTTTTTTGTTTATTCAGGCAAATATAACGAAATATATCTGTGAAATACAATACCTCATCTACAGCTTTTTTTCTCCAAAGTTTTGTCTTTTATAGTTTGACCTTAAAATTTGTTTATTCTTTCATAACATAAACAAACCTTTCAATAAAAAAAAATCCATTTTTTTTTTGTTTGATGTGTTTGAAAGGTGTGTATCGCTATTTTAACAGTATATCAGTCCTATTTCCGCAGCTAGATGACATGAATTTGAGCAAATCTATAGCAAGAGCCTATAGAAATACAAGCACTTAAACTTGAATCATAACGAGGAAAAGGAAAAATAGAGTCAGACTGGTTAAAATGTACAGAAATATTGCTATGCATTTTAAACAGAATTTAAATTCTGATAAGGTTTAATATCATGTACTTACAAAAGCTATAAGACCAGAGATCTTGTTTTGGCAATAAGTTATTCAGGCCACCAAACAACCACATGGACTGTTTGTACACCACAGCCGTGTGTCCGTACCGACGACCCGGTAGGTCATGTGACTGTTGTTGAGGTAGTATCTGTTCCCATTCTTCATCCTCTGAAAATTTCATGAAGATGATTTTAGCTCTTGAACCTTTGTATGGTGTTTAATGCCACTTTCAACAATCTTTCCATTATATTGCAGTGGCTGGAGCATGGAGGAATGGATTCCTGGTATATCTCTTTACAATTCTACCATCACATTCTTTCCTACCCTCCAGCTGGTATCCCACAGAGGTCTAAGATTATCAATCCAAAAGTCCGAAAGGATGAGTGCAGCCAGGAATCGAACTCATTAGTAAAGTTTATACTGATTTATATTAGTTTGATAGCGACAAAGCTTAAGCTTATAGAGACACTCTTTAACACTCAATCATGATGTTTTTATGTCCCTGAGAGAGAGAGAGGCAGTGGTTTAAACCCACTGCTACCCAATTCTACAGCTGGGTGAACTTGGGCTGGCTATTAAAGTGTTATGCCCATAAACACACTATTGTGGGGCTCGAACAACGGACCTCCAGGTTATGGGTCAAGTGCAACACTAGGCCACTGAACCTGTTACAAAGGAATGATAGCCTGATGCACTTTGACTGCGCTTTGACAACAGTTGAAGATGGTATTAACCCTTCTTCTGCTTTTCATAGGATTTTCCTCTTGAACACAAAACTTTCACTGAAAGTATAGACAAAGATCAGCCTGCACAGCCATACAGTCTGATCTTAGCCTAAACTTCCAGCTTTCTTATTACTTATTGTGGGAAAACATTGAACCAGACTGGATAAAATGTCCAAAAAATTGACAACATGATTGAAACAAAATTTGAATTCAGCAGACTATGAGTTAAATCTTTGGTCATTTGTTAAAGCCAACCTGTTATCGATTTATATGAGAAATTGAAAAAAAAAATCAGCTTTACACAAATGCCACTATGATATTCTACTAAAACATAAAATATTACCCAATTTCTGCAACAAATTGATAAAATAATTTCAAAGACAACAAAATTTTCATACCCCAAATCAGCAAGTTATTGAAAGTTTGTATGAAATTAAGATGGTTCTCCAATGCTTTATGGTGGATTATAACTTGACAATCTCACCTTCAAACCAGTGGAATTACCCATCTTAGATCTATCAGTACCCTGCTTTTGTTCATTTCACCGTTTTTCTAAGCGGACTAGAGCTCAGTAAACAAATTCTATTGCTGCCTAGCTAGTAATCGCATGCAATATGATCTGCCTTAACAAAATATGTCCTTTCCTTTTTATATTTTTTTTTGCATTGAAAAAATAGTATAATTCTTTCTTTTCATGTAAGATTGAGACCTGTATTTTGACTATTTTCACTTGTGACTCTGCCACTTGTGAAAATATAGCTTTTACTGCTTACTTAAAGTAAGATAAGTCAATCATCAGAAAAAAGGATTATCCTTTATCAATCTTGTATTGATTGATTGATTGAATGGGGTTTTACGCCGCTTTCAACATTATTTCAGTTATATCGCAGCGGCTGGAGCACCTAACAATGGATTCCTGGAATTTCTTACGCCAGTACTACCATTACATCCTTTCCTAGCCTCCAGCTACTATCTCACATAGATCTACGATTATCGACCCATTGGTGAGAGACAAATAGTCGGAAAGAATGAGTGCCGCCATCGGGATTCGAACCCGTGACCTCTAGTTTGACAGTCCAACGCGCTACCAACTGCGCTATGACGGCGGCTCTATCAATCTTGTAAAATGATATCCCCAGAGCAAGATTAAATTCTTTGAAGAGAAAATTGAAACTGAGGATAACATAAAGCACACCAAAAGTAAAACAAGATGTGTTTGTGAATCACGAATGCCCCCGACACGGCATTTTTTTTTCAAAGTTTGACCTTGACAGATGACCTTGACCTTGTCACATGACCTTGACTTTGGTACTAGCGGATGCGGATCATTGAGATCTATCATCATGCCAAATATTAGCTTTATATCTTGAATAGGCTTGAAGATATTGGCAAGGTTAAGTTTTCGGGTTAAGTTTTTTCAAAGTTTGACCTTGACAGATGACCTTGACCTTGTCACATGACCTTGACTTTGGTACCAGCGGATGCGGATCATTGAGATCTATCATCATGCCAAATATTAGCTTTGTATCTTGAATAGGCTTGAAGATATTGGCAAGGTTAAGTTTTCTGGTTAAGTTTTCGGACAGACGGACGGACAGACAGACAGACGGACAGACAGACAGACAGACGGACATAAGTAAAACAATATGCCCCTGATCTCTCGATATGGGGGCATAAAAAACAGGATGTGTTTGTGAAACAGGAATGCCCCTGTAATAGCATTTTTTTTTTTAAGTTTGACCTTGACAGATGACCTTGACCTTGTCACATGACCTTGACTTTGGTGTACAGCTTTGTATGTCAAATACTTTTGGAGAAAAGGCAAAGGTTAAGTTTTGGCTTAAGTTTTCAGACAGACGGACGGATAGATGGACGGACGGACAGACAGACAGACGGACGGACATGAGTAAAACAATATGCCCCCGATCTCTCGATACGGGGGCATAAAAATGACATGCACCTGAGAATTTAATTTTCTGGGTGTTTTCACTAAGAACAAATTGAAATATCATTCATGCATATAACCATTTTGTTGCTATTTTCTATGCAATATATTGAAAAAGTAAAAAATAGATATTTTTGTGGAACTCTTGTTGTCTCATTAAAGAAATTTCTAATTTTGAAATGTTTATGACTTATCTGAAAGGACAGAATGTTGAACAAATAGAAAGACAGACAGATACTCATAAAACATTATGCCTTCTATCTCAGCTTATGAACATGCCCAATAAAAAATTAATTTGGAAAAAGTTTTGATTGTCATAAGCCTCTTACCACCTTCACAGATTGTTTTATTTACAGTACTTTTACATATATTCAAGTTAGAACTTTTTCAATTAAATGAAGAAATAGCAATTCCACTGCATGGTTACAAAATAAGATGGTACCTGTTATACCTTCTGTGCACATGTCTTTGCCAGACACTGTCACACTGCTATTTTTCTACTAATTATTCACAAGAGCCATGTCAGACATGGCCATCCCCTGCCATTAATGCTTGATAGTAAACTGAAGCCTAATAAAAGGGTATTAACTCCAAAATTATGCAAGCAAGAGTTATAGTTCTTGTGCACTGCAATTCTCCCCCATGAGATCTATCCACCTATAAAGTTCTAAGTTGACAGCTTTTATACTTTAGGAGATATGCTCCGGACAAGTTTAGAGATGGAATGACAGACAGAGACCATTACTAGTCTATATTCCCTTCGCCAAAATTGCGGGGAAAAAAAATGGTATGCAAACTCACCCACGTCATATCTCCAAAACTCTGAACTGGAGCCTTTGACATCGACATAACCTCCATAGACGTACATGGAATCCCTGAAGATAACTGCTGAATGGTATCGCCTCACACAGGGGCGCTCTGAACCAACATCTAAACATGCCTTTCTCACATAGCCTAAATCTGTAAATAAAAGAATATGGTCTGATTTAAAGCATCTACATTAACATCAGAGTTGTGGATATACAGATTTTCTTCACTTGTCTAAAGACATGTAAAAGATGATATTCTACTTGTCAAGAATCAAAATGAATTTGACCACAAAAAAGTGAGCTTTTACATTTTGAGAAATCAATGTTTTCAATAAAGAAACTGCTGGGTTCCAGCATTTTCTACATTTTTTTGACCCATTTAAATAAATATGAGTATAATTTATCACTTAGATCTATTTAGTACCATTCAAAGATATGCTCTCAGGTATTCACTTGTCCACTGACAAGTATCCTAGAAAAATGTACTTGTCCGCAAATACAAAAGCCCTTGTCAGACAAATAATATGGGAATTCCACAACCCTGATTAACATCATCTAAACAGCTAGTGCTTGTTAAAAGATATTGAACAAGATGTTTTCATTAAACACTTATTACCGCTTAAAACTATACTTTTCCTAAGTTTAATCTTGATGAATAACATGCAATTAATTTCTCCTTTTCCAACAACATTTTCTACAATATATCAAGGGGTCAGAGTAATACTATTGTTAGTGCCTATAGATATATAGGCACTTACAACAGTGTTGGGCTAACTCCTCGATATGTGTAGGATTGATAGTTGTTTAACCAACTGAAACTCACTTTTCATTGTAACAATAATTTCTGCAATATAATATCTCTTTTGATTTGTAGCGGTTTTAAATTTGAAAAAGGGGGCAAATTGTCTCAAGAAAGGCTCATCACACTTCTGGATGCCCAAGAATGAAAAACAAAAAAGGGGAATAACTCACAAGTTTAATAGGGAGAGTAATGATTCTTGCGCACTGCACTCCATTATCATAAGAGGAACACCACTGCAAGTTTGAAGTCAATCGGAAATTATACATAAAGTTGACAAAGTTATGCTGAAGCCAAAGAAGTGGAAGCCAATCTCCCGCAAGACGCCACAGGTGGTCACATAATATGTCATGTCTTTAGACAGACATATGAAAATTGACTACTAACCTGGATTGATGATCCACAGTGACGACTCTGTCAGTGCATCCCCAAATTCTCCACCAAATAATAACAGGAGTTTCTGAAATAAGAACATGTAAACAAGTCATTAACCCTTATATCATGCTAATCTCAAAATATTTCTGCTTTGGCAGGAGGTGTAGTCACAGATCAACCTGCTCATATGTGCAGTCTGATCTTAGTCTATACCACCTGATGTTCCTTATACGAGAAAAGTTTAAATATTGCATTTTCAAAATAACCATGGATTTTACCAATGTGTGTGTTCAAGGCTTTTAGCACTTTAATATTTGAGTGCAATTGTGCCAAGACTTTTATTCAGCATAACAATGGTTAATTAATATAATCTTAATAGTTATCATTGGATGTACAGGTAATTTTGATTACTTTGAGCAATTCCACAGGGACATGTCCAGCTGATTATTTTTAATACATATATGATAATATCATTTTCATATATGTTTGAAAAATATCTGAGCTGGACAAGTTCCTGTGAGCAATTCAACATAGCACTAATCAACTTTTTTTAAAAAGTGAAGAGTCGAAAATTTGATACAGCCTGTCACAGGCATTTTCTACAATATTTCCTTGTGCATGAAGGGTATGAAAGTGTTTGAATTGGACAGGGTTAACCTTTATTACTTTTGATGGATTTTCAATACAATATGAACCAGTCAATGACATTCTTGAACTTTAGCTATAATTTGGTCACCTGAACTGACAAATAGTTGGTTTCCTCATACAATAATAACAAAAATATAAAATAATGTAACTTAATTGTCAGTCTTAATTGCCTTAGTGGCTTACAAAGAAAAGACCACATGCTAGAAATGTCACACTTCACTTACTTATGCTGTTCCGAGCATATTCCATTTATACACAAACTTTGGCATACTGTATTTCTCCCAATTAAAGTGCCCTCCCTAATAGTAGCACCCCTTCCTTTTTTACCAAGAAAACTCACTTCATGTGCCCAAACTTTAAGAACTTTTTGACTTCTTCTCTAATTTGATGTAAATTTATATGATTGTTTAGAGGAAATCTAAATAAAACAAGAGCACTGCAAGCGGGTGCCAACGCTCAGCTGTTAATTATTTCTTAGGCAGATGCAAATATATGAACTTGGTACCTACAGAAAGGTCTTGTACCAAGCAATGATTGTGTAAAATATGAAGGCTATTAAATTTGACTAACCATTCAAAAATTATGACCAAGTTTAAATTTTTCAAAGAAATTTGACCTTGAAAAATGACCTTGACCTTGACTGATGACCTTGAACTTGGTACCTACAGAAAGGTATTGTCCCAAGCAATAATCATGTGAAATATGAAGGCTCTATGACTTACCATTCAAAAGTTATGACCAAGGTTAAAGTTTGTCATGCCAAAGCCCATGTCTTGCCAACAACTACAACGCAAATGACGCCAAGGTGATCATAATACCTCGGGTTTTCTTCAAAAACAGCCGAGCTAATAAAAGGGAAAAGATCCTAAAAGACATCAATTTTATGATTATTAAAAATCAGACTTAAACAAAATGTGTTTGTGAAACACAAATGCCCCCGTAACGGCATTTTTTTTTCAAAGTTTGACCTTGACAGATGACCTTGACCTAGTCACATGACCTTGACTTTGGTACCAGCGGATGCGGATCATTGAGATCTATCATCATGCCAAATATTAGCTTTGTATGTTGAATAGGCTTGAAGATATTGGCAAGGTTAAGTTTTTGGGTTAAGTTTTTTCAAAGTATGACCTTGACAGATGACCTTGACCTTGTCACATGACCTTGACTTTGGTACCAGCGGATGCAGATCATTGAGATCTATCATCATGCCAAATATTAGCTTTGTATCTTGAATAGGCTTGAAGATATTGGCAAGGTTAAGTTTTCTGGTTAAGTTTTCGGACAGACGGACGGACGGACAGACAGACAGACGGACATGAGTAAAACAATATGCCCCCGAACTCTCGATACGGGGGCATAAAAAAGCTCCCTGGCCATGCAATGTATAGCTCCCGGGAATCTTTATTAGGAGAACTACAGTACATTATGTATTGACTAAAATCAGTCCGCAAAAATATGCAGTCTGCAAATCATCTTAGCCAATTTTGTTTTCTACTAATTGTAATTGGCAAATCCTCACTGAGCCAGATTTGTTAAAATGTGACCAAAATTGGCAATTTCTTTGAAATAAAATTTAAATTTAGTGGGAAAAGAGTTGAGTAGATCTATTTTTCCTGGGATGTAATAGATGGGAGAGCATTATACAGATTATCAATAATTTTCAGACTTTTCTTGAGAAATGGGCAGCTTAATGTCTATAATAGGAGTTTGGTATTTAAAAGAGCATAGGCATTTAATAGAGTTTTAACCGTAATATATTTGACATTGATATGAGAACAAACTCATTCCCTAAACAAATAAAGTTTTTATAGCATTCCCTACAATACTTAACCTATATGTCATGTTGCGTCAATTCATTATTTTTTCTCTGAAATATGTACATCCAGCTTATTCTATAACATGGGTGATTTAGAAGTATACTAATTATCACCTTACTATATTTGTGCAAATAGCTTCAATGGACAAGGAAAGTTACAGAAAAAACTAGAGTTAAAAGGGACCTTGGATGCAACGTTGTGAAGGGTAATGGGATTAAATATTTAAGAACCTCTTTAGTATGTTACTTTAAACTGTTTCAAACTGACTATCTTATTCATTTACACATGACCCCTTATATTTTTCAAACTAACAAACAGCCAGATTATAAAACATTGTGGAATAAAAATTATGCGGCCACATAATTTTGCAGTCAAATATCTCCAAGCCTATGAAATATGCACAATTAACATTCTTGGATTTTTTTTATCGCAATAATTTAGACAGGACAAAAATCAATGGATCAAAAAACTCATTTATGATGAGATGGCACTTGAACTCAGACATTTTCTGTCATTTTGTTTCATAACTTTTGTACATTATGACAACTGAAACATCCCAACTACAGCTTAACTGAGCTGTAGTTACCATGTTAGGTTGCTTACAACAACCTGCTCTTTGTTTCATGAATATTATTGTTCATTTTGAAGATAAATGACGTTTAAATATTTGAGGATGGTGGTATGATGGAGATCAAATGGTGGGGCAAATAATCCCTCAATATTATAGTCCGTGGGCCAGGAGGGGTCACCATGCACCCCCCTAAGGGCTCTCCGAGAGTGGTATGGAAATATTCATAGGACCTCCCTGAGTGAGAATCGAGATGTTAACAGGTGGTAATTTGGGTCCCGACTGCCATTCCGAGTGGTTTTCTAGATGGCAGCCAAGAATAAATTCATTTTACCTTTAGTATACTATAGAGGGATTTTTTTCATTATAAATATTTTTTGAGAGTCTAAAACATGTATATTTTGCGTTCTGGTAAAACCCTGTATTACTTAAAATGATTTTGAAGATCCCAACTTCCGAAATTGGAGATGGCAGCCAATTCTAGATAAGAATTTTGCTATTTTTTCGATGAATGCCATGAGATAAAAGTGTTCACCATGTACTACACCATAGATCATGTTGCAAAGTGCTATGATATTGTTGATATGACCTTCTCGAGGTCAAATCAAGTTGTTACCAGTCAATATTTTTTTGGTCCTGACCGCCTTCTCGGTGTTTTTCTAAATGGCAGCCACTAAAAATACAAATTGACCAGGAGACACTATACGGTTTACACTTGATTTTAAATCATTTTTAAAGACCAAAACGTGTATCTTTTACGTTCTTGGTACAAAATCTATTAGTTAATGTTAATTTGGATATCCAGTCATCCTCTATTAGAGATGGCAGCCAGTTTAGGATAGGAATGTTGTTATATTTGTTGCAATCTGTGAAGGACGAGGGATCACCATGTACTTTGCAAAACATTTCTCTCTGATCGTACCACGGAATTGTTAATTCAACATTCCCAAGATTAAATCAAGTTGTTTGCAGTAGATGTTTTGAGTCCCGACTGCCTGTTTGGGGGTGTTTTTCTAAATGGCAGCCAATGCAAATACAAGTAAATAAATTGGAACATCTTGTATATGAGCAACCTTTGTTTTTCATTATCTTTAATCACCAAAAACATAAATATTTAGTTTTCTTGCTACATGCTGAATAGCTAATGTCTTTTGGAAGATCAAACATCCTGAATGGTAGATGGCAGCCAGTTTGAAATATTTGCTTTTTTTTAGTCCAGCATCATCATAGATGCCATCATTGATAGGACAAAGGAAAAGTTCACCAGTATTACACAGTGAGAATCAAAAAAGTATCAATCGATATTTTTGGTGTTCCGACTGCCTTTCCGCATGATTTTCTAGATGGCAGCCAAGAGAAAGTATAGATTACATAACAATCCCTTTGCAAACATTGGTCTATTTTTTATCTTATTTTCAGGACCGAATTACCTAAGTTTAGCGTATCTCTTATTATTTCTTTAATTTAGTGTCTAATTTCAAAACAAAATATACTGAAATGAAGATGGCAGCCTATTTTAAACATGTATTTTTTCTTATTTTACTGTTATAGTCTCTGAAACCAGTTGGGTGGGCATGTCACTCCTGTGGAAGGGGTGTCAAGTTGTTTACCATATATCCCTGATATCAATATTCTGCTTCTTTCGTTTCAACTGAAGGGTAAGGATAGTTTTAAATGGTCTCCGAGAAAATACATGATAAAATGAAATATTAAATACGAGATGGCAGTCAGGTCATAATTTGAATTCATCTTATTTCTGTAAAAAATATCTGTATGTGTACATGTTTATGTCGAATATAGATGCATATTGGTATCATTTTCTCCATCTGTCAGTCCGCGTGTTTATACATAGGTTAGTTAATTTCTTTTTTCGATTAAGAACATTGTGAAATTGACAAGGGTTAGTAGCATAAGCGATATTTGAATGTTTTGTTTATTATCGAACTTGAGCATAATTATACAATATAATGTCGTATTGTTCTGTTAGAAGATATGTATGTCTTCAGGGACCAATCAGAAGATTCCAAATCCACTCCAGCTGATGGGATTATTGAATAATTGGAAAATTTTGAATGATTTTGGAGTGGTTTTGGTCAATTGAATACTGTTTGAATGATTTTGGGGCATTTTGAGTTAGTGTTTCAAAAATGCTATGGATGGAACGCCGAGTAAATGATTCAGAATGCTTTTGACCAGACTTAGCGTCAAGTTCACGGTGTTAGACCGCAAAACATTTCCTTCATTTATAGACATATTTTCACAGAATATGACTAAACTCATTTTGCTGATGATTGCTGATATAATGCCGAGTAACGGTAAACGTTACTTCTTCTACATCAATGTATGGATTTCATCAAGAAGGTTTCACATCATGGGACAATCAAAGCACATGTCATGCTATATAGTCACTGTCTTTAAGGTTGTGTTTTGATGACACTTTTGAAGAATACTTCATGATATAAATATTAGCATTTATTCAATGTTTGTCCATATATAATACTGCATCACAAAAAGTATTCATTCGTTCTAAGAATGTTTAAGTGAGCGTTTATTTTGTCAAAAATGACTCATGTTTTTGCATTTAAAACAAAATAATCCTGATTTACATTTCCATATAATAATAAAGTTATATTTTGGAATTACATGTATTCGATATAGGAAAACTTCCACATGGCCAAATGGCCGCCAAGTTTTTGAAAAATAAAATGAATTGATGCTTGATAAGACGTCCTAAAAAAAATTATATGTGATTTTCTAAATGTATCAGCTACGTAGGGATTAGCACTGCTGAGCCCTTCAAGAGGAATATGAATAAAACAGATTTAAGCAAATTTCAGATGTTGAAATAAGCAAAATTTGTGGATTTATTTCGGATTATTTTACATTTATTTAATTTGGTGGACATTTGAAAGTATTCCTACATCAAACTAATTGATTGATTGATTGATTGATTGATTGAATGGAGTGTTACGCCTCTTTCAACATTTTTTTAGTTTTATCGCGGCGGCTGGAGCACCTAAGATGGTTTCCTATTATTTCTCTCACCAGTACAACCATCACATTCCTTCCTAGCCTCCAGCTGCTATCTCACATAGGTCACACCCATTATCGACCCTTTGGTGAGAGACAAATAGTCGGAACGAATGTCGGGGATCGAACCCAGTACCTATAAATTGACAGTCCGACACGCTATACATCAAACTAAATATATATGGAATATTTGTATTAATATGTGGCTGCCATCTCGCTTTTAAAATTTCGGGAACATCAAATTAGTCCTAGATAACCAAGAAGAAAATTTAGAAATATCAAATATTTTCCCTCTCAGTTTGAAAAGGTTTATTTGCAGGCCACCCAAAAGATACCGAATATTTTAAGATATTAATACATGATTCTATCTTGGAGGGTCTTGTGAACAATTAATTTGATAAATCTTTTTCAGACCCCCCCTCCTTTATGAAAATCATGTTTAAAATTCAGTATTTTGGGATTTCAATTCGACATAAACTGATAGAACGGTTTATAGGGGTCTGGTCCTTAAAATGAGTTTAAATTTGAAACAATGTTTGCATAAGGATTCTAATGTAATTCAAGCATCTTCTTGGCTGCCATCTAGAAAATGCCCGTAAAAGCAGTCAGGACACAAAATATCGATTTAAAGATGTTTGATCATCACTCAGTGAGGTCGGTTAAACATTCCTTTGCACTCTTAGAAAGGGGTTTTAGGATGTTTCTTCTCCTCTTGTCTTTTGATGTTCAACAAAAAAGGCAAATTTCATATTCAGGATAAGCTGCCATCTACCATTCGGGATGTTTGATCTTCAATTAGACTTTAGTTGTTTTTCAGTTTGTAGCTAGAGCACCAAATATATTATGTTTTTGGCCCTTAAAGATAAATCAAAGGCCTGAAAGGCCTGAATGCAGTCAGGACGGAACAATATTTGAGTATTGAAATATTTCAATTATAACAAATTCTCTAAAATCTAAGGCTAAAATCTACACTTCAGATCTTTGGCCTTCTATTCTGACCTTTCATTCCCAAATATTGCCTTATTCATGCTTAAAGCCCCTACTTTTGATGAAAAGAGCACTGCTTGGAGGGCCAATGCTTTGCTACAAGGTCAGTATAATAATATAAAAATAATAAGGGCTTAATTATTATTTCTTCCATCGTCATCCTCCCTGATAATAGGGATAGCCCCTGTTATGGCTAATACTCATGCCGAGTTAACAGAAAATAGCTACAGACATAAAACCACCCCAAAAATTGCACTCGAGTCAACAAATCAACATGATATTGTTAACTAGATCTATCTAACTCTGCTTTTCTCTTTTTTTTATTCACAACGAACATGTCATAACGTTGGGTTGCTCACCATACTTAAGCCAGTAATATCTGTCAAGCAAGTAGGTGAGAAAACCCCGCTTTTCTTTGGTTTTTAAATCGGCAAAGGTCACTTGTTCGTCCGCTGAAATTTCAGAGGGACATACTGATTTTCGGTGATTGTGTAATATGGGCGTGGACCCTGTGAAATCGGCCCGGGTTCATTAGAATCTATTTCTATATTTACTTTTGCCTTATTTTCGGGAGACCCGGCGAAAAAGTTATAAATTGTCTTTGATCGCCTTTAATCTTGATCTATTTCGTAGGAAAGGAACACGTTAACATAGAATGGTTCCCGATTTATTGGATTTACGATAATACAGCGCCGATTATCATAACGCTGTGCGGGGTACCATAAGTATTTTTATTTGGGAATAGGCCAAAACGGCAGGTCGTCGCGGAAGTCCGATTTTCGTCGATGTCGTATTTTAAGATTCGGCGCGACGTAGGGCCCATCCTTTTGATTTTTATTCGCAGGCTACAACTTTTTAGTTCTTATCGCGCGGCCTTGGCAGATCCCTAACACCGGATTTTAAAATAGGAAGTGGCTAGCCGTACGGGTCCGTACGACTAGTCTTGTAGGCTAAACATACGGACCCGTACGGCTAGCCAGTCCTCACTGGATAGGCTAGCCGTACGGGAGTTTTTCAACCAATCAGAATACTGTATTTGATTTCCGATTATTTACCACCTGCGGGTTCATCTATCAATCGTTCGATGATTATTTATCTTTTATTACGCGTTAGGAAAAAGAAAGATAATCATAAAACACTAGTAAGTGCCTGTAACAACAATTATGACGGTAAAATGGTCTATTACCGAAGTCTTTTGCAATCTGCGACCTAATTAAATACTGTATTTTATGTCACGTTTCCCGAGTTTGTTTTTCACACTGTTTTGGAATGAAACTAACATTATTTCATGTTTTTGAAAGCCCAATCGGCAATTAATTGTTATTAATTAGAGGCCAGTAGCAGATTTTTTTATCAATCAAGACAAACCGGTTTGTCATTTTAGTTGAAAAACTTGTCTATTGTGCAAACGTGTCGGGAACTTGTAATAGGATTTACTTTTTTCAAGAAATGTTATAAACGGACGATAACCTGTAAACGTGCCCAGAATAATTTCAACGTGTAACGAAAGTTTTCCGATACAAAAGAATATTCGTGGAGGCAAAAATTCACTAGAGACGGGCACTGAAAAAATTGCGGGAAAAAATAGGCATTCTTTATATTTTCTTATTTGAAGATTGTCGTATCAATTGAAGAAATTCACACTTACATATGCTCAGACCTTTCGTTTGCCAATTAACACAGTCATACAGGCACTGAATTGCTTTCCGACTTGCAGATTTTGGTTATTTAAATTTTTCGTATTTCGATTTTAAACTACAAACAAAAAGTCATTTAAAATATTTATTTCTGTAATATTCCAACGACAACGAAAATTTAAATTTCCTTCTTTCTAGCCTTTTCGCACAAAAATAATAACATTGTAAATCTACGGTAATAAGAGTTTTGTAGAAGATCGTATTTTAAGGATTATTCAATGCAGGGACTTAGGGTCCGTGTTCAATTCGACATTGCGACAATTTGATTGCTCAGCGAATAATTTCCTAATTTACGCTTTTGTCGTCCGGTAATAGACTTAAACTTTTGCACTGAACATATTTTATATACTTTTAAGACACATAAAGACAGAACGGAAACATATCGAAGTAACATAACATTTATTATTCATTTCCGTTCTGTATTCTGATTGGTTGAAAAACTCCCGTACGGCTAGCCTGTCCAGTGAGGACTGGCTAGCCGTACGGGTCCGTACGTTTAGCCTACGAGACTAGCCGTACGGACCCGTACGGCTAGCCACTTTCTTTAAAATAAACGATAAACCTATCTGAGTAAGGGAAGTAACTCCAAAAGACGAATCCCTTTAAAAAACGGTTGCTAACTACTTTCGATTTCGTGTTTACTTTTCGGCGCCGTTCAAAATCTTTTTTTCCCCTGAATTTTGATGTCCAAATTCGTAATTCGGAATATGGCTTTGAAATCGGAATTGTTCACAAAAAATATAGGTAGCTGGCATTCAGTCTGATATTATTTTCGCGGGCTAAAAATCATGAATGGGTTTACTTTTTCACGCTCATGGATTTATTCGAATTCGGTGTTGTGAGGATCCGATTGCCGGCGACCACTATATGCAAGTCAGACTTTCAGTCTGACTGCATAAAAATGAAGGTTGCTTTAATACAATTTGTTCCAATTTATTTACTTGTATTTGCAATGGCTGCCATTTTGACCCCCACCCCCAAAGACTGTCGGAACCCAAAATATCGACTAGAAACAACTTGATTCAACCTTTGGGATTAGCATTAAAAATTTCATTACACAATCAGGGAGTATTTTTGGCAAAGTACATGGTAAGCCTTCGTCATTCAAAGAATGCAACAGAAAATAGCAAAATTTCTATCTTAAACTGGCTGCCATCTCTCATAAAGCATGTTTGTATATCCAAATTATCTTTAATTAATAGATATCGTTCCAAGAAGGTAAAATAAACATGTTTTAGTCTTTAAATATGATTTAAAATCAAGTGCCATCAGTATAGTGTCTCCTGGTCAATTTGTATTTTTAGTGGCTGCCATTTAGAAAAACACCAAGAAAGGTGGTCAGGACCCAAAATATTGACTTTTAACGACTTGATTTGACCTCGAGAAGGTCATATCAACAATATCATAGCACTTTGCAACATGATCTATGGTGTAGTAATGGTGAACTGTTTTATATCATGGCATTCATCGAAAAAATAGCAAAATTCTTATCTAGAACTGGCTGCCATCTCCCATTGCGGCAGTTGGGATCTTCAAAATCATTTTAAGTAATACAGGGTTTTACCAGAACGCAAAATATACATGTTTCAGACTCTCAAAAAATATTTAAAGTGAAAAAAATCCCTCTATAGTGTACCAAAGGTAAAATGAATTTATTCTTGGCTGCCATCTAGAAAACCACTCAGAATGGCAGTCGGGACCCAAATTACCACCTGTTGACATCTTGATTCTCACTAAGGGAGGTCATGTGAACATTTTCATACCACTCTTGGAGAGCCCTTAGGGGGGTGCATGGTGACCCCTCCTGGCCCACGGACTATTAGAAAGAGATGTGTTCACAAGATGTGAATATAAGTTTAACTTAACCCTAGTCATGCTGATTAAATTTTCATCAAAATCAAAGGGCAAAAAGCACTGAAAGTACCAACTGTAGGTCAATTTTTATTTGAAAAACTAAATCTATTGACAATTCTGGTACGAAAATGAGAAACAGGTGGTGTAGACTAACATCAGATTGCACATATGTGCAGGCTGATTTTTGTCTATAGTTCCTGCCGAAGTAGGAATATTCCGGGTTCAGCATGACAAGGGTTAAGGACTGACAGACAGAAAAGATTAAACCAATACATGTCCATCTTCAACAGTGTTTGAAAAGGAGAATAACATATATAAATGTATGGGGCTTGGATTCATTTTTTACGTCATCCTCAATCACTTTCATATATTTTCGACGGTTTCCCTCCATAGTGAAACCGGATTTTGTATTTCCATGCAATTTCATGAAGCTGAAATGTCCAATGTTCTTAACTGTTATGATAATCGTGAGTCTTTTCCCATCAAACCGCCTTTCATATTTTTCGTTCTGCTCTTTCTGACATCTCATTATGAATAATAGGAGCGATCTCCGAGAATTTTCCGATCTGATCACAAAATATAATGTTAACCCCCCTCACCCCCCTCCAAACTTTTCTCAGCAGATTTATGCGATTTGGAAAAATGGTCCCGGCGGCCGACCAAAATACGGATTTCCGTAATAGTACGGAAAACTTTCACCCATGAGGTTATCTTTTATCTACATCAAGCTATAGTTTTCAAGATATAGCGCGGAAACGAATATCACTCTGTATGTATATGGCTTAAACAGTCAGGGGCAGTAACTCTAAATTCGACAGTCGAACCGGGTAACTCCGACGATATGCGCATGTCCTCTTTGTAGTGAAGCTGTGTGCCAAGTTTCATTAAAATCCGGTCTACAATTTTCAAGAAATAGCGAGGAAACAAATATCACTATGTATGTATATGGCTTAAACAGTCAGGGGCAGTAACTCTAAATTCGACGGTCGAACCGGGTAACCCCAACGATATGCGCATGTCCTCATTGTAGTGAAGCTGTGTGCCAAGTTTCATTGAAATCTGGTCTATAGTTTTCAAGAAATAGCGCGGAAACAAATGTCGGACGGACGGACAAACGGACGGACGGACAGACAGACATGGCAAAAACAATATGTATGATTGAACCATTAACTTGGAAGAACTAATATCTGAAATGAATACAGCCAATAAATTGTAGTCAATAGGATATAAATTCATGTAGCTTTATGAATGTATTTAGTTCAAGTGTTCTGAAGTGCTTGGTAAATATCTCTATTTATGAATATTTTATAACACAGACTCTTGTTGGAGATGATGTGTAATTATCAATATGATTTCACTGTAATGCTGGCCATGTATTACAATCAAAAATTCAACTTGGTTGTCCAAAAAATGATTTTGATAATCAAAATTTTATTTTGTATGTAGATGAGGGATACCTTCATGCAAAGATTATGAGCATTACATGTATCTAATGCTATAATATTGAAGCAATAAGTAAATAATTAATTTTTCATGTTCTGTTATGGAAAGCAGACAAACAGATTGATATTGACATTGATACTGTTAGCCCTTGTCATGCTGAATAAAAACGTAGAAAAACTTAGACTATGTCAAAGCACTGAAAACATTGGATGCATGGATAGGGAGTCGTATTTATTTTTGCATTTCCTCTAGAATTAGCGCCCTCCCTTATAGTAACACCCCTACATTTTTACTAAGAAAACCCACTTCAAGTGCCTAAATTTTAGGAACTTTTTGAGACTTGTTCTCTTATTTGAGATAAATTTCCTCTAAACAATGATGATTGTGTGGAGGAAATTCACCTCAAATTAAAGGGAAAGGGCCTTAAAGACATCAATTTCAATGTTTTTTTTTTTATAAATAGAAAATACATACTACATAAAAGCTCCAGGGCCATGTTATGTATAGCACCTGGGAACGTTTATTAGGAGAAATACAGTATTCTTTTATTTTCCTCTGGTTTGAAGAGAAAAATCAGGTGGTAAAGACAAAGATCAGACTGTACTTATGTACATAATGTGCAGTGTGATATTTTTCTAAACCTCCTGCCAATACAGCAATATTCAGGGTTCAGAATGACGAGGGTTCAAACAATATGACCAAATCATTCAAGAAGAGACATTAAATCCATTACCAAATGACAAAAATTGAGATGGTTCCATTATTTCAAAGTAGTTGCAGAAAGGCTTATTTTGTGAAATCTAAACAAGATGTGTTAATGAAACATGAATGCCCCTGAAATGGCATTTTTTTCTTGAAGCATGCTTTAAATAATATTTAAATATACAATGCGGGATACATTTTTCCTTTGCTCATGATATTTTCTCAAGCTATATTCCTACAAATTCCAAAATAGCCGGATTATATTTATGTCTCAGTGCAAAACCGTTGTAACAGCCTCTAAATTATATAGGTAGTTACAACTGTTTTATGCTGAGCCATTGATGTGGTACTGGTAATATATGTTGCCACTTATTGATTTAAACAACTATAATTCCTGTATAATGAGGTTTTTTTACAGCACCCAGTTGGAAATCCCTATTCTATATTATGTCTACTAATTACATAACATCTAGATATCAATGTGACAAAGTCTGGTTTATTGATTGATCATTATATTAATCCTTTACCAGACAGATTTATGAAATAAATCTAAAGTATTAATGATACAGGTGCAATGCTCAGCTAAAGGTGCTGGATAAGGCTAAATATCTAGTAAAAAGAGGCATAACTCTTACAAAAATGCTTCCAGAGTTATCAAAATAAGCCCTGCCCTACCACACCCATTTTGGGGGTCAACCCAAATTTCTTGAACAACTTTAGAAGAGGGTCACCCTAGGAACATTCTGGTAAAGTTTCATTGAAATTGGCCCAATGGTTCAGGAGAAGATGTCATTCAAAGATTTTGGGGTAAAAAAACGCCTGGCTCTTCCACGCCCATATTTGGGAGTCAATCCAAATTTCTTGAAAAACTTTAGAAGAGGGTCACCCAAGGAACATTCTGGTCAAGTTTCATCAAAATCCACCCATTGGTTTAGGAGAAGAAGATGTTTAAAGAAAAGTTTGTGCACGGACAGACGCACAGACGGACACCCTGCCACGACAATAGCTCGCTGGCCTTCAGTCAGTGGAGCTAAAAAACTCAGAAGAGTGTTTATTGGGATAAATACCGTATTTTACGTAAAAGTATTAACTACTAACAGGTCTGCAACTTTGCTTTTAATTCATAATGACTCATAACAATTTACAAATCTCATAACTTGAATGATTACGTTTTTGTTTTCAAATTTTACAGTTAGCTGAGCTCAGAACTAATAAGACAAATATCCAAGCCCCTATACTTCATGTCACAGGGGCCAATTAACTCCCAAACTCTTGATATTAAAGATTTCTGATCATTAAAAAAGAAAAGACAAGTTTTGTTTGTGAAACAAAATTTAACACATGACCTCAGTATCTGCAGATGCAAATCAATAAGATCTAAAAACATGCCAAATATGAGCATTGTTATCATGCACATTATTTTCACTAGCATAATAAACTTTTGTCTGTTTTGTAAAGTTGTCTCCCTTGATTTCGGCAGAGCGCCATGTTTAACAATTTTACCGACACGCTGTTTCGTCGATGAATGGGTCGTATTTCTGGCTACCACCAGTGTAAGTATTAAAGGATATGCAACAAAAAGGTTTAGTCTTGCACATGCACTTCATATTTTGCATCATTATAAGGCCATATTTGCATGTTAGCTGCAAAATCACTAGCTTCATTTTTTGCACATAGTGGTCACGTCATTCACTAGAAACAAACAACGTAAGTTTTATATCACAGCCATAACATTTTAAGTAATGAATGGAGCACTACTTCCATTGTTAGGTTAGGTTGAAATGACTGTGTACTTATCAAGATATCCACTTTTCATCAGTTTTTGTGTTTTACTCTGGCCAATGTTGTAGGTACTCATGAGACTATTACCACAGTTTACTTGTACCATTATATCATATTGTCTTTTTCTGAAAGCAATATACACTATGACGCCAATTCTAGTCAATTTTGTGCATTAAATAGTCAATCGCAGATTTAAATTGCATGCATTGTGAGAACATGAGCTGTTTCTCCAGTTGCCACAGTGCATGACAATTTTAATGGTGATTATTCTAGTCATCTATTTTCCAATCATGATTTCCTTTTATCATTTGTTAAGTAAGTGTTTATCATATCCAAGTATAGATTGAATGCTGACATGTTTTGTACTGATTAGCCCTATGTTGTTGGTAGTTGCTAAATCTTTGAAATACACAATGTGGAGTCTTTGACATCAGATTTGGCACGTGTAATTTGTGTTGTTCTAACAAGCGACCATCGCTATTGAAAAACACAATGCACATTTCAGGATAGTTAGGGCTTTGGTTTGATTTTAGGCTAGATAAATACTTAGTATAGTTCTTTTCTTTTACTTATAGCTTTTTACCACATGATGATACACTCATACTGGTATTAAATGTCTGCATATGGGATGGGTCGTTTTACATTATTCCTCTAAAGGCAGAACAATTTCCAAGGGTCAAAATGAGAATCTCGAGAGTCAAACTTGGTTTTTAGGTTGCAAATGTTAAAAAGACATCACCATGTATCAGTCATTCAAGGTTGCCATCAAAGGTCATTTTCTATGCAGTATGACATCTTAATCTTTTTAATATTGTGTTTGTCTAAATAATTTGCTTATTCTTATTTAGGCATAGGTTGCATAATTATTTTAAATATGTAGATTCCTCCTAAACTTTGTTTTTATAAATATTCCTTAGACAATAGTTAGAGATTGGTACATAAACATAAATTTTGATTACTAAAATATGGTAAAGTTTGTCTTTCCATTATAATTGTGATACTTATGTGATCAATTGTCTTTCAGCAAGCAATCTGTGATAAAAACTAACCTTGTTTTTGTTGAATTATGTTCTGTACTGTGATATTTTTTGGTATAGGTTACTTAATTTTGATTTAAACTATAATTGCCTGAATTTGCCTCTCTAGGTCATGCCACCCACAGCAAGGACCGCAATGGAAATAAGGGTTTACTCTTTTTTGCGTTATCCTTGGTGTTAGGAAACATGTCATGGTTCTTTAAAATGTAAGCAATCTATAATTTCTTATTTCCAAATTGTGTATTTTTATATGACTTTTATCCAATGAACCATTATATGTTACATATGCCGAAATAAAATTATTAATTATTATTATAAAAGAGCTTCTAGTTATTATTTGTTCTGTTCTGTTCTTCTGTTCTTATTTTTCACTGAAGTAAGAGTAAGAGTTCAATCATGAAAGCATATGACAATTCACAACTGATCATCCTTTTGACTTACTATTTAGATTTTGTTTGTATTTGATGTGTTCAGTGAGATCAGAGTTAAAGCAAAGGGGTTTGAGCTGAATTTCAACAAACTGTTGCCTACAATTGCCGATGGATATCCCCTCACCAGAATGTGATAATTGTCTATCAAGCCAGGTGTTAATTGACTATCATTTAACTAGTTTCCAATAATATGGCACACTTCTAATGACCCTTGAAGCATGATTGCTTCAAGAGTCAAAATAATGCCAGCTCAAAATCCCAAGAGTCAATATTGCTTCATTTTGATTTCTCAAGCAACAAACTCCAGGGTTCCGCATCAAACGAAAACCCTGCATGCATAAGCTTAAAGGCATTGGCAATGTCAAGTTTTTCTTTATAGTTGTCATGACAACCCGAAAGACCATTATACGGACTGACAGACAGATAGATGGAGGTGGACAATGGAAAAACAATTCACCCCAATCTTTAACAATGCAGGCACATTAAAATTCCATTGTCAATATATAAAAAGTTAGGTTGCAGGCAGACGATTTCAATGACAATAAGGTTGTCAACACTCCCTCTTATCTGGAGCCCTCACCTGTGCTTTCATTAGAATTAAAACTTACCTTAAAGGATAGTAGAGTTTGGCCTTGTAAGTGCTGTGGTAAATCCCCTCTATAACTCAACTTCTCCCAGTTCTGTGTCACTGTAAGGTAATGAATTGAGAATCATATTAGGTCATTATTTTATTATTTCTAGTCTCTCAGGTGAGCAGACCTGATTTTTCTCAAAATTTGAATAAAAGTAAATTGACCTTTCATCATTTTTTATTTCTTTTTTTTACTCTCTCCAATGAACTGCTTTTGTATGTTATCTTTATATAAAACTTATACATTTTCTCCAGAAACAAATCTTTCAAAAGGGATTTGTTTCTTTGAAAAATATTTAAGTATGCCTCAAGAATTTGTTGATTGATTTTTTTTGACACATCAACAGTTTCTACAAGAGAGTTTTGGAAGAAACATTGAAGAAGAAATATAAGGAAATTTGATTCCGAACTAATTCAAAAATAAAATTTAGCATAGATTATTTCAGTTTTTATTTTGTTTTTCTTCCAACAACAGGGTATAATGGCATTTTATTTTTTTTATCTTTATCCCCTCCCCTAATCATTTGTCTTGTTAAATTTGTCCTGAGAACCATAAAATAATTTAGTAATGGCCTAAGTAAATGCCAGCATTTTTATCCCTTGCTGTTTAAGCAAATGGGATATATAGTAATGGTTTCCATCCATCCGTCATTCCATCACTTAACAAGTTTGGAGAGTATCTCCTAAAGCATAATTGCTATGAAATTGAAATTTCATAGGTGGATAGATCTCATTGAGGAGAAGTGCAGTGCACATGCAAAGAGGGGTAATAATAACTTGCAAAACAGTTTGCAATATTTTGTCATCCCGAAGGCAGGGCTGGTGCATGTCGTCAGTGGGCGATCAAACCCTTATAACTCCAGCTTATTCAAGCTGTAGTTACAAGGTATTGATTGCCCATCGAAAGTGTACGGTATTCTAACAGATGCAAGATTTGTGTAAAGAAGGTTAAGACTCATAACTTGGGGGAACTATTTAACTTAATTCAAGTACAAATTTTAATGGAATTATCCCATGAAAATCAAATAAATTGACCTGCATCCTCCACCCTTCTATAGAAGCATTGAACTAAAACATTGTCAAAATATTGAGTTACAAATACATGTGTATGGTCATCACATTCATACAGAAAGAATTTCATTGTGAAAATTGATATTGAGTTGTTTAAGATGACTTTTACACACTCTAAATGCCTGAATGCTTCAGAAAAATGTAACCCTTAGGCCATTGTATCCTCATAAAAATATCTTACTGACCAGCTGCAGCTTGTAAGAATGAACTTTAAATGTTAGGGAAAATACAGAATTAATAATGAAGATCAATATGTGACCTGTCAAGAGAAAAAGGGACCATTTGTGCATAAAATGTCAACCCTCGTCAGAGTGCGCAGACTGACTAGGGTCGAAACTTTTCGCAATTTACTACTTTTCTTAATCTAGAATGGTTAATTTGGTCTATCTACCGGTAACTGTGAATGAGTTTTTGAAATGCAATATCTGGTTAGGATGTGCTAGAACTCATCTCTTTTTCAAATATTAAGTTTATTAAGTTCTCAGATGGTCACATATCGATGGCCCAGTGCGAATCAGTTGTAACTCCCTATAAACATATAGGGAGTTACAACTGTTTCGCGCTGAGCCATGGATATATTTATATCTTTATAAATATTTGATTTACGAGACATTAGAAGGAATATTGAAAATATTGTTGATGCAGGTTGAAAAAAAGTCTAACAGTAAATTAAGCTTTATCCAAGCTGTATGTACAATGTTTTAGTTGCCAAAAGATGTTAATATGTGACATGTTGAGCAAAACAGGATCATCTTGGAAATTTTCAAGCCAATTTTTTTACCAAATTGGTCAGAATGAACAATTAAGCAGCAGTAATAGATGCACAAGATTGGAATCTATAGGATTTTCTAAAATGGAAATTCTACAGTTCTATTTATTGATTTTCAAAAAAGAGGAAATTCTCAAATTGACCTCTGCTGTGTCAGATATTTTTTATCAAATATTTGTCTTAGAAGGCAATTTTGCTAGCTGTTCATATTCAGAACAAATATTGACCCCTCGACTATACATTTCCAGGAGAAAAAACTATTTTTGAAGGGGTCTACAAAAAGTGCCTTCAAAAGAAAACGTTATGGGCAAAAAGACATTGTTTGATTGTAATAGGCATTTTTTCCTTTTCCCAAAATATTTTCACCCATACCAATACTTATGTTGATGGGATATTGTTAAATTCATTCATCTTTTAATAGCATAAGTAATGCATCTAAAAAAATTTAATAGGTCAAAACTAATTCCAAGAGAGAAGATTCAGTTTTTCTGGTCAAGGTTGGATATTTTCACTTTTTGGGTGTATAACCCCTGGTTTTAGGAGTCAAACAGGAAAACAAAGGTTCCAGATCAGTATATGTGAATGAACAAGAGGACCATGATGGTCCTAGACTGCTCACCCGAGTTTCTTTGACCCCTGGGACATCATATTGATGAAATAGGCATATGTCAACAAGGAGATAATTTCTGCATAAAATAAATACCATGAAATGTTTTCAGCCAAGAGCAAGAAGGATATGCCTTTTTGCTCTTTGATTCTATGTAAAAAGTGATGCACCCGGGTGGAGCCCAAATATGATCTAAGGGTCTTGATATGAACTAACTTGGTAGAGGTTCTCTAGATGATGCTACATACTAAATATGAAAGCTGTATGCCTTCTCGTTTCTGAGAAGATTTTTGAAGATTTTCCTATTTTTGCCCTTCATGCTCAGAAGAGCTATAAGGGATGTGCCCGGGCAAAGCCCAAATATGACCCCAGGGTCTTCATATGAACAAACTTGGTCTCAAGAAATTGAAACACATGGATTGACACTAGCACTCGATCATGGGTCCTGTTGATTTCAGGAAGAACAGGTGGAAGCTATCATGTTGCAGGTCTTTCAGGACTGTAGTAAATGGCCATTTCAAGTCTGTACAGTTTGGAAAAAAAGTTGTCTGCCCTTTCCAAAACTTAAAACTTTCCCTATGTTATGGAAAACAAAAATGAAAAGCAATTTTTGCTTCTCACATGCAACTCCTTAAATTTGAAAAATAAATATAGTTTTCATGGAGGACCTGTTACAATGAGGAAGGACCCAGACAATTAAGAGCTAATAGGTCCTTCAGGCTTGTGGCAAAATGCAGTAAATGTTGAACTCTCTTTAAATCAAGTCATTGTCTACCAAAGCAATTACTGATTTTCTCACACTGTTTTTCTTACCATTAACTCCTTGAATTGGTAAAAATAAATATACCAGTAGTTTTAATGAAGGACCTGTTATTATGAGGGAAGGTCTGTAAGATTCAGAGCTAAAAGGTCCTTCAGAGAACCCTGCAAAAATCAGGACAGTGTCAGCCAGACAGTTTGTGTTGAAATGAATAGGTGTCTTGTGAACTGTCAGCACATGAGAATGTTTGTAATGCCAGCTCCAGTTTACCTCTACTCCTTTACAAATTTTTATTTTGTGGAGACCAGAGAGGTTCCATTTTTTTTCAGGGTGGTGGGGGGAGGGGGACCTACCTTTTAGATAGAAAATATTGTAGGTAAAGGAGAAAGTGCTTGTTAGAGGTAATATCTTTTTTTCACAATACTTTCTTACATCTATAAAATCATAGAGAGCCAGGGACGCAAATTCCAAGTTTCTTAACATGAGGACCTTGATGGTCCTATCGCTCACCTTTGTCTCTTTGACTCAATTTATGACTATCAAATGCAAATTTTTCAGCAAAAGTCATAAATACACTTTCTTAACTATATCTTAAACTACCTCAAGTCAAATAAATGTGACCTGTCACACAAAAAGGACTATCTGGGTAGTGTGTAAAGTATCGACCCTAGTCAGACTGTGCAAACTGTGCAGACTGACTAAGGTAGAACCTTTCTCATTTTCATATTTTTTTGAATCTAGAATGATCAATCTACCTTCCTAAGAACTTTTTTGAAAATTCAAATTCTGGCTGACCTGTAATAGAAACAAACTCTTTTCAAATATCATTTTTTCAGACTTCCCAGGGACTCCAAGTACTGTACAAGAAAGGGATACGAAAGGTAGAATGGTTATCCTTGGTTCAAAAACTACCACAAATCCATGGTCTTATGTTACTCACCTTCGTCTCTTTGACTCAATAAATGACCATCAAAGGCCAAATTTTCAGTAAAAGTCATTTATACTTTAATGAAATTCTCATTTAGGCCATTTTTCCTGTGATATGGCATAGAATCTTCCCCTATCAAAAAAATTCATCCTTGAGACCTTGCATATTTTCTGGCCAAGTTTCATGAAGATTGGGCCATATTTGTGGCCTCTAGATGAACAAGAAAATTGTCATAAAGGCCCCTTAATAAAGCATTTTCCAGTGATATCATATGAAACCTTCCAATTTTTCAATGGGACTCATCCTTTTGAAATGACAAACACCCTGACTGAGTTTCATAAAGAATTGGCCATATTTGTGGCCACTAGATGAACAAGAAAATTGTCATAAAGGCCCCTTAATAAAGCATTTTCCAGTGATATCATATGAAACCTTCCAATTTTTCAATGGGACTCATCCTTTTGACATGACAAACACCCTGACTGAGTTTCATAAAGAATGGGCCATATTTGTGGCCTATAGGAGTGCAAACAAGAAATTTGTCATTAAGCACATTTTTCTAGTGATATATAAGGCATATCATCTACGCTTGTTCAATAGGATTCATCCTTGTGACCTGACTAATATTTTGACCAACTTACATGAAGATTGAGCCATTTTTGTGGCCTTTAGAGTGTAAACACTTTAATTGTTGATGTCTGGCACTAGTACTGCACAACAGACCACAGACATTCAATGATCACAAAAGCTCAACCTTGAGCACTGTGTGCTCAGGTGAGCTTAAAGTCATTGGTCAACAAGTTCATGCAGAATAGATGAACAGGTTTAATCTCTTTGTAATGCCAGCTCCAGTTTACCTCTACTCCTTTACAAATTTTTATTTTGTGGAGACCAGAGAGGTTCCATTTTTTTTCAGGGTGGTGGGGGGAGGGGGACCTACCTTTTAGATAGAAAATATTGTAGGTAAAGGAGAAAGTGCTTGTTAGAGGCAATATCTTTTTTTCACAATACTTTCTTACATCTATAAAATCATAGAGAGCCAGGGACGCAAATTCCAAGTTTCTTAACATGAGGACCTTGATGGTCCTATCGCTCACCTTTGTCTCTTTGACTCAATTTATGACTATCAAATGCAAATTTTTCAGCAAAAGTCATAAATACACTTTCTTAACTATATCTTAAACTACCTCAAGTCAAATATATGTGACCTGTCACACAAAAAGGACTATCTGGGTAGTGTGTAAAGTATCGGCCCTAGTCAGACTGTGCAAACTGTGCAGACTGACTAAGGTAGAACCTTTCTCATTTTCATATTTTTTTGAATCTAGAATGATCAATCTACCTTCCTAAGAACTTTTTTGAAAATTCAAATTCTGGCTGACCTGTAATAGAAACAAACTCTTTTCAAATATCATTTTTTCAGACTTCCCAGGGACTCCAAGTACTGTACAAGAAAGGGATAAGAAAGGTAGAATGGTTATCCTTGGTTCAAAAACTACCACAAATCCATGGTCTTATGTTACTCACCTTCGTCTCTTTGACTCAATAAATGACCATCAAAGGCCAAATTTTCAGTAAAAGTCATTTATACTTTAATGAAATTCTCATTTAGGCCATTTTTCCTGTGATATGGCATAGAATCTTCCCCTATCAATAAAATTCATCCTTGAGACCTTGCATATTTTCTGGCCAAGTTTCATGAAGATTGGGCCATATTTGTGGCCTCTAGATGAACAAGAACATTGTCATAAAGGCCCCTTAATAAAGCATTTTCCAGGGATATCATATGAAACCTTCCAATTTTTCAATGGGACTCATCCTTTTGACATGACAAACACCCTGACTGAGTTTCATAAAGAATGGGCCATATTTGTGGCCTCTAGATGAACAAGAAAATTGTCATAAAGGCCCCTTAATAAAGCATTTTCCAGGGATATCATATGAAACCTTCCAATTTTTCAATGGGACTCATCCTTTTGACATGACAAACACCCTGACTGAGTTTCATAAAGAATGGGCCATATTTGTGGCCTATAGGAGTGCAAACAAGAAATTTGTCATTAAGCACATTTTTCTAGTGATATATAAGGCATATCATCTACGCTTGTTCAATAGGATTCATCCTTGTGACCTGACTAATATTTTGACCAACTTACATGAAGATTGAGCCATTTTTGTGGCCTTTAGAGTGTAAACACTTTAATTGTTGATGTCTGGCACTAGTACTGCACAACAGACCACAGACATTCAATGATCACAAAAGCTCAACCTTGAGCACTGTGTGCTCAGGTGAGCTTAAAGTCATTGGTCAACAAGTTCATGCAGAATAGATGAACAGGTTTAATCTCTTTTTTCTCTTATTCCAGGAACTAGTTTTTTCATTCAATGCAAAAGTATTTCCTAAATTCTACCCAGTGATAATGAAAATAAGAGGCCCATGATGGTCCTAGATTGCTCATCTGAGTCTCTTTGACACCTGGGAATTCACATGAATTTGATAGGCAGATGTCAACAAGGAGATAATTTCTACATAAGATCAACGCCATGGATTGTTTTCAGCAATGAGTAAGAAGGATATGCCTGAGCACAGCCCTTACATGAACATATGGGCATGTTACATTATGATGTAATGAACAAACTTGATGAAATTCAATTAAATGAAACTATTATGAAAAGTCCCTGCCTTATGGTTTCAAAAAATAAGATTTTAAGATTGCTATTAAAGACCCTTTTTGTTAAGGGTATTTACTTGATCAACTTTGGTAGAGCTTGACCAAAGAAACATTCCAGCCAAATTTCATCACGACTGGCCCACCAGTTTAGGAGGAGAAGACGTTTAAAGAAATTATGAACGATGCACGACAGACAATGAGCATTGGATGATCACAAAAGCTCACCTTGAGCACTTTGTGCTCAGGTTAGCAAAAAGGTCATTCAAGGAACATCCATATCAAGATTCATTTAATTAGAAAATTTCTTTAATAATTGAAGTATAGGGTCAACCTAGGAACATCCATGCCAAGTTTCTTTAAAATCGGCCCAATGGTATGGGAGGTGAAATTTTTTTAAAGATTTGACAGTGAAAATAAGCCCAAACATGCCACTCCCATATATGGGGTCAATCAAAGTTTCTTTAAATAGCAATTTAAGTAAAGGACAAACCATGGAGTACGCTTGCAAAGTTGCATTGAAATCAGCCCAATGGTTTGGGAGGAGAAGATTTTTAAAGATTATATGGTGAAAAAAAGCCCCAACATGCCATGCCCATATTTGGGAAGTCAATCAAAATTTCTTTAACAATTTAAGTAATAGTTAAACGCTGATAATTGAAAATTGAATGATTTAAACAGCCGAAGGGAGGGAGCGTAGCAATCAAAATTTCCATAACAATTTATCAAGAGGGTCATTTAAGGAACATTTCTACCATACTTCAATAAAATCTGCCCATTGGTTTTGGAGGAGAAGATGTTAAAAGCAAAGGTTTATGGGATCAAAGGCAGATGCAAGACAGCCCCCCCCCCCCCCCCCATGACATGACAATAGTTTGCTGGCCTTCAGCCAGTGGAGCTAATAAGGGATGCACCCAGGTGGAACAATAATATGACCCCAGGGTCATGATATGAACAAACTTGGTAGAGGTCCACTAGATGATTCAAAAACATAACCACAGGGTCTTGATTTGGACAAACTTGGTAGAGGACCACTAGATGATGCTTCATACCAAATATGAAAGCTGTATGCCTTCTGGTTTCAGAGAAGAAGATTTTTGGAGATTTTCCTATTTTCACCTTTTTTGTTACCGTGGCAACCAGAGTTAAGGGTGTATTTGATTTTTTAAGAATTTGTGGACGACGGAAGACTGACGAGGGACATTGGAAGATCACAAAAGCTCAACTCAGTTGAGCTAAAAAGCCAGAGAAGGCAGTCAGCTTACCAATGTTGAATCTCCAGAAATCCTTCAGTGTTATGTTACCATCTTTTCCTGATAGAAGATAGATCCAGTTTTCATGTTGGCATGCTGCATGATGCGCCCTGGACTGGGGAAATGCTGATTTAGTGCAGTATTTTACTGGGCTGTATGATCCTGTGATGCGTATTTCAAATCCCACACTTTGCATACTGATCTGTGATCACGTTGTGGCTTAGACTAACAGCCTTCATAATTCAGTCATCAAGAAGCCATACTGAAAAAAGGGGGAAAAATCAATTTCTCAGGACTCTACTCTAACAACTTTTTACAGTCATTTAGCTGCAAATTAAATCAAAGTGCTGTAGGCACTGTAATTGTGCGGTACTGAATGACTGAACCACTAATTGTTGATTCAGGTGTTTATGTATTATATATATAGTTTTGAAAATAAAAACAAGAGGGCCATTGGCCCTTAAACGCTCACCAGATGCATGGCTTAACAAAAGTCAAAGATATCAAGAAGTTAACATTCCAGACAAATATGTTGCCTCTAAAGTACTAAAAAAAGTGTTTGACCCTCTATCAAACTCATGTAAGATTTCAAGACAAACATACTGACCAAAAAACATAATTTTCAATCAAAGAGTGCACACAAGGATTTTAATAAATTTGACCCCTTGACCTCATTTTGGACCCAACTTGACCCAATTTCAAACTAAACCTGGGTTTCATTCAAACATTCTGTAGAAGTTTCAAGATATTTGAGTAAACAAGGTTTTTCTAAGATTTGACCCCTTGACCCCATTTTTGACCCCACTTGACCCAATTTCAAACTTGACTGAGATTTGATGGAGACAAACATTCTGACCAAGTTTCAAGACATTTGGGCCAAAAATGTGGCCTCTAGAGTGCACAAAAGGTTTTTCTAAGATTTGACCCCTTGACCCCATTTATGACCCCACTTGACCCAATTTCATACTTAACCGAGATTTGATGTGACAAGCGGTCTGACCAAGTTAAAAGACATTTGGGCCAAAAATATGGCCTCTAGAGTGCACACTAGGTTTTTCTAAGATTTGACCCCTTAACCCCAATTTTGACCCCACTTGACCTAATTTCGAACTTAATTGAGATTTGATGAAGACAAACATTGTGACCAAGTTTCAAGACATTTGGGCCAAAAATGTGGCTTCTAGAGTGCACACAGGTTTTTCTATGATTTGACCCCTTGATCCCAATTTTGACCCCACTTGACCCATTTTGTTGAACTTGATCGAGATTAGATGGAGACAAACATTCTGACAAAGTTTCAAGACAATTGGACCAAAAATTTGGTTTCTAGAGTGCACACAAGGTTTTTCTAAGATTTGACCCCTTGACCCCATTTTTGACCCCACTTAACCCAAATCTGAACTTGATCGAGATTTAATGAAGACAAACATTCTAACCAAGTTTTCAGACATTTGGGCCAAAAAAGTGGCCTCTAGAGTGCACACAAGGCTTTCTAAGATTTGACCCCTTGACCCCATTTTTGACCCCGCTTGACCTAGTTTCCAACTTGAACGAGATTTGATGGAGACAAACATTCTGACCAAGTTTCAAGACATTTGGGCCAAAAATGTGGCTTCTAGAGTGCACACAAGGTTTTTCTAAGATTTGACCCTAATTTTGACCCCACTTGACCCAATTTCGAACTTGAATGAGATTATATGGAGACAAACATTCTGACAAAGTTTCAAGACAATTGGACCAAAAATTTGGTTTCTAGAGTGCACACATGGTTTTTCTAAGATTTGACCCCTTGACCCCATTTTTGACCCCACTTGACCCAATTCCGAACTTGATCGAGATTTGATGGAGACAAACATTCTGACCAAGTTCCAAAGCATTTGGACCAAAAATGTGGCCTCTAGAGTGCACACAAGGTTTTTCTAAGATTTGACCCCTTGACCCCATTTTTGACCCCCCTTGACCTAATTTCGAACTTGACTGAGATTTGATGGAGACAAAGATTGTGACAAAGTTTCAGGACATTTAGGCCAAAAATGTGGCTTCTAGAGTGCACACAAGGTTTTTCTAAGATTTGTCCCCAATTTTGACCCCACTTGACCCAATTTCGAACTTGAACGAGATTAGATGGAGACAAACATTCTGACAAAGTTTCAAGACAATTGGACCAAAAATGTGGTTTCTAGAGTGCACACATGGTTTTTCTAAGATTTGACCCCTTGACCCCATTTTTGACCCCACTTGACCCAATTCCGAACTTGATCAAGATTTGATGGAGACAAACATTCTGACCAAGTTCCAAAGCATTTGGACCAAAAATGTGGCCTCTAGAGTGCACACAAGGTTTTTCTAAGATTTGACCCCTTGACCCCATTTTTGACCCCCCTTGACCTAATTTCGAACTTGAACGAGATTAGATGGAGACAAACATTCTGACAAAGTTTCAAGACAATTGGACCAAAAATGTGGTTTCTAGAGTGCACACATGGTTTTTCTAAGATTTGACCCCTTGACCCCATTTTTGACCCCACTTGACCCAATTCCGAACTTGATCGAGATTTGATGGAGACAAACATTCTGACCAAGTTCCAAAGCATTTGGACCAAAAATGTGGCCTCTAGAGTGCACACTAGGTTTTTCTAAGATTTGACCCCTTGACCCCATTTTTGACCCAACTTGACCCAATTTCGAACTTGACCAAGAGTTGATGGAGACAAACATTGTGACCAAGTTTCAAGACATTTGGGTCAAAACTGTGGCCTCTAGAGTGCACACAAGATGTTGACGGACGACTGGACGACCAGACAGCCGGACGACGGACACAGCGCTATCACAATAGCTCACCTTGAGCACTTCGTGCTCAGGTGAGCTAAAAAATAGATGAAAAAAATCCAAACTAAGTTATTGTTTTTAAAGATACCTAAAAAAATTGTGATAAAAGCTTCATTAGACAAAGGTTTTATCAAAGAAGTTGTCAAAATTACTTAAACATCAAATTTCCAAATGTAAGCATTAGAATTTGCTTCTTTCATAACTTTAGGTTTGAATATACACAGACGAATACATCTCCATTCTTTTGATGCAGAAATTTAACAAGAGGCCCAAGAGGGCCTGTATTGCTCCACTGGCTTTAACATCATTAGACTTGCATTAAATGAATCTTTCTTTGAATGAAAACAACACTTTGAAATCTCTTAAGACCTATTTTATATTAATTAACTGGGTATGGCTCACATTGCATCAAAATTCTCAAGTTTCATTGAAATTCTTCATCAGGAGATGTAGTTCAAACTTTCGGGCTCAAAATAAGCCACACCCTGACATGCCAATACTTAAGGGCTAATTAATATTTCGCATACAATTTTTGAAAAGGGTCACAGAAGGAACATTCTGGTAAAATTTCATTGAAATCAGCCCAGTGATTCAGGAGGAGATGTCCTTCAAAGAATTCGGGCTCAAAATAAGCCCAACCCTGCCACACCCATATTTATGGGCCAATCAAAATTTTGAGAGCAACTTTTGGAAAGGGTCTCCCAATGAACATTCTGGTAAAGTTTAATTGAAATCGGCCCAATGGTTCAGGAGGAAATGTCGTTCAAAGATTTCGGGCTCAGAAAGGCCCCGCCCTGCCACGCCCATATTTGGGGGCCAATCAAAATTTCAGGAACAATTTTTGAAAAGGGTTACCCCAGGAACATTTTGGTAAAGTTTGGTTAAAATTGGCCCAGTGGTTCAGGAGGAGATGTCATTCAAAGATTTTGGGCTCAAAATAAGCCCCGCCCTGCCACGTCCATATTTAAGGACCAATCAAAATTTCTTGAACAATTTAGGTAAAGGGTCACCCCAGGAACATTTTGGTAAAGTTAGGTTGAAATCGGACCAGTGGTTCAGGAGGAGATGTCATTCAAAGATTTTGGGCTCAAAATAAGCCCCGCCCTGCCACGTCCATATTTGGGGGTCAATCAAAATTTCTTGAACAATTTAAGTAAAGGGTCACCCAAGGAACATCCATGCCAAGTTTCATTGAAATTGGCCCAACGGTTTGGGAGGAGAAATTTTTTTAAAGATTTCAAAGTGAAAAAATGCCACGCCCTGCCACGCCCATATTTGGGGGTCAATCAAAATTTCTTTAACAATTTCAGAAGATGGTCACCCAAGGAACATTTCTACCAAGTTTCATCAAAATCCGCTCATAGGTTTTGGAGGAGAAGATGTTTAAAGAAAAAGTTTACGGACGGACGCACGCACGACGGACTCACCGCCATGACAATAGCTCGCTGGCCTTCGGCCAGTGGAGCTAAAAATTAAAGTGTACAGAAAGCTGAAAAAGCTACTACTAAAACATGCAAGACATTCTGTATTGTAAGTCTTTGGACATTTTATATAATGATATCTCGTGCCACATTTATTTCGAATTAAAATGAATTAAAACAAAATATATATAACAAATCAATATATAAATGAAAAGCACTTCATGTTCACCTAGGCATGATTTGAAATGATGGTTTAATTGCATCTTTAAAAGTTGTAGTTACAAGTTTTCAGAAAAGTACATGTAGATAAATCACAGTCAGACAGGGACAAATACAACAAGATAAAGCTAGAGAGAGGAGTGACATACTACACATTCGCACACTTTATAAATAGTGAAGAGGTTAATAGTGTGAATAATATTGGGTAATTCATCCTACAATCCATCTCTGTAGCTGTTTCCCTCATAGGTACGAAGTGCAAATTTACAACTGTATCTTAGTAAACTAAATTTAATATTCTGTTATTAAGCTAAATGAATCAACTGTTTAACCCTGTTGAACTGTAAATAAAACTTAAATCAATAATCAGAGAAAATCAGAAGCTATCTTTATGCCAGCAATTAACGAAACAAACTGTTTGCAAATTGGATATGAGTAAGAAAAAAGGTAGGTTTTGCAAATTTGATTAGATGCAATACGTACACGTAGAACCGGTCTACGTAATTGTGTGGAATTACATTGAATCTCAACAATCACTGCTCTTTTGTTTTCAAAGAAAACCTGAGGTATTGCTGAAGCCTTGGTGATGCCCGCATTGTCATTGATGTTATAGTCTTTGTCGATATGCTAAACTTAACATACCATCTTAATCAAGACTCACCAGTAGCCATAGACTAAGCTTCACTTTTGTTGGCCTTGCAGCCAGGTTCAAAATGATAATGGTGACTTTCAGGTCTTTTTTTTTGGTGCTAGTAAAAGGTGTATTGTCACTTATTGAAGGTCATTTCTCAGAGAAATAATGTTTGAAGAACACTGTTTCAATATTGTGTGCTATTCATGTCTGAAAGTTGTATCTTTTTATTGTTACTTTGCCACAAACAGAGCTTCAGATTGATGGTGTGCAAGCATCAATCCCGAAAATTTTCAGAAGATGATGCACAGATTCTTGCTCCTGTGAGCAATACAGATGTACATAGATTTCAAACCTGAATATTGAGTATCAGCAATATTAGAGCTATCAGTAGGAAAATAATTCATAAATTGCGTTTACTGTAAGAATAACAACAACACACAAAACACAATTTGGATAAATCTATCTGAAAAAAAAAATGTTCCAAAACTAAATTTTCATGCCATCACTTTACCCCAGTTAAGTTTACATGTACTGAGATGTGATATAAGCGAGTCACTTGGCCACCTGGGAACAGCTCACCGAGATTAAAAGCTGTCCGCCAACTGTCAACTTGGCCTGTTCAAAACTCAGCCTCTGTAAAACTTGTCTCCTCAACTCAGTCTGTATTAAGGTAACATAGCAAGGCCAAATAAAATTATATACGTGGTTCAGGTTACCCAACCGTCCCTGGTGAAAAGGGGCCGACCCTATTTTTTTTATTTTGCCTGAGAGAGAGAGAAAAAAAAAAGCCGATTTTTCAAAAAAAAGTACGAACTTTTTTTGTGCGAATCAGTTCGGTCTTGCGGTATTGAAGGAGTTGTCGTTCCTACAACATCGAGCTCACCGAGGCGCTTGTATTGATTTTTCGTTGTATGTAGTGCAGTATTTGAGCAAGCGTCCAAGTCGCATACCTGTCGATCAATAATTACAAATGGCTTCCTCCATACTGAGAGTGTCAATTAAAAAATGCTCGCACGTTTCTGGTGGAGTGAACGAGCTACGACCGTTTTCCAACGGGATGAGCATGAAGGATCTCTGCTTTTTTTACCATCCACCCATCGACAGGCAAAAGTTGCCAGGAAGCTCCCAGTCAGATACGAAAGACTTCATTCTTGTTGGAAAAAGGGAAGAGAAAAAGGTATAAATATGGCCATTGTTTTGACATCATCCCGTCGTCTCCCTTCCTGAGCAAACATAAATAGGGCCAGTGTGAATTTTGATTTTTGATACAATATACAGAATTTCTGCAATTTCATTCAGCTGTAAAACAAGAGGGCCATAGTTGCCCTTCATCGCTCACCTGAATGAAACTGTCTAAATTTTTTCAATATTCTTCTGCCTCTGTACAACCTAATAATACCTTTTTTACAATTTTCAGGTTGACTTACAAGGATTTTCTATTATTTGACCCTGTGACCTAGTTTTTGACCCCAGTTGTCCCAATTTCATACTCATCAAAAATTGCATCAAATCAATCATTCTGACGAAATTTCATGTTGATTGAACAAAAAATGTGGCCTCTAGAGTGCATACAAGGTTTTTCTAAGATTTGACCCTGTGTCCTAGTTTATGACCCCAGTTGACCCATTTTCAAACTGGTATGAGATTTCATCAAGACAATCATTCTGACCAAAATTCAGGTTGATTGGGCAAAAAATGTGGCTTCTAGATTGCAAACAAGGTTTTTCTATGATTTGACCCCGTGACCTAGTTTTTGACCCCAGTTGACCCAATTTCGAACTCGTCCGAGATTTCATCAAGACATTCATTTTGACCGAATTTCAGGTTGATTGGGAAAAAAATGTGGCCTCTAGAGTGCATACAAGGTTTTTCTATGATTTGACCCTGTGACCTAGTTTTTTACCAAAAATGACCCAATTTCGAACTTGTCCGAGATTTGATCAAGACAATCATTCTGCCCAAAATTCAGGTTGATTGGGCAAAAAATGTGGCCTCTAGAGTGCATACAAGGTTTTTCTATTATTTGACCCTGTGACCTAGTTTTTGACCCCAGTTGACCCAATTTCGAACTCGTCCGAGATTTGATCAAGACAATCATTCTGACCAAATTTTAAGTCCATCGTGCAAAAAATGTGGCCTCTAGAGTGCATACAAGGCAAATGTTGACGACGGACGACGCACGACGGACGACGGACATCCACCTAACCACAAAAGCTCACCTTCAGCACTTCGTGCTCAGGTGAGCTAAAAAAAGAAAATTTGTCAGTGTAAAAAAATATTTTTTTCCTTCTTATTTTTGCCCTTTAATAGCATAGACTGTGAAGGCATTTAAAACCACCTGTTAATTATTCCACATAAATATTTTTTTTTTTAATACTAGGTATCTGAGTACACTCCAGTTTTGCAAAATTATGTGGGTTGAATGGGATATTATACATTTTTAGCTTTGACACCTGAGCCAAAGGCTCACAAGGTGTAGAGGTTATAGGATGGCCATGCTCCGGCGTCTGTTGTCCGTCCCTACAGTTGTCGTCCACAATTTCAGTGTCATCTTCTCCTCTGAAACCGCTTGGCCAATTAAAGCCAAACTTCATACTGAGCATCCTTAGGAAAGGGGAATGAAAGTGTATTAAAATGGTCTAGGTCACATTTAAGATGGCCGTCATGCCCATATATAGTATAAAACCTATAAAAATCTTCACCAGAACCGGAAGGCTTATAATTTAGGAACTAGGCATGAAGCATCAGAGGAAGAAGCTCTACAAAAATTATATATTTAAAATTATGACCTTGAGTTGACCTTGTCCTATTTCATGGCAAGGTCAACTTGGGTTGCAAATGCATTTGAATAGGGAAAATTGTCTAGCACCATAAAATTTCAAATGGTCTTCATACATGCATTGTTCTGCAATTTGATTTTTTTTTTTTCAACAGGAAGGAATGACATTGTATGACACTGTCTTGGTCGGCGATCTCTCCAAATTTGGCATCAAATATGTGAATATTGAATGCAAGCCAGACCAGGATCCGGAAGAATTGAAGACAATTGTTGAGACAACCACTAAGAAGGCATCCTGTGCTTTTGAACTTTTTTGAATTATTGTACAGGTGTGAAGGCACATATTTTGGACAGTGAATAAAAATATTTACTGCAATTAAAGTAGTAGTGCTGATGGGTAGGCTATTCGAAATGAATAAACCCTCAGGTGTCTCTAAATTTTATATCTTTCCAAATTTCTTTATATTTATTCATGTCAGGGTTGGAAATTGACCAGTCAATTGGAGTATTGACCAGACCAGACTTTTAACCGGTCAATACTGGTTGATTGGTGGTTGATAAGTCAATTGAATTTATAACACTGTACACTACCATCATGCCACTGTAAGGCTCCCAAATTGATTATGTAGTAACAGTAATCAAAGGAAACAAGTTTTTTTTCACTTTGAAAAGCTGAAGGCAATAACAAACTGGTCAATACAGTGGTCCATTTCCTTACAAAATACAAAAAAGTTGATGATGATGTAATGATTGCATGGGTGTGTCTTAGTTTTATCAATTTATAATCACTGGTCATAGAGATGATAGTTGTTGTGCTTTGACATCTGATTGTAATTTGAAATGTGTGAAAGAGTGCTTCCAATTTCACAAGCATGAAAGTGTGGTCAATTAAGTTACCAATATATGCCAGTACAGAGTTTTCATTTAAAAGTGACAATTTACCACGACCATGGCCAACATAATCATAAACCAGTACATTGTATATCCATATATATACTTGCATGATAAACAATACCAGTATATTTCATATAGTAATTTTGGAGCCATTTGAATTTCTAAGGTCTTATTCACAACTAGACATCATAGAGAGTAATTGTGTCTTGTTTCCGCTCAGTGCAATTGATTATTTTGGAGGAGTTGTGCTCACAAAAAAAAGTGATTTTCCTTAAATTTAAGGGCAGAAAATTCAAGATTTCTCAGGAATGACTGAGTTGACAACTCAATCTCCCTTAGCCAACTAAAATTTCCAATTTATCAGTATTGGCCACTTGAGCAGTATTGACCAGGGCGGTTTTAATCTAAAATTTCCAATTTATCGGTATTGACCACTTGTTTTTTTGTTGTTGACCAGACTTGACCACTTGAGTATTGACCAGGGCGGATTCAACCGGTTAAAACCATGTGGTTTTAACTGCCCCAGTAAATACTTGCCAACCCTGATTCATGTAAATCAAGTCAATTTGAAACAAGAGCTTCGCAGAGCGGCACATATACACCCGATGGGGCTTGTCAGTAACCTTGGCTTGTTGGTAACATGAGCTTGAATAAAAGCTTGAACAATTGCAGACAGACAGAGGACTGAGGCCATAACATAGTATGACCCTTTGAGAGTAAATTGAAAATGGTTTTATGAACAACTATACGCCAAACAGTCATTTTGCAAGTTTCACAGAAATATAGTGAATTTCAAACAATTCAAGGGCAGAAAATAAAAAGAAAGACCCTAGCTTTTTGAATTTCAGAAGTCTTAAATTCAACCAAATATCAGGGTTACATTGTGGCAAGATTCATTTTAATCCAATCAAATTTGTAGTTGTGCACACACACAAAAAAAAATCTGTAATTTTAGACTATTTTGTGAAGTAAAGGGCAGATAAATCAGGAACTACTTAACATGTGAAAAATATTTAGTCCTAAGCACAAATAGACAACCTACAGAGTCATTGTGGCAAGTTTCCTTTCATTCCCATCCAAAATGTAGGAGAAAGTGAGCTGACAAGAACTTTTGTTTTCATCAACTCAAGGGCAGATAATTCACAATAACTCAAAAATGACTGGAGCATTTTGAATTGAAAAGTCTTACGCACAACTAGACATCATAGAGAGTAATTGTGTCTAGTTTCAACTCATTTCAATTGTACAACTAGATATCATAGGGAGTAAATGTATTTAGTTTCAGCTCATTCCCATTGATAGTTTAGGAGGAGTTGCGCACACAAAAAACAGTGATTTTCATTAAATTCAAGGGCAGATAATTCAAGATTTCTCAGTAATGACTAGAGGGATTTGAATTTCAAAGGTCTTATGCACAACTAGACATGATAGAGAGTAAATGTGCCAAGTTTCAGCTCGTTCTCATTGATAGTTTAGGAGGAGTTGCGCACACAAAAAATTGCTAACAGACAACAGACGGACAGACAGACGACCGTTCGGGCGTATAAAAAGAATTTTTAATTGATTTTGTTTAAGAATTGTATCAGCATATCTAGTTTTAGGTGGCCCAATTACCTCATTTAAATAATTGGAGTTGAAGTGGTTTTACAGGGCCTTCAAAGGAACATGTAACAAAGAAATATATAGATCTAGAATAAACAAGAGCCATATCAGACATGGCCATCTTATGCCGTCAAAGCTTGATAGTAAACTACAGCCTAATCAAAGGGCAATAACTCCGAATTATGAAGGCAAGAGGGATAACTAATCATTTCTTGTATCATTAGTAGATCTTTGTCCAGGGTTCATACAAACCTTCTTTAAAAAAAAATCCTTGATATTTCCATGATTTTTCCATGATGTTGATCTGATTTTCCATGATCCTCTTAAAATGAAAAACAAGAGAAAACTCCGTAAAAATGTTTAGCACACGACAGGAAACAGTGTACTAGGTTACAGTCCTGTCTGATTTGGCCATGTTAAATTATAGAATAAATTGGCAGATTTTGACAGAATGTAGCTCCTCAAAAAAGTCGTTTGGGCTATAAAAGCTTGCAAATCTTAAAGAAAATTCTTTGTTCTTGAAATCTATGTCCAGAAAACACATTCATAAGCACTTCATTTTCCTACAATTTTTCATAGCACAAATTCTCAATCTTGGGAACCACCATCAAAGGTCAGCCTCCCAGAAAAATAGTTCCCACTTAGATTCATTTAAAACTATGCATGAAATGTAGCAGCGGTCTGGCACTTGGCTGAACCTCATTTCAAGCACTTTACTGTTATTTAAACATTAAATCAATGTGGCAAAAGGAGCACACCATTTTTTCTAACGGGACTATTTTAGGGGTACAATGACCTCGGAAGTAATTCAAGACCAGAGTGGATCCACTAGTAAACCAATGGTTTAACCGTAAAAGTAGTTACACCATGAAAAAAAATCAATAGGGACTATTCATACCAAGACTTTTCCTTCCAAGAGTGATTACTGCTAATAGAAAAGGCAAAATGCTTCCTTTTAAAACACTTTTATTTCATCTTTTTAATTCTACATTGTCTTAGATGAAGTCCATCATGGTTTTCATATTTTCCATGATTTGAGATAAAATTCCCTGGTTTTTCCATGATAAAACCAATATTATCAAAATTCCATGATTTTTCCAGACACCACCTGTTTTCCATGACTTATCAAGAACTGTGCGAACCCTGTTTGTCAGTTCAAAAACTTCTGTTAGCTTATAAATGTTATTCAGCGCTCTAGATAAGCTCCGTTTTTCCGTAATTTACGGATGTAAAATTACTGGTTACGGATCATTTTTAGCAAAACTCCGTAAAAGATACGGAATGTTTTTGGCGTGTACGGATATTTTTGGGTACGAACGCGTAAATCAAAGGGAAGTCACTTTGTAGAATAATCATTTCGGCTATTCCCGATATTGACGAGCATCTACGTTACCCGCTCGGACTTTTTTTGTAAACTGGAAAATAGCATCGCCGAAGTTTCCCGATTGTTGGTTACGTTGTAAATACGCACTCGGAAGTTACCGATCGTTTTCGACTATTCCCGTGACAATGGAATGCGGACCGTGGGAAAATTATTTGTAAACATTGCGGTACCCAGCATCGAGGTCCTTACGAGACCAGCTGATCTGCTGACCGCAAAAATTACAGCAAAATTACGCTAATCGGCAGATAAACATAAAACGCCAGGGATTTTTTTTTTCAATGGATTACTCAAAAAAACCTCACTAAATCCCAGATCAGTTATCAAATCTTTCATGGACGAAATAACATACTCCATCACTGAAAAAAGTTCAGGCGGTAAGACGAAGGTTCGCGGCAAGCAGATTCGTTCTCGACGGTTTGAATGTCTGCTTTGAGAAATCAAGATTCTGAGTAAAAATGACTATTGATCTGGAATCTGCTGTTAAATTAATTATTCGTCCTAATTCATCAGTTCTAGTGCTATGTTATAATCGTTCTTCCGACCGTGAGAAGGTAAAGTGAAAGTAGACTTTGCTTTCTGATGCTTACGCTGGTTCAAGCAGATACGCATATTTTATAAAATATTAAGATGATAATTTTGCTGAAAAAAAAACAAAAAATAGAAAAAATGGAAGATATGAAAGAAAACAATTTAAGAAAATTCAATACAATGAAATATCGTACATTTAACTGATCCAAGGGGGGGGGGGGGTATTTTTCTGTTCTTAACTGTCTCAATCAGGGCTTTAAAATTCTACTCATCCTGCATGATTTTTCCTTCTTTGTCTATATAAGCAGGACGAGTGGATTTTGCAAAATTTCACTAATGAAATTAATGTATCACTATATTCTTCTATACAGCAGGACGAGTAGAAATTTCAAGAATTTCCAAGCCCTGATTATTGAATTTAAAACAAAAAAAAAAGGTATTTTTTAAAGAAAGTTCAATGATTAAAAGAAAAGAAAACTACATTTAATGAAAGGGTTGCTGTATTGTTGTTAAAGCAGTTCAGGTACAAAAACTTGTTTTTTAGGTTATAATTAAGAAAGAAATGAAAATTCACTTTTCTTCCATTTGCTCTTTACCGAAAGTTGTACTGATCCTCCATATCAGGTACTGATTGAAAATTATTTCAATCAGTACTGTACTGATGGCCTTTGAAATTATCTGGAGCACTGGTTATTAATTTGTTGTAATGTCTTGTAGACTTTAAATCTAATCCTTCTGTTTAACCTTTCAGGATAGTTTGTTTTACCCTGTATTTGATATTCCACTGTATAACCTGTCTGAAGAAATGACCTCTGCCCATAAAAGACATATTTTTGATCTGATCACAATATTTTTTCATAGACTGATAAAGGATCACTAAAGAATCATTCTAGTAAAATTTGGTTGAAATCCATTGATTAGATTCTGGGGAAATGATTTTCAAAGTTTACACTACATAACATATAGGGAAATGACCTCTACCCATAAAATATATATTTTTCATCCGATCACAATAATTTTTGCTAGACTGATAAAGGGTCACTCAAGAATCATTCCAGGGACATTTGGTTGATATCCATTTGTTAGATTCTGAAAATATGCTTTTGAAAGTTTTCACTATATAACATATAGAGAAATGACCTCCGCCCATAAAATACACATTTTTCATCTGATCACAATATTTTTTTAATAGACTTGTTGATGTTCCCTCAAGAATCATTCCAGGGAAATTTGGTTGATATCCATTTGTTAGATTCTGAGAAAACGATTTTTAAAGTTTTCACTATATAACATATAGAGAAATGACCTCCACCCATAAAATACATATTTTTCATCTGATCACAATGATTTTTTTTGTAGGCTGATAGAGGGCCACTCGAGGATAACTCATGTGAAGTTTGGTTTATATCCATCAGTTAGTTTCTGAGAAAATCCACCTATTACCATATATGGAAATTAGCCACGCCCACTACAGCCATGATTTATGACCGATTACAAATCTTTGAAGGAATCTGATAGAGAGTCACCCAAGGAAGATTCCTGTGAAATTTGATTGGAATCCATCCAGTGCTTTATGAGGAGAAGATTTATAAAGTAAAAGTTTACGGACGGACAGACGGACACACTGACACAGGGACGCATGCACGCACAGACACCCTGCCATGACAATAGCCTGCTGGCCTTTCGGCCAGTGGAGCTAATAAAAACTATATTCTACATAAAGCTTCGTCTTAAACATCTTAGTAGTAAGATTATTAAGATTCTCATTCTAAATAATGTTCCTCAGACCTCAAATTGCTTTATAAATTTGGGATTTTGATCACTCTAGAGTTACATTTTCTGCTGTTGCACAAAAAATAAAGGAGTCTGGGGTCAGGCCACACAATCAGCGTATGCCATCACACTGGCACCGCACCTACAGGGTCCAAAGAATTCAGAAAAAGGCACTCATCCTGCAGGGTAAGGGACTTGAAAAAGGCACTCGTCCTGCTTTGACCGTCACTCGCACTACAATAGGCCTAGGGATCTTTGAAGAACATGTTTTGTATCTGGAAGCGTCACCTTGAAGTGCAGAAGAAACGAAAGTACAAACTTTAAGGACATCCAAAAACATAAAATTCCGAGTCATAAATACTGGTAAAATGATTGGGACAAGTGAAATATATCTCATCTGTAAACATACAATACCATTGATTTTTTAAGTAAAATTCAATGATCATGGCTATATGCAATAAAAAAAGGAGTAGATATGAACAAAATATGTGAAAAATTCTTTTTTAATTTTCAATAATTTCCTCGCTTGTGAGATCGATTAGTATTTAAGAAGTTCAGGTACCGGGTTATGTCATGCGAATACCGGAAGATTTATTTTTAGAATCACTTGTCCAAGAGGGTGACTGGCTAAAAATTTCCACTTGTCCTCTGGGATTTCTTACTTATAAATACAAGAGGACGAGTGGATTCTTTGAACCCTGACCTACCTTTGGGGCACCTTTGGAATACCAGGAAAGTATTAAGCCCTTGAAGTAACTGTAGAGGAAAAATTGTGCCCTACATGGGACTCGAACCCACGACCCCCGGAACACTAGCACGGCGCTCTACCAACTGAGCTCACCGGGCACCTGGCCATGAGTCTACCTAATATCGAACACTACACTCCTCCCCCTTTTAACCAATTGGAGCCGGTCCCATACCACTCCCAAATGGCTGAACCCAGCGTTCTCTGTTTACTTTTGACACCATTGAAGTAACTATAGAGGAAAAGTTGTGCCCCACATGGGACTCGATCCCACGACCCCAGGAACACTAGCACGGCGCTCTACCAACTGAGCTTACCGGGCACCTGGTCATGAGTCTACCAAATATTGAACACATCACTCTTGACGGCTTTTATTTTCATCTCGGGTCTCGTTATCTTCTGATCCAACACTAATCAGTTCACAGATTTCAGTGAAAGATTTTTGACAATCAAGGTATTTAATTCTGTTTATTTGGAAATGGAGAATTTCGAAACAACCACCAGTTCAATTGACATTGGTGGTGTCCATCTTTTTACAAAAATTATTTTATCCTTGGCAAATGAAAATGAAAATAATAAAGGACAACGAGAAAAAAAGGACATACCTGTTATCATTACTAATTTACAAAAAAGCACCAATAAGACTTGCTTAATTTTATTTTATTTTGTCAACGGTTTGTTTATGTTTACCTTCTGAAGTGGGTTGAATTTTGGTTTGGGTAAGACTAAACAAAATAAAAATTTAATGAGGTAGTCAATTATTTTACCCTCAGTTTCTGACAGAAGAATCGTAAAAATATCTTACAACGATATCAAAACGAATATTTTTTTATTTTGCTTCATTCAATTGAACAGATACTCCAGTATTACAAAAGATTTTATATATAAGAAAATTTTGTTTAGTCTGTCCACTGCCTCCCAAAAATAGACTGGCTTACGAGTTCTTTTTATTAGACTAGACTGGAAGCCTATCTCTGAACTCAATTAATTGAGACAGGCTCGCCAGTCAACTTATTAGACTCGAGTCGGATATTCATGCAGCCGTTCACCCATAATACAGTCTTCCAATTTGTTATATGATTTACAAACCAAATCCTGGTATATACGTTGTTGTCATTACCATGTGGAGAAATTAGATCCCGAAGGATTTCACCGTGGCGCTCGCCGCGGTTAGCCACATATAACATGGAGTCAGTGGCAATAAATAGATACTTGTTGCCCCCCCCCCCAATCAAAATTACCGCCACCAATGGTTAACCATAACCGAGGATCCCGATCACGGCGCCTCTTTCCCTGAGAAATCTAAAATTTTGTCATCTAACCTATTTTCGAAAATTTGTACAAGAATTGCGACACCTCAAGGGTTTCGCGGGAAAGAATGAGTGAAAAATGAAAATCGTAAATGTTTTCTTTAAAGACGATTCAAAGTTGATAGATTGAGGTTGGGAGATGATATATCGACAGACAGCACGAGATGATACCAAAATACGTTGACATTAGGTAGCATATAATAAACAAGACCTGTTCTTAAAACAACATATTCCATTTTTAAAATTTCCTTTGCGGATCTTGTCTCGGTTGAAAGTTTACAAGAGTTGCCCGTGGACAACATAGCTCCCCCAAATTGCTGCTTATTACAGGCAGCACTAGACTAAAGATCAAAGTTCAAGTATTTAGTTAAGTTTAAATCCAGTAAAGTATCCGTCCATTCTGTTCAACCTGTAATGGTATATTTCTGAACAAACTTGAAATGAAACAAGTAAGAGTTGTAGTTCTTGTGCACTGCACTTCTCCTCCATGAGATCTACCCATACACACAGTTTCAAGTTGACAGCTATTATACTCTAGAAAAATAGTAATTAATCTTTTTTTCATATTTGTTTTTTTTTTTTTTTTTTTTTTTGTATTTGTCCTTATTTTACATTGCTGTACCTGAACGTTGTAAAAGACGTGTTCTGTTTTGTATTGTTAATTGTATGTATATAATGGATTCTCCGTCCCGTTTGAGTGCTATTCTTGGTCAGCTTAAATAAAATGGTTAACTTGAGTTCCTAGCGGAAAATGTTGTGAAAATGATTCATTCTGTATACTGATTCTTATTTTCGAATTTGAATAGGTATGAAACTTAAAACCTGATTCGAACGCAAGTGCCGGTGATTCAGTTTTTAAGTCATACATCCATGAAATCATAAATGGGTCTCTTCATATCTTATAATTTCATTTCTCGAAGCAAAACTGTAAAGATTTACCCTCAAATACATGAACCGTTTATGGGATCCCTTTCCGCGGAAGCTTACAAAAAAGCTGCGTAATCAAAAATGTTTTAATTGAGTAATGATTGACGAAAGCAATTTTTCAGCCAATCAGAATGCGCGATACTTTGTGAACATAACTAAAGTTAAATTATTACAATTTGCATAGACAACGTTTATAAGGTATTTAATAAGATGATTTAAGGAGGGGACATGGTCATATCAAATCATAAGTTTTCCTCTTTTGTGTGTGTGCGTGTGTGTGTGTTATTTTTGTTTTTCGACGAAATTTGATAATATTCGTCGAAAATTCAATTTCGACAAGGTATCAAATTGACATATTGTTACATTCGACAAATATGACAGTCGACGAAAATTGAAATCGACGAAATGTCATGGACCCTGCGAATCCAGTAATATACCCCCTCTACTTCGTAGGTGGGGAGTATAAAAATCCAAAATATATGAAAATTATTTCACGTACAAATCAGCATGTTCATCATTTGAAATGATAACGTCGAATGGTTAAACATCTTCACCAGTCTAGGGGTATCGAACCGATAGCTTCAGCTCGATTATAATATCGATGTTCGTAACCCTTGGTTAGATAAGATGATGGTTAAATCGCATCTTGAAAAGTTTTCAGAAATGTACACGTAGATAAATCAACCGCTGAGACTAATACACCGATATAAAGCTAGAGAGAGGGGAGTGATACTCTATACGAAGGGCGTTTTAGACTTTAAACATATTTTCTGTCGTAGATGTCTGACGTCTTAGAAAATTATATGAGTTTAATTGTATGTCTTCTGACTACAAATTTCCAAGTTTCAACAGAAAAGCATGAATACATCTAAGTCAATGACAATTAGAAAAGAGATGGGTGCTGCGTGTCGGGGCAAATAGTGACGTCATGAACGTCAGACCAAATCTTGATTGCTTTTGTCGGTAATATTTTATATGCTATAAACTGTGAATTCTTATCAATTATCACCAATTACCGATCGCCCTATTTTGTCCTCCAATGAAAGGCCGCTATTTCGTTTGAAATTCAAAAAATATATCCCGTAACCTGACGATCTGCTCGAATAAGTGAGCTACCGAATACTCAGGTCATAGAGGGCGGGGACTACATTCAAAACCAGACAGTGACGTCATAATCTTGTCGGATAAAATGTCCCGACAGACCCTTAACTTGTAATCGAGTATTCATAAAAAAAAGTTTTGCGATTTTTTTTTAATTATGCTTATACACAATTACTCACTAAAAGGAGGGGAAATTCTAGAATAATTTGTCTGTATGTTTATCAAGAGAAGATTTAGCTGATAAATCAATGATTCTGAAAATAAAATATTAATCTACAAGGTATACAGCAGTAAGAATGACATTGACGAGTTTGCTCGAACCAAACCTTTCTGTACTCCACATTTTCGCATGGGCACAAAAAAGAAAAGACGACAGGGTTGAAACGATATAAAAATCTCAGTTCCTTTTTAAAATGAATAATCTGGATCTTTTGAACAACATTTTAATTTAGTAGTTCTCAGAGTCCCAATCTTAACGAAATGCAATCAAATGTTCCTATGAAAGGTACATGTATGCAAATTAATTGCAGAAAAAAATATAGAATTCAAAAACCAAGTTCAAGGATTCTAGGTATACAAATATTTGCGAAAAGAAGTGATTCAAGGCATGTTAGGACTATGATAGCTGACCAATATCGAAAGCCAACGTGACCCGTTTAACTTTCAGTTATATCTCTGCGGCATCATGGAGCACCAAACAATGAATTCCGGGTATATTTTCGAACCCGGGAGCTTTTGAATGATAGTCCGACTCACTACCACTGCGTGGCTGTATATGCGATACAAAATCCCAAAAGGGAGGCATTATGTCCACAAAAAACTAAAAAGAATACAAAACCCAATAGCAGCAACAACGAGGTTGTGCTCTCCGAACAATGCGTTCTTAACTAATTTGTCTCGCTAAATGACAAAATAATTACAGAAACCAAATGGAAATTAAATTCGCTCCTCCCACTTTTTGTTTACCTCGATTTGATTGAAGAATATATGACGCAACATAAATGACTGACATCATTGATTGACGCGCAGCTCATTTGACCTGGCATTATTTGATGAAAAAATAAGTCGATCGGTAAAACAGTTATAGTTCATATTCTGCCAATTTACGCCTATAATCTTGCGCTCCGCTAATGGCCCTGTCACACCTCAACGTTTTAGCCAGCGTGTGCCTAACGCGTTTGAGAAAACGACTAAGTCCGCAAAACGTCGGCGTACGCTGACCTACATTTTCTTTTTTCAATTCACGACGCGCTTGTAGCGTGTTCAAAGCGAGTTTGAACGTGTGAGTAACGCGTGAGAAACGTGTCCAGAACGTGTGGATAGCGTATGTCAGCGGATACCAACGTTCTTGAGCGTGTGTCCAACGTTCTCGTAACGTCCTCAGAACGTGTTTAGCGTGTTTGTAACGCGCTTCTAGCGTGTTATAACGTGTTCGCCGCGTGTTATGGATGTAAATATAAATTTTGCAAGAAATTACCACTTTATATTCATTCTTTTAATATATAAACAGGCCACCGGCCACTACACATATTCAAATTCAAAGTATGTTGGTTCATGTAAAAGAAAAATAGGAAAAGACGAAAAGAAAAATACACTGGCACCTGTTACATATGAAAACATGCATATAACAAACTTATAAGATTACAGGCTGATTAAGCTTCTAGTACTTTTCACTCGAAAAATATTGCGAAAGGGTAAGAAACTACTTGTCATAATGCGCTCCTCTCTTACTCCATATGCTCCACCATGTAGGATGACTTTCTACAACCTCTCTTAATCTTGAAAAGCTAGTCCTATATTAAGGGGGAAAAGGTGTACCAAATATCAAACTTGTAGTACATATAATAGAATCAAATATTCTGAACAGAGCAGAATAGAGTAAAACACGTCTTGTATTATGTCCACTAGGTACAACGATGTACTTGTCTTTTTGGTATATTTATAATGATCAAATGAGACGAATGAATGTTTGTATTTTCGCAAACGTATTGTTATTCTAACCAAAGAGCAGACGCACTTGTAAAGCTATAAACGCAATGTTTAATACACATTTAGGCTACATTATCCACCTCGACAATCTAAGGAATTAAGAAAATCCGTAAAGGATTTATATGGAAGAAAAGACAAACAGCTCATAACATAACATAACATAACATAAGTTTTATTTATGTGACTTGAACGAAATCGTTCATCGTCAAATATGGAGAATGCTTCTTATGATCGAGTTTTCAAGTCATACTTAGACTGGTCATGAGGAAACATGCAGATATGAACATGTCAAAAGGGTCATACACACGTACACGCACAAATTTATTTATTTACGAGAAGCTGATGGTAGAAATTCAAGACAAACATGCAGCGAAACTTTTATATTTTCATTGAAAACTGAAACGCTGTCATACGCCAGATACACGCTGTGAACTCGCTGGCAACGCGCTAGACACACGTTCAATACGCTGAAGACACGCTATGTTCACGTTCCCAGTACGCTGGAGACACGCTCGAAGCACGTTAAACTTTTTGCGAACGTATTTCTAGCGTGTCCGTAGCGTAAGTGAACGAGCTCTTAGCGTGTCTCTAGCGTGCTGAGCGTGTTCGGAACGTGTGCCGAACGTGTGCGGAGCGTGTTCCAACACGTTCGGCACACGCTGAGAAATTTTAAGCATGCACAAAATTTTATGAGATACTCAGCGTATCGCAACGTGTGCCAACGTGTTACAGCGTGCCGATAGCGTGTGCAGAACGTGTCCATAGCGTACCCGACGTGTTCGCAGCGTGTTATAAAAAATCCAACACGTTCCGCACACGCTGGCTAAAACGTTAAGGTGTGACAGCCCTATAACGCTCCGCTTAGGTTATATCGCGTAAATTGCCAGAAATGAACTATAACTATTACTTAATTGTTCCCAAAAGGTCAGGGCATATCTTTACATAATTGCCAAGGTATTCTGCTATATAAATCAACTGGTAGGTCTAGCGTAGCCGTGACGTAATTTGGCGAGTTAACTATACTATAGTAAAGTCCTTTCAATAGGTATTATCCATTATTGTTGCCCTGGCAGGACGAAGCCTAAGTAACGGGTCGATGTACATAAGGCTAAGGTAAATCAGCCTTATTATCTACATCTAAAGATAGTCGACATAATTAACTTGAGACTGTAAAGCGTAGGTTGGTGACCAAACCCTCGTAACTTCAGCTTGTCCAAGCTGAAAGAAACGAGATTTTGGTAACCCAAGGATAAAAAGTGTTCTCTCTCTCTAAGCACGCGAATCCTTATGGTTTTAGGCTACAGTTTTTTTTTTTCGCGCGTTCACGAATATCTCCGACTAACTTTTTACAGAACCCAAAATATTTAAAAGTTAACTCGCCAAATTTCGTCACGGCTAAGCCCCGCCCTGCCAGTTCATTAATAACGTAGAGTAATCGGCAATTATTGTACGCATGAAAATAACTGTTTTTGTTTGTTTGAATGGAGTTTTAACATTTTAACATTTTTTTCAGTTATATCGCGGCGGCTAGAGCACCTAACAATGGATTCCTGGTATTTCTCTTACTAGTTCTACCATCACATCCTTTCCTAGCCTCCAGCTGCTATCTCACATAGTTCTACGATTATCAACCCATTGGTGAAAGACAAATAGTCGGAAAGAATGAGTGCCGCCGTCGGGGATCGAACCCGGAACCTCTATATTGTCAGACCGACGCGCTACCAACTGCGCTATGACGGCGGCTTGCAAATAACTGTACCCTACAATCATAAAGATTTACGTGCTCCAGTAGAGCAAACATGTGAACACATTTCATCGTTTTGGTCAGCTTGGACAAGCTGGAGTTACGAGAGTTCGGTTTTTAACCTACGATTTCATATCTCGAGTTATTAATGTCGACTTTCTATAGAAGTAAGTAAATGTAAATAAAAGCTTATTTACCTAAATCGCAAATGCAACGACCCGTTACTTAGGCTCCGCCCTGCCAGGACAATAATAATGGATTATACAAAATACCATATGCGCCCGAGTCTTAATATTCCAATTGTACGTTTAACCCATTCCTGTTTTACAGAATTTTGGACCTGTCCAAATTCAAAGGTTTTGCAGACGAAAATTTAAAGTGGATTTAATTTGAAAAATAACCATTCAGTAGGGTAGAAAATATTGCGGAAAAAGAAGAAAATGCTTGTCAGAAGCAATTTCTTCTTTTTTCACTATGTTTTCTCAATCATAAAATCACAGGCACGTAAAAAGCAGGGATTAAACAGCAAAGGGTTAAGCGAAGACTCAGATCAGCCTGTATATCCGCACAGCCTGACCAAAGACTTCACTATGTGCTCTGTATATAGCTTTTGAATAAATGTTTAGAACTTTCGACTATCTGCTTATTTTCTAAATAAATTGACCCAGCTGCCTAATGTCTATATACTTCACAAAAACATGAAATTTCAGGATATACTTGTCACATACATGCTCATAATACCATTCGGGCGTCCAAAATTCTGAAGACAGATACGATTTGCAAAACGCTGTACATACGACAAATGGTCGCCTACCAACGAAGTAGAATTTCACCAAATTTCACAGGAATGATCCTTCGGACAAACTCTCATAGATTTCTTGGTTACATTCTGATGGGGGGTGATAACATGGATGCTACAGGCTGTCAGGTCACAAATGGCCCCCATTTGGTGAAATATACATATATAATACGTACTTAGTGTTTTGTATGCAAAATACGATTCCAATGAGGCATTGCAATGAAGAAGCCAACAAAGAATGAAAACACCAGGTACGATTTGTGATTTGACTTACGATCATTTTTTTCTTAAAAGTTTGGTAAACGGTCCCTGCTCTTTCAGATTCCCTCGTATAATAATTGTTAAACCGATTCCACATACAAAATAAAGGATTTCTAATTTTCCGAAACTTTAACAATAATGTTCCTCATTATGTTACCACGATCTTGCTCGGTTAACATAGTGAAAGACCGTGAGTTCTAAAATTTTGCGGAACTGCTACGGGTCTACTACCTGAACTAAAAGATTTGATTTGAATTGGGGTTTTTACGTCGCTTTCAACAATCTCTCAGTTATATCGCGACGACTGTAGCACCTACCGATGGATTCCTGGTAATTCTCACACCAGTACTACCACCACATCCCTTTCCTAGCCTCCAGTTGCTATTCCACATAGGTTTACGATTATCTACCCATTGGTGAAAGACAAATGTCAGAAAGGATAAGTGCCGCGGCCGGGGATCGAACCCGTGCGAATATAGACGCCTGGATTAGGAGTCCGGCGCGCTACCAACTGCCCTATTGCCGCGGCTGAACTAAAAGAAAATCAGACCAGAATTGTATTTAACTTATACATAATGACTGTCAAAGTGGTACTCTTTCTATATCGTCGCATTTTTCTGATACAATGTCTTAACCTCTAGAGATTTTATGATGATCTGCTATCAGATAAGATATAAACTTATTCACAAACTGGCCAGGTGGAAAATATAGATGGAGCGATTTGGACCCTTTTGTGCTTCTAAGTTTTGCTCTATATTTTAACGTCATAGTATTTCAGGCATAACGCGACGGCTAGAACACTTGAACAATGCTTTCGTTTCTCTCTCTCATTCCAAAAAATACTCATTTCCGACCCCATCAAAACCTGCTATTGAATAAAAACAAAGAACCACGATTTTTCAGCTCATCCTGAAAATTATAACTACAGCTCGGCTATTTGATGATTTGAAGATACATAGCGCCATGAGCGCATGATTGTGTTATACGAAGTGCGAATTGGAATTAGAATAACGATCATTGGATGTATATTAATTAAATCTAGATAAATCTTTAGTAAAAAGGATAGATGGTCATAAATAAAGGATAATCGTTTGTTTTAGTGTAAGATCGATTTATATTTCACCACGGACCGGCCCTAAATTATTTATATTGAGGATACCTGATTTCACCGAGTGAACAATAAAAGCTATATTTTCACAAGTGGCAGAGCCACGAGTGAAAATATAGTGCTTTGTTTTTGTTGTTGTTGTTGTTGTTGTTCACGAAATGAAATATCAATCGATCTTACTCGAAAACCAAAAATTATTCTATTTCTTTGATGAAAGATTGAGACACAATGTGAAAATCTCCGGGGTACAAAACTAAAAAGGCATTAAAACCAAGTGGGAAACACCTCAAGGGTTTCGCAGAAGAAGAATGAAGAGAAGATGAATTCAAGTCCATATTGCGGTTGATTTACTCATAACTGACATTTGTCTGCGGAAAAAGGGGAAAAGACAAGAACGATATACAGGATTAGTTTATCTCTTTTTTTTTAGTGTAAGATCAATATGCCTTATGTTAAATTAAGTGAAAAAAATATTTTCACGAGTTTTGGGTCTACGAAAAAATAGAGCGTTTGGCGTTCAATGGATCAAGGTATAAATGTGTAAATCATAGATACACTTTATAATCGTTCGCAAACGCGTTTGCATTATGAACACATGGATTGTTATCACAGGTTTTCATTTCCCAATGAAGACATGTTTTTATTTCCCAAAGAACTACTTGTTGCTAACTATTTCTAAAAGAATATCATATTAAAATCAATGAATAGATAAAATTGTCGTTTCGTTCACGAATAGCTGAATAGCATATAAAATAGATAATTCCGGCTGCAGCCACGAGATTTTATTCACCAAAATGCGATTAAATGGTAATTTCTCTATTGAAATCTTCTAGCAAAAAGACGAAATTTATGAGATTTCGATATAACTCGCTGCTACCCTTGTTTTGTACGGCATATTTTTTTGAGGAATGTAGGACGCAACAGAATCGACTAGCTCACTGGACCTAGAGTTATTAGATGAAAAATAAGTCGATCGGTAAAACAGTTATAGTTCATATTCTGACAATTTACACGTATAACCTTGCGCTCCGCTTATGCCCCACTAAAGTTATATCCCATAAATTGGTAGAAATGAACTGTAACTATTACGTATTTTGTTTGAATGGGGTTTAACGACCTTTTAACAATTTTTAGCTCGGCTGTTTTTCGAGAAAATCCGAGATTTTGGGATCACCTTAGCGTGGTTGCTGATGTTGTTGTTGGCGTTGGTGTAGGCATAGCAAACTTTAACCTTGGTCTCATCTATGTTGTTATTGAAGAAATCATATCATCTATGTCATAAAGAAGATCCCGATTGATATTTAGTAGCATTTCAACAATCGAAGGAGCAGAAACTGTTTTATTAATTTCTTTGGAAAAACAAACATCAAAACAAAACAGTGAGCAAAAATATGACTTGATAAATCAATTCCTTCTTCCGACCATATTTATCACAGAAACAAGGAATTGAGCCGATAGGTCATAAAGAAGGTCACTATATTTCCGCTTTTTGATGTTTCTTGTTTTACATTGATTTTTTTTCTTATGTTCCGATTTGATCATATAGAAATATGTAAATATCAGCAATTGATTTACGACTTTTTTCACAATGTGCGCATTTCTCGTTGGTGATATTATTTTATTTATCGGAATAACACTCTGATGATTAACCCTTTGCTTTTTTAATTCCTGCTTTATACGTGCCTGTGATTTTATGATCGAGAAAACATTGTGAAAAAAGAAGAAATTGCTTCCGACAAGCAATTTCTTCTTTTTCCACACTATTTCCTACCCTACTGAATGGTTATTTTTCAAATTAAATCCACTTTAAATTTTCGTCTGCAAAACCTTTGAATTTGGACAGATCCAAAATTTTGTAAAACAGGAAAGGGTTAAATAATCTAGTACAGTGTATATGTGCTTATCATTGACCGCTTCGTGTACGGGGGATTGTTGTCTTATCTTTCACAAACGAATCCTCTTTTATCGTGACATGTGTCGTCATTCCATTTGTATTCATGATATCTATGCAATATTACACAATCTTCAGACGGCGAGTTGTTGTCTGGCTTACCATATCCCCAAGCTGTATATGTGGGGACCTTACCATTACTTCTCCAGACAAAGGTATCATTGCCAACCAAATATATCAGTCCAAAGCGATATTGAGAACCACTTCTATTACCTGTAATTTATAACACAGTTTCTTTCATAAAACGCTTTTGTCCAATTCAAAGAACGCAAATGGGGATGTAAAATGATACAAAATATTGTGAATAGCGTCGGATAATCATTCAATCAATCAATTATTGAAAGAGGTTTCTAATTTGTCCTGGATATTTAAGGCTTCACCATTTTCTAGACGGATGTATGTCAATCTCATTAAAATCATCTCTACGATACCACTACGCTTTCTCTCCGTTACGTAGCAGGCAGCGGCGTAGCGGTAGGCAATATGGTGGATCTGATTTTAATGAGATTGGATGTATGTATGTTTTTCTTCTATTTTATTTTTTTCCTACAGTAATTATTCTCAAAATAAAGGGCTTAACAGCGACCCCGATGACGGCATTCATTCTTTCCGACTGGTTGTCTTCCACCAATGAGTTGATAATCGTAGACCTATGTGGAATAGCAGCTGGAGGCTAGGGAAGGACGTAATGGTGGTGCTTGTGTGAGAAATACTATGAATCGATTGTAAGGTGTTCCAGCCGCCGCGAAGCTGAAAGGTTGTTGAAAGCGGGGTTAAACCCATTCAAACAAACAAACAAACTTAACAGCGATAACCTTTTGTAAATTTAAACGATTTTCTCTTAAAATTTTGAAGTATTTTTGATGGACTTATTTTTAGTAGTGAATGAGAATTTTATTACTTGGGAAGAATGCAACCTAGCATAAAAAATGTTATCTTTCTGAATAAATCATATAACAAGAAATAATGATTACCAACTAGATAAGTTCGGAGAAGTTCAAACTTCTCATAAGACTGTGGCTCTGCCAATTTTCCTCCATGCTCTTCGCAAAATTTCTGTAATATATAACACATTTGCTGAGTAGCCCTTATCTAAATCGAGAGTGTAATGGCACAAATACTAAATACCTTTCATGAATTAGAGTCTAACAAGGGGACAAAAGTTATTTTCTGATCGTGTGCATCTGCTGTCAAACGTGATGTCAAAGAGTCAAACAAGATTGAACAATGCCGTCGCATGGACGATCTTTTTAGCTCACCTGAGCACGAAATGCTCAAGGTGAGCTTTTGTGGTGGCATGATGTCCGTCGTCCGTCGTGCGGCGTCAACATTTACATTGTAGACACTCTAGAGGCAAAGTTTTTTGCTCAGCCATCCTGAAAATTGGTCAGAATGATTATCTTGATAAAATCTCGCTCAAGTACGAAATTGGGCCAAGTAGGGTCAAAATGAGGTCAAGGGGTCAAATCTTAGAAAAAACCTTGTAGACACTCTTGAAGCCATAATTTTGCTCAAACAACCTGAGAATCATGGTCAGAATTAATGTTTTGATGAAATCTAGGTTAAGTTTGAAACTGGTTCAAGTAGGGTCAAAAATTAGGTCATGGGTCAAATTTTAGGAAAATCTTGTAGACATTCTTAAAGCTATATTTTTTGCTAAATCACCCTGAAAATTGGTCAGAATCAATGTGATGATGAAATCTAGGTCATTATCAGAATTCGGTCAAGTTCGGCCAAAAATGAGGTCACGGGGTCAAATCTAAGAAAAACCTTGTTGACACACTAAGAGCCTTAATTTTGGCACAATCAACCTATAAGATTGGTCTGAATCAATGTCTTGATGGAATCTAGGTCAAGTTCAAAATTGGGTCATGCGGGGTAAAAAATGAGGTCACGGTATCAAATCTTAGAAAAACTTTGTAGACTTTTAAGAGACCATATTTGTTGCCTAAACACCCTAACAATTGCTTTGATTTTTTGTCTTTAGGAAATTTCAATCTGGTTTGAATTGGGTCAAGTTTGGTTGAACATTAGGTTGAGAGGTCACATCTTAAGACAGTTAACTCAGGTGAGCGATTTAGGGCCACTATGGCCCTTTTGTTCTCTTTTCTTTTCAGAATACAATTCTGTTTTTATATCTTTTTATATAGTGATCGATTTCCTTGAAAGTTCTCCGTGTCTTAAGAAAAAATAATTTGCATGGCATGATGTCTTTGTGATTTTGCTATGATCGCTTTTGTGTAATTTTGTACCAAATCTAAATAGTCAACACTTACAGGATGAAATCCAAAATTTAGATAAAAGGATTTGGGAACTTTAGATGGATAGCCCAGTATAAATGCAAATCTTTCTATGTAAGGAAACAAGAATACATTGAAACCAAATATCAACAAACAATCAAACAATAGGACCATAGTGACACTTAATCGCTCAATTGAGTTACATGTAATTATCTACGAGGGTTGTCCGAAAAGTTCGTAGACAGTATGAAAATTTCACTAACTACTTCCATTTTGTTCACAATTCTTATGTTTATCGCAACCCTAACTATCACTGACTTCATACTCGAAGAAAAATCTTCAACAATTTTATTGACATGTATTTGACAGTTACCTTAGCAACCCGACCTAGCGGTTTCCGGAGCACGTCGAAATTATGAACATTTACAGATAACGATTCAGTACCAAACTATTTCTTTCAAGGGTAAGATCTTTTGAAAATATCAAAAAATAATATGTATTTATTGCGCACCATTTATGAGTTTTATCTTGTACTATTTTCAAAGAGATCGCTTCACAGATACTCGAATGAATGAAGAACGATATAGCAAACCGTGCGCGAGATGGAACTGAAAATGACGCTGTCAGACGTTGCGGCGGAGCAGCGTCTCATATGCATTTTTTCTTTAGAATCCGGGAAACGGAAAGAATATCACATCTGAACCTCTTATAACAACTACAGGAACAAATTGTAAATCCTTCTAAACATATGGTATTGTTTTCAGTTGAAAATTTCAAGTAACTAACAATAAATGATATTTAGAAAAGCTGCTTCAATGCGAAGCCTGCTGTTTAGCTGGGAACGTCATTATGACGAAACGCAGTCTGAATAAAAAAGCCGTCCTTTAATAATACGTGAACAGTTCGAATAGATGATAGTCGATAAACACTATATGAATTGTTTTTTTAATGAAAATCCATTTTGATAATTGAACAATTCAGACAATGAGTTATGCGCGTTTTGGGTTTGGATTTTGAAAACGACCGTTACAGGACTGATAGGCATCCGGGATACATATGACCTTAATTTGCATTAGCTAACAGCAGTGGTTACGACATTTATGGTTAATTTGTGGTATCTTTAAATTCAGTCTAATTTCTATGAATTTTTGGATCAATGTAATATGATTGCAAAACATAGCGGCATAATTTGGAGTTCATTTTTCCCTGATTATTAGCAATACACATTTTTTCTAAAGGTGGACAATGCTAGCTATTTTCATACAATAATATAACGGGTATGTTTAAATAAAGACAAGGCATCGATAAATAACTGTTATTGTAACTATTAGATTGGACTAAAAGAAGCCGTATTTATAAGTCGACATCATATTGTGCGTTACAGCGCCAGTTTGTGCTCCGCGCTAACCAACATGCCTTTACAAAATTCTATGTAATTGCATTATTTACAAGAGAATCTCCTTGAAAATTTGCTTTTCGGCACTTTGAAAAATATTTAATATTGACGTGTAGTGGTTAAAAGACATTGTCATACAGTATGTATGTACTAGATGATGTCTACGAACTTTCCGGACAACCCTCGTAAGATCTGACGTTTTCAGATCATTTTTTACTCTACTTCAACAACTTTAACGTTGTCCGTGATTTAATCCAACAATCATTCTTACCAATTTTCGGGTTGTTTGAATAAAGTATATGGCTTTTATAATATCTTCAAGTTTTTTTTCTAATATTTGACCCCACTTGACGCAATTTCGAACTTGACCCAGATTTCATCAAGACAATCATTCTGATCATTTTTTATTTGACTTCTCTGCCCTTTTTGTAATACTTATTTGATCTTGACCGAGATTTCATCAAGACAAGTATCTTGACAAACTTTCGGATTCATTTAGCACAATATATGGCTTCCAGAGTGCCTACTATTTGTCCCCTTTTTATAGTTTTTGACCGAGCTTTTATTTCTTAACAATTTTCAGGTTGATTGAGTAAAAAATTGGCCTTGAGGGTGTATGCAAGTAAAATGTTGTCGCCGTACGACGTACGGCGGACATCACAACCACAAAAGCTTACCTGAGTATTAAGTGCGCAAGATGGGCTAAAATGGCTTACCTCTGCATCAGAATAAGTTTTTTGGTCTTCGGTAACATAATAACAGATATCCTCTATCTTCATCCAGTCAGCAAAACAGTCTACAATAATCAAAGATTGATTAATTGTTATACTGAACTATAAAAACCATAGGCTATCTATAGACCTCGTCCCCCATGGGGAGTTTTGGTCATTATGATTTCTCATCTCAAAAAATATAAATGAGACATGTTAGCTCGGTTCAATGATAGGATTTAATTCAGTGGTATTAGAAAAAAATATATATTAGTGAATAATGGCAAATTTTGTTACTTACGTTACAAAGTACATTAAACATGTAGCTTAGTCAATTATGGAAAGCTTTGTATTTTTTGGAGTTCCATGTGTCAATATTTGCAATCTGTACCTTTCTGTAACCAAAAAATTCAGCAGTATGACAAATTGTCCACATTTTCAAAACTCATGATCCCCATGATCCTACCATCTCTTTGTTGTTTTGCTGTATTCAAAGCAGGTCTAGCACAAGAAAAGCTGCTCAGTTTCACAACTGCACTCTACGATTGCTGATATGGATAAAAAACCCCATTTTACTTCATGAAATCATCGCTGCTGAGCAAAACGTTTTGTCAGACAAAGTTTTGCTTTGTTTTACTCAGTTAGTCATCCAGCTAACACAAGACACCCATCAGTCTGGTGTTACACATGTAACCAATTCTCACAATTACTAAAACAATAGCAATTTTAAGAATTACTGTATGAACATTCGATTTCACAAAAAAAATATGGGCGTGACAGGAAGTGGCTTGTTTTAACCTAAAGTTAAATCTTTGGAAAATGTCTATTCTCCAACTATTTGGCAATCGATATTTGCACGAATGTTCCTTGAGTGGCCTGGTATTGTTAAAAAAATTTCAATTGGCTCCCATTTTTGGACGTGGAAGGTTTTTTTCACTTCAAAATTGTTAAAATCCTTTTTCTCCCAAACCATTGACCCAATTTCATTAAAACTTGGCATGAATATTCCTTTGATGACCATGTACTAAAGTTGGTCAAGAAATTTTGATTGACCCCCAAGTAGAGCGATAAGGCCCCCTGGGACTTCTTTTTTATGCCTGCTTTGGTTTAAACACCTATTTTGATCATTTTAACAGTTCAAAATGGTATTTATGAAAATATTACAGGTAGTGCACGAAACGAAATGTTACCGGATAAGCTGCCAGAGGGCTCACGTGTTTTGAATAACTTTCAAGTTATGAAGCTTTATGAAATCAATCCTCAAACCTCCTCTGTTTGGGAAGTTGAACCTTTGTTGAAAAACATGATAAGCTGTTATTTCATTTTGGTATACTATACATATAAAACGCATTATTGTTCGATGTTTCATATGAAAAAATATATCGGACAACAATACATAGTCTAATTGTCGAATTGAAATCCGGTTTTGAAATTTAAAACAGTGAAATGATATGTTGATATGTGCTAGGTATGTAAATGTAATATAAATTATCCACATCTAAAATCTCCAAAGGGTCTTACCCAGGTATTCATTTAACTAGTTGATGAAGAACAATATGATTGGATGCTAGTGAATAAAATACTTTATTTCACACTTGATAGTAACATCGCTCTTTTTATTTCCTTCTTGTGGGGGGTTATTTTGTTCATGAGAGTATGGCATTTTTTTTTAAATCATTTAGGATCTGAAAGTACGGAAAAATACCTGATTATAGTAATTAGAAATATGTTGAGAGGGTTAGGGATTTAGAGATTTGTACATGCATTTGCGTATATAAGAAGATGTTATTTTTTAAAAAAAAATTCAAAGGTTTTACCACCCGGAACGCAAGGCAGGCTTTTGTCATTGAAACATCCAGAATAAAAGTTTCGAATCACGTTTGCAAAATCATTTTATGACACCTAAGGATAAATCGGAAATAAGAAACAAGAGGACCATGATAGTCCTATATCGCTCACCTAGGGAGTCTCTTTGACCCCTGGGACATCACATTAATCAAATAGGCAGATGACAACAAGGTGATAATTTCTAGGTAAGATCAATACCATGAAATGTTTTCAGCCAGGAGCAAGAAGAATATGCCTTTTCGCTCTTTAATTCTATGTAAATAGGGATGCACCCGGGTGAGCTCGAATGTATCCCCAGGTTCTATATATGAACAAACTTGTGAGGTGTCCACTAGATGATACTACATACTAAATTTGGAAGCTGTCTACCTTCTGGTTTCAGAGAAGAAGATTTTCCTATTTTCACCTATCATGCTCAGTCAAGCTAAAAGGGATGCGCCCAGGTGGAGCCCAAATATGACCCCATGGTCTTGTTATGAACAAACTTGGTAGGGGCCCAGAAGATGATGCTACATACCGAATATGAGACTTTATGCCCTCTGGTTTCAGAAAAGAAGATTTTCTCTCTTTGATTCTATGTAAAAAAGGGTTGCGCCTGGGAGGAGCTTAAATATGATCCCAGGGTCTTGATAAGAACAAATTTGGTATAGGTCCACTAGATGGTGCTACATACCAAATATGAAAGCTGTCTGCCATCTGGTGCCAGAGAAAGGGATATTTAAAGATTTAAGCTCTTTGATTCAATGTAAAAAGGGTTGCGCCCAAGTGCAGACCAAAAACGACCTCAGCGTCTTGATATGAACAAACTTGGTAGAGGTCCACTTGATGATGGTACATATCAAATATGAAAGCTGTCTGCCTTCTGGTTTCAGAGAAGAAGATTTTTGTGGATTTTCCTATTTTCAACTTTTTTGTTAAGGGTAACGGGAAAGTTAAGGGTAAAGGGAAAGTTAAGGGTGGATTTCATTTATTTGAACAACTTTGGTAGAGCTTGACCCAAGAAACATCCCTGCCAAGTTTCTTCAAGATTGGTCTGGCCCACTGGGTTAGGAGGAGAAGATGTTTAAAGAAATTGTGGCCGACGGACGACGCACGATTGTCGATAGACGCCAGACATTGTGCGATCGAAATAGCTCACCTTGAGCACTTCGTACTCAGGTGAGCTAAAAATACCGATACCATTGAGTAATTAGATACGGGATAAAGCATTGGATAAAAATTGGTTGGTTAGAAAAAACGAGCACAGTTTTTAAAGGAGACCCCGTAAACTGTCGTTTATTCAAAAATGGAGAGCATTTCTTACCTCTAGAAATCGCTCTCCAAGACGGATCCTCTGTAAGTCCATTTTGATTGTTTATAGCGTACGATGTCAGATGACAAAACCTATCGTTACTATTGAATAGGGCCGACTTGCATCTACCGTCACCGACACATTGGGCTGAACACTGCAATAAGCTTCCTACCTTGTCTAGTAACAGAAGAATATAATAAGTAAACACACAGGTCAAAACATGGTCGCTTACCTCTAAAACCACAACGTGTTTTGATTAAGAAAGGATTCTGATAATATATAGGTTTTAGTTCAATGGAACACAAAATTTAGGTGATTGGTAGCTGGGTTTTACAGTAAACCCAAAATTAGTTTAATTATATTCTGGTCTATAAAAATATAATCTGAGAATGTGCTGCGATCCTTTATTCGCTTTTCTTAAATATTACTACCATTTAAAGAATGATTTTCAATCACCGTGCACCTCAGAAACTGTTGTGACAAGATTCCAGAGTCACCAGAACTGTAACCCTAGTTGTTGTGAACACAGACGAGAAAGCTTAAGATTTTGTGTGATGTTAAAATATCTTTTTTTTAAACACAATGGCCACTGATGTACAAATCTTGAGACAAATGAACATTTGATGTCCTGAAGATAAGCAAGTAGTTAATGAGATACTGAAATATTTAAACCAAGAAATTTCTGTTTGTTACCATAATTATTTTTCTTATCTCACCTGAGCAAAACGTGCTCAAGCTGAACTTTTGTGATCATTAAATGTCTGCCGTCCGTCGTGCGTCTTGTGTCGTCCGTCGTCACACGTCAACAATTTTAGTGTTTACACTCTAGAGGCAACAATAGAGGCTCGATCTTTACAAAACTTATTCAAATTGTTTGTCAAGAGGATGATCCATATTGAAAATGGGAAAGATCCATACTTTACCACGGGAAAGAGGACCTTTATGATAATGTTCTTGTTTACAATCTAGAGGCCCTTATTTTGGCCCAGTCTTCATGAAACTCGGTCAGAATGTTTGTCAGGTTACATGGATGAACCCTTATTGAAAGTGGGAAGGGTACATGTGACATCACGGGAATAGTGGCCTTGATGAAAATTTTCCTATTTAAACTCAAGAAGCCCAATCTTCATGAAACTCGATCAAAATGTTTATCAGGTCACAAGGGAGTACCTTATTGAAAATGGGAAAGATCTTTGTGATATCATGGGAAAGTTGCCTTAATGACAATGTTGACAATGTTCTTGTTTGCACTCTAGAGGCCACATTTATTGCCAATTTTTCACGAAACTTTACCAGACTGTTTGTCAGGTTATAAGAATGTGCCATATTGAACATTAGTGATATCATAGGAATTGGGGCCTTTGGCTTCTTAACACAATAGAAGGCACCATTTGGTTCAAGATTCGTGAAGATTTGTCAGGTTATCTTTCTTTCACGGTCTCGTGCAAGGATTTTTAGGCAATTACAAGACTACAATAATTAAGCGATAAAGGAATATCACGGTACTCTTGTTTTATTTACTAACCTTTTGCATGCTCTTCATGCGGATGTCTACTATACACAAAGCTTTCGCAAACACTTTAGACATAGATCAGCCTGGTAAGCTGTAAAGTCTCGTCTGAGCCTTAAGTGTCTACTTTCCTTCAAATTAGTGTGGAAAATCCCATGCCCTTATGTTAACCTTCGAATTTGTTATCTGATAATGTGTTATGTAAAAGCACAAATTAATTATCAACATACCTGTAAAATAAATGAACTCTGCCTCAACCCTCTTCGAGGAAATCGCTGTAAATTGTTGAAATTGTAATGTTTCTGCTTGGCTGCAAACAAACAAAACCACGAAAAGATTTTTGCTTGTAATGAGAGCCTTCATTATTTGGTATCTGTAATAAAGAAGTAGGCAAAGAATCACATGAGTGAAATAACAACAGGAACAGCCATTCTGAAGTATTAAATAGCAATAACACGTCCTCTACTGGCTGAAGAACAAGTTTTATGAGTCCAGCATCCGTACATCGCTAAAATATCAATGACCCGGAACCAAACTTGTTCTGTATCCAATTAATGTGGACTCGCATACTAACAATCAGCAAGATATATTCCATTCTCTAGATAAAAAGTCCGGAAAACTGATTTACCGGCGTGACAGACGGACGGACTTATGGTCGGACATACGAACGGAATGAGGGAGACTAAAAACTAGAGGGATAATAAATAATCAAAGATAAGAAAAGCTGATAATAACTTTACAAGTTGAACGTAGACTGACAAATACACAACAATTTAGTTGCTATGAGCGGAAATCTTTTGGTCTTAAATAACCAGATCACCATCCTGCTGTAGAATTAGCAAAACGCTCGCGATCGTTTATAAATGATTCCTCCAATTACACGCAAGTTGACGTGCAAATATCATTATCTCCACCATATTCATCGACATAGGCATAATATTTTGTAAACCGACTCACGAGATATTTTAGTCTTAGATTTAAATTTCAATATTGAAAAACGGAAAAAAAGAAGAAAAACTTAATTCCCGATTCGGACTTCTGAACGTATATTTCATAAAACATTGACAGAGAACACTTTGAATATTGATGAAATGAAATATATTTTATTTATCGAGGATATTAAATGAGTGGTCGTGGAATACCGATTTATTAAACGAATCATCTATAAACAGATAAAAACGAGGCTACGCCCAGTTTTTATCTGTTTTAGATGACGATTTCAATAAATTCGGTATTTTTTGGGCACATATTTTATATTCTATTTATACATGTATTATGACCCGAACATTTGCGAAAAATCGTCAAAATTCCTGAAATTCAACATTGCTATTTTCTACGACACTTATAACGCCGTTTAAAACTGACATCACATTATATACATTATGACGTCATTTTCGCGGTTACAAAAAAGCGTTACTTTTCTCTCTGAGTTCTTTTTCATAGTTATTCCACTAGTTTCATATCAGTATTTTATTTATATTATGAACCGCACCAATGCGAAAAATCGTCAAAATTCCTGAAAATCAACATTTCAATTTTCCACGAAACATATAACGCCGTTTAAAACAGACGTCACAATATATACATTATGACGTCATTTTCGCGGTTACAAAAAAGCGTTGCTATTCGCTCTGAGCAGCTCAATTTCATAGTTATTCCACTAGTGTTATAACACACGCGTAATATCAAAAATATTCAACGGGGTTTTTTCACTCCCGCGACATAAGTCATATTATTAATTCATTTCTTAAATCACAAACTATTGTTTCATTTGTAGATCAAATTTCTAAGGAACAAGATCTATGATGCATATAGATATAATTAAATACATAAGTTATCGAAATCCATTTATGATAATTTACTTTTAAATTAGTAAAAATATTTCCTCTTAAAAAGTTGTTGGACACTGTTATTAATGTATCGAAGCAGCAAGAGAGTGAAATACACCATGAAATGTATTCATACATTATAAGATCGTTATCAGAAATATTCAAGAGTTAAAATACATTATTAAAAGTTGCATTATTTTGTAGCCGCATGTCGCATTCTGGTATTACTTTCAATTATTGGAACTAACCGCTCCATCACAATAGCTTCTGTTCAGTTACAGAGGAATTCAAATAGGCTTCCAAACGTTTATTTGAATAATTTTCTTTTGTACGTACGTTAAAAAATCAACAAACATGAAATCTATTAAACGTAGTTCAGGTAAATCCTAGGTTTCTTTGCAATGATACAATTTATAATATCGTTAAATTGACAATGTGAATGATTTTTAAATGATTTCGGAATGATATTGAATGAGTAAGAGGTGCGAGTTTTAGAGTGAAATTTAAGGAAGGTAATCCAATATCGCTAATTTTGTTCAGGATGAACACAATAAGCGATATTCATTACCTGTCTTCAAAATATATATAAACAATGTCTTTAAATAGCTTCCTATTTCTTCAAGAACCAATCAGACGCTTACAATTTCAATTATGAAAGTGAAATCGCGATTTATTTCTAGCGTAATTCATTTTGAATATAATTGTTGATCTTATATTTATAGTTATTTTGGGCGTTTCGAATGAAGTGAGTGTTTGAAATGTAAGAATGGAGCACTGAGAGAGCGATTTAGAATGGTTTTTATTGAGATTAATGACAACAATGACATTCTCCTGCATAGTTTGAACTGTATGGTAGAAAATTACAGCAATACATTGCTCCAGCACAGTAACTTGTCTTGTATGACACACCCTTCATATCTATTAGGATCGATTTGGTGTTGAGAACTGTGATACAGTCCTGCCCAGCGTTCAGAATGACAAAACGATTCATTTATATCTTTATTTCCTCAATGTCTGTTAACAATGAAGATTTACATGAATAATATATGCATAAGTATCTACAAATCAAATCAACGAAAAGAATGTGATTGGTTCCTAAATCGTCAAAGGCGTTTTATCTTTTGAAAATTGACCACATATTACTGACGTAACAAAGCACGGACATCACAAGATCAATATGGGACATATTCAACAGACTTATGAAATAGGGGTCTGGGGCACCAAGCAAAATGCATATTTTCTTTTCATCAGAAACTGAAATGAAAAATGAATGACATTCCATGCCGAAATTCTGCCCAATCGAATAAAAAAGCTTTGACCTGCACTCATTTAAATAACTGCAGTGAATAAGGAAATGGTAAATTTCATTAGCATTGAGTAAACCACATTTACTACAGTTCTATTCTCTACGCTGCCCTTATCCTGATATTATCTTATCATTTTTCTGCATTATTTAGAATACAGTCAAACTTATCTTAAGCAAGCACCCAAGGGACATTCAAAAAGTGCTTGCTTAAGGCAGGTGCTTGCTTAATACAGGTCAATTTCAGTTCAATTGGTTCATTTGGGAACTCAGTGGCCGCTTGCTTAAGACAGGTTGCTTGCTGAATACAGGTGGCCGCTAACACAGGTTTGACTGTATTTACATTTGCTTATATGTCAGAATACACTTTCGTAAAAAGCAGGGTGTATTTCGGCAAATAAGAAAAAATCTTGACTCCTCGAGATATTTTCCAGCCACCGAGTTTTAAATTGCAAAGAAGTTTGGCGTTTTATAATACTTTTCCATTGTAAACGCTTCGGAAATATACCATCTTTATAAAAATGATTCCCAAAATTGCTATAAGTCATATCCGATTGGTATTGGATATATATATCTGTAAAGCAACCCGATTTACACGGACTTGAAGAGAAAAATCTACACATGCGCAAAGAAAAATGTGCTTTATGAAGTTGCTAGGGTTTAAAAAAACAAAATTGTCCACAATCCAAGGACAATATTTGTACGGGTCTGGGCGTTCATACCTTGTAGACTTTTGAGACAAAACCGATGACATCTTTCTAATTTTATTAGTTCGTTTCTTGCCAGCGAATTAATATAATTCGCTTCCGTAAAGCCCGCGTGGTAAGACGACCGTATTGTAAATTTTCTTAAGTGTAAAGGGATGTAAACCATCGCTACCAAAACCAAGCTGAGTTGTAGACATGAATGACCCTCGTATCTTAAGACAAATATCATTAACATTTTCAGAGCTACACACATATTTATTACAGTTAACTCCTAAGTGCACATAATTTTCGGTCTCAGGAATAGACTGATTGCCAATAAACCATCTTAGTTTTGTTTGCAAAAAACTATGTTTTTTCTCATTGAAAACAATCACTGCGCATTTCCATGCATTATGTTCAACAGCAATTGCCTAGAGTAGTAATAGCCAATATTTATTAACCTAAGTAGACCATGTCTAGATAGACTCAATAAAACTATATCGTCTGCAGACGTTATAGAAGGTAAATGCGACGCGTGTATAAAAAGACCAAAACTGCTTTGTTCTAATTCACATAACAGACCATTAATAAGGAAGAGGTAGAAATATGGTGACGTCAAACCACCTTGTCTGGTCCCAAACTCAACCGAGAATGGGTCCGATTTATACCCTCTATATAGCACATAAGATTGAGAACTGTGATACAGTCCTTCCCTGCGTTCAGAATGACAAAACGATGCAGACAGTTTGCCAATTATATCCAGCTTTGCATGTGCAAATGGTCCTGCTTGAAACTTCACAGATGGTTCTATTTTGTGAGTAACTAGGGCTCGTACTTGACCCTTAAGTCAGGGTTTAAACCCTCAAAAATCCTGAAAATATCCTATTTTGACCTTTAGAAATTTTGATCCCTTGGGAGAAAATTCTAAGGGTCAAAACTGGGTCTAATCACTTACATTTTCTAAGATGTAGCTTTTATGCTTAATCATAATGTAGAATTCTTATTAATATTTTTAAAAGAAAAGGTCCATTCACATTGAAACCTGTAAAATTCTACTCACAATTTGAAGGGATTTTGACCCCCAGAATTCCATGGTTTAGGAGTCAACGACTCCTCAATTTCAAACATTAGCACGAGCCCTGAATAACATTTATGAGTCGGTTGCTTTGGAATCATGTACGAGCGTATAGTTAAATTCCAATAAAACCGTAGCTTGCTGGTTAATCGAGTTTCCATTTGAACCATTTTTATTTGCATTAACTTAAATTGACGTCGTTAGTGCCATGTCAATTACCATGATGGATATTTTACCAACATTGATACAGATAATTGAATCAATCAGCATCACTTAAAACGCTGCAAGGGACGGCAATGTTTGTTCTCATTTCTATGTTTGAGTTAGAATACATTGTTAATCAACACTGATATCGCATATAGGTACATTTTGAGCGGTCAGCCTTAAATCTACTTTTAACCGTTAAATTGCCATCTTTTCGATTTAAATAAAACAGGTTTAAGCAACACTTTAAAATTACAATTTACCTTTCAAATGAAAGGTTTTGATTGTCTTAAATCTTAAGGTTTACTTATACATTTACTTTCAAAATTGAAGCCAAGGGATTGAAGCCAGTTTTTGAAAATACACCTATACCATCAAATTCGGCTCGATTGGTAACACACTGGTAACTATAATAAAACACTACACGGGTTCAAGCCTCTCTGATGGCAAATTTATTTTTTTCAGGTTTTCTTAGATGATTTGAAAACGAGTTTTATCAACTACAACTTTGCACTGGGCATTATTTTTAAAACCGTAAAATACGTGATTATTTCCAGGAGCGGTTATCAATATTCATTCAATTTAGACCACACAGTCTGCGTACAATCAGAGTTTGAATACATTAAGGTTCATGTAAAGAGTTTTTTAACCAAATGTAGGACTGTTTCTTTTTACAAAAAAGACAGTATGCCCAGCTTATCAATATATCAAATTGAAGCTGTGGATGAGCATTAGAACAACATCAGAGCCCCCATCTCATAACAGAATACCAAAACCCTTATGTAAAATGGATATTTTGTGTCAAACCAACAACTTCATAATGGCTGGATAAAATTTGCCTAAATTTGATCAGAATGTAGACAGATGTTCCTAAGTACTAGGTACTTCTACAACCTTAGATATATATAACTTAGTCTCAAAATGCTCTTTTGACTCAATCGATTTCCATTTATTTTGTCAACATATATGCCAAACCGGTTTGGTTTGTTTTTAATATAGATGTTAGGTATGGTGCAACAACACACCATACTATTATGAAATATTTTTCTGTGATTTATTTCAAATAATAGTTTTTGAATTCATTGATCTATAATAAATAACTTTATATCTATCATTTTGTGTAATAAAAATGAATATATTGATAAACAGCCTTACAGGAACATAAACTCTATTTAATGTCCATTTATGCTGTGAAAACACACCATACCTTACATGGATCTACGCGTTTACAAAATTAGAATGACATATGTGTGTATTAAATAAATTAAAATAAATTGCTTGCATTTTTGTGCCCGAGTTTTATACCAACGGTTATACTGGTACCTTGGTAGTACTTTAGACTGTACTTTGTTAAAATATTAGCCCATTCTATCAAACAGTCATGCAGTTTCTTGTTCTGTACAAATTGACCCTTTTCCACAATTCTTTGGCAATGACAGCTATACTATACTATAGCTGTGATAGTCTTTTGTTGCTTAACTGATTGTGCTCATTAATAGCTTCCTTTTGATATGTAATATACCTGGACATGTATACTGTCTTTTCTGCGTCAACGATACTTCTGCCATTATTTGCTAAACAGGTAAATTCGCCTGAAGAGTCACCAGAGAATCGCCCATTTAGAATATGAACATTATAAATGCAGCAAAGTTCTAGCAAAGATAGACCGTGATGATTGTATTCATTATCCTGTGACATTCTAGGTAAATTAAAATGGTCTGTGGGATACTCAATATTTTCGTTAGAAATGCATGACAAATCATCATTTGGGATAAAGTCGTTAACATCTTTCGTTCTAGCGTTCATATCCCCAGCTAAATAGACAGTTGCATCTAGGTTATCTAAACAAATTTCTTTCAATTTACTCGAAAGGAGTCTATGCCCGAATCATCTTTTGCATACAAAGGAAAAAAATCGGGTGAGACATACTTTAAGAAAAAGAATACCATTTTTTAGCTATTAATCAATGTTAGAAAATGACAAATCAATAAGAAGAACAACACAATCAGTAAATGATCTATATATGCGTTTGATATGTCATCCATACCGAAAACGGACACACCGCCTGATGTATGCTTAGCATTGGGATGATTCTTCATTTTAGAGTCAAATTGGTACATGTATAACCCGGTAGTAAAACTGAGAAAACTGTGAGTCCGTCGGGCTCGTTTTTAACGCATTCTCGTGAAATATTTTTCATATCAGACATAACCTTTTGATTATCATCTTTATCTTCAATTTCACTTGCAGACGTTTTAATGAGATCCAACAATATTGGGCTAAATATTTCGAATAAAGAATGAAAGTTACTATTAATAATTTGTGAAACGATGACATAGAATTAAAAAAAATGTATGAACAAGGGCATAGAACGAGACCATTTTCAAAGGCCTTTCTTCTTTAACCCCCATGTTTAATTTGACGCAACTTCAATTTTAGGTTTATATTATACAGTCGATATTGCACGAGCGACCACGTCTATTAAGCGACCAATTTTATTAAGCGACCACCATAAAAAGTCCCTTCGACGTAAGCAAAATCTCTGAAAAAGAAGACATTCTTATCGAAAAATTGGTTATTGTTGAATCTCATGTTGTTTGAACCAATTAGAATCGTCTCAATAAGACGATTCTAAAGGGTTTAAACATCATAGGATTCAGTACGACTTGACCGACAATCTATAAATGCGATCAAAATAAACTGTCACATTTATTATAACATTTTGTATTAAGCGACCATTCCCATAAACGACCGCTTTTTGGTGGTCCCTTAGGTGGTCGCTTAACACAAGTTTTACTGTACAACACTTTAGAATACAACATAGATCATCGCTTAAGCAATGAATGAAAGAATCAAGCCTAACTGTTTGAGAGAAAAATTATTTAAAATGAATTTCCTTTTTGATATCTGTCTATAGGAAAGAATCCCAACATTTCTGCTTTAAAATTTTAAGGTTATTTTTCATGCCAGTTTAGAGTTTTAAGTTTAATGGTTGGAGAGGTAAATTGCATTCAGATATTTCTATGCACGAGGGTTGTCCGGAAAGTTAATAGACGGTCTAAAATTCTCATTAAGTACTTCCTTATTATGTTATGTTATTATTTATAACTCTTATGTTAATCGCTTCCCTAATTATCACCGATTTCATACCCGAAGAAAAATGTTCAAATGTTTTATTAACATGTTTATGGCAGTTGGTCTTGCAACCCGACCTAGCGGTACCCGGAGCACATCTAAATTTTAAAAGTTTACCGATAACAATTGAATACTAAAACATTTTATTCAATGGTAAGATCTTTTGAGATTATTAACATGTATTTATTGTGCCCAATGTATGAGTTTTGTCTTGTAATAAATTCGGACGATCGAATTGGTATTGAACTTTCGTACAAGAACAAGATGTGTTTGTGAAACACGAATGCCCCCGTAACGGCATTTTTTTTTCAAAGTTTGACCTTGACAGATGACCTTAACCTTGTCACATGACCTTGACTTTGTTACCAGCGGATGCGGATCATTGAGATCTATCATCATGCCAAATATTAGCTTTGTATCTTGAATAGGCTTGAAGATATTGGCAAGGTTAAGTTTTCGGGTTAAGTTTTCAAAGTTTGACCTTGACAGATGACATTGACCTTGTCACATGACCTTGACTTTGGTACCAGCGGATGCGGATCATTGAGATCTATCATCATGCCAAATATTAGTTTTGTATCTTGAATAGGCTTGAAGATATTGGCAAGGTTAAGTTTTCGGACAGACGGACAGACAGACAGACAGACGGACAGACGGACGGACAGACAGACGGACATGAGTAAAACAATATGCCCCCAATCTCTCGATGCGGGGGCATAAAAATATTGGCAAGGCGGTGATTCGCCTATAGTGTTTACCCGTTGTCTAAGGGAGACAACAATTAACTCGCTTTTTGATAGACTGGTTACTATCCCCATACCGCTACGTGTCTTGATTATACATACACGGTTTATACAGCGTTGACCAGTTCAGCGTTTCTACATGCACCTCTCGACACTGTGAGTCTTGTGTCGTAACTCAGACTGCATGTTGGAAACCAGTCCACCTGTGTGGTTTGGTTGTTACACGTTGTCACTATCAACTATACAATAGCTTTTTTGCATCGACGGTTGTACAAGACTAGCCGTGCAGTGAAAGGATAAGATGAAACAGACGACACGTTCGCCTTCTATCACTCTATATCATCAATATGTTCCCAGACGGCGGCACTCACCCTTTCCGACTATTTGTCTACCAACAATGGGTTGATAATCAAGTAGAAGCTGAAGGCTAGGAATGGATGTGATTGTAGTACTGTTGTGAGAAATACCAGGATTCCATTGTTAGGTGCTCCAGCCGCCGCGATATGACTGAAATTGTGCTGAAAGCGGCGTAAAACCCCATTCAATCAAGTTATTAATATTTAAAGTGGACCTGTATCGCTCCACTGGCTTTAACACGTCTAGACTTTCATTAAACAAAGCTTACTTTGACTGAAAACAACACCTTGAAATCCCTTTAGAACTATTTTATCTGCATACCCTTTACCCATCTCATTTCAAACATAAAAGTGATTGCAATAAGTAGACCATTCATAAGTAGTACAATTAAAGTAAAGGGTCATTCATGGAACATGGAACCAATATTCATAGAAATTAGTCCAATTGATTTGGAAGAGAATTATTTTTGTGATTTTAAAGTGATTATTGGCCCCGACCTGTCACACCTACTTTTATGGGCCCATCAAAATTTCAAGACCAATTTATGTAAAAGTGCACCAAAGGAATATTCCTCCCTGTTTCAATTAAAATAGATCCAAGGAGAGAAGAGGAGAAATATTTGAAAGATTTAAATGTGAGAAAAGGCCTCGCCCTACCAAACTCATATTTAGGGTGCAATCAAAATTTCCTGAACAAAAAATGTCAAGGGTCACCAAAGGAACAATCATTCAAAGTTTTATTGAGATCCGCCTAATGATTTAGTCGGAACATGTATGCATGGATTCATAGAAATTAGTCTGATTGATTGGGAAGAGAAGATTTTTTGAGATTTTAAAGTAAGAATTTGCCCCGCCCTGTGACACCCTTATTTATGGGACCAATTTAAGTAAAGGGTCACCAAAAGAACATTCGTGCAAAGTTTCGTTGAAATCGGCTAAATGGTTTGGGAGGAAAAGATTTTCAAAAATCTTTAGTGAAAAAATACCGCGCCCTGCACACTCATATTTTTGGGGCCAATCAAAATGTCTTAAAAAAATTAAAAAGAGGATCATACAGGGATCATTCCTACCAAATTTCGTTTAAATCTGCCCAGAGTATTGGGAGAAGATGTTTAAAGAAAAAGTTTACGCACGAACGCACGACGGACACACCGCAAAGACAAAAGCTCGTTGGCCTTCGACCAGTGGAGCTAAAAACTAGCTGAAAGTAAAATTATTATAGCTTATCTTTTATGAATTTTCCAGTTAATGTTATACTACTCTTCAAAAAAAGTTCTTTGACACTAAATCTATATGCAGATTATAATTTCGACATAAATATCTATATGTATGAGCAAAGTCAATCAATGAAGGTGAAGTCAATGCATCTTCACACTGTATTAAAATAAAATTACCTTCTTGATCAAAGATTTGTTACATAGACGTTGATTAAGGACGTTACGTCACACGTGTCTTATAGTGGCAAACTTGACCTCTCTTATCTGGTTCCACATTTTTCTCACCCGAGATCCAACTTAGACGTGAGTCCTAAGTTTTAGTTGACATAGCAGTTACATTGAAAAATCCCAAATATCGTTACGTCTTTCGTCTTTAACGTTGTTATCCAGCGTCAGACTGATCTGGTTCTATACATAACGCTCTGAGGCATGTTATAGCGGTGCAAAAGGTACAAGATAGTCTGTCCGGAAACAACAAAGTCATTTGCAACGGCTTGTCTTATAAAGCCCGCTTTGTGGAGACAAAAAACTTTATGACGTTGTTCCTTCGTTCGCTTGACATGTTTTCATTACAGGTGTGTGTCTAGACGTTCAATTTCAAAAGCAATCAAGCAATGGTATTTCATCCACAACACAATGGAGAGCTATCAAGACTTTTCAGTTAATCTGGAACTGCACTTGCTGAATGGGAATTCAGATTTTACGTTATTTGACGTTGACGACTCTATTGAGAAACGAGTAATTTATCGCAATTACATGTAATATTCTTACATCCTAATTACTGTTCACAAATCAATAAAAAATGTTCGAAGTTTTTACATAAACTCAGAAAAATCGTATGTTTAATCAGTGTCAAAGAACTTTTTTGAAGGGTATATTTATTTGTCGGAATTTCGTGTTTTCATCCATTCATTTAAACATCCAAATGTTGATTCGGTTGTTAGTATGCTGCACTCCCCAGAGGCTCATTCGGCGTGCGAAGGCTTAGATCCGACACAACCGATACATGACGCTTATCTCAGTTGAACGGTCCGCGAGATTGACAAAGGTTGAGATAAGTGGGAAAAGAGAATAGAAGAATCCAAACAAGTAAAACAGTGCCTCTCTCTCCAAATGTGTGAGTCACGCCATATCATTTTAACAATCTTCCCATGACGCTCATAAATCTTTGATAAATCAGATGTTTTTACTAGATTTTAGTCGTCTAACGTTAGCAATCTCCATGTCGGTCACTCAGAGCTGCTCCACAGAAAGCAAATTTATACGTCAGACGGTATACAAAATCAATAATGATCAACGTTCGGAAATCTAAACCTCGTATCTACAGCTACATTTGCGAGATTTGATTTGTTCCTTATTGATATTGTTGATTGGTGCTATTTCGGATGTGTACATTTAGGTATCTACATTCAGTACATTTGTACGCATTTACAGCGTATCTCTCTTTGCATGGGTTTCATTGCACCATTGCTATTATTATTGCTATACAAACAATCTTCATATTTAAAAAATTAAGAAAGTTAAGAAAGAAATTGAGAAGAAAAGAAAGTATTTTTATTATCGCACATCTCAGAAATATAATTCCAACTACTTTCTTATAGAAATTACAATATTTACGCGCAGTGAGGATAGGATAAATACATTGAACAAAATGGATTTTTTTTAATTTGTCTTTTTAAAAACAAGCTAGAATGCGTGGTTTTCCCCTTGATTACATAATGGTAATACAGTGTATAACAGTGTTAGTTTAATTCCTGTAAAGTATCCGCACATTCTGTAGAACTCAGGGCTTACCCTGCCCTTAGCCAATTTAGCCATTGGCTAAAATTTCGAAAAATTGGCTACGAAAAAAATTCAATTGGCTAAAATGCAGACCAGGGGTCAAATTATATCATCTTGTGGAGTCCATTAATTTTTAGAAAAGAGAAGTCAAAAGCGTTAAGATCATTGGTAGTAGGCCTACAATTAACAAATTGATATGAGAGATAAAATCCTCCACACCTTTGATTGACCTGATGACAGGTAAAGGTCATTGATAGCCATTAGACTATGCCTTCTTTTTAGTGATGCTCTTTAAAGACTGTCATATCCAGATTTAATGCGTATTAGTCTTAAAATTTCAGTAATCTACTGATATTCTCCAAATGATGGTTTTGAAATGGACAGAGAGAAAATTCAAGATAACTGGCTTTAGTTGTTATTGTCTAAATAGGTATGGTGACACTTACTGTCTGTTTTTTTTTAACCAAGTGGAAACAGCACAATTCGAGAATTTTATTTTGTAAAACATCATTGAAAAATCATTTTTAATTCAAATGTTATTAATTAAGTTAATGGTTTATGAAAAAATATTACAATAATGAATATTGTAAGTTTTAGATGGTAAATGAGAATAAGATATCTACAATGGTGTCAATATGGCTAAAAATAAAAAACAAAAAAAACCAAACAAACAAAAAAAACATGTTGAACGACGGACGACGGACATCATAAATCCTCCAAATCTAGCCTTGAGCACTTCTTGCTCAGGTGAGCTGAAAAACTAACGGACAAACCAAATAATATATATATATATATATATATAAAAGTATATTCAATAATTAGATAAATCTTTGACAAATTGAACGTAAAGATACATATTAATTAAATGATGACAACTACGTCATTAGTCACATAAATTCGCTAGCCTATTTTCATTTCGAACGCTAATGTTTTTCAGCACGCAGTCTCCTGCTAAATCACGTCTGCTGTCTCCCCCTGAATTACTTAATTATATATATAATTTGTCCATTTTTTAAAAACAATTTGCTTCTACATAATCTTATCAAGAACCTCTTTCACCTATCTTTCTTTGATTTTAAGGGTTTCATATAATTTTAAGTCATGAAAAATGTTTGCATGATAAATAGAAGAACATGAAAGTGTCCTAAATATCAATATTATCCTGTCTTAACTGAGAGATTTTATCATGACTCGACAAAGTCTCGTCATGATAAAATCTTCAAACATTAATCAGGTTGCATTGGTATTTAAAGACACATATATCTTATTCTGTATTTACTTGACGTTAGCTACTAGCTGCGAAATGATTATAATACTGTTTTTTATTCATTAAGGAAGTCAACTTTAGTTTTGAACTCCCTCTGTGTAACTGTGTCCATAACAGTTATGCAGAACTCTGCCTCTCCTATTCTAAGGTTTATGCTGAACTGGACCTCGTCGGGCCAGCCTTCAATGGGTGGTATGAGCTCAATGGTTCCTACTTTCCTACAGCCTTGCTCAGGGATACAGAGAGTGGTTCCCTCTCTATTCGAACACCAAAACTCAACAGGGGTACGCTCAAACTTCCGGTCAGCTGTATCTCTTTTGCCGCCAATTCTGTCGTACGTAATAATTTCGCTGTACTTTAGACTTTTACCAATCGGAATGATTTCATGATAAACATCACAGCAATAAGTCCCTGATACTCTCGAGCTTTTAAATTGCATGTGTCTCGTTTCGTCATATAACTCCTCGACTCGAAAACCATATGAATACCTAGATATTCTCTCGGCGATTTTATTGGTAAAGATGTATGTCAGAGTTGCTCCGTACATGACATGATTTCCTGGATCTTCAGGGGTAAGCAGCATAATTTCTTTATCATTGAGTAACCCCTGAATAGATTGTTTGACGTAAGGTGACTCTGAAAAGCCTCCAACAGCAATAACAGCGTCAATCTCTTGGCTTTGTATTATCTGTCTTACTTTGTCAACTATTTTAGGTACAATTTCTTCAAATAGATTCGCGATAACCCCACTTGATAACTCCAACTTGTCCTTTTTTAGCTCAACTTTTCCAGCAAAATCGGCCGTTAATGTGATGCATTCCTCAATGCTCTTATTACGTTCCTCGCGTACGATATTAACAAAAGAAAGTGGTATTCTGATCCTCATGTACGCTTCACTGTTTAGATGCACTTTGCGCTTCTTCTCCTCAAACTCTGCCAACATTGCTCGATAGGAACTCCTGTCTTCTTTCCTAAATCGATCTATGACATCTGTACTAAATATTTTCTCCAAAACTTTCAAAAATGCCTCATCCAGGCGACAGGAGCCGAGAGCATCTCCTGAAGCTCTATATATTTCTCTGAGATTTTCATCTGGCAATACCTCGTGTGTTGCAATGTCGACTGTTCCACCTTAAAATTGATAAACATTTCTCAATAATAATCTTATTCTTTTTTCTTGGCGTTACACATTATAAAAACACAAACGCATTTAACTATTTAGTACAAACAGGTATTAATATAGCCTTATGTTAATTTCAAAGTAAAAATGTATTCTTCCAAGTTAAGGGAATACAGGTTGTAGTGGAGTTCGCATTTAAAGGCAGTTTGAGAGGAAAAAATTATTTCATAGGTTCGTTTCTTTATTTATGCTTTCGTTTTTTTCTCAAAACAAGCGAAACTTATTTTAAACACCTTCAACAAATATTAAATGAATTGTTTATTAAGAATGCTTTAAGGGGCCTTAAGTCTTCTCGTCATGTTCAAAGACATATACACTGTTTTCTATAAACTAAATCAAAAGAATATCCCCCTGTCATGTTCAAAGACATATACACTTTCTTCTATAAACCAAGTCAAAAGAATATCCCAAAGTTATAGTAATAAAGATGAAACAGAAATAGTATAATGAAAGTATGATTTACACAAATAATTTACTAACCACCAAGGTCCAAAATAATGTATTTGAAGCCAACAGCAAACTTTTCAAGTAAATCATTTCGACCTTCACCTCGCTTGATAGTACACTTTGTTTGACAGTAGAAACTGGCTGCCTCGGGCTCCAAAACTAGCCGGAGCTGGTCACTTGTTATGTCTGCCTGGTTATTTAAAAAAAAAGTAAACGTAGTGTTATTTAGTTGTAATAAACAAGTACAAATTCTAGAAAACAAGGGACCCATGAGGGCCTGAGACCGCTCTACTGATAATTTGAAAAACCTATGTCTTGATAGTGCTATTCAAGATAAAACAAGTAAAAATGTTTAATAAAAAATGTATCCATAAATGAAGGAGGAATTGTGTTAACAAGGAAATCAATTTAATGGCCCCTTTTTCTAGAACATCGCATAATTGCGTCAAATGGCAAAGTTGTTGTTATGGTCACATGAGAAATACTTTGTTTAATTTTCATGACAATCCATGCATGAATGAAGAAGTGATCCATTTTCTAAAGTAGTCATCACTTTAAAAGTACAATAATTCAAGTTTGAAGAAAATCGGATGAGAACTGTGGACCTAAGATTGTTAACTAGGACTTTCAAATCAGATATTTAATTTACTTTAATTTTGCTCATTTTCCCGTAACTTTTGACGGATCGGGCCCATTTTTCTAAAGGAAAGAGCGTTAAAAGAGCCTCAACTAGAATTTTCTAATCAAATTCATCTGGCTACCTTTCCCTTGACACTTCACAGACCAGACTCATTTCCGACCAAGTTTGAAGACAATTGAATGAAAACCATGGACTTTATAGCGTTAGCGAGAGGATATTTATTAAATGTTTCATTTATTTCATTTGGCCCCTTTTTTGAAATGCTGGACAGCCCGGGCCCATTTTTTAAAGGAGCCGTCCTTGTGATTGTACAATCATCCTGAGCAAGGTTGGAGTCAATCGTATGAAAACCGTGGACTTAAGAGTGTTAACAAAGATATCCTTTCCCCCCTTGACAGTTGACAGATCTGACCCATTTTCGTAAGGAACCATCTTTGTGATGGTCCAATCAGTCTGACAAAGTTTGAAGTTTTGCAAGCTGTTGACATTAGAGCATTAACAAGGATTTTCCAATAAAAAATTCATTCATTTGTTTGAGGTCACTTTTCCCGTGACGCTGGACAGATCGGGCCCATTTTCGTAAGTTATCATTCTGTGATAGAACAATCACTAACTGCTAGATTGAAGAAAATCGGTTGCTAACAGTGGACTGTAGAGCGTTAACGAGTATTTCAGGTTTCATTTCCATTCATTATCATTTGGCCCCTTAGCCCTTGACGCTTGACGGATTCGGGCAATTTTCGAAAGGAACCATCCTTGTGAATTTACAATTATTTGGAGCAAGCTTGAAGACTATCTGATGTTTCAGTTGGCCTCTTTTCCTCTGACGGTGGACAGATCAGGCCAAATTTCGAAAGGATCCATCCTTGTTATGATATTATTATTCTAAAGACTTTAGAGCGTAAATGAGGACTTTCTTATTACAATTTCATAAGGCTTCGTTTCCCATGACACTTTACAGAACTGACCTATTTTCGAAAGGAACTGTTTCCGTGATTGTCCAATGAGCATTCTGACCAAGTTTGAAGACAATCGAATGAATAGCCTACTGTTGACCTTAGAGCGTTTACGTGCTTTGTTTTTAAATAATATTTATTTTCATTTAGCCGGTTTTCCCGTAACGCCGGACAGATCGGGCCCATTTTCGAAAGGAACCATCCTTGTTTAAGTTTAATCATTCTGATTAAGTTTGAAGACAATCTGATGTAATTCGTTGACCTTAGAGCGTATACGAGGATTTAAATATTTTATTTATTTTCATTTGGCCCCTTTTCCCGTAACTATTGACAACTTTCGAAAGAAAGCATTCTTGTTATAATACAATTAATCTGATCAAGTTGAAAGTCAATCGGATGATTTTCTAGTTAAATTTTCATAAGGTCTCTTTTCCCACGACGCAAGACAGATCCGATCCATTTTCGAAAAGAACTATCCTTGTGATGGTCCAATCATTCTGACCTAGTTTGAAGACATTCAAAATTAAAAATGTGGACTCGAGATCATTAACAAGCAAAGGTTTACGGACGGACGGAGAGGTTGCAAGACGGACGGGAAAACCGGTATCGCGATAACTCTTCTGACCTTTGGTCAGTAGAGCTAAAAAAGATTCTGCAATGAGATTTTTTTTTTTGAAAAGCTAATTTTAACCATCTTTATAGCAAAAATATTAAGCGAACCCTACTTGTCGAGTGACAGATTCTTTTTCTCAAATAAAAACACATTACTTTTTTGTCTTACTAAAAAGGGTTTTGATTTTCATAAACCAAGACATACCGAAGACATGCCACTTTAACATTCGTTTGCTAACATACTCGCGAATGACAGAAATATATTCCATATCTTTGATTGCTTTATAGTAGCTATTTTAGAAATAACAATTCTGTCGTGATTCGTACCAAATGATTTTTATATCGATAAGTACGGAATCCTATTCCCGCAGATTCCGTAGATAAGCAATCCGTAAAAATATTTATTTAGGTAGCCCTGACAGTGTTCCGTATTTTTTTTCGATAGGTTCCTCTTTCGCATTAAGGGCAACATAAATGCTCATATATTATATAGGTCTGGGATTGGTAGCCAACCGTCACTATCCAATGGGGCGAAAATAATCCAAAATATGGATGGGCTTGAAAAAACTGGGTCCCCCATCCCGTATTGTTACCGTCAAACATTTCCTAATTTGAATGAAAATCTTAGGATATTTCATCACTAGACGTTGAAATAATGTCTCAGGCACCTTTCGAAGACGGTAAGAAATCACTTGAAAGGATTGACCCCCCACAACGACCATTTCACGACTAGAACCAAATTCTAACTTTCTATAAAAGGCATAATTCAAGCAAATATGAATGACTTTCACGGTAATTTCATTCATATTTTCTAACGCATTCTAATGAAACTAAAACAGATTAATTCAATAATGATCGAAGTCATACATTTAGTTTAAATATTGATAATCAGCGTCATCTGAGATTGCTCTTGGCATATCTTCAACAGTGATTAATCGGTATCAAATAATTTTTTAATAGTTACATTTTCTTTTATGTAGACTTACTTTCATATAATAAAATTTTGGTCATAAATGACGGTCAGATATTTATTTTGAAAAAAGTAACAAGAAAAATAAGTGTGAAAAAAAAACTATTTTAATATACTTGATAATTGTAAGATTTGTGTATTTGCTTTATTGCTTTTCGATGGATTATCGAGAGATAAACCTATCGGCAAACCAATGAAATTACTTAAAAATATACACTGCTTTCATTTCAAATTTTTATCCTTGTTGAAACGGAGCTAAATAAAAAAAGGACGTCGTGACGTTGCATAGCACTCATGAGCATAATGCTTTAATAAAATCCCATCGTTTTTTCTATTTTGTCTCATTTTAGCATTAGGGAAATAGAAAAACCGTTATATATTTTTTTTCATATGATCGATAGATATTTCTTTTCGAAATCAATAAAAGCCTAATTTCTAATACAGCTTTTGTTGTTCACTATATAAAATATAAGTTCAAATTGTGATTATTATCTTGAAATGGCATCCAGCTTTCAATTATTATAAAGCAATTACCAGGAATTTATATTTATTCGATGTTTCACTTTCATGCATGAACTTTAACGCACACTTAATATAAATATATATATTCTATTTGATTTAGTTGACCAATAGTACAGGGGTTTCAATTACCGATGAAATACACAAGGACGAAAAGAAACGCCGGGATACATAAAAAACTGCAACATAGACGAATCAGGGCTGCCACAGCTGCGCATGGAGGACAAACAAGATACTGATTTGTCCGGTCGTATTTCGCGAAACAGGGTAATCGTTAAAATGGGGTATTTTTTCACATAATTCGATGACATTTCATAAAAAATGAATATTATAATTCTAATATACAATTTACCCTTAAAACGAGTATTATAGTTTACCCGGCGTTTTTTTGTCCTAGTATATATTGAAATGCGGCTTGTAAATGTAAGTTTAAATTTTTATTTCATACGTAACTTTACATTCAGGGGCAGATTTTTCCTTTTTTTCATCGTTTTCCGCGAAAAAATATATGGGACAACGATTTTGTATTATGTATGGAGCGACAAAAGTAATTTGAAAAGGAATATTTCTAGATGTGTTGCGCACAACCGCAAAGTTGGTACATGTAAGTAATGAATTAAGGAAATTCAATAAAGACAAAGAAAGGGGGGAAATAACAAGGGAAAATATGGTAGGTCAAATAAATTCCAGTTATCAATTAAGAAATGTATTGCTTGGGAGTCTCCTTCGCAAATTCAATGGATTTTTGTTTTAAGATCGAATTCTAGTTCGTGTAGAATTACTCCCACTTAGTTTAACAAGCGGTAATGTTGAGCACCGTAACACGGGACCTCGGTTGAACGTCTCACCCGAAATACAATTAGTTTGTAATTGTGCCGACCCAGGAATCGAACCCATGATATCGGCTGTCAAAAGTTTTGAATTCAGGTGTTCTACCGACTGCGCTAATGGGACTGACGAAAGAAGAATGTGTCATGACAATCCAACCCAATGTATGATGACGGTAAGCCACCATTTTCAGACTATCTAAGGATACCATATTAGCAGCAACATGCATGAACTGCTTCGCAGAATCAGACCAAATGGCAGGTACTGTGAGAATCCAGAAGATGTCGTCTGCTGTGATATATCGACCTTTACTTTGTCTCACAGATTCCAGTAATCTTCTTTTCAAATCTTTAATCACCATGGTAAAGATGTCGATGGCCGGCTTTTCTTTTCCCTCTATGTCGCTTATTGTCGTTTCTAGACTAAGTTTCTAAATGTCAAAAAGATACAGAATATGAGAGCAATTGTGAATGGACGAAAGGTTAAACAAGAATCTCCGATGACTAAATTGAAAAGAGGTCTTCTTCAAATAAATAGATAAATAGATGAATGAACATACGGCCATCTAAAGTCAAGAGGAGTGTTATTCTGAGTACCTAGCATATATTATTTCTTTAATACCTTTTCGACACTTTTATATGATTTACGATTAAGTACTTCGCTAAAACTTAATATGGCATGAAAAATAAGTTTGTTGTTTCCCTTGTCACTTTTTTCGTCAAACGATACGTCCGCTTGTTTGAATGGGATTTAGCGCCACTTTTGACATTTCAGCCTTGTCGCGGTGGCTTGAGCGCATAGCCATAGATTTATGGTATTTTCTCACCAGTACCAGTTAGGCTTTCCTTTCTGAGCCGTAAGCTGTTTATTTAACATAGGTTTACTTACCATTATTCAACAGTTGGAGGGAGACAAATGTAGGAGAAGGTTTGTGCTGCCACCGTAGATGAAAAATAACTGGACCTCATGATTGGGATACCAGGCTAGTTATTTTGCAATATGACGGTGGTTTCGTTTGTATGTTTCATATGTGACCCGTCACGAGAAAAGTTATTTTCTGGGATGCGCGAAAAGTGTCATCTGGAAACCTGGATATTTCCCACAAATAACAAATTATTATTCTACCTTTCTAGGTAATTATTTCAGAAATGCCCCTTCTGGTTTACCTACGCCCAAATATTTATTTTACAGAGCGCCCAGATGGTTCCTACTCGCGTGACGGGCCACACATGTAAATCATATGTTAAATTCGGGTCATTTGCAAATTCATGGAAGTAATTGAATGGCCATGTCAGTATTAACAGTATACATGTATCTGTAATAGAGTTTCGTTACAGTTGGAGCACTGAACCATGGATTCATTGTATTTCATTTATCATCATTACAAAGCCATATTCTCTAGTGTTTTTCTTTAACTGATAGGTTTAAAATAATGGAGAAGAACGTCGGAATGGATATTTGATAAGCTCTATCTATGATCGTAGCCCAGACCAACACGGAACAAAAAACGTAATTGCAGTGATGATTTGAGAAAATGCGCTGTGGACAGCCGGTTGCCGTGAATTCGAAAAGTAGATCCTTATTCCGCCAAATATTTGTTAGAAAGGAAAAAAACAAGGACTTTAAGCTTGTCAAATCAACGTGAATACAATGTACGGCTCGCATCTAATATTAAGCGTACGACTTGCATTTAATATTAAGCGTATTTTGACCGACTAGGAAAAGTTAACTTCCGTTTCAAGGTTTCAGAAGCATAAACATGTCCCTTTATTTTATAATTTCGAATCAAACACATTTTCTGGTTCTCAATATCTTAATCTTTTTTTAATTATTCAAATTAAAACAAGAAGTTAGTTTCTAGATCATTTCAACTCTGTCATCTTTTTTTATGTCAACGTAGCTATTTAGAATAAGAATATCAATTCAGCCTGCCCCCCTCCCCCGCCCACTCCGTTGTTTGACATGTATGTCAAAAAAAACCTCCGTGCACTCAATAAAAGTTTTCATATATTCGATTACAAGTTCAGGGTCTTCGAGATTGATCACCAGACAAGATATATGACGTCACTGTCTGGTTTGTTTTGAAGTCATCGCCTATAGTGTATCACACTTATTCGAGCAGTTCGTCAGGTTTTGAGATATATATTTTGAATTTGAAAAGATAAAGCGGACTTTCATTGGCTTAAAAAATAGGGCGACCAGTAAAATTTATTAATTTTCAGATTGTCAATTTATGTTAATCGTTTATCAAACATGAGAGTATGGATTACCTCTGCTGAATACAATTTCATTTTGAACTTTTCGAAGAAGTACCACCCCTTATGCTGCTCAGTTTCTGTTAGTTCATCGTACTTTTCCTCTGCATCGAATCCAAAAGAATGGAATGTCCCATCTTTGTTCAACAGAACTGACGAAGGTGCTTTCGAATATTTCTTTGTATATCCGCCATATTCCCAAGTATTGGTATATATATTAAGTGGGTGACGGCTAAAAAGATAACAAATTTCATAATCATATGATTGGTTTGTGGTATTAAAATACTATCGGCATACCAAGCACACGGCTAGTGGGTTACGAGACTAGAATGGTGTTATAGCGTATGACAACGTGTATACCAGCGTTCTTAAGCGTGTGGCCAACATTCATAACGTAGATGTTACTTCGGACAGAAGTTTAAAAACGTGTTGATAGCGTATTCGGTATAGTTATTTCAATGATGCATGTATGACGTGTGTATAAAGTTTTTTTTACTTAATGCTTTAGGAGGAAATAATATTTTCACCTTTACGTATACATATTACAAAGATTACATCCGTGCAAACACTCTGAAATAATGTATTAATTTTATACGTATGATACAGCGACATTTTGTAAAAAGTAACGTAATTTTACGAAAGCAGTCTTGGTGAAATGATCGGGTATGTCATTCTGATCTTATTAACCGAGTCTAGCATCAAAATATTATTAAGCGTGCCATAACAAAGGTGTGGTCTTATACAGTTTTTTTTATCATTCGCCATAGAAAAATTAAAATTGGTACCATCGCAAAACGTTCTTTCATCCTTATTGTTTCTGGAGAAGAGATACATCTCATACAAAACACATACACAGACAAATGAATGAAAAAAGAAAGGGCAATACTTTACTAGAATGAGAAGGCGTATCCACAATACGAAGTTCCAAAATCAAGTGCAGCGGTGACAATTTTCGGCGGGGCTCTAGGTACAACTGTCGGACCACTCACTGGTCGGGGTATCCTACTAGCCATTGGACGGATAGACGTTCAAACTGAAACAAGTACCAACGATATTATAAATCCTGAAGAAATCAAATAATAAATTAATATGGCCACCAAGGGCATTATTTAAATGCGTTCAATATTTAATACCCCTCGTCGATAGATCGGGGACAAAAAGTTGCAACGGTCTTCGACCGTCACTCCGTATGTCCACATGAGCGCCTGTCTGTCTCTCTGCGAAAACTTGACCTATAAAGTAACCATTTCCTTGAAACTCCTGGTCCATAGAAGTTGATACACGTATAATCAATACACATCTTATGAGGGGTAGATGTTAAAGATCAAAATCAAATCTTTAGTCCATATCAAAAGATTTTAGCTCCAAAACTCATCACAGAACTAAACATTTTCTTGCTTCTTCAAAAGTATATGAAATACCTTGATCACAATGGCTTTTAAGTTAAATCTGATCAAAATGCATCTAAAAAGGTGCATTTCAACGTCAACACGGTATTTCTTATCCCAGTAAATCAACTATAAAACCTACCTGTGATACAAATTCTTTCCTGTTTCTGATGTACAGCCATCGGTAGAGCGTAGCCTGCGAATCATGGTGTCAGCAGCTTGACTTGACCGTGGGCGATATACTTACGGGCAATTTGTCATTAAGCACATTTTTCTAGTGATATATAAGGCATATCATCTACGCTTGTTCAATAGGATTCATCCTTGTGACCTGACTAATATTTTGACCAACTTACATGAAGATTGAGCCATTTTTGTGGCCTTTAGAGTGTAAACACTTTAATTGTTGATGTCTGGCACTAGTACTGCACAACAGACCACAGACATTCAATGATCACAAAAGCTCAACCTTGAGCACTGTGTGCTCAGGTGAGCTTAAAGTCATTGGTCAACAAGTTCATGCAGAATAGATGAACAGGTTTAATCTCTTTTTTCTCTTATTCCAGGAACTAGTTTTTTCATTCAATGCAAAAGTATTTCCTACATTCTACCCAGTGATAATGAAAACAAGAGGCCCATGATGGTCCTAGATTGCTCATCTGAGTCTCTTTGACACCTGGGAATTCACATGAATTTGATAGGCAGATGTCAACAAGGAGATAATTTCTACATAAGATCAACGCCATGGATTGTTTTCAGCAATGAGTAAGAAGGATATGCCTGAGCACAGCCCTTCCATGAACATTATATGGGCATGTTACATTATGATGTAATGAACAAACTTGATGAAATTCAATTAAATGAAACTATTATGAAAAGTCCCTGCCTTATGGTTTCAAAAAATAAGATTTTAAGATTGCTATTAAAGACCCTTTTTGTTAAGGGTATTTACTTGATCAACTTTGGTAGAGCTTGACCAAAGAAACATTCCAGCCAAATTTCATCACGACTGGCCCACCAGTTTAGGAGAAGACGTTTAAAGAAATTATGAACGATGCACGACAGACAATGAGCATTGGATGATCACAAAAGCTCACCTTGAGCACTTTGTGCTCAGGTTAGCAAAAAGGTCATTCAAGGAACATCCATATCAAGATTCATTTAATTAGAAAATGTCTTTAATAATTGAAGTATAGGGTCAACCAAGGAACATCCATGCCAAGTTTCTTTAAAATCGGCCCAATGGTATGGGAGGTGAAATTTTTTTAAAGATTTGACAGTGAAAATAAGCCCAAACATGCCACTCCCATATATGGGGTCAATCAAAGTTTCTTTACATAGCAATTTAAGTAAAGGACAAACCATGGAGTACGCTTGCAAAGTTGCATTGAAATCAGCCCAATGGTTTGGGAGAAGATTTTTAAAGATTATATGGTGAAAAAAAGCCCCAACATGCCATGCCCATATTTGGGAAGTCAATCAAAATTTCTTTAACAATTTAAGTAATAGTTAAACGCTGATAATTGAAAATTGAATGATTTAAACAGCCGAAGGGAGGGAGCGTAGCAATCAAAATTTCCATAACAATTTATCAAGAGGGTCATTTAAGGAACATTTCTACCATACTTCAATAAAATCTGCCCATTGGTTTTGGAGGAGAAGATGTTAAAAGCAAAGGTTTATGGGATCAAAGGCAGATGCAAGACAGCCCCCCCCCCCCCATGACATGACAATAGTTTGCTGGCCTTCAGCCAGTGGAGCTAATAAGGGATGCACCCAGGTGGAACAATAATATGACCCCAGGGTCATGATATGAACAAACTTGGTAGAGGTCCACTAGATGATTCAAAAACATAACCACAGGGTCTTGATTTGGACAAACTTGGTAGAGGACCACTAGATGATGCTTCATACCAAATATGAAAGCTGTATGCCTTCTGGTTTCAGAGAAGAAGATTTTTGGAGATTGTCCTATTTTCACCTTTTTTGTTACCGTGGCAACCAGAGTTAAGGGTGTATTTGATTTTTTAAGAATTTGTGGACGACGGAAGACTGACGAGGGACATTGGAAGATCACAAAAGCTCAACTCAGTTGAGCTAAAAAGCCAGAGAAGGCAGTCAGCTTACCAATGTTGAATCTCCAGAAATCCTTCAGTGTTATGTTACCATCTTTTCCTGATAGAACATAGATCCAGTTTTCATGTTGGCATGCTGCATGATGCGCCCTGGACTGGGGAAATGCTGATTTAGTGCAGTATTTTACTGGGCTGTATGATCCTGTGATGCGTATTTCAAATCCCACACTTTGCATACTGATCTGTGATCACGTTGTGGCTTAGACTAACAGCCTTCATAATTCAGTCATCAAGAAGCCATACTGAAAAAAGGGGGAAAAATCCATTTCTCAGGACTCTACTCTAACAACTTTTTACAGTCATTTAGCTGCAAATTAAATCAAAGTGCTGTAGGCACTGTAATTGTGCGGTACTGAATGACTGAACCACTAATTGTTGATTCAGGTGTTTATGTATATATAGTTTTGAAAATAAAAACAAGAGGGCCATTGGCCCTTAAACGCTCACCAGATGCATGGCTTAACAAAAGTCAAAGATATCAAGAAGTTAACATTCCAGACAAATATGTTGCCTCTAAAGTACTAAAAAAAAGTGTTTGACCCTCTATCAAACTCATGTAAGATTTCAAGACAAACATACTGACCAAAAAACATAATTTTCAATCAAAGAGTGCACACAAGGATTTTAATAAATTTGACCCCTTGACCTCATTTTGGACCCAACTTGACCCAATTTCAAACTAAACCTGGGTTTCATTCAAACATTCTGTAGAAGTTTCAAGATATTTGAGTAAACAAGGTTTTTCTAAGATTTGACCCCTTGACCCCATTTTTGACCCCACTTGACCCAATTTCAAACTTGACTGAGATTTGATGGAGACAAACATTCTGACCAAGTTTCAAGACATTTGGGCCAAAAATGTGGCCTCTAGAGTGCACAAAAGGTTTTTCTAAGATTTGACCCCTTGACCCCATTTATGACCCCACTTGACCCAATTTCATACTTAACCGAGATTTGATGTGACAAGCGGTCTGACCAAGTTTAAAGACATTTGGGCCAAAAATATGGCCTCTAGAGTGCACACTAGGTTTTTCTAAGATTTGACCCCTTAACCCCAATTTTGACCCCACTTGACCTAATTTCGAACTTAATTGAGATTTGATGGAGACAAACATTGTGACCAAGTTTCAAGACATTTGGGCCAAAAATGTGGCTTCTAGAGTGCACACAGGTTTTTCTATGATTTGACCCCTTGATCCCAATTTTGACCCCACTTGACCCATTTTGTTGAACTTGATCGAGATTTGATGGAGACAAACATTCTGACAAAGTTTCAAGACAATTGGACCAAAAATTTGGTTTCTAGAGTGCACACAAGGTTTTTCTAAGATTTGACCCCTTGACCCCATTTTTGACCCCACTTAACCCAAATCTGAACTTGATCGAGATTTAATGAAGACAAACATTCTGACCAAGTTTTCAGATATTTGGACCAAAAATGTGGCCTCTAGAGTGCACACAAGGCTTTCTAAGATTTGACCCCTTGACCCCATTTTTGACCCCGCTTGACCTAATTTCCAACTTGAACGAGATTTGATGGAGACAAACATTCTGACCAAGTTTCAAGACATTTGGGCCAAAAATGTGGCTTCTAGAGTGCACACAAGGTTTTTCTAAGATTTGACCCCAATTTTGACCCCACTTGACCCAATTTCGAACTTGAATGAGATTATATGGAGACAAACATTCTGACAAAGTTTCAAGACAATTGGACCAAAAATTTGGTTTCTAGAGTGCACACATGGTTTTTCTAAGATTTGACCCCTTGACCCCATTTTTGACCCCACTTGACCCAATTCCGAACTTGATCGAGATTTTATGGAGACAAACATTCTGACCAAGTTCCAAAGCATTTGGACCAAAAATGTGGCCTCTAGAGTGCACACAAGGTTTTTCTAAGATTTGACCCCTTGACCCCATTTTTGACCCCCCCTTGACCTAATTTCGAACTTGACTGAGATTTGATTGAGACAAAGATTGTGACAAAGTTTCAGGACATTTAGGCCAAAAATGTGGCTTCTAGAGTGCACACAAGGTTTTTCTAAGATTTGTCCCCAATTTTGACCCCACTTGACCCAATTTCGAACTTGAACGAGATTAGATGGAGACAAACATTCTGACAAAGTTTCAAGACAATTGGACCAAAAATGTGGTTTCTAGAGAGCACACATGGTTTTTCTAAGATTTGACCCCTTGACCCCATTTTTGACCCCACTTGACCCAATTCCGAACTTGATCAAGATTTGATGGAGACAAACATTCTGACCAAGTTCCAAAGCATTTGGACCAAAAATGTGGCCTCTAGAGTGCACACAAGGTTTTTCTAAGATTTGACCCCTTGACCCCATTTTTGACCCCCCTTGACCTAATTTCGAACTTGAACGAGATTAGATGGAGACAAACATTCTGACAAAGTTTCAAGACAATTGGACCAAAAATGTGGTTTCTAGAGTGCACACATGGTTTTTCTAAAATTTGACCCCTTGACCCCATTTTTGACCCCACTTGACCCAATTCCGAACTTGATCGAGATTTGATGGAGACAAACATTCTGACCAAGTTCCAAAGCATTTGGACCAAAAATGTGGCCTCTAGAGTGCACACTAGGTTTTTCTAAGATTTGACCCCTTGACCCCATTTTTGACCCAACTTGACCCAATTTCGAACTTGACCAAGAGTTGATGGAGACAAACATTGTGACCAAGTTTCAAGACATTTGGGCCAAAACTGTGGCCTCTAGAGTGCACACAAGATGTTGACGGACGACTGGACGACCAGACAACCGGACGACCGACACAGCGCTATCACAATAGCTCACCTTGAGCACTTCGTGCTCAGGTGAGCTAAAAAATAGATGAAAAAAATCCAAACTAAGTTATTGTTTTTAAAGATACCTAAAAAAATTGTGATAAAAGCTTCATTAGACAAATGTTTTATCAAAGAAGTTGTCAAAATTACTTAAACATCAAATTTCCAAATGTAAGCATTAGAATTTGCTTCTTTCATAACTTTAGGTTTGAATATACACAGACGAATACATCTCCATTCTTTTGATGCAGAAATTTAACAAGAGGCCCAAGAGGGCCTGTATTGCTCCACTGGCTTTAACATCATTAGACTTGCATTAAATGAATCTTTCTTTGAATGAAAACAACACTTTGAAATCTCTTAAGACCTATTTTATATTAATTAACTGGGTATGGCTCACATTGCATCAAAATTCTCAAGTTTCATTGAAATTCTTCATCAGGAGATGTAGTTCAAACTTTCGGGCTCAAAATAAGCCACACCCTGACATGCCAATACTTAAGGGCTAATTAATATTTCGCATACAATTTTTGAAAAGGGTCACAGAAGGAACATTCTGGTAAAATTTCATTGAAATCAGCCCAGTGATTCAGGAGATGTCCTTCAAAGAATTCGGGCTCAAAATAAGCCCAACCCTGCCACACCCATATTTATGGGCCAATCAAAATTTTGAGAGCAACTTTTGGAAAGGGTCTCCCAAGGAACATTCTGGTAAAGTTTAATTGAAATCGGCCCAATGGTTCAGGAGGAAATGTCGTTCAAAGATTTCGGGCTCAGAAAGGCCCCGCCCTGCCACGCCCATATTTGGGGGCCAATCAAAATTTCAGGAACAATTTTTGAAAAGGGTTACCCCAGGAACATTTTGGTAAAGTTTGGTTAAAATTGGCCCAGTGGTTCAGGAGGAGATGTCATTCAAAGATTTTGGGCTCAAAATAAGCCCCGCCCTGCCACGTCCATATTTAAGGACCAATCAAAATTTCTTGAACAATTTAGGTAAAGGGTCACCCCAGGAACATTTTGGTAAAGTTAGGTTGAAATCGGACCAGTGGTTCAGGAGGAGATGTCATTCAAAGATTTTGGGCTCAAAATAAGCCCCGCCCTGCCACGCCCATATTTGGGGGTCAATCAAAATTTCTTGAACAATTTAAGTAAAGGGTCACCCAAGGAACATCCATGCCAAGTTTCATTGAAATTGGCCCAACGGTTTGGGAGGAGAAATTTTTTTAAAGATTTCAAAGTGAAAAAATGCCACGCCCTGCCACGCCCATATTTGGGGGTCAATCAAAATTTCTTTAACAATTTTAGAAGATGGTCACCCAAGGAACATTTCTACCAAGTTTCATCAAAATCCGCCCATAGGTTTTGGAGGAGAAGATGTTTAAAGAAAAAGTTTACGCACGGACGCACGCACGCACGACGGACACACCGCCATGACAATAGCTCGCTGGCCTTCGGCCAGTGGAGCTAAAAATTAAAGTGTACAGAAAGCTGAAAAAGCTACTACTAAAACATGCAAGACATTCTGTATTGTAAGTCTTTGGACATTTTATATAATGATATCTCGTGCCACATTTATTTCGAATTAAAATGAATTAAAACAAAATATATATAACAAATCAATATATAAATGAAAAGCACTTCATGTTCACCTAGGCATGATTTGAAATGATGGTTTAATTGCATCTTTAAAAGTTGTAGTTACAAGTTTTCAGAAAAGTACATGTAGATAAATCACAGTCAGACAGGGACAAATACAACAAGATAAAGCTAAAGAGAGAGGAGTGACATACTACACATTCGCACACTTTATAAATAGTGAAGAGGTTAATAGTGTGAATAATATTGGGTAATTCATCCTACAATCCATCTCTGTAGCTGTTTCCCTCATAGGTAGCCGCCGTCATAGCGCAGTTGGTAGCGCGTCGGACTGTCAATCTAGAGTTCGCGGGTTCGATCCCCGACGGCGGCACTCATTCTTTCCGACTATTTGTCTCTCACCAATGGGTCGATAATCGTAGACCTATGTGAGATAGCGGCTGGAGGCTAGGAAAGAATGTGGTGGTTGTACTGGTGATAGAAATACCAGGAATCTATTGTTAGGGGCTCCAGCCGCCGCGATATAACTGAAATAACGTTGAAAGCGGCGTTAAACTCCATTCAATCAATCCCTCATAGGTACGAAGTGCAAATTTACAACTGTATCTTAGTAAACTAAATTTAATATTCTGTTATTAAGCTAAATGAATCAACTGTTTAACCCTGTTGAACTGTAAATAAAACTTAAATCAATAATCAGAGAAAATCAGAAGCTATCTTTATGCCAGCAATTAACGAAACAAACTGTTTGCAAATTGGATATGAGTAAGAAAAAAGGTAGGTTTTGCAAATTTGATTAGATGCAATACGTACACGTAGAACCGGTCTACGTAATTGTGTGGAATTACATTGAATCTCAACAATCACTGCTCTTTTGTTTTCAAAGAAAACCTGAGGTATTGCTGAAGCCTTCGTGATGCCTGCAATGTCATCGATGTTTAAGTCTTTGTCGCTGTGCTAAACTTACATACCATCTTAATCAAGACTCACCAGTAGCCATAGACTAAGCTTCACTTTTGTTGGCCTTGCAGCCAGGTTCAAAATGATAATGGTGACTTTCAGGCCTTTTTTTTTTGGTGCCAGTAAAAGGTGTATTGTCACTTATTGAAGGTCATTTCTCAGAGAAATAATGTTTGAAGAACACTGTTTCAATATTGTGTGCTATTCATGTCTGAAAGTTGTATCTTTTTATTGTTACTTTGCCACAAACAGAGCTTCAGATTGATGGTGTGCAAGCATCAATCCCGAAAATTTTCAGAAGATGATGCACAGATTCTTGCTCCTGTGAGCAATACAGATGTACATAGATTTCAAACCTGAATATTGAGTATCAGCAATATTAGAGCTATCAGTAGGAAAATAATTCATAAATTGCGTTTACTGTAAGAATAACAACAACACACAAAACACAATTTGGATAAATCTATCTGAAAAAAAAAAATGTTCCAAAACTAAATTTTCATGCCATCACTTTACCCCAGTTAAGTTTACATGTACTGAGATGTGATATAAGCGAGTCACTTGGCCACCTGGGAACAGCTCACCGAGATTAAAAGCTGTCCGCCAACTGTCAACTTGGCCTGTTCAAAACTCAGCCTCTGTAAAACTTGTCCCCTCATCTCAGTCTGTATTAAGGTAACATAGCAAGGCCAAATAAAATTATATACGTGGTTCAGGTTACCCAACCGTCCCTGGTGAAAAGGGGCCGACCCTATTTTTTTTATTTTGCCTGAGAGAGAGAGAAAAAAAAGCCGATTTTTCAAAAAAAAGTACGAACTTTTTTTGTGCGAATCGGTTCGGTCTTGCGGTATTGAAGGAGTTGTCGTTCCTACAACATCGAGCTCACCGAGGCGCTTGTATTGATTTTTCGTTGTATGTAGTGCAGTATTTGAGCAAGCGTCCAAGTCGCATACCTGTCGATCAATAATTACAAATGGCTTCCTCCATACTGAGAGTGTCAATTAAAAAATGCTCGCACGTTTCTGGTGGAGTGAACGAGCTACGACCGTTTTCCAACGGGATGAGCATGAAGGATCTCTGCTTTTTTTACCATCCACCCATCGACAGGCAAAAGTTGCCAGGAAGCTCCCAGTCAGATACGAAAGACTTCATTCTTGTTGGAAAAAGGGAAGAGAAAAAGGTATAAATATGGCCATAGTTTTGACATCATCCCGTCGTCTCCCTTCCTGAGCAAACATAAATAGGGCCAGTGTGAATTTTGATTTTTGATACAATATACAGAATTTCTGCAATTTCATTCAGCTGTAAAACAAGAGGGCCATAGTTGCCCTTAATCGCTCACCTGAATGAAACTGTCTAAATTTTTTCAATATTCTTCTGCCTCTGTACAACCTAATAATACCTTTTTTACAATTTTCAGGTTGACTTACAAGGATTTTCTATTATTTGACCCTGTGACCTAGTTTTTGACCCCAGTTGTCCCAATTTCATACTCATCAAAAATTGCATCAAATCAATCATTCTGACGAAATTTCATGTTGATTGAACAAAAAATGTGGCCTCTAGAGTGCATACAAGGTTTTTCTAAGATTTGACCCTGTGTCCTAGTTTATGACCCCAGTTGACCCATTTTCAAACTGGTATGAGATTTCATCAAGACAATCATTCTGACCAAAATTCAGGTTGATTGGGCAAAAAATGTGGCTTCTAGATTGCAAACAAGGTTTTTCTATGATTTGACCCCGTGACCTAGTTTTTGACCCCAGTTGACCCAATTTCGAACTCGTCCGAGATTTCATCAAGACATTCATTCTGACCGAATTTCAGGTTGATTGGGAAAAAAATGTGGCCTCTAGAGTGCATACAAGGTTTTTCTATGATTTGACCCTGTGACCTAGTTTTTTACCAAAAATGACCCAATTTCGAACTTGTCCGAGATTTGATCAAGACAATCATTCTGCCCAAAATTCAGGTTGATTGGGCAAAAAATGTGGCCTCTAGAGTGCATACAAGGTTTTTCTATTATTTGACCCTGTGACCTAGTTTTTGACCCCAGTTGACCCAATTTCGAACTCGTCCGAGATTTGATCAAGACAATCATTCTGACCAAATTTTAAGTCCATCGTGCAAAAAATGTGGCCTCTAGAGTGCATAAAAGGCAAATGTTGACGACGGACGACGCATGACGGACGACGGACATCCACCTAACCACAAAAGCTCACCTTCAGCACTTCGTGCTCAGGTGAGCTAAAAAAAGAAAATTTGTCAGTGGAAAAAATATTTTTTTCCTTCTTATTTTTGCCCTTTAATAGCATAGACTGTGAAGGCATTTAAAACCACCTGTTAATTATTCCACATAAATATTTTTTTTTTAATACTAGGTATCTGAGTACACTCCAGTTTTGCAAAATTATGTGGGTTGAATGGGATATTATACATTTTTAGCTTTGACACCTGACCCAAAGGCTCACAAGGTGTAGAGGTTATAGGATGGCCATGCTCCGGCGTCTGTTGTCCGTCCCTACAGTTGTCGTCCACAATTTCAGTGTCATCTTCTCCTCTGAAACCGCTTGGCCAATTAAAGCCAAACTTCATACTGAGCATCCTTAGGAAAGGGGAATGAAAGTGTATTAAAATGGTCTAGGTCACATTTAAGATGGCCGTCATGCCCATATATAGTATAAAACCTATAAAAATCTTCACCAGAACCGGAAGGCTTATAATTTAGGAACTAGGCATGAAGCATCAGAGGAAGAAGCTCTACAAAAATTATATATTTAAAATTATGACCTTGAGTTGACCTTGTCCTATTTCATGGCAAGGTCAACTTGGGTTGCAAATGCATTTGAATAGGGAAAATTGTCTAGCACCATAAAATTTCAAATGGTCTTCATACATGCATTGTTCTGCAATTTGATTTTTTTTTTTCAACAGGAAGGAATGACATTGTATGACACTGTCTTGGTCGGCGATCTCTCCAAATTTGGCATCAAATAGGTGAATATTGAATGCAAGCCAGACCAGGATCCGGAAGAATTGAAGACAATTGTTGAGACAACCACTAAGAAGGCATCCTGTGCTTTTGAACTTTTTTGAATTATTGTACAGGTGTGAAGGCACATATTTTGGACAGTGAATAAAAATATTTACTGCAATTAAAGTAGTAGTGCTGATGGGTAGGCTATTCGAAATGAATAAACCCTCAGGTGTCTCTAAATTTTATATCTTTCCAAATTTCTTTATATTTATTCATGTCAGGGTTGGAAATTGACCAGTCAATTGGAGTATTGACCAGACCAGACTTTTAACCGGTCAATACTGGTTGATTGGTGGTTGATAAGTCAATTGAATTTATAACACTGTACACTACCATCATGCCACTGTAAGGCTCCCAAATTGATTATGTAGTAACAGTAATCAAAGGAAACAAGTTTTTTTCACTTTGAAAAGCTGAAGGCAATAACAAACTGGTCAATACAGTGGTCCATTTCCTTACAAAATACAAAAAAGTTGATGATGATGTAATGATTGCATGGGTGTGTCTTAGTTTTATCAATTTATAATCACTGGTCATAGAGATGATAGTTGTTGTGCTTTGACATCTGATTGTAATTTGAAATGTGTGAAAGAGTGCTTCCAATTTCACAAGCATGAAAGTGTGGTCAATTAAGTTACCAATATATGCCAGTACAGAGTTTTCATTTAAAAGTGACAATTTACCACGACCATGGCCAACATAATCATAAACCAGTACATTGTATATCCATATATATACTTGCATGATAAACAATACCAGTATATTTCATATAGTAATTTTGGAGCCATTTGAATTTCTAAGGTCTTATTCACAACTAGACATCATAGAGAGTAATTGTGTCTTGTTTCTGCTCAGTGCAATTGATTATTTTGGAGGAGTTGTGCTCACAAAAAATAGTGATTTTCCTTAAATTTAAGGGCAGAAAATTCAAGATTTCTCAGGAATGACTGAGTTGACAACTCAATCTCCCTTAGCCAACTAAAATTTCCAATTTATCAGTATTGTCCACTTGAGCAGTATTGACCAGGGCGGTTTTAATCTAAAATTTCCAATTTATCGGTATTGACCACTTGTTTTTTTGTTGTTGACCAGACTTGACCACTTGAGTATTGACCAGGGCGGTTTCAACCGGTTAAAACCATGTGGTTTTAACTGCCCCAGTAAATACTTGCCAACCCTGGTTCATGTAAATCAAGTCAATTTGAAACAAGAGCTTCGCAGAGCGGCACATATACACCCGATGGGGCTTGTCAGTAACCTTGGCTTGTTGGTAACATGAGCTTGAATGAAAGCTTGAACAATTGCAGACAGACAGAGGACTGAGGCCATAACATAGTATGACCCTTTGAGAGTAAATTGAAAATGGTTTTATGAACAACTATACGCCAAACAGTCATTTTGCAAGTTTCACAGAAATATAGTGAATTTCAAACAATTCAAGGGCAGAAAATAAAAAGAAAGACCCTAGCTTTTTGAATTTCAGAAGTCTTAAATTCAACCAAATATCAGGGTTACATTGTGGCAAGATTCATTTCAATCCAATCAAATTTGTAGTTGTGCACACACACAAAAAAAAATCTGTAATTTTAGACTATTTTGTGAAGTAAAGGGCAGATAAATCAGGAACTACTTAACATGTGAAAAATATTTAGTCCTAAGCACAAATAGACAACCTACAGAGTCATTGTGGCAAGTTTCCTTTCATTCCCATCCAAAATGTAGGAGAAAGTGAGCTGACAAGAACTTTTGTTTTCATCAACTCAAGGGCAGATAATTCACAATAACTCAAAAATGACTGGAGCATTTTGAATTGAAAAGTCTTACGCACAACTAGACATCATAGAGAGTAATTGTGTCTAGTTTCAGCTCATTTCAATTGTACAACTAGATATCATAGGGAGTAAATGTATTTAGTTTCAGCTCATTCCCATTGATAGTTTAGGAGGAGTTGCGCACACAAAAAACAGTGATTTTCATTAAATTCAAGGGCAGATAATTCAAGATTTCTCAGTAATGACTAGAGGGATTTGAATTTCAAAGGTCTTATGCACAACTAGACATGATAGAGAGTAAATGTGCCAAGTTTCAGCTCGTTCTCATTGATAGTTTAGGAGGAGTTGCGCACACAAAAAATTGCTAACAGACAACAGACGGACAGACAGACGACCGTTCGGGCGTATAAAAAGAATTTTTAATTGATTTTGTTTAAGAATTGTATCAGCATATCTAGTTTTAGGTGGTCCAATTACCTCATTTAAATAATTGGAGTTGAAGTGGTTTTACAGGGCCTTCAAAGGAACATGTAACAAAGAAATATATAGATCTAGAATAAACAAGAGCCATATCAGACATGGCCATCTTATGCCGTCAAAGCTTGATAGTAAACTACAGCCTAATCAAAGGGCAATAACTCCGAATTATGAAGGCAAGAGGGATAACTAATCATTTCTTGTATCATTAGTAGATCTTTGTCCAGGGTTCATACAAACCTTCTTTAAAAAAAAATCCTTGATATTTCCATGATTTTTCCATGATGTTGATCTGATTTTCCATGATCCTCTTAAAATGAAAAACAAGAGAAAACTCCGTAAAAATGTTTAGCACACGACAGGAAACAGTGTACTAGGTAACAGTCCTGTCTGATTTGGCCATGTTAAATTATAGAATAAATTGGCAGATTTTGACAGAATGTAGCTCCTCAAAAAAGTCGTTTGGGCTATAAAAGCTTGCAAATCTTAAAGAAAATTCTTTGTTCTTGAAATCTATGTCCAGAAAACACATTCATGAGCACTTCATTTTCCTACAATTTTTCATAGCACAAATTCTCAATCTTGGGAACCACCATCAAAGGTCAGCCTCCCAGAAAAATAGTTCCCACTTAGATTCATTTAAAACTATGCATGAAATGTAGCAGCGGTCTGGCACTTGGCTGAACCTCATTTCAAGCACTTTACTGTTATTTAAACATTAAATCAATGTGGCAAAAGGAGCACACCATTTTTTCTAACGGGACTATTTTAGGGGTACAATGACCTCGGAAGTAATTCAAGACCAGAGTGGATCCACTAGTAAACCAATGGTTTAACCGTAAAAGTAGTTACACCATGAAAAAAAATCAATAGGGACTATTCATACCAAGACTTTTCCTTCCAAGAGTGATTACTGCTAATAGAAAAGGCAAAATGCTTCCTTTTAAAACACTTTTATTTCATCTTTTTAATTCTACATTGTTTTAGATGAAGTCCATCATGGTTTTCATATTTTCCATGATTTGAGATAAAATTCCCTGGTTTTTCCATGATAAAACCAATATTATCAAAATTCCATGATTTTTCCAGACACCACCTGTTTTCCATGACTTATCAAGAACTGTGCGAACCCTGTTTGTCAGTTCAAAAACTTCTGTTAGCTTATAAATGTTATTAATTTGTTGTAATGTCTTGTAGACTTTAAATCTAATCCTTCTGTTTAACCTTTCAGGATAGTTTGTTTTACCCTGTATTTGATATTCCACTGTATAACCTGTCTGAAGAAATGACCTCTGCCCATAAAAGACATATTTTTGATCTGATCACAATATTTTTTCATAGACTGATAAAGGATCACTAAAGAATCATTCTAGTAAAATTTGGTTGAAATCCATTGATTAGATTCTGGGGAAATGATTTTCAAAGTTTACACTACATAACATATAGGGAAATGACCTCTACCCATAAAATATATATTTTTCATCCGATCACAATAATTTTTGCTAGACTGATAAAGGGTCACTCAAGAATCATTCCAGGGACATTTGGTTGATATCCATTTGTTAGATTCTGAAAATATGCTTTTGAAAGTTTTCACTATATAACATATAGAGAAATGACCTCCGCCCATAAAATACACATTTTTCATCTGATCACAATATTTTTTTAATAGACTTGTTGATGTTCCCTCAAGAATCATTCCAGGGAAATTTGGTTGATATCCATTTGTTAGATTCTGAGAAAACGATTTTTAAAGTTTTCACTATATAACATATAGAGAAATGACCTCCACCCATAAAATACATATTTTTCATCTGATCACAATGATTTTTTGTAGGCTGATAGAGGGCCACTCGAGGATAACTCATGTGAAGTTTGGTTTATATCCATCAGTTAGTTTCTGAGAAAATCCACCTATTACCATATATGGAAATTAGCCACGCCCACTACAGCCATGATTTATGACCGATTACAAATCTTTGAAGGAATCTGATAGAGAGTCACCCAAGGAAGATTCCTGTGAAATTTGATTGGAATCCATCCAGTGCTTTATGAGGAGAAGATTTATAAAGTAAAAGTTTACAGACGGACAGACGGACACACTGACACAGGGACGCATGCACCACAGACACCCTGCCATGACAATAGCCTGCTGGCCTTTCGGCCAGTGGAGCTAATAAAAACTATATTCTACATAAAGCTTCGTCTTAAACATCTTAGTAGTAAGATTATTAAGATTCTCATTCTAAATAATGTTCCTCAGACCTCAAATTGCTTTATAAATTTGGGATTTTGATCACTCTAGAGTTACATTTTCTGCTGTTGCACAAAAAATAAAGGAGTCTGGGGTCAGGCCACACAATCAGCGTATGCCATCACACTGGCACCGCACCTACAGGGTCCAAAGAATTCAGAAAAATGCACTCATCCTGCAGGGTAAGGGACTTGAAAAAGGCACTCGTCCTGCTTTGACCGTCACTCGCACTACAATAGGCCTAGGGATCTTTGAAGAACATGTTTTGTATCTGGAAGCGTCACCTTGAAGTGCAGAAGAAACGAAAGTACAAACTTTAAGGACATCCAAAAACATAAAATTCCGAGTCATAAATACTGGTAAAATGATAGGGACAAGTGAAATATATCTCATCTGTAAACATACAATACCATTGATTTTTTAAGTAAAATTCAATGATCATGGCTATATGCAATAAAAAAAGGAGTAGATATGAACAAAATATGTGAAAAATTCTTTTTTTATTTTCAATAATTTCCTCGCTTGTGAGATCGATTAGTATTTAAGAAGTTCAGGTACCGGGTTATGTCATGCGAAAACCGGAAGATTTATTTTTAGAATCACTTGTCCAAGAGGGTGACTGGCTAAAAATTTCCACTTGTCCTCTGGGATTTCTTACTTATAAATACAAGAGGACGAGTGGATTCTTTGAACCCTGACCTACCTTTGGGGCACCTTTGGAATACCAGGAAAGTATTAAGCCCTTGAAGTAACTGTAGAGGAAAAATTGTGCCCTACATGGGACTCGAACCCACGACCCCCGGAACACTAGCACGGCGCTCTACCAACTGAGCTCACCGGGCACCTGGCCATGAGTCTACCTAATATCGAACACTACACTCCTCCCCCTTTTAACCAATTGGAGCCGGTCCCATACCACTCCCAAATGGCTGAACCCAGCGTTCTCTGTTTACTTTTGACACCATTGAAGTAACTATAGAGGAAAAGTTGTGCCCCACATGGGACTCGATCCCACGACCCCAGGAACACTAGCACGGCGCTCTACCAACTGAGCTTACCGGTGGTCATGAGTCTACCAAATATTGAACACATCACTCTTGACGGCTTTTATTTTCATCTCGGGTCTCGTTATCTTCTGATCCAACACTAATCAGTTCACAGATTTCAGTGAAAGATTTTTGACAATCAAGGTATTTAATTCTGTTTATTTGGAAATGGAGAATTTCGAAACAACCACCAGTTCAATTGACATTGGTGGTGTCCATCTTTTTACAAAAATTATTTTATCCTTGGCAAATGAAAATGAAAATAATAAAGGACAACGAAAAAAAAAAAGACATACCTGTTATCATTACTAATTTACAAAAAAGCACCAATAAGACTTGCTTAATTTTATTTTATTTTGTCAACGGTTTGTTTATGTTTACCTTCTGAAGTGGGTTGAATTTTGGTTTGGGTAAGACTAAACAAAATAAAAATTTAATGAGGTAGTCAATTATTTTACCCTCAGTTTCTGACAGAAGAATCGTAAAAATATCTTACAACGATATCAAAACAAATATTTTTCTATTTTGCTTCATTCAATTGAACAGATACTCCAGTATTACAAAAGATTTTATATATAAGAAAATTTTGTTTAGTCTGTCCACTGCCTCCCAAAAATAGACTGGCTTACGAGTTCTTTTTATTAGACTAGACTGGAAGCCTATCTCTGAACTCAATTAATTGAGACAGGCTCGCCAGTCAACTTATTAGACTCGAGTCGGATATTCATGCAGCCGTTCACCCATAATACAGTCTTCCAATTTGTTATATGATTTACAAACCAAATCCTGGTATATACGTTGTTGTCATTACCATGTGGAGAAATTAGATCCCGAAGGATTTCACCGTGGCGCTCGCCGCGGTTAGCCACATATAACATGGAGCCAGTGGCAATAAATAGATACTTGTTGCCCCCCCCCCAATCAAAATTACCGCCACCAATGGTTAACCATAACCGAGGATCCCGATCACGGCGCCTCTATCCCTGAGAAATCTAAAATTTTGTCATCTAACCTATTTTCGAAAATTTGTACAAGAATTGCGACACCTCAAGGGTTTCGCGGGAAAGAATGAGTGAAAAATGAAAATCGTAAATGTTTTCTTTAAAGACGATTCAAAGTTGATAGATTGAGGTTGGGAGATGATATATCGACAGACAGCACGAGATGATACCAAAATACGTTGACATTAGGTAGCATATAATAAACAAGACCTGTTCTTAAAACAACATATTCCATTTTTAAAATTTCCTTTGCGGATCTTGTCTCGGTTGAAAGTTTACAAGAGTTGCCCGTGGACAACATAGCTCCCCCAAATTGCTGCTTATTACAGGCAGCACTAGACTAAAGATCAAAGTTCAAGTATTTAGTTAAGTTTAAATCCAGTAAAGTATCCGTCCATTCTGTTCAACCTGTAATGGTATATTTCTGAACAAACTTGAAATGAAACAAGTAAGAGTTGTAGTTCTTGTGCACTGCACTTCTCCTCCATGAGATCTACCCATACACACAGATTCAAGTTGACAGCTATTATACTCTAGAAAAATAGTAATTAATCTTTTTTTCATATTTGTTTTTTTTTTTTTTTTTTTTTTTTTGTATTTGTCCTTATTTTACATTGCTGTACCTGAACGTTGTAAAAGACGTGTTCTGTTTTGTATTGTTAATTGTATATAATGGATTCTCCGTCCCGTTTGAGTGCTATTCTTGGTCAGCTTAAATAAAATGGTTAACTTGAGTTCCTAGCGGAAAATGTTGTGAAAATGATTCATTCTGTATACTGATTCTTATTTTCGAATTTGAATAGGTATGAAACTTAAAACCTGATTCGAACGCAAGTGCCGGTGATTCAGTTTTTAAGTCATACATCCATGAAATCATAAATGGGTCTCTTCATATCTTATAATTTCATTTCTCGAAGCAAAACTGTAAAGATTTACCCTCAAATACATGAACCGTTTATGGGATCCCTTTCCGCGGAAGCTTACAAAAAAGCTGCGTAATCAAAAATGTTTTAATTGAGTAATGATTGACGAAAGCAATTTTTCAGCCAATCAGAATGCGCGATACTTTGTGAACATAACTAAAGTTAAATTATTACAATTTGCATAGACAACGTTTATAAGGTATTTAATAAGATGATTTAAGGAGGGGACATGGTCATATCAAATCATAAGTTTTCCTCTTTTGTGTGTGTGCGTGTGTGTGTGTTATTTTTGTTTTTCGACGAAATTTGATAATATTCGTCGAAAATTCAATTTCGACAAGGTATCAAATTGACATATTGTTACATTCGACAAATATGACAGTCGACGAAAATTGAAATCGACGAAATGTCATGGACCCTGCGAATCCAGTAATATACCCCCTCTACTTCGTAGGTGGGGAGTATAAAAATCCAAAATATATGAAAATTATTTCACGTACAAATCAGCATGTTCATCATTTGAAATGATAACGTCGAATGGTTAAACATCTTCACCAGTCTAGGGGTATCGAACCGATAGCTTCAGCTCGATTATAATATCGATGTTCGTAACCCTTGGTTCGATAAGATGATGGTTAAATCGCATCTTGAAAAGTTTTCAGAAATGTACACGTAGATAAATCAAACGCTGAGACTAATACACCGATATAAAGCTAGAGAGAGGGGAGTGATACTCTATACGAAGGGCGTTTTAGACTTTAAACATATTTTCTGTCGTAGATGTCTGACGTCTTAGAAAATTATATGAGTTTAATTGTATGTCTTCTGACTACAAATTTCCAAGTTTCAACAGAAAAGCATGAATACATCTAAGTCAATGACAATTAGAGAAGAGATGGGTGCTGCGTGTCGGGGCAAATAGTGACGTCATGAACGTCAGACCAAATCTTGATTGCTTTTGTCGGTAATATTTTATATGCTATAAACTGTGAATTCTTATCAATTATCACCAATTACCGATCGCCCTATTTTGTCCTCCAATGAAAGGCCGCTATTTCGTTTGAAATTCAAAAAATATATCCCGTAACCTGACGATCTGCTCGAATAAGTGAGCTACCGAATACTCAGGTCATAGAGGGCGGGGACTACATTCAAAACCAGACAGTGAAGTCATAATCTTGTCGGATAAAATGTCCCGACAGACCCTTAACTTGTAATCGAGTATTCATAAAAAAAAGTTTTGCGATTTTTTTTTAATTATGCTTATACACAATTACTCACTAAAAGGAGGGGAAATTCTAGAATAATTTGTCTGTATGTTTATCAAGAGAAGATTTAGCTGATAAATCAATGATTCTGAAAATAAAATATTAATCTACAAGGTATACAGCAGTAAGAATGACATTGACGAGTTTGCTCGAACCAAACCTTTCTGTACTCCACATTTTCGCATGGGCACAAAAAAGAAAAAGACGACAGGGTTGAAACGGTATAAAAATCTCAGTTCCTTTTTAAAATGAATAATCTGGATCTTTTGAACAACATTTTAATTTAGTAGTTCTCAGAGTCCCAATCTTAACGAAATGCAATCAAATGTTCCTATGAAAGGTACATGTATGCAAATTAATTGCAGAAAAAAATATAGAATTCAAAAACCAAGTTCAAGGATTCTAGGTATACAAATATTTGCGAAAAGAAGTGATTCAAGGCATGTTAGGACTATGATAGCTGACCAATATCGAAAGCCAACGTGACCCGTTTAACTTTCAGTTATATCTCTGCGGCATCATGGAGCACCAAACAATGAATTCCGGGTATATTTTCGAACCCGGGAGCTTTTGAATGATAGTCCGACTCACTACCACTGCGTGGCTGTATATGCGATACAAAATCCCAAAAGGGAGGCATTATGTCCACAAAAAACTAAAAAGAATACAAAACCCACTAGCAGCAACAACGAGGTTGTGCTCACCGAACAATGCGTTCTTAACTAATTTGTCTCGCTAAATGACAAAATAATTACAGAAACCAAATGGAAATTAAATTCGCTTCTCCCACTTTTTGTTTACCTCGATTTGATTGAAGAATATATGACGCAACATAAATGACTGACATCATTGATTGACGCGCAGCTCATTTGACCTGGCATTATTTGATGAAAAAATAAGTCGATCGGTAAAACAGTTATAGTTCATATTCTGCCAATTTACGCCTATAATCTTGCGCTCCGCTAATGGCCCTGTCACACCTCAACGTTTTAGCCAGCGTGTGCCTAATGCGTTTGAGAAAACGACTAAGTCCTCAAAACGTCGGCGTACGCTGACCTACATTTTCTTTTTGTCAATTCACGACGCGCTTGTAGCGTGTTCAAAGCGAGTTTGAACGTGTAAGTAACGCGTGAGAAACGTGTCCAGAACATGTGGATAGCGTATGTCAGCGGATACCAACGTTCTTGAGCGTGTGTCCAACGTTCTCGTAACGTCCTCAGAACGTGTTTAGCGTGTTTGTAACGCGCTTCTAGCGTGTTATAACGTGTTCGCCGCGTGTTATGGATGTAAATATAAATTTTGCAAGAAATTACCACTTTATATTCATTCTTTTAATATATAAACAGGCCACCGGCCACTACACATATTCAAATTCAAAGTATGTTGGTTCATGTAAAAGAAAAATAGGAAAAGACGAAAAGAAAAATACACTGGCACCTGTTACATATGAAAACATGCATATAACAAACTTATAAGATTACAGGCTGATTAAGCTTCTAGTACTTTTCACTCGAAAAATATTGCGAAAGGGTAAGAAACTACTTGTCATAATGCGCTCCTCTCTTACTCCATATGCTCTACCATGTAGGATGACTTTCTACAACCTCTCTTAATCTTGAAAAGCTAGTCCTATATTAAGGGGGAAAAGGTGTACCAAATATCAAACTTGTAGTACATATAATAGAATCAAATATTCTGAACAGAGCAGAATAGAGTAAAACACGTCTTGTATTATGTCCACTAGGTACAACGATGTACTTGTCTTTTTGGTATATTTATAATGATCAAATGAGACGAATGAATGTTTGTATTTTCGCAAACGTATTGTTATTCTAACCAAAGAGCAGACGCACTTGTAAAGCTATAAACGCAATGTTTAATACACATTTAGGCTACATTATCCACCTCGACAATCTAAGGAATTAAGAATATCCGTAAAGGATTTATATGGAAGAAAAGACAAACAGCTCATAACATAACATAACATAACATAACATAACATAAGTTTTATTTATGTGACTTGAACGAAATCGTTCATCGTCAAATATGGAGAATGCTTCTTATGATCGAGTTTTCAAGTCATACTTAGACTGGTCATGAGGAAACATGCAGATATGAACATGTCAAAATGGTCATACACACGTACACGCACAAATTTATTTATTTACGAGAAGCTGATGGTAGAAATTCAAGACAAACATGCAGCGAAACTTTTATATTTTCATTGAAAACTGAAACGCTGTCATACGCCAGATACACGCTGTGAACTCGCTGGCAACGCGCTAGACACACGTTCAATACGCTGAAGACACGCTATGTTCACGTTCCCAGTACGCTGGAGACACGCTCGAAGCACGTTAAACTTTTTGCGAACGTATTTCTAGCGTGTCCGTAGCGTAAGTGAACGAGCTCTTAGCGTGTCTCTAGCGTGCTGAGCGTGTTCGGAACGTGTGCCGAACGTGTGCGGAGCGTGTTCCAACACGTTCGGCACACGCTGAGAAATTTTAAGCATGCACAAAATTTTATGAGATACTCAGCGTATCGCAACGTGTGCCAACGTGTTACAGCGTGCCGATAGCGTGTGCGGAACGGGTCCATAGCGTACCCGACGTGTTCGCAGCGTGTTATAAAAAATCCAACACGTTCCGCACACGCTGGCTAAAACGTTAAGGTGTGACAGCCCTATAACGCTCCGCTTAGGTTATATCGCGTAAATTGCCAGAAATGAACTATAACTATTACTTAATTGTTCCCAAAAGGTCAGGGCATATCTTTACATAATTGCCAAGGTATTCTGCTATATAAATCAACTGGTAGGTCTAGCGTAGCCGTGACGTAATTTGGCGAGTTAACTATACTATAGTAAAGTCCTTTCAATAGGTATTATCCATTATTGTTGCCCTGGCAGGACGAAGCCTAAGTAACGGGTCGATGTACATAAGGCTAAGGTAAATCAGCCTTATTATCTACATCTAAAGATAGTCGACATAATTAACTTGAGACTGTAAAGCGTAGGTTGGTGACCAAACCCTCGTAACTTCAGCTTGTCCAAGCTGAAAGAAACGAGATTTTGGTAACCCAAGGATAAAAAGTGTTCTCTCTCTCTAAGCACGCGAATCCTTATGGTTTTAGGCTACAGGTTTTTTTTTTTCGCGCGTTCACGAATATCTCCGACTAACTTTTTACAGAACCCAAAATATTTAAAAGTTAACTCGCCAAATTTCGTCACGGCTAAGCTCCGCCCTGCCAGTTCATTAATAACGTAGAGTAATCGGCAATTGTTGTACGAATGAAAATAACTGTTTTTGTTTGTTTGAATGGAGTTTTAACATTTTAACATTTTTTTTTCAGTTATATCGCGGCGGCTAGAGCACCTAACAATGGATTCCTGGTATTTCTCTTACTAGTTCTACCATCACATCCTTTCCTAGCCTCCAGCTGCTATCTCACATAGTTCTACGATTATCAACCCATTGGTGAAAGACAAATAGTCGGAAAGAATGAGTGCCGCCGTCGGGGATCGAACCCGGAACCTCTATATTGTCAGACCGACGCGCTACCAACTGCGCTATGACGGCGGCTTGCAAATAACTGTACCCTACAATCATAAAGATTTACGTGCTCCAGTAGAGCAAACATGTGAACACATTTCATCGTTTTGGTCAGCTTGGACAAGCTGGAGTTACGAGAGTTCGGTTTTCAACCTACGATTTCATATCTCGAGTTATTAATGTCGACTTTCTATAGAAGTAAGTAAATGTAAATAAAAGCTTATTTACCTAAATCGCAAATGCAACGACCCGTTACTTAGGCTCCGCCCTGCCAGGACAATAATAATGGATTATACAAAATACCATATGCGCCCGAGTCTTAATATTCCAATTGTACGTTTAACCCATTCCTGTTTTACAGAATTTTGGACCTGTCCAAATTCAAAGGTTTTGCAGACGAAAATTTAAAGTGGATTTAATTATAACCATTCAGTAGGGTAGAAAATATTGCGGAAAAAGAAGAAAATGCTTGTCAGAAGCAATTTCTTCTTTTTTCACAATGTTTTCTCAATCATAAAATCACAGGCACGTAAAAAGCAGGGATTAAACAGCAAAGGGTTAAGCGAAGACTCAGATCAGCCTGTATATCCGCACAGCCTGACCAAAGACTTCACTATGTGCTCTGTATATAGCTTTTGAATAAATGTTTAGAACTTTCGACTATCTGCTTATTTTCTAAATAAATTGACCCAGCTGCCTAATGTCTATATACTTCACAAAAACATGAAATTTCAGGATATACTTGTCACATACATGCTCATAATACCATTCGGGCGTCCAAAATTCTGAAGACAGATACGATTTGCAAAACGCTGTACATACGACAAATGGTCGCCTACCAACGAAGTAGAATTTCACCAAATTTCACAGGAATGATCCTTCGGACAAACTCTCATAGATTTCTTGGTTACATTCTGATGGGGGGTGATAACATGGATGCTACAGGCTGTCAGGTCACAAATGACCCCCATTTGGTGAAATATACATATATAATACGTACTTAGTGTTTTGTATGCAAAATACGATTCCAATGAGGCATTGCAATGAAGAAGCCAACAAAGAATGAAAACACCAGGTACGATTTGTGATTTGACTTACGATCATTTTTTTTCTTAAAAGTTTGGTAAACGGTCCCTGCTCTTTCAGATTCCCTCGTATAATAATTGTTAAACCGATTCCACATACAAAATAAATGGATTTCTAATTTTCCGAAACTTTAACAATAATGTTCCTCATTATGTTACCACGATCTTGCTCGGTTAACATAGTGAAAGACCGTGAGTTCTAAAATTTTGCGGAATTCTCACACCAGTACTACCACCACATCCCTTTTCTAGCCTCCAGTTGCTATTCCACATAGGTTTACGATTATCTACCCATTGGTGAAAGACAAATGTCAGAAAGGATAAGTGCCGCGGCCGGGGATCGAACCCGTGCGAATATAGACGCCTGGATTAGGAGTCCGGCGCGCTACCAACTGCCCTATTGCCGCGGCTGAACTAAAAGAAAATCAGACCAGAATTGTATTTAACTTATACATAATGACTGTCAAAGTGGTACTCTTTCTATATCGTCGCATTTTTCTGATACAATGTCTTAACCTCTAGAGATTTTATGATGATCTGCTATCAGATAAGATATAAACTTATTCACAAACTGGCCAGGTGGAAAATATAGATGGAGCGATTTGGACCCTTTTGTGCTTCTAAGTTTTGCTCTATATTTTAACGTCATAGTATTTCAGGCATAACGCGACGGCTAGAACACTTGAACAATGCTTTCGTTTCTCTCTCTCATTCCAAAAAATACTCATTTCCGACCCCATCAAAACCTGCTATTGAATAAAAACAAAGAACCACGATTTTCCAGCTCATCCTGAAAATTATAACTACAGCTCGGCTATTTGATGATTTGAAGATACATAGCGCCATGAGCGCATGATTGTGTTATACGAAGTGCGAATTGGAATTAGAATAACGATCATTGGATGTATATTAATTAAATCTAGATAAATCTTTAGTAAAAAGGATAGATGGTCATAAATAAAGGATAATCGTTTGTTTTAGTGTAAGATCGATTTATATTTCACCACGGACCGGCCCTAAATTATTTATATTGAGGATACCTGATTTCACCGAGTGAACAATAAAAGCTATATTTTCACAAGTGGCAGAGCCACGAGTGAAAATATAGTGCTTTGTTTTTGTTGTTGTTGTTGTTGTTGTTCACGAAATGAAATATCAATCGATCTTACTCGAAAACCAAAAATTATTCTATTTCTTTGATGAAAGATTGAGACACAATGTGAAAATCTCCGGGGTACAAAACTAAAAAGGCATTAAAACCAAGTGGGAAACACCTCAAGGGTTTCGCAGAAGAAGAATGAAGAGAAGATGAATTCAAGTCCATATTGCGGTTGATTTACTCATAACTGACATTTGTCTGCGGAAAAAGGGGAAAAGACAAGAACGATATACAGGATTAGTTTATCTCTTTTTTTTTTAGTGTAAGATCAATATGCCTTATGTTAAATTAAGTGAAAAAAATATTTTCACGAGTTTTGGGTCTACGAAAAAATAGAGCGTTTGGCGTTCAATGGATCAAGGTATAAATGTGTAAATCATAGATACACTTTATAATCGTTCGCAAACGCGTTTGCATTATGAACACATGGATTGTTATCACAGGTTTTCATTTCCCAATGAAGACATGTTTTTATTTCCCAAAGAACTACTTGTTGCTAACTATTTCTAAAAGAATATCATATTAAAATCAATGAATAGATAAAATTGTCGTTTCGTTCACGAATAGCTGAATAGCATATAAAATAGATAATTCCGGCTGCAGCCACTAGATTTTATTCACCAAAATGCGATTAAATGGTAATTTCTCTATTGAAATCTTCTAGCAAAAAGACGAAATTTATGAGATTTCGATATAACTCGCTGCTACCCTTGTTTTGTACGGCATATTTTTTTGAGGAATGTAGGACGCAACAGAATCGACTAGCTCACTGGACCTAGAGTTATTAGATGAAAAATAAGTCGATCGGTAAAACAGTTATAGTTCATATTCTGACAATTTACACGTATAACCTTGCGCTCCGCTTATGCCCCACTAAAGTTATATCCCATAAATTGGTAGAAATGAACTGTAACTATTACGTATTTTGTTTGAATGGGGTTTAACGACCTTTTAACAATTTTTAGCTCGGCTGTTTTTCGAGAAAATCCGAGATTTTGGGATCACCTTAGCGTGGTTGCTGATGTTGTTGTTGGCGTTGGTGTAGGCATAGCAAACTTTAACCTTGGTCTCATCTATGTTGTTATTGAAGAAATCATATCATCTATGTCATAAAGAAGATCCCGATTGATATTTAGTAGCATTTCAACAATCGAAGGAGCAGAAACTGTTTTATTAATTTCTTTGGAAAAACAAACATCAAAACAAAACAGTGAGCAAAAATATGACTTGATAAATCAATTCCTTCTTCCGACCATATTTATCACAGAAACAAGGAATTGAGCCGATAGGTCATAAAGAAGGTCACTATATTTCCGCTTTTTGATGTTTCTTGTTTTACATTGATTTTTTTTCTTATGTTCCGATTTGATCATATAGAAATATGTAAATATCAGCAATTGATTTACGACTTTTTTCACAATGTGCGCATTTCTCGTTGGTGATATTATTTTATTTATCGGAATAACACTCTGATGATTAACCCTTTGCTTTTTTAATTCCTGCTTTATACGTGCCTGTGATTTTATGATCGAGAAAACATTGTGAAAAAAGAAGAAATTGCTTCCGACAAGCAATTTCTTCTTTTTCCACACTATTTCCTACCCTACTGAATGGTTATTTTTCAAATTAAATCCACTTTAAATTTTCGTCTGCAAAACCTTTGAATTTGGACAGATCCAAAATTTTGTAAAACAGGAAAGGGTTAAATAATCTAGTACAGTGTATATGTGCTTATCATTGACCGCTTCGTGTACGGGGGATTGTTGTCTTATCTTTCACAAACGAATCCTCTTTTATCGTGACATGTGTCGTCATTCCATTTGTATTCATGATATCTATGCAATATTACACAATCTTCAGACGGCGAGTTGTTGTCTGGCTTACCATATCCCCAAGCTGTATATGTGGGGACCTTACCATTACTTCTCCAGACAAAGGTATCATTGCCAACCAAATCTATCAGTCCAAAGCGATATTGAGAACCACTTCTATTACCTGTAATTTATAACACAGTTTCTTTCATAAAACGCTTTTGTCCAATTCAAAGAACGCAAATGGGGATGTAAAATGATACAAAATATTGTGAATAGCGTCGGATAATCATTCAATCAATCAATTATTGAAAGAGGTTTCTAATTTGTCCTGGATATTTAAGGCTTCACCATTTTCTAGACGGATGTATGTCAATCTCATTAAAATCATCTCTACGATACCACTACGCTTTCTCTCCGTTACGTAGCAGGCAGCGGCGTAGCGGTAGGCAATATGGTGGATCTGATTTTAATGAGATTGGATGTATGTATGTTTTTCTTCTATTTTATTTTTTTCCTACAGTAATTATTCTCAAAATAAAGGGCTTAACAGCGACCCCGATGACGGCATTCATTCTTTCCGACTGGTTGTCTTCCACCAATGAGTTGATAATCGTAGACCTATGTGGAATAGCAGCTGGAGGCTAGGGAAGGACGTAATGGTGGTGCTTGTGTGAGAAATACTATGAATCGATTGTAAGGTGTTCCAGCCGCCGCGAAGCTGAAAGGTTGTTGAAAGCGGGGTTAAACCCATTCAAACAAACAAACAAACTTAACAGCGATAACCTTTTGTAAATTTAAACGATTTTCTCTTAAAATTTTGAAGTATTTTTGATGGACTTATTTTTAGTAGTGAATGAGAATTTTATTACTTGGGAAGAATGCAACCTAGCATAAAAAATGTTATCTTTCTGAATAAATCATATAACAAGAAATAATGATTACCAACTAGATAAGTTCGGAGAAGTTCAAACTTCTCATAAGACTGTGGCTCTGCCAATTTTCCTCCATGCTCTTCGCAAAATTTCTGTAATATATAACACATTTGCTGAGTAGCCCTTATCTAAATCGAGAGTGTAATGGCACAAATACTAAATACCTTTCATGAATTAGAGTCTAACAAGGGGACAAAAGTTATTTTCTGATCGTGTGCATCTGCTGTCAAACGTGATGTCAAAGAGTCAAACAAGATTGAACAATGCCGTCGCATGGACGATCTTTTTAGCTCACCTGAGCACGAAATGCTCAAGGTGAGCTTTTGTGGTGGCATGATGTCCGTCGTCCGTCGTGCGGCGTCAACATTTACATTGTAGACACTCTAGAGGCAAAGATTTTTGCTCAGCCATCCTGAAAATTGGTCAGAATGATTATCTTGATAAAATCTCGCTCAAGTACGAAATTGGGCCAAGTAGGGTCAAAATGAGGTCAAGGGGTCAAATCTTAGAAAAAACCTTGTAGACACTCTTGAAGCCATAATTTTGCTCAAACAACCTGAGAATCATGGTCAGAATTAATGTTTTGATGAAATCTAGGTTAAGTTTGAAACTGGTTCAAGTAGGGTCAAAAATTAGGTCATGGGTCAAATTTTAGGAAAATCTTGTAGACATTCTTAAAGCTATATTTTTTGCTAAATCACCCTGAAAATTGGTCAGAATCAATGTGATGATGAAATCTAGGTCATTATCAGAATTCGGTCAAGTTGGGCCAAAAATGAGGTCACGGGGTCAAATCTAAGAAAAACCTTGTTGACACACTAAGAGCCTTAATTTTGGCACAATCAACCTATAAGATTGGTCTGAATCAATGTCTTGATGGAATCTAGGTCAAGTTCAAAATTGGGTCATGCGGGGTAAAAAATGAGGTCACGGTATCAAATCTTAGAAAAACTTTGTAGACTTTTAAGAGACCATATTTGTTGCCTAAACACCCTAACAATTGCTTTGGTTTTTTGTCTTTAGGAAATTTCAATCTGGTTTGAATTGGGTCAAGTTTGGTTGAACATTAGGTTGAGAGGTCACATCTTAAGACAGTTAACTCAGGTGAGCGATTTAGGGCCACTATGGCCCTTTTGTTCTCTTTTCTTTTCAGAATACAATTCTGTTTTTATATCTTTTTATATAGTGATCGATTTCCTTGAAAGTTCTCCGTGTCTTAAGAAACAAGAGGGCCGTTGGCCCTGGGTCGCTCACCTGAGAAAAAAGCTTCATTACCTAGGTATGTCCATGCAACCACAGAAAAAAGAGATTTTCACTTATTCAATCAGAATTAGAAGAAGTTTAAAGATTTCAAAAATGATCCAAAGTACTACCCCCTCCCCAAGACACTCAGCACCTGGTGACCCAACAGTTCTGATTTTAGCTATTTTTATTAATGTCCATATATTGATCACCCATAACAATTTTCAAGTCTGTAGGGTTCCTGATCCAGAAGAAGAATAAGGTTAAAGATTTCAAAATTGATCCAAAGTACTACCCCCTCCCCCCTAATGCTCCGCACCTGGTGAATCTACAGTCATGATTTAAGCAATTTATATAAAGGTCCATATGCTGATCATCAATGCCAATATTGAAGTCTATAGGGCTCCTGGTTCATTAGAAGATGAAGGTTAAAGTTACAAAATTTTCACAAAAGTACTACCCCCCCCCTGGTGCTCCGCACCTGGTGGCATTACAGTCATGATTTTAGCTATTTTTATCAAGGTCTATGAGCTTATCCTCCATGCCAATTTTCAAGTCTGTAGGGCTTGTGGTTCAGAAGAAGAAGAAGGTTAAAGATTACAAAATTTTCACAAAAGTACTACCCTCTCCCCCCTGATGCTCCGCACCTGGTGAATCTACAGACATGATTTTAGCTATTTATATAAAGGTTCATATGCTGATCATCCATGCCAATATTCAAATCTGTCAGGCTCCTGGTTCAGAAGAAGATGAAGGTAAAAGATAACAAAATTTTAACAAAAGTACTCCCCCCTCCCCCCTGGTGCTCCGCACCTGACAGCCCAACAGATATTATTTTAGCTATTTTTATTAAGGTCTATGAGCTGATCCTCCATGCCAAGTTTCAAGTCTGTAGGGCTTGTGGTTCAGAAGAAGAAGAAGGTTAAAGATTACAAAATTTTCACAAAAGTACTACCCTCTCCCCCCCTGATGCTCCGCACCTGGTGAATCTACAGACATGATTTTAGCTATTTATATAAAGGTCCATATGCTGATCATCCATGCCAATTTTCAAGTCTGTAGGGCTCCTGGTTCCGAAGAAGAAGAAACTTAAACATTACAAAATTTACCCAAAGTACTACCCCCTCTCCCCTGTTGCTCCGCACCTGGCAGCCCAACAGATATTATTTTAGTTATTTTCATTAAGGTCTATGAGCTGATCCTCCATGCCAAGTTTCAAGTCTGTAGGGCTTGTGGTTCAGAAGAAGAAGAAGGTTAAAGATTGCAAAATTTTCACAAAAGTACTACCCTCTCCCCCCTAATGCTCCGCACCTGGTGAATCTACAGACATGATTTAAGCTATTTATGTAAACGTTCATATGCTGATCATCCATGCCAATATTCAAATCTGTCAGGCTTCTGGTTCAGAAGAAGATGAAGGTAAAAGATAACAAAATTTTAACAAAAGTACTCCCCCCTCCCCCCTGGTGCTCCGCACCTGGCAGCCCAACAGATATTATTTTAGCTATTTTTATTAAGATCTATAAGCTGATCCTCCATGCCAAGTTTCAAGTCTGTAGGGCTTGTGGTTCAGAAGAAGAAGAAGGTTAAAGATTACAAAATTTTCACAAAAGTACTACCCTCTCCCCCCTGATGCTCCGCACCTGGTGAATCTACAGACATGATTTTAGCTATTTATATAAAGGTCCATATGCTGATCATCCATGCCAATTTTCAAGTCTGTAGGGCTCCTGGTTCCGAAGAAGAAGAAACTTAAAGATTACAAAATTTACCCAAAGTACTACCCCCTCCCCCCCTGTTGCTCCGCACCTGGCAGCCCAACAGATATTATTTTAGCTATTTTTATTAAGGTCTATGAGCTGATCCTCCATGCCAAGTTTCAAGTCTGTTGGGCTTGTGGTTCAGAAGAAGAAGAAGGTTAAAGATTACAAGATTTTCACAAAAGTACTACCCTCTCCCCCCTGATGCTCCGCACCTGGTGAACCTACAGTCATGATTTTAGCTATTTATATTAAGGTCCATATGCTGATCATCCATGCCAATTTTCAAGTCTGTAGGGCTCCTGGTTCCGAAGAAGAAGAAACTTAAAGATTACAAAATTTACCCAAAGTACTACCCCCTCCCCCCTGGTGCTCCGCACCTGGTGGCCCAAAAGTTATAATTTTAGCTATTTTTATTCAGGTCTATGAACTGATCATCCATGCCAAGTTTTAAGTCTGTAGGACTACTGGTTGAGAAGGAGAAGAATTTTTAAGATTTTCTTAAAATTTCACCTTTTGTTGCCATAGCAACCAGAGTTTTTCATGGATTTCAATTCTTTTAGCTATTTTTGAAGGGGACCACCCAAGCAACATTTCTGTAAAATTTGGAGTTAATTGGCCCAGTAGTTTAGGAGGAGATGTCGTTTAAAGAAATTGTTGACGGACGCCGGACGACGGACGACGACCGACGACCGACGACCGACGACCGACGACCGACGGACGGACGCCGGACGAAAGGTGATCACAATAGCTCACATGAGCACTTCGTGCTCAGGTGAGCTAAAAATAATTTGCATGGCATGATGTCTTTGTGATTTTGCTATGATCGCTTTTGTGTAATTTTGTACCAAATCTAAATAGTCAACACTTACAGGATGAAATCCAAAATTTAGATAAAAGGATTTGGGAACTTTAGATGGATAGCCCAGTATAAATGCAAATCTTTCTATGTAAGGAAACAAGAATACATTGAAACCAAATATCAACAAACAATCAAACAATAGGACCATAGTGACACTTAATCGCTCAATTGAGTTACATGTAATTATCTACGAGGGTTGTCCGAAAAGTTCGTAGACAGTATGAAAATTTCACTAACTACTTCCATTTTGTTCACAATTCTTATGTTTATCGCAACCCTAACTATCACTGACTTCATACTCGAAGAAAAATCTTCAACGATTTTATTGACATGTATTTGACAGTTACCTTAGCAACCCGACCTAGCGGTTTCCGGAGCACGTCGAAATTATGAACATTTACAGATAACGATTCAGTACCAAACTATTTCTTTCAAGGGTAAGATCTTTTGAAAATATCAAAAAATAATATGTATTTATTGCGCACCATTTATGAGTTTTATCTTGTACTATTTTCAAAGAGATCGCTTCACAGATACTCGAATGAATGAAGAACGATATAGCAAACCGTGCGCGAGATGGAACTGAAAATGACGCTGTCAGACGTTGCGGCGGAGCAGCGTCTCATATGCATTTTTTCTTTAGAATCCGGGAAACGGAAAGAATATCACATCTGAACCTCTTATAACAACTACAGGAACAAATTGTAAATCCTTCTAAACATATGGTATTGTTTTCAGTTGAAAATTTCAAGTAACTAACAATAAATGATATTTAGAAAAGCTGCTTCAATGCGAAGCCTGCTGTTTAGCTGGGAACGTCATTATGACGAAACGCAGTCTGAATAAAAAAGCCGTCCTTTAATAATACGTGAACAGTTCGAATAGATGATAGTCGATAAACACTATATGAATTGTTTTTTTAATGAAAATCCATTTTGATAATTGAACAATTCAGACAATGAGTTATGCGCGTTTTGGGTTTGGATTTTGAAAACGACCGTTACAGGACTGATAGGCATCCGGGATACATATGACCTTAATTTGCATTAGCTAACAGCAGTGGTTACGACATTTATGGTTAATTTGTGGTATCTTTAAATTCAGTCTAATTTCTATGAATTTTTGGATCAATGTAATATGATTGCAAAACATAGCGGCATAATTTGGAGTTCATTTTTCCCTGATTATTAGCAATACACATTTTTTCTAAAGGTGGACAATGCTAGCTATTTTCATACAATAATATAACGGGTATGTTTAAATAAAGACAAGGCATCGATAAATAACTGTTATTGTAACTATTAGATTGGACTAAAAGAAGCCGTATTTATAAGTCGACATCATATTGTGCGTTACAGCGCCAGTTTGTGCTCCGCGCTAACCAACATGCCTTTACAAAATTCTATGTAATTGCATTATTTACAAGAGAATCTCCTTGAAAATTTGCTTTTCGGCACTTTGAAAAATATTTAATATTGACGTGTAGTGGTTAAAAGACATTGTCATACAGTATGTATGTACTAGATGATGTCTACGAACTTTCCGGACAACCCTCGTAAGATCTGACGTTTTCAGATCATTGTTTACTCTACTTCAACAACTTTAACGTTGTCCGTGATTTAATCCAACAATCATTCTTACCAATTTTCGGGTTGTTTGAATAAAGTATATGGCTTTTATAATATCTTCAAGTTTTTTTTCTAATATTTGACCCCACTTGACGCAATTTCGAACTTGACCCAGATTTCATCAAGACAATCATTCTGATCATTTTTTATTTGACTTCTCTGCCCTTTTTGTAATACTTATTTGATCTTGACCGAGATTTCATCAAGACAAGTATCTTGACAAACTTTCGGATTCATTTAGCACAATATATGGCTTCCAGAGTGCCTACTATTTGTCCCCTTTTTATAGTTTTTGACCGAGCTTTTCTTTCTTAACAATTTTCAGGTTGATTGAGTAAAAAATTGGCCTTGAGGGTGTATGCAAGTAAAATGTTGTCGCCGTACGACGTACGGCGGACATCACAACCACAAAAGCTTACCTGAGTATTAAGTGCGCAAGATGGGCTAAAATGGCTTACCTCTGCATCAGAATAAGTTTTTTGGTCTTCGGTAACATAATAACAGATATCCTCTATCTTCATCCAGTCAGCAAAACAGTCTACAATAATCAAAGATTGATTAATCGTTATACTGAACTATAAAAACCATAGGCTATCTATAGACCTCGTCCCCCATGGGGAGTTTTGGTCATTATGATTTCTCATCTCAAAAAATATAAATGAGACATGTTAGCTCGGTTCAATGATAGGATTTAATTCAGTGGTATTAGAAAAAAATATATATTAGTGAATAATGGCAAATTTTGTTACTTACGTTACAAAGTACATTAAACATGTAGCTTAGTCAATTATGGAAAGCATTGTATTTTTGAGTTCCATGTGTCAATATTTGCAATCTGTACCTTTCTGTAACCAAAAAATTCAGCAGTATGACAAATTGTCCACATTTTCAAAACTCATGATCCCCATGATCCTACCATCTCTTTGTTGTTTTGCTGTATTCAAAGCAGGTCTAGCACAAGAAAAGCTGCTCAGTTTCACAACTGCACTCTACGATTGCTGATATGGATAAAAAAACCCATTTTACTTCATGAAATCATCGCTGCTGAGCAAAACGTTTTGTCAGACAAAGTTTTGCTTTGTTTTACTCAGTTAGTCATCCAGCTAACACAAGACACCCATCAGTCTGGTGTTACACATGTAACCAATTCTCACAATTACTAAAACAATAGCAATTTTAAGAATTACTGTATGAACATTCGATTTCACAAAAAAAATATGGGCGTGACAGGAAGTGGCTTGTTTTAACCTAAAGTTAAATCTTTGGAAAATGTCTATTCTCCAACTATTTGGCAATCGATATTTGCACGAATGTTCCTTGAGTGGCCTGGTATTGTTAAAAAAATTTCAATTGGCTCCCATTTTTGGACGTGGAAGGTTTTTTTCACTTCAAAATTGTTAAAATCCTTTTTCTCCCAAACCATTGACCCAATTTCATTAAAACTTGGCATGAATATTCCTTTGATGACCATGTACTAAAGTTGGTCAAGAAATTTTGATTGACCCCCAAGTAGAGCGATAAGGCCCCCTGGGACTTCTTTTTTATGCCTGCTTTGGTTTAAACACATATTTTGATCATTTTAACAGTTCAAAATGGTATTTATGAAAACATTACAGGTAGTGCACGAAACGAAATGTTACCGGATAAGCTGCCAGAGGGCTCACGTGTTTTGAATAACTTTCAAGTTATGAAGCTTTATGAAATCAATCCTCAAACCTCCTCTGTTTGGGAAGTTGAACCTTTGTTGAAAAACATGATAAGCTGTTATTTCATTTTGGTATACTATACATATAAAACGCATTATTGTTCGATGTTTCATATGAAAAAATATATCGGACAACAATACATAGTCTAATTGTCGAATTGAAATCCGGTTTTGAAATTTAAAACAGTGAAATGATATGTTGATATGTGCTAGGTATGTAAATGTAATATAAATTATCCACATCTAAAATCTCCAAAGGGTCTTACCCAGGTATTCATTTAACTAGTTGATGAAGAACAATATGATTGGATGCTAGTGAATAAAATACTTTATTTCACACTTGATAGTAACATCGCTCTTTTTATTTCCTTCTTGTGGGGGGTTATTTTGTTCATGAGAGTATGGCATTTTTTTTTAAATCATTTAGGATCTGAAAGTACGGAAAAATACCTGATTATAGTAATTAGAAATATGTTGAGAGGGTTAGGGATTTAGAGATTTGTACATGCATTTGCGTATATAAGAAGATGTTATTTTTAAAAAAAAATTCAAAGGTTTTACCACCCGGAACGCAAGGCAGGCTTTTGTCATTGAAACATCCAGAATAAAAGTTTCGAATCACGTTTGCAAAATCATTTTATGACACCTAAGGATAAATCGGAAATAAGAAACAAGAGGACCATGATAGTCCTATATCGCTCACCTAGGGAGTCTCTTTGACCCCTGGGACATCACATTAATCAAATAGGCAGATGACAACAAGGTGATAATTTCTAGGTAAGATCAATACCATGAAATGTTTTCAGCCAGGAGCAAGAAGAATATGCCTTTTCGCTCTTTAATTCTATGTAAATAGGGATGCACCCGGGTGAGCTCGAATGTATCCCCAGGTTCTATATATGAACAAACTTGTGAGGTGTCCACTAGATGATACTACATACTAAATTTGGAAGCTGTCTACCTTCTGGTTTCAGAGAAGAAGATTTTCCTATTTTCACCTATCATGCTCAGTCAAGCTAAAAGGGATGCGCCCAGGTGGAGCCCAAATATGACCCCATGGTCTTGATATGAACAAACTTGGTAGGGGCCCAGAAGATGATGCTACATACCGAATATGAGACTTTATGCCCTCTGGTTTCAGAAAAGAAGATTTTCTCTCTTTGATTCTATGTAAAAAAGGGTTGCGCCTGGGAGGAGCTTAAATATGATCCCAGAGTCTTGATAAGAACAAATTTGGTATAGGTCCACTAGATGGTGCTACATACCAAATATGAAAGCTGTCTGCCATCTGGTGCCAGAGAAAGGGATATTTAAAGATTTAAGCTCTTTGATTCAATGTAAAAAGGGTTGCGCCCAAGTGGAGACCAAAAACGACCTCAGCGTCTTGATATGAACAAACTTGGTAGAGGTCCACTTGATGATGGTACATATCAAATATGAAAGCTGTCTGCCTTCTGGTTTCAGAGAAGAAGATTTTTGTGGATTTTCCTATTTTCAACTTTTTTGTTAAGGGTAACGGGAAAGTTAAGGGTAAAGGGAAAGTTAAGGGTGGATTTCATTTATTTGAACAACTTTGGTAGAGCTTGACCCAAGAAACATCCCTGCCAAGTTTCTTCAAGATTGGTCTGGCCCACTGGGTTAGGAGGAGAAGATGTTTAAAGAAATTGTGGCCGACGGACGACGCACGATTGTCGATAGACGCCGGACATTGTGCGATCGAAATAGCTCACCTTGAGCACTTCGTACTCAGGTGAGCTAAAAATACCGATACCATTGAGTAATTAGATACGGGATAAAGCATTGGATAAAAATTGGTTGGTTAGAAAAAACGAGCACAGTTTTTAAAGGAGACCCCGTAAACTGTCGTTTATTCAAAAATGGAGAGCATTTCTTACCTCTAGAAATCGCTCTCCAAGACGGATCCTCTGTAAGTCCATTTTGATTGTTTATAGCGTACGATGTCAGATGACAAAACCTATCGTTACTATTGAATAGGGCCGACTTGCATCTACCGTCACCGACACATTGGGCTGAACACTGCAATAAGCTTCCTACCTTGTCTAGTAACAGAAGAATATAATAAGTAAACACACAGGTCAAAACATGGTCGCTTACCTCTAAAACCACAACGTGTTTTGATTAAGAAAGGATTCTGATAATATATAGGTTTTAGTTCAATGGAACACAAAATTTAGGTGATTGGTAGCTGGGTTTTACAGTAAACCCAAAATTAGTTTAATTATATTCTGGTCTATAAAAATATAATCTGAGAATGTGCTGCGATCCTTTATTCGCTTTTCTTAAATATTACTACCATTTAAAGAATGGTTTTCAATCACCGTGCACCTCAGAAACTGTTGTGACAAGATTCCAGAGTCACCAGAACTGTAACCCTAGTTGTTGTGAACACAGACGAGAAAGCTTAAGATTTTGTGTGATGTTAAAATATCTTTTTTTTAAACACAATGGCCACTGATGTACAAATCTTGAGACAAATGAACATTTGATGTCCTGAAGATAAGCAAGTAGTTAATGAGATACTGAAATATTTAAACCAAGAAATTTCTGTTTGTTACCATAATTATTTTTCTTATCTCACCTGAGCAAAACGTGCTCAAGCTGAACTTTTGTGATCATTAAATGTCTGTCGTCCGTCGTGCGTCTTGTGTCGTCCGTCGTCACACGTCAACAATTTTAGTGTTTACACTCTAGAGGCAACAATAGAGGCTCGATCTTTACAAAACTTATTCAAATTGTTTGTCAAGAGGATGATCCATATTGAAAATGGGAAAGATCCATACTTTACAACGGGAAAGAGGACCTTTATGATAATGTTCTTGTTTACAATCTAGAGGCCCTTATTTTGGCCCAGTCTTCATGAAACTCGGTCAGAATGTTTGTCAGGTTACATGGATGAACCCTTATTGAAAGTGGGAAGGGTACATGTGACATCACGGGAATAGTGGCCTTGATGAAAATTTTCCTATTTAAACTCAAGAAGCCCAATCTTCATGAAACTCGATCAAAATGTTTATCAGGTCACAAGGGAGTACCTTATTGAAAATGGGAAAGATCTTTGTGATATCATGGGAAAGTTGCCTTAATGACAATGTTGACAATGTTCTTGTTTGCACTCTAGAGGCCACATTTATTGCCCATTTTTCACGAAACTTTACCAGACTGTTTGTCAGGTTATAAGAATGTGCCATATTGAACATTAGTGATATCATAGGAATTGGGGCCTTTGGCTTCTTAACACAATAGAAGGCACCATTTGGTTCAAGATTCGTGAAGATTTGTCAGGTTATCTTTCTTTCACGGTCTCGTGCAAGGATTTTTAGGCAATTACAAGACTACAATAATTAAGCGATAAAGGAATATCACGGTACTCTTGTTTTATTTACTAACCTTTTGCATGCTCTTCATGCGGATGTCTACTATACACAAAGCTTTCGCAAACACTTTAGACATAGATCAGCCTGGTAAGCTGTAAAGTCTCGTCTGAGCCTTAAGTGTCTACTTTCCTTCAAATTAGTGTGGAAAATCCCATGCCCTTATGTTAACCTTCGAATTTGTTATCTGATAATGTGTTATGTAAAAGCACAAATTAATTATCAACATACCTGTAAAATAAATGAACTCTGCCTCAACCCTCTTCGAGGAAATCGCTGTAAATTGTTGAAATTGTAATGTTTCTGCTTGGCTGCAAACAAACAAAACCACGAAAAGATTTTTGCTTGTAATGAGAGCCTTCATTATTTGGTATCTGTAATAAAGAAGTAGGCAAAGAATCACATGAGTGAAATAACAACAGGAACAGCCATTCTGAAGTATTAAATAGCAATAACACGTCCTCTACTGGCTGAAGAACAAGTTTTATGAGTCCAGCATCCGTACATCGCTAAAATATCAATGACCCGGAACCAAACTTGTTCTGTATCCAATTAATGTGGACTCGCATACTAACAATCAGCAAGATATATTCCATTCTCTAGATAAAAAGTCCGGAAAACTGATTTACCGGCGTGACAGACGGACGGACTTATGGTCGGACATACGAACGGAATGAGGGAGACTAAAAACTAGAGGGATAATAAATAATCAAAGATAAGAAAAGCTGATAATAACTTTACAAGTTGAACGTAGACTGACAAATACACAACAATTTAGTTGCTATGAGCGGAAATCTTTTGGTCTTAAATAACCAGATCACCATCCTGCTGTAGAATTAGCAAAACGCTCGCGATCGTTTATAAATGATTCCTCCAATTACACGCAAGTTGACGTGCAAATATCATTATCTCCACCATATTCATCGACATAGGCATAATATTTTGTAAACCGACTCACGAGATATTTTAGTCTTAGATTTAAATTTCAATATTGAAAAACGGAAAAAAAGAAGAAAAACTTAATTCCCGATTCGGACTTCTGAACGTATATTTCATAAAACATTGACAGAGAACACTTTGAATGTTGATGAAATGAAATATATTTTATTTATCGAGGATATTAAATGAGTGGTCGTGGAATACCGATTTATTAAACGAATCATCTATAAACAGATAAAAACGAGGCTACGCCCAGTTTTTATCTGTTTTAGATGACGATTTCAATAAATTCGGTATTTTTTGGGCACATATTTTATATTCTATTTATACATGTATTATGACCCGAACATTTGCGAAAAATCGTCAAAATTCCTGAAATTCAACATTGCTATTTTCTACGACACTTATAACGCCGTTTAAAACTGACATCACATTATATACATTATGACGTCATTTTCGCGGTTACAAAAAAGCGTTACTTTTCTCTCTGAGTTCTTTTTCATAGTTATTCCACTAGTTTCATATCAGTATTTTATTTATATTATGAACCGCACCAATGCGAAAAATCGTCAAAATTCCTGAAAATCAACATTTCAATTTTCCACGAAACATATAACGCCGTTTAAAACAGACGTCACAATATATACATTATGACGTCATTTTCGCGGTTACAAAAAAGCGTTGCTATTCGCTCTGAGCAGCTCAATTTCATAGTTATTCCACTAGTGTTATAACACACGCGTAATATCAAAAATATTCAACGGGGTTTTTTCACTCCCGCGACATAAGTCATATTATTAATTCATTTCTTAAATCACAAACTATTGTTTCATTTGTAGATCAAATTTCTAAGGAACAAGATCTATGATGCATATAGATATAATTAAATACATAAGTTATCGAAATCCATTTATGATAATTTACTTTTAAATTAGTAAAAATATTTCCTCTTAAAAAGTTGTTGGACACTGTTATTAATGTATCGAAGCAGCAAGAGAGTGAAATACACCATGAAATGTATTCATACATTATAAGATCGTTATCAGAAATATTCAAGAGTTAAAATACATTATTAAAAGTTGCATTATTTTGTAGCCGCATGTCGCATTCTGGTATTACTTTCAATTATTGGAACTAACCGCTCCATCACAATAGCTTCTGTTCAGTTACAGAGGAATTCAAATAGGCTTCCAAACGTTTATTTGAATAATTTTCTTTTGTACGTACGTTAAAAAATCAACAAACATGAAATCTATTAAACGTAGTTCAGGTAAATCCTAGGTTTCTTTGCAATGATACAATTTATAATATCGTTAAATTGACAATGTGAATGATTTTTAAATGATTTCGGAATGATATTGAATGAGTAAGAGGTGCGAGTTTTAGAGTGAAATTTAAGGAAGGTAATCCAATATCGCTAATTTTGTTCAGGATGAACACAATAAGCGATATTCATTACCTGTCTTCAAAATATATATAAACAATGTCTTTAAATAGCTTCCTATTTCTTCAAGAACCAATCAGACGCTTACAATTTCAATTATGAAAGTGAAATCGCGATTTATTTCTAGCGTAATTCATTTTGAATATAATTGTTGATCTTATATTTATAGTTATTTTGGGCGTTTCGAATGAAGTGAGTGTTTGAAATGTAAGAATGGAGCACTGAGAGAGCGATTTAGAATGGTTTTTATTGAGATTAATGACAACAATGACATTCTCCTGCATAGTTTGAACTGTATGGTAGAAAATTACAGCAATACATTGCTCCAGCACAGTAACTTGTCTTGTATGACACACCCTTCATATCTATTAGGATCGATTTGGTGTTGAGAACTGTGATACAGTCCTGCCCAGCGTTCAGAATGACAAAACGATTCATTTATATCTTTATTTCCTCAATGTCTGTTAACAATGAAGATTTACATGAATAATATATGCATAAGTATCTACAAATCAAATCAACGAAAAGGATGTGATTGGTTCCTAAATCGTCAAAGGCGTTTTATCTTTTGAAAATTGACCACATATTACTGACGTAACAAAGCACGGACATCACAAGATCAATATGGGACATATTCAACAGACTTATGAAATAGGGGTCTGGGGCACCAAGCAAAATGCATATTTTCTTTTCATCAGAAACTGAAATGAAAAATGAATGACATTCCATGCCGAAATTCTGCCCAATCGAATAAAAAAGCTTTGACCTGCACTCATTTAAATAACTGCAGTGAATAAGGAAATGGTAAATTTCATTAGCATTGAGTAAACCACATTTACTACAGTTCTATTCTCTACGCTGCCCTTATCCTGATATTATCTTATCATTTTTCTGCATTATTTAGAATACAGTCAAACTTATCTTAAGCAAGCACCCAAGGGACATTCAAAAAGTGCTTGCTTAAGGCAGGTGCTTGCTTAATACAGGTCAATTTCAGTTCAATTGGTTCATTTGGGAACTCAGTGGCCGCTTGCTTAAGACAGGTTGCTTGCTGAATACAGGTGGCCGCTAACACAGGTTTGACTGTATTTACATTTGCTTATATGTCAGAATACACTTTCGTAAAAAGCAGGGTGTATTTCGGCAAATAAGAAAAAATCTTGACTCCTCGAGATATTTTCCAGCCACCGAGTTTTAAATTGCAAAGAAGTTTGGCGTTTTATAATACTTTTCCATTGTAAACGCTTCGGAAATATACCATCTTTATAAAAATGATTCCAAAAATTGCTATAAGTCATATCCGATTGGTATTGGATATATATATCTGTAAAGTAACCCGATTTACACGGACTTGAAGAGAAAAATCTACACATGCGCAAAGAAAAATGTGCTTTATGAAGTTGCTAGGGTTTAAAAAAACAAAATTGTCCACAATCCAAGGACAATATTTGTACGGGTCTGGGCGTTCATACCTTGTAGACTTTTGAGACAAAACCGATGACATCTTTCTAATTTTATTAGTTCGTTTCTTGCCAGCGAATTAATATAATTCGCTTCCGTAAAGCCCGCGTGGTAAGCCGACCGTATTGTAAATTTTCTTAAGTGTAAAGGGATGTAAACCATCGCTACCAAAACCAAGCTGAGTTGTAGACATGAATGACCCTCGTATCTTAAGACAAATATCATTAACATTTTCAGAGCTACACACATATTTATTACAGTTAACTCCTAAGTGCACATAATTTTCGGTCTCAGGAATAGACTGATTGCCAATAAACCATCTTAGTTTTGTTTGCAAAAAACTATGTTTTTTCTCATTGAAAACAATCACTGCGCATTTCCATGCATTATGTTCAAACAGCCATTGCCTAGAGTAGTAATAGCCAATATTTATTAACCTAAGTAGACCATGTCTAGATAGACTCAATAAAACTATATCGTCTGCAGACGTTATAGAAGGTAAATGCGACGCGTGTATAAAAAGACCAAAACTGCTTTGTTCTAATTCACATAACAGACCATTAATAAGGAAGAGGTAGAAATATGGTGACGTCAAACCACCTTGTCTGGTCCCAAACTCAACCGAGAATGGGTCCGATTTATACCCTCTATATAGCACATAAGATTGAGAACTGTGATACAGTCCTTCCCTGCGTTCAGAATGACAAAACGATGCAGACAGTTTGCCAATTATATCCAGCTTTGCATGTGCAAATGGTCCTGCTTGAAACTTCACAGATGGTTCTATTTTGTGAGTAACTAGGGCTCGTACTTGACCCTTAAGTCAGGGTTTAAACCCTCAAAAATCCTGAAAATATCCTATTTTGACCTTTAGAAATTTTGATCCCTTGGGAGAAAATTCTAAGGGTCAAAACTGGGTCTAATCACTTACATTTTCTAAGATGTAGCTTTTATGCTTAATCATAATGTAGAATTCTTATTAATATTTTTAAAAGAAAAGGTCCATTCACATTGAAACCTGTAAAATTCTACTCACAATTTGAAGGGATTTTGACCCCCAGAATTCCATGGTTTAGGAGTCAACGACTCCTCAATTTCAAACATTAGCACGAGCCCTGAATAACATTTATGAGTCGGTTGCTTTGGAATCATGTACGAGCGTATAGTTAAATTCCAATAAAACCGTAGCTTGCTGGTTAATCGAGTTTCCATTTGAACCATTTTTATTTGCATTAACTTAAATTGACGTCGTTAGTGCCATGTCAATTACCATGATGGATATTTTACCAACATTGATACAGATAATTGAATCAATCAGCATCACTTAAAACGCTGCAAGGGACGGCAATGTTTGTTCTCATTTCTATGTTTGAGTTAGAATACATTGTTAATCAACACTGATATCGCATATAGGTACATTTTGAGCGGTCAGCCTTAAATCTACTTTTAACCGTTAAATTGCCATCTTTTCGATTTAAATAAAACAGGTTTAAGCAACACTTTAGAATTACAATTTACCTTTCAAATGAAAGGTTTTGATTGTCTTAAATCTTAAGGTTTACTTATACATTTACTTTCAAAATTGAAGCCAAGGGATTGAAGCCAGTTTTTGAAAATACACCTATACCATCAAATTCGGCTCGATTGGTAACACACTGGTAACTATAATAAAACACTACACGGGTTCAAGCCTCTCTGATGGCAAATTTATTTTTTTCAGGTTTTCTTAGATGATTTGAAAACGAGTTTTATCAACTACAACTTTGCACTGGGCATTATTTTTAAAACCGTAAAATACGTGATTATTTCCAGGAGCGGTTATCAATATTCATTCAATTTAGACCACACAGTCTGCGTACAATCAGAGTTTGAATACATTAAGGTTCATGTAAAGAGTTTTTTAACCAAATGTAGGACTGTTTCTTTTTACAAAAAAGACAGTATGCCCAGCTTATCAATATATCAAATTGAAGCTGTGGATGAGCATTAGAACAACATCAGAGCCCCCATCTCATAACAGAATACCAAAACCCTTATGTAAAATGGATATTTTGTGTCAAACCAACAACTTCATAATGGCTGGATAAAATTTGCCTAAATTTGATCAGAATGTAGACAGATGTTCCTAAGTACTAGGTACTTCTACAACCTTAGATATATATAACTTAGTCTCAAAATGATCTTTTGACTCAATCGATTTCCATTTATTTTGTCAACATATATGCCAAACCGGTTTGGTTTGTTTTTAATATAGATGTTAGGTATGGTGCAACAACACACCATACTATTATGAAATATTTTTCTGTGATTTATTTCAAATAATAGTTTTTGAATTCATTGATCTATAATAAATAACTTTATATCTATCATTTTGTGTAATAAAAATGAATATATTGATAAACAGCCTTACAGGAACATAAACTCTATTTAATGTCCATTTATGCTGTGAAAACACACCATACCTTACATGGATCTACGCGTTTACAAAATTAGAATGACATATGTGTGAATTAAATAAATTAAAATAAATTGCTTGCATTTTTGTGCCCGAGTTTTATACCAACGGTTATACTGGTACCTTGGTAGTACTTTAGACTGTACTTTGTTAAAATATTAGCCCATTCTATCAAACAGTCATGCAGTTTCTTGTTCTGTACAAATTGACCCTTTTCCACAATTCTTTGGCAATGACAGCTATACTATACTATAGCTGTGATAGTCTTTTGTTGCTAAACTGATTGTGCTCATTAATAGCTTCCTTTTGATATGTAATATACCTGGACATGTATACTGTCTTTTCTGCGTCAACGATACTTCTGCCATTATTTGCTAAACAGGTAAATTCGCCTGAAGAGTCACCAGAGAATCGCCCATTTAGAATATGAACATTATAAATGCAGCAAAGTTCTAGCAAAGATAGACCGTGATGATTGTATTCATTATCCTGTGACATTCTAGGTAAATTAAAATGGTCTGTGGGATACTCAATATTTTCGTTAGAAATGCATGACAAATCATCATTTGGGATAAAGTCGTTAACATCTTTCGTTCTAGCGTTCATATCCCCAGCTAAATAGACAGTTGCATCTAGGTTATCTAAACAAATTTCTTTCAATTTACTCGAAAGGAGTCTATGCCCGAATCATCTTTTGCATACAAAGGAAAAAAATCGGGTGAGACATACTTTAAGAAAAAGAATACCATTTTTTAGCTATTAATCAATGTTAGAAAATGACAAATCAATAAGAAGAACAACACAATCAGTAAATGATCTATATATGCGTTTGATATGTCATCCATACCGAAAACGGACACACCGCCTGATGTACGCTTAGCATTGGGATGATTCTTCATTTTAGAGTCAAATTGGTACATGTATAACCCGGTAGTAAAACTGAGAAAACTGTGAGTCCGTCGGGCTCGTTTTTAACGCATTCTCGTGAAATATTTTTCATATCAGACATAACCTTTTGATTATCATCTTTATCTTCAATTTCACTTGCAGACGTTTTAATGAGATCCAACAATATTGGGCTAAATATTTCGAATAAAGAATGAAAGTTACTATTAATAATTTGTGAAACGATGACATAGAATTAAAAAAAATGTATGAACAAGGGCATAGAACGAAAACATTTTCAAAGGCCTTTCTTCTTTAACCCCCATGTTTGATTTGACGCAACTTCAATTTTAGGTTTATATTATACAGTCGATATTGCACGAGCGACCACGTCTATTAAGCGACCAATTTTATTAAGCGACCACCATAAAAAGTCCCTTCGACGTAAGCAAAATCTCTGAAAAAGAAGACATTCTTATCGAAAAATTTGTTATTGTTGAATCTCATGTTGTTTGAACCAATTAGAATCGTCTCAATAAGACGATTCTAAAGGGTTTAAACATCATAGGATTCAGTACGACTTGACCGACAATCTATAAATGCGATCAAAATAAACTGTCACATTTATTATAACATTTTGTATTAAGCGACCATTCCCATAAACGACCGCTTTTTGGTGGTCCCTTAGGTGGTCGCTTAACACAAGTTTTACTGTACAACACTTTAGAATACAACATAGATCATCGCTTAAGCAATGAATGAAAGAATCAAGCCTAACTGTTTGAGAGAAAAATTATTTAAAATGAATTTCCTTTTTGATATCTGTCTATAGGAAAGAATCCCAACATTTCTGCTTTAAAATTTTAAGGTTATTTTTCATGCCAGTTTAGAGTTTTAAGTTTAATGGCTGGAGAGGTAAATTGCATTCAGATATTTCTATGCACGAGGGTTGTCCGGAAAGTTAATAGACGGTCTAAAATTCTCATTAAGTACTTCCTTATTATGTTATGTTATTATTTATAACTCTTATGTTAATCGCTTCCCTAATTATCACCGATTTCATACCCGAAGAAAAATGTTCAAATGTTTTATTAACATGTTTATGGCAGTTGGTCTTGCAACCCGACCTAGCGGTACCCGGAGCACATCTAAATTTTAAAAGTTTACCGATAACAATTGAATACTAAAACATTTTATTCAATGGTAAGATCTTTTGAGATTATTAACATGTATTTATTGTGCCCAATGTATGAGTTTTGTCTTGTAATAAATTCGGACGATCGAATTGGTATTGAACTTTCGTACAAGAACAAGATGTGTTTGTGAAACACGAATGCCCCCGTAACGGCATTTTTTTTTTCAAAGTTTGACCTTGACAGATGACCTTAACCTTGTCACATGACCTTGACTTTGTTACCAGCGGATGTGGATCATTGAGATCTATCATCATGCCAAATATTAGCTTTGTATCTTGAATAGGCTTGAAGATATTGGCAAGGTTAAGTTTTCGGGTTAAGTTTTCAAAGTTTGACCTTGACAGATGACCTTGACCTTGTCACATGACCTTGACTTTGGTACCAGCGGATGCCGATCATTGAGATCTATCATCATGCCAAATATTAGTTTTGTATCTTGAATAGGCTTGAAGATATTGGCAAGGTTAAGTTTTCGGACAGACGGACAGACAGACAGACAGACGGACGGACAGACAGACGGACATGAGTAAAACAATATGCCCCCAATCTCTCGATGCGGGGGCATAAAAATATTGGCAAGGCGGTGATTCGCCTATAGTGTTTACGGAGTGACCCCACCGGACTTTGGGCCTTCTTTGTTCTATATAAAATTGCACTCTTTTCCGGTGCTGTGGTCGGTTCCACAGAAAGGGTTGACCTTTGACCTCTTTAGCCCTTCATCTTCATCCAATGTCCTACCTTAAAGTAAGAAAAAACCTCGGGAAACTCCCTTCAACTTTTGCGGTACCCAAGCTTAATTAGAGGTACCGTCTTTTTTCCACCCATGAAGAGGACAGCTACTTTGGGTACGACCCCCACCCGTTATCCGTCCTTTCGCAAAGGAAATCGTACACAGAGAAGGTCAAATCAAGCGTTTAATCAAAGAAGAGATGCAAAACTAGGTGAAAAGAACAAAAATGAGCACATGGGCTACTATTTTACCCTCAAAAATAACGTTTCAATGTCGCACTACTTTTTCTAAAGGATCTACTTTTACCATACAATGACCTCCGGAAGAAAATTCCAGTGAGGTCACTCCTAAATTTTAGAGGTATTCCCTTTCCTCGAACTCTAAAACCGCTTGATCAATGCCGGGGGATATTGCGAGATAGAATAAACCCACCAAGAAATTATATTTTCATTTGTCACTGAAACAGGGCCATTTTAGGACATAGCCTGTTTTCCGAAAAAAGGCTAGAAGTCAAGTTGGTGTTAATTGTGGCGCACCTTGTTTACAGAAACCATTTTTTCTCATTACGTAACAACTGGAACTCTTTGGAACAAAAATTATTTTGAAATTTGAATATACTGCTACTTGTTTTGCAAAATATGCTTAACGTGATTTGATGATAAGGCAGCGGAAAGGGAGATAATTCTTGTGAGTCGTTGCTTTTTTGACCGAAAAATCCACAATTTCAGCCTTTGCAGGCCTGCCACTACCACAAAATCATTAAAACGGGGATCCGAATGACATTTTCTGTAATTCATTGTCTAAAATCATAACAAAAAGGAGAAAAAAGAAGCTTTTAATCCCACGAAATACATTCTTTGAGTAATCAAACGGTATACTAGAGCTTACAGGAATGAAAATAGGGTTCACGCGGAGTAAAGGGTAAATTTTCGATATCTGTAATATTTACCTATCTTTTTCGTGTTTTTAAGAATCTTTGTTGGATAGAGTTTCTTAAAACGTAATAATTACAAAAAATAAGAAAAAAAAATGTAAAAAAGAGGCATGCCAAAATGGAAAAATTGGGTCGAAGTTGTGTGATTTTGGGGTCGAGTCCACTATTTTCAATTCAACAAAAGATATTTAGATTTAAAAAATATACAAGGAAATCCATTTTTCTCGTTAATGTGTTGTAGTGTAACCGAATTAGATGCATGAACAATAGCACGAGAAAAGGAGACAAGAAAAAACGGGATAACGATCGGGGGTACCCACTTCAATAAATACCAGCTTTGAATGGGGTGGTAAGGCTATGATAAAGGGTCTCTTATGTCACGTTATGCAATTTTGAGAATTTTATTCACACGTGAGTATTGAGATATGTTTGCTGTAAACTTGATTTAATAAATATCGGAGATTTCTCAATAAGGAAAAAAATAAAATGACAAGAGAAAACAGAACTAATTATGTGATCACGAGCCATTTTGGCTTAAATTTACCATTTGTCTCCGCTAGTCAATTACCAGATTCAAATATTTTTCCTCAAAATTTCAGTTTTGAGGTGTTTTTGGCGATTGCCAACTCAATTTAAAAAACAAAATTGCAGAACTATAAAAGAAACACGTCTTATTTGTTATTCGAAAGACGTCCCCCACCTGAGATCAACTTAAGAAAAAAATTCGTTGCCAGGGTAAGGGTTAAGTGTTTCCACCTCTTTTCTCACGATAGTTTCGAGTTTCATTTTATGCATGTTGAAAAACAAAAGCTTATCGAGCTTGTTAGCCTTCAACACGCGATTCGGAGTGATAAAAACGCAAGAAAAGTGCCATAAAGATAATTTCAATTACTAGAAAACTCACCTATTTGGATTAAGGGGGCGGTCTTTTGTGGCAAAAAGTACGTCTTTACTTGGCAAATATTGGGATATTTCTTGCTTGTTCCAATGCGCTGGGTCGTTTCAAAGTAATGAAAGAAATAAAAATCAATATTTGTAGAGAGAAGACGGGTTTTTACCACATTGAAGTCATCCCGTAATTTTGCTTAATACCCTAAATTCGGTGGTATTGGTAAGGGTAAAGGGTTATCACGCTCATCCTATCGGGTTGTTTACATAATTAATTACACCCACTTGAACAATTAAAGTGATCCTTCCTATACTAAAAGTAAAAACTGACCTAAATCTTATTTAAAAGTGCTTAAAACAACGAAATATTTTATCAACGAGTTAAATTTGAAAAAAAATAAAAAAAATTAAATCGATTTAAAATCAGATAATCTGACTAAAATTGCAAATTTTGCACTTTTTGATAATATTGGTTAAGAATTACGTCATTTGCAACCATCGAGAGAGGCCAAAATCCGTTTCGAAGAAATCGGGTCATTTTGTCATCTAGGAGTGACCCCACCGGACTTTGGGCCTTCTTTGTTCTATATAAAATTGCACTCTTTTCCGGTGCTGTGGTCGGTTCCACAGAAAGGGTTGACCTTTGACCTCTTTAGCCCTTCATCTTCATCCAATGTCCTACCTTAAAGTAAGAAAAAAACTCGGGAAACTCCCTTCAACTTTTGCGGTACCCAAGCTTAATTAGAGGTACCGTCTTTTTTCCACCCATGAAGAGGACAGCTACTTTGGGTACGACCCCCACCCGTTATCCGTCCTTTCGCAAAGGAAATCGTACACAGAGAAGGTCAAATCAAGCGTTTAATCAAAGAAGAGATGCAAAACTAGGTGAAAAGAACAAAAATGAGCACATGGGTTACTATTTTACCCTCAAAAATAACGTTTCAATGTCGCACTACTTTTTCTAAAGGATCTACTTTTACCATACAATGACCTCCGGAAGAAAATTCCAGTGAGGTCACTCCTAAATTTTAGAGGTATTCCCTTTCCTCGAACTCTAAAACCGCTTGATCAATGCCGGGGGATATTGCGAGATAGAATAAACCCACCAAGAAATTATATTTTCATTTGTCACTGAAACAGGGCCATTTTAGGACATAGCCTGTTTTCCGAAAAAAGGCTAGAAGTCAAGTTGGTGTTAATTGTGGCGCACCTTGTTTACAGAAACCATTTTTTCTCATTACGTAACAACTGGAACTCTTTGGAACAAAAATTATTTTGAAATTTGAATATATTGCTACTTGTTTTGCAAAATATGCTTAACGTGATTTGATGATAAGGCAGCGGAAAGGGAGATAATTCTTGTGAGTCGTTGCTTTTTTGACCGAAAAATCCACAATTTCAGCCTTTGCAGGCCTGCCACTACCACAAAATCATTAAAACGGGGATCCGAATGACATTTTCTGTAATTCATTGTCTAAAATCATAACAAAAAGGAGAAAAAAGAAGCTTTTAATCCCACGAAATACATTCTTTGAGTAATCAAACGGTATACTAGAGCTTACAGGAATGAAAATAGGGTTCACGCGGAGTAAAGGGTAAATTTTCGATATCTGTAATATTTACCTATCTTTTTCGTGTTTTTAAGAATCTTTGTTGGATAGAGTTTCTTAAAACGTAATAATTACAAAAAATAAGAAAAAAAAAATGTAAAAAAGAGGCATGCCAAAATGGAAAAATTGGGTCGAAGTTGTGTGATTTTGGGGTCGAGTCCACTATTTTCAATTCAACAAAAGATATTTAGATTTAAAAAATATACAAGGAAATCCATTTTTCTCGTTAATGTGTTGTAGTGTAACCGAATTAGATGCATGAACAATAGCACGAGAAAAGGAGACAAGAAAAAACGGGATAACGATCGGGGGTACCCACTTCAATAAATACCAGCTTTGAATGGGGTGGTAAGGCTATGATAAAGGGTCTCTTATGTCACGTTATGCAATTTTGAGAATTTTATTCACATGTGAGTATTGAGATATGTTTGCTGTAAACTTGATTTAATAAATATCGGAGATTTCTCAATAAGGAAAAAAATAAAATGACAAGAGAAAACAGAACTAATTATGTGATCACGAGCCATTTTGGCTTAAATTTACCATTTGTCTCCGCTAGTCAATTACCAGATTCAAATATTTTTCCTCAAAATTTCAGTTTTGAGGTGTTTTTGGCGATTGCCAACTCAATTTAAAAAACAAAATTGCAGAACTATAAAAGAAACACGTCTTATTTGTTATTCGAAAGACGTCCCCCACCTGAGATCAACTTAAGAAAAAAATTCGTTGCCAGGGTAAGGGTTAAGTGTTTCCACCTCTTTTCTCACGATAGTTTCGAGTTTCATTTTATGCATGTTGAAAAACAAAAGCTTATCGAGCTTGTTAGCCTTCAACACGCGATTCGGAGTGATAAAAACGCAAGAAAAGTGCCATAAAGATAATTTCAATTACTAGAAAACTCACCTATTTGGATTAAGGGGGCGGTCTTTTGTGGCAAAAAGTACGTCTTTACTTGGCAAATATTGGGATATTTCTTGCTTGTTCCAATGCGCTGGGTCGTTTCAAAGTAATGAAAGAAATAAAAATCAATATTTGTAGAGAGAAGACGGGTTTTTACCACATTGAAGTCATCCCGTAATTTTGCTTAATACCCTAAATTCGGTGGTATTGGTAAGGGTAAAGGGTTATCACGCTCATCCTATCGGGTTGTTTACATAATTAATTACACCCACTTGAACAATTAAAGTGATCCTTCCTATACTAAAAGTAAAAACTGACCTAAATCTTATTTAAAAGTGCTTAAAACAACGAAATATTTTATCAACGAGTTAAATTTGAAAAAAATTAAAAAAAATTAAATCGATTTAAAATCAGATAATCTGACTAAAATTGCAAATTTTGCACTTTTTGATAATATTGGTTAAGAATTACGTCATTTGCAACCATCGAGAGAGGCCAAAATCCGTTTCGAAGAAATCGGGTCATTTTGTCATCTAGGAGTGACCCCACCGGACTTTGGGCCTTCTTTGTTCTATATAAAATTGCACTCTTTTCCGGTGCTGTGGTCGGTTCCACAGAAAGGGTTGACCTTTGACCTCTTTAGCCCTTCATCTTCATCCAATGTCCTACCTTAAAGTAAGAAAAAAACTCGGGAAACTCCCTTCAACTTTTGCGGTACCCAAGCTTAATTAGAGGTACCGTCTTTTTTCCACCCATGAAGAGGACAGCTACTTTGGGTACGACCCCCACCCGTTATCCGTCCTTTCGCAAAGGAAATCGTACACAGAGAAGGTCAAATCAAGCGTTTAATCAAAGAAGAGATGCAAAACTAGGTGAAAAGAACAAAAATGAGCACATGGGTTACTATTTTACCCTCAAAAATAACGTTTCAATGTCGCACTACTTTTTCTAAAGGATCTACTTTTACCATACAATGACCTCCGGAAGAAAATTCCAGTGAGGTCACTCCTAAATTTTAGAGGTATTCCCTTTCCTCGAACTCTAAAACCGCTTGATCAATGCCGGGGGATATTGCGAGATAGAATAAACCCACCAAGAAATTATATTTTCATTTGTCACTGAAACAGGGCCATTTTAGGACATAGCCTGTTTTCCGAAAAAAGGCTAGAAGTCAAGTTGGTGTTAATTGTGGCGCACCTTGTTTACAGAAACCATTTTTTCTCATTACGTAACAACTGGAACTCTTTGGAACAAAAATTATTTTGAAATTTGAATATATTGCTACTTGTTTTGCAAAATATGCTTAACGTGATTTGATGATAAGGCAGCGGAAAGGGAGATAATTCTTGTGAGTCGTTGCTTTTTTGACCGAAAAATCCACAATTTCAGCCTTTGCAGGCCTGCCACTACCACAAAATCATTAAAACGGGGATCCGAATGACATTTTCTGTAATTCATTGTCTAAAATCATAACAAAAAGGAGAAAAAAGAAGCTTTTAATCCCACGAAATACATTCTTTGAGTAATCAAACGGTATACTAGAGCTTACAGGAATGAAAATAGGGTTCACGCGGAGTAAAGGGTAAATTTTCGATATCTGTAATATTTACCTATCTTTTTCGTGTTTTTAAGAATCTTTGTTGGATAGAGTTTCTTAAAACGTAATAATTACAAAAAATAAGAAAAAAAAAATGTAAAAAAGAGGCATGCCAAAATGGAAAAATTGGGTCGAAGTTGTGTGATTTTGGGGTCGAGTCCACTATTTTCAATTCAACAAAAGATATTTAGATTTAAAAAATATACAAGGAAATCCATTTTTCTCGTTAATGTGTTGCAGTGTAACCGAATTAGATGCATGAACAATAGCACGAGAAAAGGAGACAAGAAAAAACGGGATAACGATCGGGGGTACCCACTTCAATAAATACCAGCTTTGAATGGGGTGGTAAGGCTATGATAAAGGGTCTCTTATGTCACGTTATGCAATTTTGAGAATTTTATTCACATGTGAGTATTGAGATATGTTTGCTGTAAACTTGATTTAATAAATATCGGAGATTTCTCAATAAGGAAAAAAATAAAATGACAAGAGAAAACAGAACTAATTATGTGATCACGAGCCATTTTGGCTTAAATTTACCATTTGTCTCCGCTAGTCAATTACCAGATTCAAATATTTTTCCTCAAAATTTCAGTTTTGAGGTGTTTTTGGCGATTGCCAACTCAATTTAAAAAACAAAATTGCAGAACTATAAAAGAAACACGTCTTATTTGTTATTCGAAAGACGTCCCCCACCTGAGATCAACTTAAGAAAAAAATTCGTTGCCAGGGTAAGGGTTAAGTGTTTCCACCTCTTTTCTCACGATAGTTTCGAGTTTCATTTTATGCATGTTGAAAAACAAAAGCTTATCGAGCTTGTTAGCCTTCAACACGCGATTCGGAGTGATAAAAACGCAAGAAAAGTGCCATAAAGATAATTTCAATTACTAGAAAACTCACCTATTTGGATTAAGGGGGCGGTCTTTTGTGGCAAAAAGTACGTCTTTACTTGGCAAATATTGGGATATTTCTTGCTTGTTCCAATGCGCTGGGTCGTTTCAAAGTAATGAAAGAAATAAAAATCAATATTTGTAGAGAGAAGACGGGTTTTTACCACATTGAAGTCATCCCGTAATTTTGCTTAATACCCTAAATTCGGTGGTATTGGTAAGGGTAAAGGGTTATCACGCTCATCCTATCGGGTTGTTTACATAATTAATTACACCCACTTGAACAATTAAAGTGATCCTTCCTATACTAAAAGTAAAAACTGACCTAAATCTTATTTAAAAGTGCTTAAAACAACGAAATATTTTATCAACGAGTTAAATTTGAAAAAAATTAAAAAAAATTAAATCGATTTAAAATCAGATAATCTGACTAAAATTGCAAATTTTGCACTTTTTGATAATATTGGTTAAGAATTACGTCATTTGCAACCATCGAGAGAGGCCAAAATCCGTTTCGAAGAAATCGGGTCATTTTGTCATCTAGGAGTGACCCCACCGGACTTTGGGCCTTCTTTGTTCTATATAAAATTGCACTCTTTTCCGGTGCTGTGGTCGGTTCCACAGAAAGGGTTGACCTTTGACCTCTTTAGCCCTTCATCTTCATCCAATGTCCTACCTTAAAGTAAGAAAAAAACTCGGGAAACTCCCTTCAACTTTTGCGGTACCCAAGCTTAATTAGAGGTACCGTCTTTTTTCCACCCATGAAGAGGACAGCTACTTTGGGTACGACCCCCACCCGTTATCCGTCCTTTCGCAAAGGAAATCGTACACAGAGAAGGTCAAATCAAGCGTTTAATCAAAGAAGAGATGCAAAACTAGGTGAAAAGAACAAAAATGAGCACATGGGTTACTATTTTACCCTCAAAAATAACGTTTCAATGTCGCACTACTTTTTCTAAAGGATCTACTTTTACCATACAATGACCTCCGGAAGAAAATTCCAGTGAGGTCACTCCTAAATTTTAGAGGTATTCCCTTTCCTCGAACTCTAAAACCGCTTGATCAATGCCGGGGGATATTGCGAGATAGAATAAACCCACCAAGAAATTATATTTTCATTTGTCACTGAAACAGGGCCATTTTAGGACATAGCCTGTTTTCCGAAAAAAGGCTAGAAGTCAAGTTGGTGTTAATTGTGGCGCACCTTGTTTACAGAAACCATTTTTTCTCATTACGTAACAACTGGAACTCTTTGGAACAAAAATTATTTTGAAATTTGAATATATTGCTACTTGTTTTGCAAAATATGCTTAACGTGATTTGATGATAAGGCAGCGGAAAGGGAGATAATTCTTGTGAGTCGTTGCTTTTTTGACCGAAAAATCCACAATTTCAGCCTTTGCAGGCCTGCCACTACCACAAAATCATTAAAACGGGGATCCGAATGACATTTTCTGTAATTCATTGTCTAAAATCATAACAAAAAGGAGAAAAAAGAAGCTTTTAATCCCACGAAATACATTCTTTGAGTAATCAAACGGTATACTAGAGCTTACAGGAATGAAAATAGGGTTCACGCGGAGTAAAGGGTAAATTTTCGATATCTGTAATATTTACCTATCTTTTTCGTGTTTTTAAGAATCTTTGTTGGATAGAGTTTCTTAAAACGTAATAATTACAAAAAATAAGAAAAAAAAAATGTAAAAAAGAGGCATGCCAAAATGGAAAAATTGGGTCGAAGTTGTGTGATTTTGGGGTCGAGTCCACTATTTTCAATTCAACAAAAGATATTTAGATTTAAAAAATATACAAGGAAATCCATTTTTCTCGTTAATGTGTTGTAGTGTAACCGAATTAGATGCATGAACAATAGCACGAGAAAAGGAGACAAGAAAAAACGGGATAACGATCGGGGGTACCCACTTCAATAAATACCAGCTTTGAATGGGGTGGTAAGGCTATGATAAAGGGTCTCTTATGTCACGTTATGCAATTTTGAGAATTTTATTCACATGTGAGTATTGAGATATGTTTGCTGTAAACTTGATTTAATAAATATCGGAGATTTCTCAATAAGGAAAAAAATAAAATGACAAGAGAAAACAGAACTAATTATGTGATCACGAGCCATTTTGGCTTAAATTTACCATTTGTCTCCGCTAGTCAATTACCAGATTCAAATATTTTTCCTCAAAATTTCAGTTTTGAGGTGTTTTTGGCGATTGCCAACTCAATTTAAAAAACAAAATTGCAGAACTATAAAAGAAACACGTCTTATTTGTTATTCGAAAGACGTCCCCCACCTGAGATCAACTTAAGAAAAAAATTCGTTGCCAGGGTAAGGGTTAAGTGTTTCCACCTCTTTTCTCACGATAGTTTCGAGTTTCATTTTATGCATGTTGAAAAACAAAAGCTTATCGAGCTTGTTAGCCTTCAACACGCGATTCGGAGTGATAAAAACGCAAGAAAAGTGCCATAAAGATAATTTCAATTACTAGAAAACTCACCTATTTGGATTAAGGGGGCGGTCTTTTGTGGCAAAAAGTACGTCTTTACTTGGCAAATATTGGGATATTTCTTGCTTGTTCCAATGCGCTGGGTCGTTTCAAAGTAATGAAAGAAATAAAAATCAATATTTGTAGAGAGAAGACGGGTTTTTACCACATTGAAGTCATCCCGTAATTTTGCTTAATACCCTAAATTCGGTGGTATTGGTAAGGGTAAAGGGTTATCACGCTCATCCTATCGGGTTGTTTACATAATTAATTACACCCACTTGAACAATTAAAGTGATCCTTCCTATACTAAAAGTAAAAACTGACCTAAATCTTATTTAAAAGTGCTTAAAACAACGAAATATTTTATCAACGAGTTAAATTTGAAAAAAAATTTAAAAAAATTAAATCGATTTAAAATCAGATAATCTGACTAAAATTGCAAATTTTGCACTTTTTGATAATATTGGTTAAGAATTACGTCATTTGCAACCATCGAGAGAGGCCAAAATCCGTTTCGAAGAAATCGGGTCATTTTGTCATCTAGGAGTGACCCCACCGGACTTTGGGCCTTCTTTGTTCTATATAAAATTGCACTCTTTTCCGGTGCTGTGGTCGGTTCCACAGAAAGGGTTGACCTTTGACCTCTTTAGCCCTTCATCTTCATCCAATGTCCTACCTTAAAGTAAGAAAAAACCTCGGGAAACTCCCTTCAACTTTTGCGGTACCCAAGCTTAATTAGAGGTACCGTCTTTTTTCCACCCATGAAGAGGACAGCTACTTTGGGTACGACCCCCACCCGTTATCCGTCCTTTCGCAAAGGAAATCGTACACAGAGAAGGTCAAATCAAGCGTTTAATCAAAGAAGAGATGCAAAACTAGGTGAAAAGAACAAAAATGAGCACATGGGTTACTATTTTACCCTCAAAAATAACGTTTCAATGTCGCACTACTTTTTCTAAAGGATCTACTTTTACCATACAATGACCTCCGGAAGAAAATTCCAGTGAGGTCACTCCTAAATTTTAGAGGTATTCCCTTTCCTCGAACTCTAAAACCGCTTGATCAATGCCGGGGGATATTGCGAGATAGAATAAACCCACCAAGAAATTATATTTTCATTTGTCACTGAAACAGGGCCATTTTAGGACATAGCCTGTTTTCCGAAAAAAGGCTAGAAGTCAAGTTGGTGTTAATTGTGGCGCACCTTGTTTACAGAAACCATTTTTTCTCATTACGTAACAACTGGAACTCTTTGGAACAAAAATTATTTTGAAATTTGAATATATTGCTACTTGTTTTGCAAAATATGCTTAACGTGATTTGATGATAAGGCAGCGGAAAGGGAGATAATTCTTGTGAGTCGTTGCTTTTTTGACCGAAAAATCCACAATTTCAGCCTTTGCAGGCCTGCCACTACCACAAAATCATTAAAACGGGGATCCGAATGACATTTTCTGTAATTCATTGTCTAAAATCATAACAAAAAGGAGAAAAAAGAAGCTTTTAATCCCACGAAATACATTCTTTGAGTAATCAAACGGTATACTAGAGCTTACAGGAATGAAAATAGGGTTCACGCGGAGTAAAGGGTAAATTTTCGATATCTGTAATATTTACCTATCTTTTTCGTGTTTTTAAGAATCTTTGTTGGATAGAGTTTCTTAAAACGTAATAATTACAAAAAATAAGAAAAAAAAATGTAAAAAAGAGGCATGCCAAAATGGAAAAATTGGGTCGAAGTTGTGTGATTTTGGGGTCGAGTCCACTATTTTCAATTCAACAAAAGATATTTAGATTTAAAAAAATATACAAGGAAATCCATTTTTCTCGTTAATGTGTTGTAGTGTAACCGAATTAGATGCATGAACAATAGCACGAGAAAAGGAGACAAGAAAAAACGGGATAACGATCGGGGGTACCCACTTCAATAAATACCAGCTTTGAATGGGGTGGTAAGGCTATGATAAAGGGTCTCTTATGTCACGTTATGCAATTTTGAGAATTTTATTCACATGTGAGTATTGAGATATGTTTGCTGTAAACTTGATTTAATAAATATCGGAGATTTCTCAATAAGGAAAAAAATAAAATGACAAGAGAAAACAGAACTAATTATGTGATCACGAGCCATTTTGGCTTAAATTTACCATTTGTCTCCGCTAGTCAATTACCAGATTCAAATATTTTTCCTCAAAATTTCAGTTTTGAGGTGTTTTTGGCGATTGCCAACTCAATTTAAAAAACAAAATTGCAGAACTATAAAAGAAACACGTCTTATTTGTTATTCGAAAGACGTCCCCCACCTGAGATCAACTTAAGAAAAAAATTCGTTGCCAGGGTAAGGGTTAAGTGTTTCCACCTCTTTTCTCACGATAGTTTCGAGTTTCATTTTATGCATGTTGAAAAACAAAAGCTTATCGAGCTTGTTAGCCTTCAACACGCGATTCGGAGTGATAAAAACGCAAGAAAAGTGCCATAAAGATAATTTCAATTACTAGAAAACTCACCTATTTGGATTAAGGGGGCGGTCTTTTGTGGCAAAAAGTACGTCTTTACTTGGCAAATATTGGGATATTTCTTGCTTGTTCCAATGCGCTGGGTCGTTTCAAAGTAATGAAAGAAATAAAAATCAATATTTGTAGAGAGAAGACGGGTTTTTACCACATTGAAGTCATCCCGTAATTTTGCTTAATACCCTAAATTCGGTGGTATTGGTAAGGGTAAAGGGTTATCACGCTCATCCTATCGGGTTGTTTACATAATTAATTACACCCACTTGAACAATTAAAGTGATCCTTCCTATACTAAAAGTAAAAACTGACCTAAATCTTATTTAAAAGTGCTTAAAACAACGAAATATTTTATCAACGAGTTAAATTTGAAAAAAATTAAAAAAAATTAAATCGATTTAAAATCAGATAATCTGACTAAAATTGCAAATTTTGCACTTTTTGATAATATTGGTTAAGAATTACGTCATTTGCAACCATCGAGAGAGGCCAAAATCCGTTTCGAAGAAATCGGGTCATTTTGTCATCTAGGAGTGACCCCACCGGACTTTGGGCCTTCTTTGTTCTATATAAAATTGCACTCTTTTCCGGTGCTGTGGTCGGTTCCACAGAAAGGGTTGACCTTTGACCTCTTTAGCCCTTCATCTTCATCCAATGTCCTACCTTAAAGTAAGAAAAAAACTCGGGAAACTCCCTTCAACTTTTGCGGTACCCAAGCTTAATTAGAGGTACCGTCTTTTTTCCACCCATGAAGAGGACAGCTACTTTGGGTACGACCCCCACCCGTTATCCGTCCTTTCGCAAAGGAAATCGTACACAGAGAAGGTCAAATCAAGCGTTTAATCAAAGAAGAGATGCAAAACTAGGTGAAAAGAACAAAAATGAGCACATGGGTTACTATTTTACCCTCAAAAATAACGTTTCAATGTCGCACTACTTTTTCTAAAGGATCTACTTTTACCATACAATGACCTCCGGAAGAAAATTCCAGTGAGGTCACTCCTAAATTTTAGAGGTATTCCCTTTCCTCGAACTCTAAAACCGCTTGATCAATGCCGGGGGATATTGCGAGATAGAATAAACCCACCAAGAAATTATATTTTCATTTGTCACTGAAACAGGGCCATTTTAGGACATAGCCTGTTTTCCGAAAAAAGGCTAGAAGTCAAGTTGGTGTTAATTGTGGCGCACCTTGTTTACAGAAACCATTTTTTCTCATTACGTAACAACTGGAACTCTTTGGAACAAAAATTATTTTGAAATTTGAATATATTGCTACTTGTTTTGCAAAATATGCTTAACGTGATTTGATGATAAGGCAGCGGAAAGGGAGATAATTCTTGTGAGTCGTTGCTTTTTTGACCGAAAAATCCACAATTTCAGCCTTTGCAGGCCTGCCACTACCACAAAATCATTAAAACGGGGATCCGAATGACATTTTCTGTAATTCATTGTCTAAAATCATAACAAAAAGGAGAAAAAAGAAGCTTTTAATCCCACGAAATACATTCTTTGAGTAATCAAACGGTATACTAGAGCTTACAGGAATGAAAATAGGGTTCACGCGGAGTAAACGGTAAATTTTCGATATCTGTAATATTTACCTATCTTTTTCGTGTTTTTAAGAATCTTTGTTGGATAGAGTTTCTTAAAACGTAATAATTACAAAAAATAAGAAAAAAAAAAAATGTAAAAAAGAGGCATGCCAAAATGGAAAAATTGGGTCGAAGTTGTGTGATTTTGGGGTCGAGTCCACTATTTTCAATTCAACAAAAGATATTTAGATTTAAAAAATATACAAGGAAATCCATTTTTCTCGTTAATGTGTTGCAGTGTAACCGAATTAGATGCATGAACAATAGCACGAGAAAAGGAGACAAGAAAAAACGGGATAACGATCGGGGGTACCCACTTCAATAAATACCAGCTTTGAATGGGGTGGTAAGGCTATGATAAAGGGTCTCTTATGTCACGTTATGCAATTTTGAGAATTTTATTCACATGTGAGTATTGAGATATGTTTGCTGTAAACTTGATTTAATAAATATCGGAGATTTCTCAATAAGGAAAAAAATAAAATGACAAGAGAAAACAGAACTAATTATGTGATCACGAGCCATTTTGGCTTAAATTTACCATTTGTCTCCGCTAGTCAATTACCAGATTCAAATATTTTTCCTCAAAATTTCAGTTTTGAGGTGTTTTTGGCGATTGCCAACTCAATTTAAAAAACAAAATTGCAGAACTATAAAAGAAACACGTCTTATTTGTTATTCGAAAGACGTCCCCCACCTGAGATCAACTTAAGAAAAAAATTCGTTGCCAGGGTAAGGGTTAAGTGTTTCCACCTCTTTTCTCACGATAGTTTCGAGTTTCATTTTATGCATGTTGAAAAACAAAAGCTTATCGAGCTTGTTAGCCTTCAACACGCGATTCGGAGTGATAAAAACGCAAGAAAAGTGCCATAAAGATAATTTCAATTACTAGAAAACTCACCTATTTGGATTAAGGGGGCGGTCTTTTGTGGCAAAAAGTACGTCTTTACTTGGCAAATATTGGGATATTTCTTGCTTGTTCCAATGCGCTGGGTCGTTTCAAAGTAATGAAAGAAATAAAAATCAATATTTGTAGAGAGAAGACGGGTTTTTACCACATTGAAGTCATCCCGTAATTTTGCTTAATACCCTAAATTCGGTGGTATTGGTAAGGGTAAAGGGTTATCACGCTCATCCTATCGGGTTGTTTACATAATTAATTACACCCACTTGAACAATTAAAGTGATCCTTCCTATACTAAAAGTAAAAACTGACCTAAATCTTATTTAAAAGTGCTTAAAACAACGAAATATTTTATCAACGAGTTAAATTTGAAAAAAATTAAAAAAAAATAAATCGATTTAAAATCAGATAATCTGACTAAAATTGCAAATTTTGCACTTTTTGATAATATTGGTTAAGAATTACGTCATTTGCAACCATCGAGAGAGGCCAAAATCCGTTTCGAAGAAATCGGGTCATTTTGTCATCTAGGAGTGACCCCACCGGACTTTGGGCCTTCTTTGTTCTATATAAAATTGCACTCTTTTCCGGTGCTGTGGTCGGTTCCACAGAAAGGGTTGACCTTTGACCTCTTTAGCCCTTCATCTTCATCCAATGTCCTACCTTAAAGTAAGAAAAAAACTCGGGAAACTCCCTTCAACTTTTGCGGTACCCAAGCTTAATTAGAGGTACCGTCTTTTTTCCACCCATGAAGAGGACAGCTACTTTGGGTACGACCCCCACCCGTTATCCGTCCTTTCGCAAAGGAAATCGTACACAGAGAAGGTCAAATCAAGCGTTTAATCAAAGAAGAGATGCAAAACTAGGTGAAAAGAACAAAAATGAGCACATGGGTTACTATTTTACCCTCAAAAATAACGTTTCAATGTCGCACTACTTTTTCTAAAGGATCTACTTTTACCATACAATTACCTCCGGAAGAAAATTCCAGTGAGGTCACTCCTAAATTTTAGAGGTATTCCCTTTCCTCGAACTCTAAAACCGCTTGATCAATGCCGGGGGATATTGCGAGATAGATTAAACCCACCAAGAAATTATATTTTCATTTGTCACTGAAACAGGGCCATTTTAGGACATAGCCTGTTTTCCGAAAAAAGGCTAGAAGTCAAGTTGGTGTTAATTGTGGCGCACCTTGTTTACAGAAACCATTTTTTCTCATTACGTAACAACTGGAACTCTTTGGAACAAAAATTATTTTGAAATTTGAATATATTGCTACTTGTTTTGCAAAATATGCTTAACGTGATTTGATGATAAGGCAGCGGAAAGGGAGATAATTCTTGTGAGTCGTTGCTTTTTTGACCGAAAAATCCACAATTTCAGCCTTTGCAGGCCTGCCACTACCACAAAATCATTAAAACGGGGATCCGAATGACATTTTCTGTAATTCATTGTCTAAAATCATAACAAAAAGGAGAAAAAAGAAGCTTTTAATCCCACGAAATACATTCTTTGAGTAATCAAACGGTATACTAGAGCTTACAGGAATGAAAATAGGGTTCACGCGGATTAAAGGGTAAATTTTCGATATCTGTAATATTTACCTATCTTTTTCGTGTTTTTAAGAATCTTTGTTGGATAGAGTTTCTTAAAACGTAATAATTACAAAAAATAAGAAAAAAAAAATGTAAAAAAGAGGCATGCCAAAATGGAAAAATTGGGTCGAAGTTGTGTGATTTTGGGGTCGAGTCCACTATTTTCAATTCAACAAAAGATATTTAGATTTAAAAAATATACAAGGAAATCCATTTTTCTCGTTAATGTGTTGTAGTGTAACCGAATTAGATGCATGAACAATAGCACGAGAAAAGGAGACAAGAAAAAACGGGATAACGATCGGGGGTACCCACTTCAATAAATACCAGCTTTGAATGGGGTGGTAAGGCTATGATAAAGGGTCTCTTATGTCACGTTATGCAATTTTGAGAATTTTATTCACATGTGAGTATTGAGATATGTTTGCTGTAAACTTGATTTAATAAATATCGGAGATTTCTCAATAAGGAAAAAAATAAAATGACAAGAGAAAACAGAACTAATTATGTGATCACGAGCCATTTTGGCTTAAATTTACCATTTGTCTCCGCTAGTCAATTACCAGATTCAAATATTTTTCCTCAAAATTTCAGTTTTGAGGTGTTTTTGGCGATTGCCAACTCAATTTAAAAAACAAAATTGCAGAACTATAAAAGAAACACGTCTTATTTGTTATTCGAAAGACGTCCCCCACCTGAGATCAACTTAAGAAAAAAATTCGTTGCCAGGGTAAGGGTTAAGTGTTTCCACCTCTTTTCTCACGATAGTTTCGAGTTTCATTTTATGCATGTTGAAAAACAAAAGCTTATCGAGCTTGTTAGCCTTCAACACGCGATTCGGAGTGATAAAAACGCAAGAAAAGTGCCATAAAGATAATTTCAATTACTAGAAAACTCACCTATTTGGATTAAGGGGGCGGTCTTTTGTGGCAAAAAGTACGTCTTTACTTGGCAAATATTGGGATATTTCTTGCTTGTTCCAATGCGCTGGGTCGTTTCAAAGTAATGAAAGAAATAAAAATCAATATTTGTAGAGAGAAGACGGGTTTTTACCACATTGAAGTCATCCCGTAATTTTGCTTAATACCCTAAATTCGGTGGTATTGGTAAGGGTAAAGGGTTATCACGCTCATCCTATCGGGTTGTTTACATAATTAATTACACCCACTTGAACAATTAAAGTGATCCTTCCTATACTAAAAGTAAAAACTGACCTAAATCTTATTTAAAAGTGCTTAAAACAACGAAATATTTTATCAACGAGTTAAATTTGAAAAAAATTAAAAAAAAATAAATCGATTTAAAATCAGATAATCTGACTAAAATTGCAAATTTTGCACTTTTTGATAATATTGGTTAAGAATTACGTCATTTGCAACCATCGAGAGAGGCCAAAATCCGTTTCGAAGAAATCGGGTCATTTTGTCATCTAGGAGTGACCCCACCGGACTTTGGGCCTTCTTTGTTCTATATAAAATTGCACTCTTTTCCGGTGCTGTGGTCGGTTCCACAGAAAGGGTTGACCTTTGACCTCTTTAGCCCTTCATCTTCATCCAATGTCCTACCTTAAAGTAAGAAAAAAACTCGGGAAACTCCCTTCAACTTTTGCGGTACCCAAGCTTAATTAGAGGTACCGTCTTTTTTCCACCCATGAAGAGGACAGCTACTTTGGGTACGACCCCCACCCGTTATCCGTCCTTTCGCAAAGGAAATCGTACACAGAGAAGGTCAAATCAAGCGTTTAATCAAAGAAGAGATGCAAAACTAGGTGAAAAGAACAAAAATGAGCACATGGGTTACTATTTTACCCTCAAAAATAACGTTTCAATGTCGCACTACTTTTTCTAAAGGATCTACTTTTACCATACAATGACCTCCGGAAGAAAATTCCAGTGAGGTCACTCCTAAATTTTAGAGGTATTCCCTTTCCTCGAACTCTAAAACCGCTTGATCAATGCCGGGGGATATTGCGAGATAGAATAAACCCACCAAGAAATTATATTTTCATTTGTCACTGAAACAGGGCCATTTTAGGACATAGCCTGTTTTCCGAAAAAAGGCTAGAAGTCAAGTTGGTGTTAATTGTGGCGCACCTTGTTTACAGAAACCATTTTTTCTCATTACGTAACAACTGGAACTCTTTGGAACAAAAATTATTTTGAAATTTGAATATATTGCTACTTGTTTTGCAAAATATGCTTAACGTGATTTGATGATAAGGCAGCGGAAAGGGAGATAATTCTTGTGAGTCGTTGCTTTTTTGACCGAAAAATCCACAATTTCAGCCTTTGCAGGCCTGCCACTACCACAAAATCATTAAAACGGGGATCCGAATGACATTTTCTGTAATTCATTGTCTAAAATCATAACAAAAAGGAGAAAAAAGAAGCTTTTAATCCCACGAAATACATTCTTTGAGTAATCAAACGGTATACTAGAGCTTACAGGAATGAAAATAGGGTTCACGCGGAGTAAACGGTAAATTTTCGATATCTGTAATATTTACCTATCTTTTTCGTGTTTTTAAGAATCTTTGTTGGATAGAGTTTCTTAAAACGTAATAATTACAAAAAATAAGAAAAAAAAAATGTAAAAAAGAGGCATGCCAAAATGGAAAAATTGGGTCGAAGTTGTGTGATTTTGGGGTCGAGTCCACTATTTTCAATTCAACAAAAGATATTTAGATTTAAAAAATATACAAGGAAATCCATTTTTCTCGTTAATGTGTTGCAGTGTAACCGAATTAGATGCATGAACAATAGCACGAGAAAAGGAGACAAGAAAAAACGGGATAACGATCGGGGGTACCCACTTCAATAAATACCAGCTTTGAATGGGGTGGTAAGGCTATGATAAAGGGTCTCTTATGTCACGTTATGCAATTTTGAGAATTTTATTCACATGTGAGTATTGAGATATGTTTGCTGTAAACTTGATTTAATAAATATCGGAGATTTCTCAATAAGGAAAAAAATAAAATGACAAGAGAAAACAGAACTAATTATGTGATCACGAGCCATTTTGGCTTAAATTTACCATTTGTCTCCGCTAGTCAATTACCAGATTCAAATATTTTTCCTCAAAATTTCAGTTTTGAGGTGTTTTTGGCGATTGCCAACTCAATTTAAAAAACAAAATTGCAGAACTATAAAAGAAACACGTCTTATTTGTTATTCGAAAGACGTCCCCCACCTGAGATCAACTTAAGAAAAAAATTCGTTGCCAGGGTAAGGGTTAAGTGTTTCCACCTCTTTTCTCACGATAGTTTCGAGTTTCATTTTATGCATGTTGAAAAACAAAAGCTTATCGAGCTTGTTAGCCTTCAACACGCGATTCGGAGTGATAAAAACGCAAGAAAAGTGCCATAAAGATAATTTCAATTACTAGAAAACTCACCTATTTGGATTAAGGGGGCGGTCTTTTGTGGCAAAAAGTACGTCTTTACTTGGCAAATATTGGGATATTTCTTGCTTGTTCCAATGCGCTGGGTCGTTTCAAAGTAATGAAAGAAATAAAAATCAATATTTGTAGAGAGAAGACGGGTTTTTACCACATTGAAGTCATCCCGTAATTTTGCTTAATACCCTAAATTCGGTGGTATTGGTAAGGGTAAAGGGTTATCACGCTCATCCTATCGGGTTGTTTACATAATTAATTACACCCACTTGAACAATTAAAGTGATCCTTCCTATACTAAAAGTAAAAACTGACCTAAATCTTATTTAAAAGTGCTTAAAACAACGAAATATTTTATCAACGAGTTAAATTTGAAAAAAAATAAAAAAAATTAAATCGATTTAAAATCAGATAATCTGACTAAAATTGCAAATTTTGCACTTTTTGATAATATTGGTTAAGAATTACGTCATTTGCAACCATCGAGAGAGGCCAAAATCCGTTTCGAAGAAATCGGGTCATTTTGTCATCTAGGAGTGACCCCACCGGACTTTGGGCCTTCTTTGTTCTATATAAAATTGCACTCTTTTCCGGTGCTGTGGTCGGTTCCACAGAAAGGGTTGACCTTTGACCTCTTTAGCCCTTCATCTTCATCCAATGTCCTACCTTAAAGTAAGAAAAAAACTCGGGAAACTCCCTTCAACTTTTGCGGTACCCAAGCTTAATTAGAGGTACCGTCTTTTTTCCACCCATGAAGAGGACAGCTACTTTGGGTACGACCCCCACCCGTTATCCGTCCTTTCGCAAAGGAAATCGTACACAGAGAAGGTCAAATCAAGCGTTTAATCAAAGAAGAGATGCAAAACTAGGTGAAAAGAACAAAAATGAGCACATGGGTTACTATTTTACCCTCAAAAATAACGTTTCAATGTCGCACTACTTTTTCTAAAGGATCTACTTTTACCATACAATTACCTCCGGAAGAAAATTCCAGTGAGGTCACTCCTAAATTTTAGAGGTATTCCCTTTCCTCGAACTCTAAAACCGCTTGATCAATGCCGGGGGATATTGCGAGATAGAATAAACCCACCAAGAAATTATATTTTCATTTGTCACTGAAACAGGGCCATTTTAGGACATAGCCTGTTTTCCGAAAAAAGGCTAGAAGTCAAGTTGGTGTTAATTGTGGCGCACCTTGTTTACAGAAACCATTTTTTCTCATTACGTAACAACTGGAACTCTTTGGAACAAAAATTATTTTGAAATTTGAATATATTGCTACTTGTTTTGCAAAATATGCTTAACGTGATTTGATGATAAGGCAGCGGAAAGGGAGATAATTCTTGTGAGTCGTTGCTTTTTTGACCGAAAAATCCACAATTTCAGCCTTTGCAGGCCTGCCACTACCACAAAATCATTAAAACGGGGATCCGAATGACATTTTCTGTAATTCATTGTCTAAAATCATAACAAAAAGGAGAAAAAAGAAGCTTTTAATCCCACGAAATACATTCTTTGAGTAATCAAACGGTATACTAGAGCTTACAGGAATGAAAATAGGGTTCACGCGGAGTAAAGGGTAAATTTTCGATATCTGTAATATTTACCTATCTTTTTCGTGTTTTTAAGAATCTTTGTTGGATAGAGTTTCTTAAAACGTAATAATTACAAAAAATAAGAAAAAAAAAATGTAAAAAAGAGGCATGCCAAAATGGAAAAATTGGGTCGAAGTTGTGTGATTTTGGGGTCGAGTCCACTATTTTCAATTCAACAAAAGATATTTAGATTTAAAAAATATACAAAGAAATCCATTTTTCTCGTTAATGTGTTGTAGTGTAACCGAATTAGATGCATGAACAATAGCACGAGAAAAGGAGACAAAAAAAAACGGGATAACGATCGGGGGTACCCACTTCAATAAATACCAGCTTTGAATGGGGTGGTAAGGCTATGATAAAGGGTCTCTTATGTCACGTTATGCAATTTTGAGAATTTTATTCACATGTGAGTATTGAGATATGTTTGCTGTAAACTTGATTTAATAAATATCGGAGATTTCTCAATAAGGAAAAAAATAAAATGACAAGAGAAAACAGAACTAATTATGTGATCACGAGCCATTTTGGCTTAAATTTACCATTTGTCTCCGCTAGTCAATTACCAGATTCAAATATTTTTCCTCAAAATTTCAGTTTTGAGGTGTTTTTGGCGATTGCCAACTCAATTTAAAAAACAAAATTGCAGAACTATAAAAGAAACACGTCTTATTTGTTATTCGAAAGACGTCCCCCACCTGAGATCAACTTAAGAAAAAAATTCGTTGCCAGGGTAAGGGTTAAGTGTTTCCACCTCTTTTCTCACGATAGTTTCGAGTTTCATTTTATGCATGTTGAAAAACAAAAGCTTATCGAGCTTGTTAGCCTTCAACACGCGATTCGGAGTGATAAAAACGCAAGAAAAGTGCCATAAAGATAATTTCAATTACTAGAAAACTCACCTATTTGGATTAAGGGGGCGGTCTTTTGTGGCAAAAAGTACGTCTTTACTTGGCAAATATTGGGATATTTCTTGCTTGTTCCAATGCGCTGGGTCGTTTCAAAGTAATGAAAGAAATAAAAATCAATATTTGTAGAGAGAAGACGGGTTTTTACCACATTGAAGTCATCCCGTAATTTTGCTTAATACCCTAAATTCGGTGGTATTGGTAAGGGTAAAGGGTTATCACGCTCATCCTATCGGGTTGTTTACATAATTAATTACACCCACTTGAACAATTAAAGTGATCCTTCCTATACTAAAAGTAAAAACTGACCTAAATCTTATTTAAAAGTGCTTAAAACAACGAAATATTTTATCAACGAGTTAAATTTGAAAAAAATTAAAAAAAAATAAATCGATTTAAAATCAGATAATCTGACTAAAATTGCAAATTTTGCACTTTTTGATAATATTGGTTAAGAATTACGTCATTTGCAACCATCGAGAGAGGCCAAAATCCGTTTCGAAGAAATCGGGTCATTTTGTCATCTAGGAGTGACCCCACCGGACTTTGGGCCTTCTTTGTTCTATATAAAATTGCACTCTTTTCCGGTGCTGTGGTCGGTTCCACAGAAAGGGTTGACCTTTGACCTCTTTAGCCCTTCATCTTCATCCAATGTCCTACCTTAAAGTAAGAAAAAAACTCGGGAAACTCCCTTCAACTTTTGCGGTACCCAAGCTTAATTAGAGGTACCGTCTTTTTTCCACCCATGAAGAGGACAGCTACTTTGGGTACGACCCCCACCCGTTATCCGTCCTTTCGCAAAGGAAATCGTACACAGAGAAGGTCAAATCAAGCGTTTAATCAAAGAAGAGATGCAAAACTAGGTGAAAAGAACAAAAATGAGCACATGGGTTACTATTTTACCCTCAAAAATAACGTTTCAATGTCGCACTACTTTTTCTAAAGGATCTACTTTTACCATACAATGACCTCCGGAAGAAAATTCCAGTGAGGTCACTCCTAAATTTTAGAGGTATTCCCTTTCCTCGAACTCTAAAACCGCTTGATCAATGCCGGGGGATATTGCGAGATAGAATAAACCCACCAAGAAATTATATTTTCATTTGTCACTGAAACAGGGCCATTTTAGGACATAGCCTGTTTTCCGAAAAAAGGCTAGAAGTCAAGTTGGTGTTAATTGTGGCGCACCTTGTTTACAGAAACCATTTTTTCTCATTACGTAACAACTGGAACTCTTTGGAACAAAAATTATTTTGAAATTTGAATATATTGCTACTTGTTTTGCAAAATATGCTTAACGTGATTTGATGATAAGGCAGCGGAAAGGGAGATAATTCTTGTGAGTCGTTGCTTTTTTGACCGAAAAATCCACAATTTCAGCCTTTGCAGGCCTGCCACTACCACAAAATCATTAAAACGGGGATCCGAATGACATTTTCTGTAATTCATTGTCTAAAATCATAACAAAAAGGAGAAAAAAGAAGCTTTTAATCCCACGAAATACATTCTTTGAGTAATCAAACGGTATACTAGAGCTTACAGGAATGAAAATAGGGTTCACGCGGAGTAAAGGGTAAATTTTCGATATCTGTAATATTTACCTATCTTTTTCGTGTTTTTAAGAATCTTTGTTGGATAGAGTTTCTTAAAACGTAATAATTACAAAAAATAAGAAAAAAAAAATGTAAAAAAGAGGCATGCCAAAATGGAAAAATTGGGTCGAAGTTGTGTGATTTTGGGGTCGAGTCCACTATTTTCAATTCAACAAAAGATATTTAGATTTAAAAAATATACAAGGAAATCCATTTTTCTCGTTAATGTGTTGTAGTGTAACCGAATTAGATGCATGAACAATAGCACGAGAAAAGGAGACAAGAAAAAACGGGATAACGATCGGGGGTACCCACTTCAATAAATACCAGCTTTGAATGGGGTGGTAAGGCTATGATAAAGGGTCTCTTATGTCACGTTATGCAATTTTGAGAATTTTATTCACATGTGAGTATTGAGATATGTTTGCTGTAAACTTGATTTAATAAATATCGGAGATTTCTCAATAAGGAAAAAAATAAAATGACAAGAGAAAACAGAACTAATTATGTGATCACGAGCCATTTTGGCTTAAATTTACCATTTGTCTCCGCTAGTCAATTACCAGATTCAAATATTTTTCCTCAAAATTTCAGTTTTGAGGTGTTTTTGGCGATTGCCAACTCAATTTAAAAAACAAAATTGCAGAACTATAAAAGAAACACGTCTTATTTGTTATTCGAAAGACGTCCCCCACCTGAGATCAACTTAAGAAAAAAATTCGTTGCCAGGGTAAGGGTTAAGTGTTTCCACCTCTTTTCTCACGATAGTTTCGAGTTTCATTTTATGCATGTTGAAAAACAAAAGCTTATCGAGCTTGTTAGCCTTCAACACGCGATTCGGAGTGATAAAAACGCAAGAAAAGTGCCATAAAGATAATTTCAATTACTAGAAAACTCACCTATTTGGATTAAGGGGGCGGTCTTTTGTGGCAAAAAGTACGTCTTTACTTGGCAAATATTGGGATATTTCTTGCTTGTTCCAATGCGCTGGGTCGTTTCAAAGTAATGAAAGAAATAAAAATCAATATTTGTAGAGAGAAGACGGGTTTTTACCACATTGAAGTCATCCCGTAATTTTGCTTAATACCCTAAATTCGGTGGTATTGGTAAGGGTAAAGGGTTATCACGCTCATCCTATCGGGTTGTTTACATAATTAATTACACCCACTTGAACAATTAAAGTGATCCTTCCTATACTAAAAGTAAAAACTGACCTAAATCTTATTTAAAAGTGCTTAAAACAACGAAATATTTTTTCAACGAGTTAAATTTGAAAAAAAATAAAAAAAATTAAATCGATTTAAAATCAGATAATCTGACTAAAATTGCAAATTTTGCACTTTTTGATAATATTGGTTAAGAATTACGTCATTTGCAACCATCGAGAGAGGCCAAAATCCGTTTCGAAGAAATCGGGTCATTTTGTCATCTAGGAGTGACCCCACCGGACTTTGGGCCTTCTTTGTTCTATATAAAATTGCACTCTTTTCCGGTGCTGTGGTCGGTTCCACAGAAAGGGTTGACCTTTGACCTCTTTAGCCCTTCATCTTCATCCAATGTCCTACCTTAAAGTAAGAAAAAAACTCGGGAAACTCCCTTCAACTTTTGCGGTACCCAAGCTTAATTAGAGGTACCGTCTTTTTTCCACCCATGAAGAGGACAGCTACTTTGGGTACGACCCCCACCCGTTATCCGTCCTTTCGCAAAGGAAATCGTACACAGAGAAGGTCAAATCAAGCGTTTAATCAAAGAAGAGATGCAAAACTAGGTGAAAAGAACAAAAATGAGCACATGGGTTACTATTTTACCCTCAAAAATAACGTTTCAATGTCGCACTACTTTTTCTAAAGGATCTACTTTTACCATACAATGACCTCCGGAAGAAAATTCCAGTGAGGTCACTCCTAAATTTTAGAGGTATTCCCTTTCCTCGAACTCTAAAACCGCTTGATCAATGCCGGGGGATATTGCGAGATAGAATAAACCCACCAAGAAATTATATTTTCATTTGTCACTGAAACAGGGCCATTTTAGGACATAGCCTGTTTTCCGAAAAAAGGCTAGAAGTCAAGTTGGTGTTAATTGTGGCGCACCTTGTTTACAGAAACCATTTTTTCTCATTACGTAACAACTGGAACTCTTTGGAACAAAAATTATTTTGAAATTTGAATATATTGCTACTTGTTTTGCAAAATATGCTTAACGTGATTTGATGATAAGGCAGCGGAAAGGGAGATAATTCTTGTGAGTCGTTGCTTTTTTGACCGAAAAATCCACAATTTCAGCCTTTGCAGGCCTGCCACTACCACAAAATCATTAAAACGGGGATCCGAATGACATTTTCTGTAATTCATTGTCTAAAATCATAACAAAAAGGAGAAAAAAGAAGCTTTTAATCCCACGAAATACATTCTTTGAGTAATCAAACGGTATACTAGAGCTTACAGGAATGAAAATAGGGTTCACGCGGAGTAAAGGGTAAATTTTCGATATCTGTAATATTTACCTATCTTTTTCGTGTTTTTAAGAATCTTTGTTGGATAGAGTTTCTTAAAACGTAATAATTACAAAAAATAAGAAAAAAAAAATGTAAAAAAGAGGCATGCCAAAATGGAAAAATTGGGTCGAAGTTGTGTGATTTTGGGGTCGAGTCCACTATTTTCAATTCAACAAAAGATATTTAGATTTAAAAAATATACAAGGAAATCCATTTTTCTCGTTAATGTGTTGTAGTGTAACCGAATTAGATGCATGAACAATAGCACGAGAAAAGGAGACAAGAAAAAACGGGATAACGATCGGGGGTACCCACTTCAATAAATACCAGCTTTGAATGGGGTGGTAAGGCTATGATAAAGGGTCTCTTATGTCACGTTATGCAATTTTGAGAATTTTATTCACATGTGAGTATTGAGATATGTTTGCTGTAAACTTGATTTAATAAATATCGGAGATTTCTCAATAAGGAAAAAAATAAAATGACAAGAGAAAACAGAACTAATTATGTGATCACGAGCCATTTTGGCTTAAATTTACCATTTGTCTCCGCTAGTCAATTACCAGATTCAAATATTTTTCCTCAAAATTTCAGTTTTGAGGTGTTTTTGGCGATTGCCAACTCAATTTAAAAAACAAAATTGCAGAACTATAAAAGAAACACGTCTTATTTGTTATTCGAAAGACGTCCCCCACCTGAGATCAACTTAAGAAAAAAATTCGTTGCCAGGGTAAGGGTTAAGTGTTTCCACCTCTTTTCTCACGATAGTTTCGAGTTTCATTTTATGCATGTTGAAAAACAAAAGCTTATCGAGCTTGTTAGCCTTCAACACGCGATTCGGAGTGATAAAAACGCAAGAAAAGTGCCATAAAGATAATTTCAATTACTAGAAAACTCACCTATTTGGATTAAGGGGGCGGTCTTTTGTGGCAAAAAGTACGTCTTTACTTGGCAAATATTGGGATATTTCTTGCTTGTTCCAATGCGCTGGGTCGTTTCAAAGTAATGAAAGAAATAAAAATCAATATTTGTAGAGAGAAGACGGGTTTTTACCACATTGAAGTCATCCCGTAATTTTGCTTAATACCCTAAATTCGGTGGTATTGGTAAGGGTAAAGGGTTATCACGCTCATCCTATCGGGTTGTTTACATAATTAATTACACACACTTGAACAATTAAAGTGATCCTTCCTATACTAAAAGTAAAAACTGACCTAAATCTTATTTAAAAGTGCTTAAAACAACGAAATATTTTATCAACGAGTTAAATTTGAAAAAAATTAAAAAAAATTAAATCGATTTAAAATCAGATAATCTGACTAAAATTGCAAATTTTGCACTTTTTGATAATATTGGTTAAGAATTACGTCATTTGCAACCATCGAGAGAGGCCAAAATCCGTTTCGAAGAAATCGGGTCATTTTGTCATCTAGGAGTGACCCCACCGGACTTTGGGCCTTCTTTGTTCTATATAAAATTGCACTCTTTTCCGGTGCTGTGGTCGGTTCCACAGAAAGGGTTGACCTTTGACCTCTTTAGCCCTTCGTCTTCATCCAATGTCCTACCTTAAAGTAAGAAAAAAACTCGGGAAACTCCCTTCAACTTTTGCGGTACCCAAGCTTAATTAGAGGTACCGTCTTTTTTCCACCCATGAAGAGGACAGCTACTTTGGGTACGACCCCCACCCGTTATCCGTCCTTTCGCAAAGGAAATCGTACACAGAGAAGGTCAAATCAAGCGTTTAATCAAAGAAGAGATGCAAAACTAGGTGAAAAGAACAAAAATGAGCACATGGGTTACTATTTTACCCTCAAAAATAACGTTTCAATGTCGCACTACTTTTTCTAAAGGATCTACTTTTACCATACAATGACCTCCGGAAGAAAATTCCAGTGAGGTCACTCCTAAATTTTAGAGGTATTCCCTTTCCTCGAACTCTAAAACCGCTTGATCAATGCCGGGGGATATTGCGAGATAGAATAAACCCACCAAGAAATTATATTTTCATTTGTCACTGAAACAGGGCCATTTTAGGACATAGCCTGTTTTCCGAAAAAAGGCTAGAAGTCAAGTTGGTGTTAATTGTGGCGCACCTTGTTTACAGAAACCATTTTTTCTCATTACGTAACAACTGGAACTCTTTGGAACAAAAATTATTTTGAAATTTGAATATATTGCTACTTGTTTTGCAAAATATGCTTAACGTGATTTGATGATAAGGCAGCGGAAAGGGAGATAATTCTTGTGAGTCGTTGCTTTTTTGACCGAAAAATCCACAATTTCAGCCTTTGCAGGCCTGCCACTACCACAAAATCATTAAAACGGGGATCCGAATGACATTTTCTGTAATTCATTGTCCAAAATCATAACAAAAAGGAGAAAAAAGAAGCTTTTAATCCCACGAAATACATTCTTTGAGTAATCAAACGGTATACTAGAGCTTACAGGAATGAAAATAGGGTTCACGCGGAGTAAAGGGTAAATTTTCGATATCTGTAATATTTACCTATCTTTTTCGTGTTTTTAAGAATCTTTGTTGGATAGAGTTTCTTAAAACGTAATAATTACAAAAAATAAGAAAAAAAATGTAAAAAAGAGGCATGCCAAAATGGAAAAATTGGGTCGAAGTTGTGTGATTTTGGGGTCGAGTCCACTATTTTCAATTCAACAAAAGATATTTAGATTTAAAAAATATACAAGGAAATCCATTTTTCTCGTTAATGTGTTGTAGTGTAACCGAATTAGATGCATGAACAATAGCACGAGAAAAGGAGACAAGAAAAAACGGGATAACGATCGGGGGTACCCACTTCAATAAATACCAGCTTTGAATGGGGTGGTAAGGCTATGATAAAGGGTCTCTTATGTCACGTTATGCAATTTTGAGAATTTTATTCACATGTGAGTATTGAGATATGTTTGCTGTAAACTTGATTTAATAAATATCGGAGATTTCTCAATAAGGAAAAAAATAAAATGACAAGAGAAAACAGAACTAATTATGTGATCACGAGCCATTTTGGCTTAAATTTACCATTTGTCTCCGCTAGTCAATTACCAGATTCAAATATTTTTCCTCAAAATTTCAGTTTTGAGGTGTTTTTGGCGATTGCCAACTCAATTTAAAAAACAAAATTGCAGAACTATAAAAGAAACACGTCTTATTTGTTATTCGAAAGACGTCCCCCACCTGAGATCAACTTAAGAAAAAAATTCGTTGCCAGGGTAAGGGTTAAGTGTTTCCACCTCTTTTCTCACGATAGTTTCGAGTTTCATTTTATGCATGTTGAAAAACAAAAGCTTATCGAGCTTGTTAGCCTTCAACACGCGATTCGGAGTGATAAAAACGCAAGAAAAGTGCCATAAAGATAATTTCAATTACTAGAAAACTCACCTATTTGGATTAAGGGGGCGGTCTTTTGTGGCAAAAAGTACGTCTTTACTTGGCAAATATTGGGATATTTCTTGCTTGTTCCAATGCGCTGGGTCGTTTCAAAGTAATGAAAGAAATAAAAATCAATATTTGTAGAGAGAAGACGGGTTTTTACCACATTGAAGTCATCCCGTAATTTTGCTTAATACCCTAAATTCGGTGGTATTGGTAAGGGTAAAGGGTTATCACGCTCATCCTATCGGGTTGTTTACATAATTAATTACACCCACTTGAACAATTAAAGTGATCCTTCCTATACTAAAAGTAAAAACTGACCTAAATCTTATTTAAAAGTGCTTAAAACAACGAAATATTTTATCAACGAGTTAAATTTGAAAAAAATTAAAAAAAATTAAATCGATTTAAAATCAGATAATCTGACTAAAATTGCAAATTTTGCACTTTTTGATAATATTGGTTAAGAATTACGTCATTTGCAACCATCGAGAGAGGCCAAAATCCGTTTCGAAGAAATCGGGTCATTTTGTCATCTAGGAGTGACCCCACCGGACTTTGGGCCTTCTTTGTTCTATATAAAATTGCACTCTTTTCCGGTGCTGTGGTCGGTTCCACAGAAAGGGTTGACCTTTGACCTCTTTAGCCCTTCATCTTCATCCAATGTCCTACCTTAAAGTAAGAAAAAAACTCGGGAAACTCCCTTCAACTTTTGCGGTACCCAAGCTTAATTAGAGGTACCGTCTTTTTTCCACCCATGAAGAGGACAGCTACTTTGGGTACGACCCCCACCCGTTATCCGTCCTTTCGCAAAGGAAATCGTACACAGAGAAGGTCAAATCAAGCGTTTAATCAAAGAAGAGATGCAAAACTAGGTGAAAAGAACAAAAATGAGCACATGGGTTACTATTTTACCCTCAAAAATAACGTTTCAATGTCGCACTACTTTTTCTAAAGGATCTACTTTTACCATACAATGACCTCCGGAAGAAAATTCCAGTGAGGTCACTCCTAAATTTTAGAGGTATTCCCTTTCCTCGAACTCTAAAACCGCTTGATCAATGCCGGGGGATATTGCGAGATAGAATAAACCCACCAAGAAATTATATTTTCATTTGTCACTGAAACAGGGCCATTTTAGGACATAGCCTGTTTTCCGAAAAAAGGCTAGAAGTCAAGTTGATGTTAATTGTGGCGCACCTTGTTTACAGAACCATTTTTTCTCATTACGTAACAACTGGAACTCTTTGGAACAAAAATTATTTTGAAATTTGAATATATTGCTACTTGTTTTGCAAAATATGCTTAACGTGATTTGATGATAAGGCAGCGGAAAGGGAGATAATTCTTGTGAGTCGTTGCTTTTTTGACCGAAAAATCCACAATTTCAGCCTTTGCAGGCCTGCCACTACCACAAAATCATTAAAACGGGGATCCGAATGACATTTTCTGTAATTCATTGTCTAAAATCATAACAAAAAGGAGAAAAAAGAAGCTTTTAATCCCACGAAATACATTCTTTGAGTAATCAAACGGTATACTAGAGCTTACAGGAATGAAAATAGGGTTCACGCGGAGTAAAGGGTAAATTTTCGATATCTGTAATATTTACCTATCTTTTTCGTGTTTTTAAGAATCTTTGTTGGATAGAGTTTCTTAAAACGTAATAATTACAAAAAATAAGAAAAAAAAAATGTAAAAAAGAGGCATGCCAAAATGGAAAAATTGGGTCGAAGTTGTGTGATTTTGGGGTCGAGTCCACTATTTTCAATTCAACAAAAGATATTTAGATTTAAAAAATATACAAGGAAATCCATTTTTCTCGTTAATGTGTTGTAGTGTAACCGAATTAGATGCATGAACAATAGCACGAGAAAAGGAGACAAGAAAAAACGGGATAACGATCGGGGGTACCCACTTCAATAAATACCAGCTTTGAATGGGGTGGTAAGGCTATGATAAAGGGTCTCTTATGTCACGTTATGCAATTTTGAGAATTTTATTCACATGTGAGTATTGAGATATGTTTGCTGTAAACTTGATTTAATAAATATCGGAGATTTCTCAATAAGGAAAAAAATAAAATGACAAGAGAAAACAGAACTAATTATGTGATCACGAGCCATTTTGGCTTAAATTTACCATTTGTCTCCGCTAGTCAATTACCAGATTCAAATATTTTTCCTCAAAATTTCAGTTTTGAGGTGTTTTTGGCGATTGCCAACTCAATTTAAAAAACAAAATTGCAGAACTATAAAAGAAACACGTCTTATTTGTTATTCGAAAGACGTCCCCCACCTGAGATCAACTTAAGAAAAAAATTCGTTGCCAGGGTAAGGGTTAAGTGTTTCCACCTCTTTTCTCACGATAGTTTCGAGTTTCATTTTATGCATGTTGAAAAACAAAAGCTTATCGAGCTTGTTAGCCTTCAACACGCGATTCGGAGTGATAAAAACGCAAGAAAAGTGCCATAAAGATAATTTCAATTACTAGAAAACTCACCTATTTGGATTAAGGGGGCGGTCTTTTGTGGCAAAAAGTACGTCTTTACTTGGCAAATATTGGGATATTTCTTGCTTGTTCCAATGCGCTGGGTCGTTTCAAAGTAATGAAAGAAATAAAAATCAATATTTGTAGAGAGAAGACGGGTTTTTACCACATTGAAGTCATCCCGTAATTTTGCTTAATACCCTAAATTCGGTGGTATTGGTAAGGGTAAAGGGTTATCACGCTCATCCTATCGGGTTGTTTACATAATTAATTACACCCACTTGAACAATTAAAGTGATCCTTCCTATACTAAAAGTAAAAACTGACCTAAATCTTATTTAAAAGTGCTTAAAACAACGAAATATTTTATCAACGAGTTAAATTTGAAAAAAATTAAAAAAAATTAAATCGATTTAAAATCAGATAATCTGACTAAAATTGCAAATTTTGCACTTTTTGATAATATTGGTTAAGAATTACGTCATTTGCAACCATCGAGAGAGGCCAAAATCCGTTTCGAAGAAATCGGGTCATTTTGTCATCTAGGAGTGACCCCACCGGACTTTGGGCCTTCTTTGTTCTATATAAAATTGCACTCTTTTCCGGTGCTGTGGTCGGTTCCACAGAAAGGGTTGACCTTTGACCTCTTTAGCCCTTCATCTTCATCCAATGTCCTACCTTAAAGTAAGAAAAAAACTCGGGAAACTCCCTTCAACTTTTGCGGTACCCAAGCTTAATTAGAGGTACCGTCTTTTTTCCACCCATGAAGAGGACAGCTACTTTGGGTACGACCCCCACCCGTTATCCGTCCTTTCGCAAAGGAAATCGTACACAGAGAAGGTCAAATCAAGCGTTTAATCAAAGAAGAGATGCACAACTAGGTGAAAAGAACAAAAATGAGCACATGGGTTACTATTTTACCCTCAAAAATAACGTTTCAATGTCGCACTACTTTTTCTAAAGGATCTACTTTTACCATACAATGACCTCCGGAAGAAAATTCCAGTGAGGTCACTCCTAAATTTTAGAGGTATTCCCTTTCCTCGAACTCTAAAACCGCTTGATCAATGCCGGGGGATATTGCGAGATAGAATAAACCCACCAAGAAATTATATTTTCATTTGTCACTGAAACAGGGCCATTTTAGGACATAGCCTGTTTTCCGAAAAAAGGCTAGAAGTCAAGTTGGTGTTAATTGTGGCGCACCTTGTTTACAGAAACCATTTTTTCTCATTACGTAACAACTGGAACTCTTTGGAACAAAAATTATTTTGAAATTTGAATATATTGCTACTTGTTTTGCAAAATATGCTTAACGTGATTTGATGATAAGGCAGCGGAAAGGGAGATAATTCTTGTGAGTCGTTGCTTTTTTGACCGAAAAATCCACAATTTCAGCCTTTGCAGGCCTGCCACTACCACAAAATCATTAAAACGGGGATCCGAATGACATTTTCTGTAATTCATTGTCTAAAATCATAACAAAAAGGAGAAAAAAGAAGCTTTTAATCCCACGAAATACATTCTTTGAGTAATCAAACGGTATACTAGAGCTTACAGGAATGAAAATAGGGTTCACGCGGAGTAAAGGGTAAATTTTCGATATCTGTAATATTTACCTATCTTTTTCGTGTTTTTAAGAATCTTTGTTGGATAGAGTTTCTTAAAACGTAATAATTACAAAAAATAAGAAAAAAAAAATGTAAAAAAGAGGCATGCCAAAATGGAAAAATTGGGTCGAAGTTGTGTGATTTTGGGGTCGAGTCCACTATTTTCAATTCAACAAAAGATATTTAGATTTAAAAAATATACAAGGAAATCCATTTTTCTCGTTAATGTGTTGTAGTGTAACCGAATTAGATGCATGAACAATAGCACGAGAAAAGGAGACAAGAAAAAACGGGATAACGATCGGGGGTACCCACTTCAATAAATACCAGCTTTGAATGGGGTGGTAAGGCTATGATAAAGGGTCTCTTATGTCACGTTATGCAATTTTGAGAATTTTATTCACATGTGAGTATTGAGATATGTTTGCTGTAAACATGATTTAATAAATATCGGAGATTTCTCAATAAGGAAAAAAATAAAATGACAAGAGAAAACAGAACTAATTATGTGATCACGAGCCATTTTGGCTTAAATTTACCATTTGTCTCCGCTAGTCAATTACCAGATTCAAATATTTTTCCTCAAAATTTCAGTTTTGAGGTGTTTTTGGCGATTGCCAACTCAATTTAAAAAACAAAATTGCAGAACTATAAAAGAAACACGTCTTATTTGTTATTCGAAAGACGTCCCCCACCTGAGATCAACTTAAGAAAAAAATTCGTTGCCAGGGTAAGGGTTAAGTGTTTCCACCTCTTTTCTCACGATAGTTTCGAGTTTCATTTTATGCATGTTGAAAAACAAAAGCTTATCGAGCTTGTTAGCCTTCAACACGCGATTCGGAGTGATAAAAACGCAAGAAAAGTGCCATAAAGATAATTTCAATTACTAGAAAACTCACCTATTTGGATTAAGGGGGCGGTCTTTTGTGGCAAAAAGTACGTCTTTACTTGGCAAATATTGGGATATTTCTTGCTTGTTCCAATGCGCTGGGTCGTTTCAAAGTAATGAAAGAAATAAAAATCAATATTTGTAGAGAGAAGACGGGTTTTTACCACATTGAAGTCATCCCGTAATTTTGCTTAATACCCTAAATTCGGTGGTATTGGTAAGGGTAAAGGGTTATCACGCTCATCCTATCGGGTTGTTTACATAATTAATTACACCCACTTGAACAATTAAAGTGATCCTTCCTATACTAAAAGTAAAAACTGACCTAAATCTTATTTAAAAGTGCTTAAAACAACGAAATATTTTATCAACGAGTTAAATTTGAAAAAAATTTAAAAAAATTAAATCGATTTAAAATCAGATAATCTGACTAAAATTGCAAATTTTGCACTTTTTGATAATATTGGTTAAGAATTACGTCATTTGCAACCATCGAGAGAGGCCAAAATCCGTTTCGAAGAAATCGGGTCATTTTGTCATCTAGGAGTGACCCCACCGGACTTTGGGCCTTCTTTGTTCTATATAAAATTGCACTCTTTTCCGGTGCTGTGGTCGGTTCCACAGAAAGGGTTGACCTTTGACCTCTTTAGCCCTTCATCTTCATCCAATGTCCTACCTTAAAGTAAGAAAAAAACTCGGGAAACTCCCTTCAACTTTTGCGGTACCCAAGCTTAATTAGAGGTACCGTCTTTTTTCCACCCATGAAGAGGACAGCTACTTTGGGTACGACCCCCACCCGTTATCCGTCCTTTCGCAAAGGAAATCGTACACAGAGAAGGTCAAATCAAGCGTTTAATCAAAGAAGAGATGCACAACTAGGTGAAAAGAACAAAAATGAGCACATGGGTTACTATTTTACCCTCAAAAATAACGTTTCAATGTCGCACTACTTTTTCTAAAGGATCTACTTTTACCATACAATGACCTCCGGAAGAAAATTCCAGTGAGGTCACTCCTTACCCGTTGTCTAAGGGAGACAACAATTAACTCGCTTTTTGATAGACTGGTTACTATCCCCATACCGCTACGTGTCTTGATTATACATACACGGTTTATACAGCGTTGACCAGTTCAGCGTTTCTACATGCACCTCTCGACACTGTGAGTCTTGTGTCGTAACTCAGACTGCATGTTGGAAACCAGTCCACCTGTGTGGTTTGGTTGTTACACGTTGTCACTATCAACTATACAATAGCTTTTTTGCATCGACGGTTGTACAAGACTAGCCGTGCAGTGGAAGGATAAGATGAAACAGACGACACGTTCGCCTTCTATCACTCTATATCATCAATATGTTCCCAGACGGCGGCACTCACCCTTTCCGACTATTTGTCTACCAACAATGGGTTGATAATCAAGTAGAAGCTGAAGGCTAGGAATGGATGTGATTGTAGTACTGTTGTGAGAAATACCAGGATTCCATTGTTAGGTGCTCCAGCCGCCGCGATATGACTGAAATTGTGCTGAAAGCGGCGTAAAACCCCATTCAATCAAGTTATTAATATTTAAAGTGGACCTGTATCGCTCCACTGGCTTTAACACGTCTAGACTTTCATTAAACAAAGCTTACTTTGACTGAAAACAACACCTTGAAATCCCTTTAGAACTATTTTATCTGCATACCCTTTACCCATCTCATTTCAAACATAAAAGTGATTGCAATAAGTAGACCATTCATAAGTAGTACAATTAAAGTAAAGGTTCATTCATGGAACATGGAACCAATATTCATAGAAATTAGTCCAATTGATTTGGAAGAGAATTATTTTTGTGATTTTAAAGTGATTTTAAAGTGATTATTGGCCCCGACCTGTCACACCTACTTTTATGGGCCCATCAAAATTTCAAGACCAATTTATGTAAAAGTGCACCAAAGGAATATTCCTCCCTGTTTCAATTAAAATAGATCCAAGGAGAGAAGAGGAGAAATATTTGAAAGATTTAAATGTGAGAAAAGGCCTCGCCCTACCAAACTCATATTTAGGCAATCAAAATTTCCTGAACAAAAAATGTCAAGGGTCACCAAAGGAACAATCATTCAAAGTTTTATTGAGATCCGCCTAATGATTTAGTCGGAACATGTATGCATGGATTCATAGAAATTAGTCTGATTGATTGGGAAGAGAAGATTTTTTGAGATTTTAAAGTAAGAATTTGCCCCGCCCTGTGACACCCTTATTTATGGGACCAATTTAAGTAAAGGGTCACCAAAAGAACATTCGTGCAAAGTTTCGTTGAAATCGGCTAAATGGTTTGGGAGGAAAAGATTTTCAAAAATCTTTAGTGAAAAAATACCGCGCCCTGCACACTCATATTTTTGGGGCCAATCAAAATGTCTTTAAAAAATTAAAAAGAGGATCATACAGGGATCATTCCTACCAAATTTCGTTTAAATCTGCCCAGAGTATTGGGAGAAGATGTTTAAAGAAAAAGTTTACGCACGAACGCACGACGGACACACCGCAAAGACAAAAGCTCGTTGGCCTTCGACCAGTGGAGCTAAAAACTAGCTGAAAGTAAAATTATTATAGCTTATCTTTTATGAATTTTCCAGTTAATGTTATACTACTCTTCAAAAAAAGTTCTTTGACACTAAATCTATATGCAGATTATAATTTCGACATAAATATCTATATGTATGAGCAAAGTCAATCAATGAAGGTGAAGTCAATGCATCTTCACACTGTATTAAAATAAAATTACCTTCTTGATCAAAGATTTGTTACATAGACGTTGATTAAGGACGTTACGTCACACGTGTCTTATAGTGGCAAACTTGACCTCTCTTATCTGGTTCCACATTTTTCTCACCCGAGATCCAACTTAGACATGAGTCCTAAGTTTTAGTTGACATAGCAGTTACATTGAAAAATCCCAAATATCGTTACGTCTTTCGTCTTTAACGTTGTTATCCAGCGTCAGACTGATCTGGTTCTATACATAACGCTCTGAGGCATGTTATAGCGGTGCAAAAGGTACAAGATAGTCTGTCCGGAAACAACAAAGTCATTTGCAACGGCTTGTCTTATAAAGCCCGCTTTGTGGAGACAAAAAACTTTATGACGTTGTTCCTTCGTTCGCTTGACATGTTTTCATTACAGGTGTGTGTCTAGACGTTCAATTTCAAAAGCAATCAAGCAATGGTATTTCATCCACAACACAATGGAGAGCTATCAAGACTTTTCAGTTAATCTGGAACTGCACTTGCTGAATGGGAATTCAGATTTTACGTTATTTGACGTTGACGACTCTATTGAGAAACGAGTAATTTATCGCAATTACATGTAATATTCTTACATCCTAATTACTGTTCACAAATCAATAAAAAATGTTCGAAGTTTTTACATAAACTCAGAAAAATCGTATGTTTAATCAGTGTCAAAGAACTTTTTTGAAGGGTATATTTATTTGTCGGAATTTCGTGTTTTCATCCATTCATTTAAACATCCAAATGTTGATTCGGTTGTTAGTATGCTGCACTCCCCAGAGGCTCATTCGGCGTGCGAAGGCTTAGATCCGACACAACCGATACATGACGCTTATCTCAGTTGAACGGTCCGCGAGATTGACAAAGGTTGAGATAAGTGGGAAAAGAGAATAGAAGAATCCAAACAAGTAAAACAGTGCCTCTCTCTCCAAATGTGTGAGTCACGCCATATCATTTTAACAATCTTCCCATGACGCTCATAAATCTTTGATAAATCAGATGTTTTTACTAGATTTTAGTCGTCTAACGTTAGCAATCTCCATGTCGGTCACTCAGAGCTGCTCCACAGAAAGCAAATTTATACGTCAGACGGTATACAAAATCAATAATGATCAACGTTCGGAAATCTAAACCTCGTATCTACAGCTACATTTGCGAGATTTGATTTGTTCCTTATTGATATTGTTGATTGGTGCTATTTCGGATGTGTACATTTAGGTATCTACATTCAGTACATTTGTACGCATTTACAGCGTATCTCTCTTTGCATGGTTTTCATTGCACCATTGCTATTATTATTGCTATACAAACAATCTTCATATTTAAAAAATTAAAGAATATTTGATTTTCACTCTTATAACAACTTCAAAAGAAAAAGAAAGTATTTTTATTGTCGCACATCTCAGAAATATAATTCCAACTACTTTCTTATAGAAATTATAATATTTACGCGCAGTGAGGATAGGATAAATACATTGAACAAAATGGATTTTTTTTAATTTGTCTTTTTAAAAACAAGCTAGAATGCGTGGTTTTCCCCTTGATTACATAATGGTAATACAGTGTATTACAGTGTTAGTTTAATTCCTGTAAAGTATCCTACATTCTGTAGAACTCAGGGCTTACCCCGCCCTTAGTCAATTTAGCCATTGGCTAAAATTTCGAAAAAATGGCTACGAAAAAAATTCAATTGGCTAAAATGCAGACCAGGGGTCAAATTATATCATCTTGTGGAGTCCATTAATTTTTAGAAAAGAGAAGTCAAAAGCGTTAAGATCATTGGTAGTAGGCCTACAATTAACAAATTGATATGAGAGATAAAATCCTCCACACCTTTGATTGACCTGATGACAGGTAAAGGTCATTGATAGCCATTAGACTATGCCTTCTTTTTAGTGATGCTCTTTAAAGACTGTCATATCCAGATTTAATGCGTATTAGTCTTAAAATTTCAGTAATCTACTGATATTCTCCAAATGATGGTTTTGAAATGGACAGAGAGAAAATTCAAGATAACTGGCTTTAGTTGTTATTGTCTAAATAGGTATGGTGACACTTACTGTCTGGTTTTTTTTAACCAAGTGGAAACAGCACAATTCGAGAATTTTATTTTGTAAAACATCATTGAAAAATCATTTTTAATTCAAATGTTATTAATTAAGTTAATGGTTTATGAAAAAATATTACAATAATGAATATTGTAAGTTTTAGATGGTAAATGAGAATAAGATATCTACAATGGTGTCAATATGGCTAAAAATAAAAAACAAAAAAAACCAAACAAACAAAAAAAACATGTTGAACGACGGACGACGGACATCATAAATCCTCCAAATCTAGCCTTGAGCACTTCTTGCTCAGGTGAGCTGAAAAACTAACGGACAAACCAAATAATATATATATATATATATATAAAAGTATATTCAAAAATTAGATAAATCTTTGACAAATTGAACGTAAAGATACATATTAATTAAATGATGACAACTACGTCATTAGTCACATAAATTCGCTAGCCTATTTTCATTTCGAACGCTAATGTTTTTCAGCACGCAGTCTCCTGCTAAATTACGTCTGCTGTCTCCCCCTGAATTACTTAATTATATATATAATTTGTCCATTTTTTAAAAACAATTTGCTTCTACATAATCTTATCAAGAACCTCTTTCACCTATCTTTCTTTGATTTTAAGGGTTTCATATAATTCTAAGTCATGAAAAATGTTTGCATGATAAATAGAAGAACATGAAAGTGTCCTAAATATCAATATTATCCTGTCTTAACTGAGAGATTTTATCATGACTCGACAAAGTCTCGTCATGATAAAATCTTCAAACATTAATCAGGTTGCATTGGTATTTAAAGACACATATATCTTATTCTGTATTTACTTGACGTTAGCTACTAGCTGCGAAATGATTATAATACTGTTTTTTATTCATTAAGGAAGTCAACTTTAGTTTTGAACTCCCTCTGTGTAACTGTGTCCATAACAGTTATGCAGAACTCTGCCTCTCCTATTCTAAGGTTTATGCTGAACTGGACCTCGTCGGGCCAGCCTTCAATGGGTGGTATGAGCTCAATGGTTCCTACTTTCCTACAGCCTTGCTCAGGGATACAGAGAGTGGTTCCCTCTCTATTCGAACACCAAAACTCAACAGGGGTACGCTCAAACTTCCGGTCAGCTGTATCTCTTTTGCCGCCAATTCTGTCGTACGTAATAATTTCGCTGTACTTTAGACTTTTACCAATCGGAATGATTTCATGATAAACATCACAGCAATAAGTCCCTGATACTCTCGAGCTTTTAAATTGCATGTGTCTCGTTTCGTCATATAACTCCTCGACTCGAAAACCATATGAATACCTAGATATTCTCTCGGCGATTTTATTGGTAAAGATGTATGTCAGAGTTGCTCCGTACATGACATGATTTCCTGGATCTTCAGGGGTAAGCAGCATAATTTCTTTATCATTGAGTAACCCCTGAATAGATTGTTTGACGTAAGGTGACTCTGAAAAGCCTCCAACAGCAATAACAGCGTCAATCTCTTGGCTTTGTATTATCTGTCTTACTTTGTCAACTATTTTAGGTACAATTTCTTCAAATAGATTCGCGATAACCCCACTTGATAACTCCAACTTGTCCTTTTTTAGCTCAACTTTTCCAGCAAAATCGGCCGTTAATGTGATGCATTCCTCAATGCTCTTATTACGTTCCTCGCGTACGATATTAACAAAAGAAAGTGGTATTCTGATCCTCATGTACGCTTCACTGTTTAGATGCACTTTGCGCTTCTTCTCCTCAAACTCTGCCAACATTGCTCGATAGGAACTCCTGTCTTCTTTCCTAAATCGATCTATGACATCTGTACTAAATATTTTCTCCAAAACTTTCAAAAATGCCTCATCCAGGCGACAGGAGCCGAGAGCATCTCCTGAAGCTCTATATATTTCTCTGAGATTTTCATCTGGCAATACCTCGTGTGTTGCAATGTCGACTGTTCCACCTTAAAATTGATAAACATTTCTCAATAATAATCTTATTCTTTTTTCTTGGCGTTACACATTATAAAAACACAAACGCATTTAACTATTTAGTACAAACAGGTATTAATATAGCCTTATGTTAATTTCAAAGTAAAAATGTATTCTTCCAAGTTAAGGGAATACAGGTTGTAGTGGAGTTCGCATTTAAAGGCAGTTTGAGAGGAAAAAATTATTTCATAGGTTCGTTTCTTTATTTATGCTTTCGTTTTTTTCTCAAAACAAGCGAAACTTATTTTAAACACCTTCAACAAATATTAAATGAATTGTTTATTAAGAATGCTTTAAGGGGCCTTAAGTCTTCTCGTCATGTTCAAAGACATATACACTGTTTTCTATAAACTAAATCAAAAGAATATCCCCCTGTCATGTTCAAAGACATATACACTTTCTTCTATAAACTAAGTCAAAAGAATATCCCAAAGTTATAGTAATAAAGATGAAACAGAAATAGTATAATGAAAGTATGATTTACACAAATAATTTACTAACCACCAAGGTCCAAAATAATGTATTTGAAGCCAACAGCAAACTTTTCAAGTAAATCATTTCGACCTTCACCTCGCTTGATAGTACACTTTGTTTGACAGTAGAAACTGGCTGCCTCGGGCTCCAAAACTAGCCGGAGCTGGTCACTTGTTATGTCTGCCTGGTTATTTAAAAAAAAAAGTAAACGTAGTGTTATTTAGTTGTAATAAACAAGTACAAATTCTAGAAAACAAGGGACCCATGAGGGCCTGAGACCGCTCTACTGATAATTTGAAAAACCTATGTCTTGATAGTGCTATTCAAGATAAAACAAGTAAAAATGTTTAATAAAAAATGTATCCATAAATGAAGGAGGAATTGTGTTAACAAGGAAATCAATTTAATGGCCCCTTTTTCTAGAACATCGCATAATTGCGTCAAATGGCAAAGTTGTTGTTATGGTCACATGAGAAATACTTTGTTTAATTTTCATGACAATCCATGCATGAATGAAGAAGTGATCCATTTTCTAAAGTAGTCATCACTTTAAAAGTACAATAATTCAAGTTTATAGAAAATCGGATGAGAACTGTGGACCTAAGATTGTTAACTAGGACTTTCAAATCAGATATTTAATTTACTTTAATTTTGCTCATTTTCCCGTAACTTTTGACGGATCGGGCCCATTTTTCTAAAGGAAAGAGCGTTAAAAGAGCCTCAACTAGAATTTTCTAATCAAATTCATCTGGCTACCTTTCCCTTGACACTTCACAGACCAGACTCATTTCCGACCAAGTTTGAAGACAATTGAATGAAAACCATGGACTTTATAGCGTTAGCGAGAGGATATTTATTAAATGTTTCAATTATTTCATTTGGCCCCTTTTTTGAAATGCTGGACAGCCCGGGCCCATTTTTTAAAGGAGCCGTCCTTGTGATTGTACAATCATCCTGAGCAAGGTTGGAGTCAATCGTATGAAAACCGTGGACTTAAGAGTGTTAACAAAGATATCCTTTCCCCCCTTGACAGTTGACAGATCTGACCCATTTTCGTAAGGAACCATCTTTGTGATGGTCCAATCAGTCTGACAAAGTTTGAAGTTTTGCAAGCTGTTGACATTAGAGCATTAACAAGGATTTTCCAATAAAAAATTCATTCATTTGTTTGAGGTCACTTTTCCCGTGACGCTGGACAGATCGGGCCCATTTTCGTAAGTAATCATTCTGTGATAGAACAATCACTAACTGCTAGATTGAAGAAAATCGGTTGCTAACAGTGGACTGTAGAGCGTTAACGAGTATTTCAGGTTTCATTTCCATTCATTATCATTTGGCCCCTTAGCCCTTGACGCTTGACGGATTCGGGCAATTTTCGAAAGGAACCATCCTTGTGAATTTACAATTATTTGGAGCAAGCTTGAAGACTATCTGATGAAAACTGTGGACTTAAGAGCGTTAACGAGGCTTTTCTTATTCTTTTTTCATTTACTTTCAGTTGGCCTCTTTTCCTGTGACGGTGGACAGATCAGGCCAAATTTCGAAAGGATCCATCCTTGTTATGATATTATTATTCTAAAGACTTTAGAGCGTAAATGAGGACTTTCTTATTACAATTTCATAAGGCTTCGTTTCCCATGACACTTTACAGAACTGACCTATTTTCGAAAGGAACTGTTTCCGTGATTGTCCAATGAGCATTCTGACCAAGTTTGAAGACAATCGAATGAATAGCCTACTGTTGACCTTAGAGCGTTTACGTGCTTTGTTTTTAAATAATATTTATTTTCATTTAGCCGGTTTTCCCGTAACGCCGGACAGATCGGGCCCATTTTCGAAAGGAACCATCCTTGTTTAAGTTTAATCATTCTGATTAAGTTTGAAGACAATCTGATGTAATTCGTTGACCTTAGAGCGTATACGAGGATTTAAATATTTTATTTATTTTCATTTGGCCCCTTTTCCCGTAACTATTGACAACTTTCGAAAGAAAGCATTCTTGTTATAATACAATTAATCTGATCAAGTTGAAAGTCAATCGGATGATTTTCTAGTTAAATTTTCATAAGGTCTCTTTTCCCACGACGCAAGACAGATCCGATCCATTTTCGAAAAGAACTATCCTTGTGATGGTCCAATCATTCTGACCTAGTTTGAAGACATTCAAAATTAAAAATGTGGACTCGAGATCATTAACAAGCAAAGGTTTACGGACGGACGGAGAGGTTGCAAGACGGACGGGAAAACCGGTATCGCGATAACTCTTCTGACCTTTGGTCAGTAGAGCTAAAAAAGATTCTGCAATGAGATTTTTTTTTTGAAAAGCTAATTTTAACCATCTTTATAGCAAAAATATTAAGCGAACCCTACTTGTCGAGTGACAGATTCTTTTTCTCAAATAAAAACACATTACTTTTTTGTCTTACTAAAAAGGGTTTTGATTTTCATAAACCAAGACATACCGAAGACATGCCACTTTAACATTCGTTTGCTAACATACTCGCGAATGACAGAAATATATTCCATATCTTTGATTGCTTTATAGTAGCTATTTTAGAAATAACAATTCTGTCGTGATTCGTACCAAATGATTTTTATATCGATAAGTACGGAATCCTATTCCCGCAGATTCCGTAGATAAGCAATCCGTAAAAATATTTATTTAGGTAGCCCTGACAGTGTTCCGTATTTTTTTTCGATAGGTTCCTCTTTCGCATTAAGGGCAACATAAATGCTCATATATTATATAGGTCTGGGATTGGTAGCCAACCGTCACTATCCAATGGGGCGAAAATAATCCAAAATATGGATGGGCTTGAAAAAACTGGGTCCCCCATCCCGTATTGTTACCGTCAAACATTTCCTAATTTGAATGAAAATCTTAGGATATTTCATCACTAGACGTTGAAATAATGTCTCAGGCACCTTTCGAAGACGGTAAGAAATCACTTGAAAGGATTGACCCCCCACAACGACCATTTCACGACTAGAACCAAATTCTAACTTTCTATAAAAGGCATAATTCAAGCAAATATGAATGACTTTCACGGTAATTTCATTCATATTTTCTAACGCATTCTAATGAAACTAAAACAGATTAATTCAATAATGATCGAAGTCATACATTTAGTTTAAATATTGATAATCAGCGTCATCTGAGATTGCTCTTGGCATATCTTCAACAGTGATTAATCGGTATCAAATAATTTTTTAATAGTTACATTTTCTTTTATGTAGACTTACTTTCATATAATAAAATTTTGGTCATAAATGACGGTCAGATATTTATTTTGAAAAAAGTAACAAGAAAAATAAGTGTGAAAAAAAAACTATTTTAATATACTTGATAATTGTAAGATTTGTGTATTTGCTTTATTGCTTTTCGATGGATTATCGAGAGATAAACCTATCGGCAAACCAATGAAATTACTTAAAAATATACACTGCTTTCATTTCAAATTTTTATCCTTGTTGAAACGGAGCTAAATAAAAAAAGGACGTCGTGACGTTGCATAGCACTCATGAGCATAATGCTTTAATAAAATCCCATCGTTTTTTTTCTATTTTGTCTCATTTTAGCATTAGGGAAATAGAAAAACCGTTATATATTTTTTTTCATATGATCGATAGATATTTCTTTTCGAAATCAATAAAAGCCTAATTTCTAATACAGCTTTTGTTGTTCACTATATAAAATATAAGTTCAAATTGTGATTATTATCTTGAAATGGCATCCAGCTTTCAATTATTATAAAGCAATTACCAGGAATTTATATTTATTCGATGTTTCACTTTCATGCATGAACTTTAACGCACACTTAATATAAATATATATATTCTATTTGATTTAGTTGACCAATAGTACAGGGGTTTCAATTACCGATGAAATACACAAGGACGAAAAGAAACGCCGGGATACATAAAAAACTGCAACATAGACGAATCAGGGCTGCCACAGCTGCGCATGGAGGACAAACAAGATACTGATTTGTCCGGTCGTATTTCGCGAAACAGGGTAATCGTTAAAATGGGGTATTTTTTCACATAATTCGATGACATTTCATAAAAAATGAATATTATAATTCTAATATACAATTTACCCTTAAAACGAGTATTATAGTTTACCCGGCGTTTTTTTGTCCTAGTATATATTGAAATGCGGCTTGTAAATGTAAGTTTAAATTTTTATTTCATACGTAACTTTACATTCAGGGGCAGATTTTTCCTTTTTTTCATCGTTTTCCGCGAAAAAATATATGGGACAACGATTTTGTATTATGTATGGAGCGACAAAAGTAATTTGAAAAGGAATATTTCTAGATGTGTTGCGCACAACCGCAAAGTTGGTACATGTAAGTAATGAATTAAGGAAATTCAATAAAGACAAAGAAAGGGGGGAAATAACAAGGGGAAATATGGTAGGTCAAATAAATTCCAGTTATCAATTAAGAAATGTATTGCTTGGGAGTCTCCTTCGCAAATTCAATGGATTTTTGTTTTAAGATCGAATTCTAGTTCGTGTAGAATTACTCCCACTTAGTTTAACAAGCGGTAATGTTGAGCACCGTAACACGGGACCTCGGTTGAACGTCTCACCCGAAATACAATTAGTTTGTAATTGTGCCGACCCAGGAATCGAACCCATGATATCGGCTGTCAAAAGTTTTGAATTCAGGTGTTCTACCGACTGCGCTAATGGGACTGACGAAAGAAGAATGTGTCATGACAATCCAACCCAATGTATGATGACGGTAAGCCACCATTTTCAGACTATCTAAGGATACCATATTAGCAGCAACATGCATGAACTGCTTCGCAGAATCAGACCAAATGGCAGGTACTGTGAGAATCCAGAAGATGTCGTCTGCTGTGATATATCGACCTTTACTTTGTCTCACAGATTCCAGTAATCTTCTTTTCAAATCTTTAATCACCATGGTAAAGATGTCGATGGCCGGCTTTTCTTTTCCCTCTATGTCGCTTATTGTCGTTTCTAGACTAAGTTTCTAAATGTCAAAAAGATACAGAATATGAGAGCAATTGTGAATGGACGAAAGGCTAAACAAGAATCTCCGATGACTAAATTGAAAAGAGGTCTTCTTCAAATAAATAGATAAATAGATGAATGAACATACGGCCATCTAAAGTCAAGAGGAGTGTTTTTCTGAGTACCTAGCATATATTATTTCTTTAATACCTTTTCGACACTTTTATATGATTTACGATTAAGTACTTAATAAGTACTAAAAACTTAATATGGCATGAAAAATAAGTTTGTTGTTTCCCTTGTCACTTTTTTCGTCAAACGATACGTCCGCTTGTTTGAATGGGATTTAGCGCCACTTTTGACATTTCAGCCTTGTCGCGGTGGCTTGAGCGCATAGCCATAGATTTATGGTATTTTCTCACCAGTACCAGTTAGACTTTCCTTTCTGAGCCGTAAGCTGTTTATTTAACATAGGTTTACTTACCATTATTCAACAGTTGGAGGGAGACAAATGTAGAAGGTTTGTGCTGCCACCGTAGATGAAAAATAACTGGACCTCATGATTGGGATACCAGGCTAGTTATTTTGCAATATGACTGTGGTTTCGTTTGTATGTTTCATATGTGACCCGTCACGGGAAAAGTTATTTTCTGGGATGCGCGAAAAGTGTCATCTGGAAACCTGGATATTTCCCACAAATAACAAATTATTATTCTACCTTTCTAGGTAATTATTTCAGAAATGCCCCTTCTGGTTTACCTACGCCCAAATATTTATTTTACAGAGCGCCCAGATGGTTCCTTCTCGCGTGACGGGCCACACATGTAAATCATATGTTAAATTCGGGTCATTTGCAAATTCATGGAAGTAATTGAATGGCCATGTCAGTATTAACAGTATACATGTATCTGTAATAGAGTTTCGTTACAGTTGGAGCACTGAACCATGGATTCATTGTATTTCATTTATCATCATTACAAAGCCATATTCTCTAGTGTTTTTCTTTAACTGATAGGTTTAAAATAATGGAGAAGAACGTCGGAATGGATATTTGATAAGCTCTATCTATGATCGTAGCCCAGACCAACACGGAACAAAAAACGTAATTGCAGTGATGATTTGAGAAAATGCGCTGTGGACAGCCGGTTGCCGTGAATTCGAAAAGTAGATCCTTATTCCGCCAAATATTTGTTAGACAAGGAAAAAAACAAGGACTTTAAGCTTGTCAAATCAACGTGAATACAGTGTACGGCTCGCATCTAATATTAAGCGTACGACTTGCATTTAATATTAAGCGTATTTTGACCGACTAGGAAAAGTTAACTTCCGTTTCAAGGTTTCAGAAGCATAAACATGTCCCTTTATTTTATAATTTCGAATCAAACACATTTTCTGGTTCTCAATATCTTAATCTTTTTTTAATTATTCAAATTAAAACAAGAAGTTAGTTTCTAGATCATTTCAACTCTGTCATCTTTTTTTATGTCAACGTAGCTATTTAGAATAAGAATATCAATTCAGCCTGCCCCCCTCCCCCGCCCACTCCGTTGTTTGACATGTATGTCAAAAAAAACCTCCGTGCACTCAATAAAAGTTTTCATATATTCGATTACAAGTTCAGGGTCTTCGAGATTGATCACCAGACAAGATATATGACGTCACTGTCTGGTTTGTTTTGAAGTCATCGCCTATAGTGTATCACACTTATTCGAGCAGTTCGTCAGGTTTTGAGATATATATTTTGAATTTGAAAAGATAAAGCGGACTTTCATTGGCTTAAAAAATAGGGCGACCAGTAAAATTTATTAATTTTCAGATTGTCAATTTATGTTAATCGTTTATCAAACATGAGAGTATGGATTACCTCTGCTGAATACAATTTCATTTTGAACTTTTCGAAGAAGTACCACCCCTTATGCTGCTCAGTTTCTGTTAGTTCATCGTACTTTTCCTCTGCATCGAATCCAAAAGAATGGAATGTCCCATCTTTGTTCAACAGAACTGACGAAGGTGCTTTCGAATATTTCTTTGTATATCCGCCATATTCCCAAGTATTGGTATATATATTAAGTGGGTGACGGCTAAAAAGATAACAAATTTCATAATCATATGATTGGTTTGTGGTATTAAAATACTATCGGCATACCAAGCACACGGCTAGTGGGTTACGAGACTAGAATGGTGTTATAGCGTATGACAACGTGTATACCAGCGTTCTTAAGCGTGTGGCCAACATTCATAACGTAGATGTTACTTCGGACAGAAGTTTAAAAACGTGTTGATAGCGTATTCGGTATAGTTATTTCAATGATGCATGTATGACGTGTGTATAAAGTTTTTTTTTACTTAATGCTTTAGGAGGAAATAATATTTTCACCTATACGTATACATATTACAAAGATTACATCCGTGCAAACACTCTGAAATAATGTATTAATTTTATACGTATGATACAGCGACATTTTGTAAAAAGTAACGTAATTTTACGAAAGCAGTCTTGGTGAAATGATCGGGTATGTCATTCTGATCTTATTAACCGAGTCTAGCATCAAAATATTATTAAGCGTGCCATAACAAAGGTGTGGTCTTATACAGTTTTTTTTTTATCATTCGCCATAGAAAAATTAAAATTGGTACCATCGCAAAACGTTCTTTCATCCTTATTGTTTCTGGAGAAGAGATACATCTCATACAAAACACATACACAGACAAATGAATGAAAAAAGAAAGGGCAATACTTTACTAGAATGAGAAGGCGTATCCACAATACGAAGTTCCAAAATCAAGTGCAGCGGTGACAATTTTCGGCGGGGCTCTAGGTACAACTGTCGGACCACTCACTGGTCGGGGTATCCTACTAGCCATTGGACGGATAGACGTTCAAACTGAAACAAGTACCAACGATATTATAAATCCTGAAGAAATCAAATAATAAATTAATATGGCCACCAAGGGCATTATTTAAATGCGTTCAATATTTAATACCCCTCGTCGATAGATCGGGGACAAAAAGTTGCAACGGTCTTCGACCGTCACTCCGTATGTCCACATGAGCGCCTGTCTGTCTCTCTGCGAAAACTTGACCTATAAAGTAACCATTTCCTTGAAACTCCTGGTCCATAGAAGTTGATACACGTATAATCAATACACATCTTATGAGGGGTAGATGTTAAAGATCAAAATCAAATCTTTAGTCCATATCAAAAGATTTTAGCTCCAAAACTCATCACAGAACTAAACATTTTCTTGCTTCTTCAAAAGTATATGAAATACCTTGATCACAATGGCTTTTAAGTTAAATCTGATCAAAATGCATCTAAAAAGGTGCATTTCAACGTCAACACGGTATTTCTTATCCCAGTAATTCAACTATAAAACCTACCTGTGATACAAATTCTTTCCTGTTTCTGATGTACAGCCATCGGTAGAGCGTAGCCTGCGAATCATGGTGTCAGCAGCTTGACTTGACCGTGGGCGATATACTTACGGGCAATTTAAGGTTCGTGTAAAGAGTTTTTGAACCAAATTTAATGCTGCTTCTATTAACAAACAAGACAATTTGTCCATTGATAAACAATATAAACAATTGAAGCTGTAGATAAGCACAAGCAGTTGCACAACATTAGAGGTCCCATAATATATCAGAATAAGCCAAGCCATTACGGAAAGGGATGTTTTGTTAAAAAACCAACAAATTCATTACGGCTGGATAAAATTTGCCTTAATTTGATCAGAATGTAGACAAATGTTTCATCTAGGTACTATCAATATTTGATAACAGACGACGTTGTTTTCTCTGTAGACTACCTTTAAACAAAGGACTTTAGTATTAAGAGGTTATTTAACACTATCGAGTATAAAACTGAATTCTATATTTGACGAGGCAACATCCAAGTCAAATTATAGACAAGTTCTGTAGGGTACGAATCCAATTTATTTTACTAGATCATGTTAAATGACACCATACACTGAAAGTTCCACAATCAACGGTTGCGACATTTGAGAGAGAAACAAAAGGAATGAATAAAAGATGACCCGGAAAAGGGTGTCAAATACAAGTCACTATGAACATGATAAAATTGAAACAGACAATTTTTCTTAAAGTAGGAATCCACGTTAAATGTTTATTTCCAGTGCCAAGTCGATTAGTGCAACTGATTGGAATATTTTTATAACAGATTGTCGTCGTTTGAAATGTACATTTTAATGTTGACACACGATATTCGAAAATCAAGAAATAACAGTATTTTCGTGACTCTGAATGTCACTTTCATTCTTCTTTTATTTGCAAAGCAATGTAACAAATGTAAACACCAAGAATCTTCTTAAAACCAAATTTATTTCAATACCTCCGAACAGAGGGTTTGATACACTGAAAAAGCCGCGAAAATGGTGATAATGATATTCGGGACTGCAACCTTTCATCGAACAATATAGCTTGCCTCGCTTTCGTCGTCTAAAATAGGTTGCCCCGTTTTAGGAAAAATCCGTATTGCACAGTAGCTTCGCCCTGGTCGTACAATTTGGAGCTAAATATTTCCCGCTCACGTGATGCAAAATCAGCGATGTCATTGGTCTAAATTGTTTAGGTGTGAAATAGTTTTCGTTATCTTAGCATAAATGCTAGGGCCATATTAATAAGATATAAAATCCACGTTCGCAAAATATCGATTTAACTTGATAAGTCAAAAACAAATAAGTCCGGTTTTTATCTGCTTATTGACAGCTCGTTTAATAACTTGTGAATTCCATGGCCGTTTATTCAATAACCTCCTTTCCCGTTTAAGTGTAAAAATACGACATATTTCGTGATTTTTGACCAACGTGCCATTTACGGACATGCTTCTTTAATTCATGTTGTAACCGTGGTCGAGGGCCAGAGATTCTTCTTCATTAACAAGAGGTCGAGAGTTCGATAACTGGGAACGTCGATTGATCCTTTTTCTTAATTGAAGTGACGTCTTTTTGTGGGCCTTACCTGTAACCCTTTTGAATTTGAAGGTCCAATGGATTTTATCTTATTTGAAAATCAGACTCTTACAAGCCAAAAAGGGTTTACACGGTTTGGTAGTTTTGTGCTAGGTTATACTACACCCACCTTTTGTCGAAAACGAAAGTAGATTTTCGAAAAATGGTTACCTTATGTTCACAGGTAAATGTAAAATTGTTTGTGTATTACTATTTCATGTAAAGTACACCACCACCACCACCAAAAAAGGAGAAAAGAAATAGTTTGTCCAGCTTAACTACGTATAAATTTGAAGATTTATGTGAGCAAAAATAGTAAGAGGCCCCATCTCATCGCAGTATAGCCCAATCGTTATGGAAAAGGGACATATATTCAAAACATTCAACTTGATTCCAGTTGGATAATCTTTGTCCGAATTTGAACAGAATGTAGACAAAAGTACAACCGTATGTATAAATCTATGACTTGGGTTCTTTCGCACCTCCAATTACCATTTATTATGTAAACATATATGTCTGTTTTTAAAAAAAGATGTAATGTGTGGTGAAATAAAGAATACATATCATAAAGAAAACATATTTTTTTCTGACCTTCATTTCAAATCACAATTTATTGAAGTCCATTTTCTACAACAAAGAATTATATATTTACATTTTATGAAAAAGATTAAAAAAAACCTAACGTAATATATGAAATATTAATGTGTAACTGGGGTCGTTTTTGGTGACTCGTCTTTGAATACAACCTATGAGAGTCAAACCAGGGTTGAAAGAAGCGGTCCAAAGGAGCGTGTCCCTAGATTCATTCATGTGACGTTTGGTTGAAATTGGACTAGTAGTTTTAGGAAAGAAGATGTTTTTAAATTGCATGATATGGGCGCCCTTTTCGATGACTAAACAGCTTGTCATCAACCTAATAGTCCAGTCAAAATAGCAAAATATGGCCTCAACCCAAAACAAATTGCAACAAAAACGTTCTTGAGTTTTTTGAGTAGCTTGACCCTCCCTTGATGACATATTAAAAGTAGGACAAAATCGGAAGATACGTATTTTGATTTTTCAACACATTTTGATACCCACTAGTAATGCATGTAATACAACCAATTTAATGAGAATATTGTGTAATATATCTGGAATAAAACTGATTTGTGCAAGCAAAACTGATCAAATATCCTTTGAACTACCTCTAGAAATTTAAACACAACTTTTATTAACGGTTTGAGTAAAATGTATGGCATTTTAAGCATAAAAAGACAAATTCAAATTAATCTTACCCCACCCACTTGATTTAACATTAGAATGGATAGAAAAATGGCTTCTGTATTGAATTTTTTTTATATACACCCTAATCAACAAGTTCAAAATAATATTATTTTATTGGATTGATCTTTTTGTCCCACAGGCAATTGTTTCATGACAAAAGACCATGTATCTAACATCTGCTCATGTAAACTCATTCAGTAGTCACTGAATTTAAGTTTTGATGATTCCAATGTCTAATAATTATTTTGACAACATTGTCATCAGCTTATTTTTTCTTGATAATTTTCATTTTCATTGTTACCAGATTGTGTAAACTATGTCCGAAATTGTGAGAGTTGATGAGGTACGGAACTAGTTTGACACCTTGTCTTATATGAAAACGCACATTTGTGTACTTGACAAAAAATGGAAAATGAATAGAAACTTTTAAAATTCTGAGATTACCTTACCTTAAACTTTAAAAGAGGTTTGCAAAAGTAAGATACGACATAGGAACCCTGGCCATTTGATAATCCTAAAGGGAGCTATCACAGCTTTATTGCAATCAAATTTCATAGAAAATTTTGTTGTAATTTCAGATACTTTAAAAATCTTAATTTTTTGTTTGTACAAGCTTGTCTAATCTTCGTAATAATATGTCTTAAATTTAACCCATTGAAGCGATACTTAGTTATGTGTCCTAAATTGCATTCTAATATCGTTTAATCCAAATTGTTCTTTTGGTTCTCTAAGTGAATCATTTTTGATTAAATTTTGAAATTTTCATAATTATCCCTCTCTTTTTCTTACATTACATAAAATCAAAGTATAATATGGTAGAAATTGGAAATGGTTTCTTAAAACACCTAATTAATACTTTTTCATTCATATCAAGACAAGTCATATCAAGTTTTGTTTGTTTGAATGGAGGTTTACGCCGTTTTCAACAATCTTTCATTTATATCGCGGTGGCAGCAGCACTTTACAATGGATTCCTTGTATTCTCACACCAGTACCACCATTACATCCTTTCCTGGCCTACAGCATTCTATAAAATTAATACAACTTTATTAACAAAACTAGTAGGTTATCGAGCAATGTTATAGTTAGGGTCCTTGATATTTTTTTCAAAAATTAATAAAAAAACCTTTTTTTTTCTTTTTTATCTTGTGGAAATGTACTTCGCAAATTGGCTAGGGGGTCAAATTCAAAAACCTGTTCAATTATTTCTTGAATCATTCTTAATTTATTAGCCCATGATAAAGTCATTTAATTTAAAACTAAGATTGCGGTTTCCTGATATTTTTTTTAAATAAAAGCATTTTTTACCTGTTTCAAATCTTATACCTTGTGATATAAGGGGCGTTTGCAATCGATCTGCATGGTGTACTAGGAAAGATTCGTTAGACAACTTCATTCCATATTAATATTTATGCCTCACATAGTCTGTCATTTTAATAATTTTGATATAAATTGTTTGTGCACATTCACTTGTTGAAAAGTTTTGAAGCACAAGCTTGTTATCATTTGTTCTTCATTCATTTTTTAAGGATTGGCTTGCATAACATTCTCAAAAGGTTTTGAATCATTTCTTATTTTTGCTACCAATAAAGCATACTCTCTTTGTATAAGTGTTTTAATTGATGACGAATACTTATCCAAATCAAAATAAGTTTATTGGGTCTTGTTTTAAATAAAAATCAAAACTTCCAATGAATTGGCAACCGGATCATTTTATTTCCAATTCATTCCTATGCCATTCGTCAATTTAACACGTAATTTTTTGAGAAATGTTTTCGAAACTCGTCAAATGACAAACAGAACCTGTTTCCTAAGTCATTGATGTGATGCACTTGTTTAAAAATTTTCAATTTCAACTTTCTTAACGCCTAATATGAAAATCGCAAAATCTAAAACGCAAACTTTTGACATTCACAGTTTACCTTACTGCTTGTTTGTCAATTTACTTTTAAAATAAGAATTGAATGGGACCAACATCACATTGCATTCGAAAGAACAAGTACTAGACACTTCCACTGTCGTCGCAGCCCAGATGATTGTGCGCTGGGATTCAAAGTACGGGTTTCCAGTTACAGGGGGCAGTTGCCGGGAAGGGGGGTGTCCCGGGTTCGATCTCAGACGGCTGCACTCAATCTTTTGTCGCTATTTGTCTCCCACCAAAAGTTTGATAATTGTAGGGATGTGGTGGTTGTACTGGAGGGAGAAATACCAGGAAACCATTGGTAGGTGCTCCAGCCTGACCAATATAACTGAAAAAATGTTGAAAGTGGCGTTAAACTCATTTCAATCAATCAATCAAGGTACGGGCTTCAAGGTTCGATCTCTGACAACAGAACACCCTGTCTGACACTTGTCTCTAACCACCGGGTAGAAACTAGTAAAAATATCTGGGGTTAGAAAGATGTAGCCCGGAAAGGAATTTCCTGGTAGTAGCGACGAGAAAAATACCAGGAACCATGGTTAGGTGCTCTGTTTTCAGCGTGATTAAATTGTTAATACAGATGTTAAATCCTTTCCATACAAAACAGTTGATTTTTTAATGGCTTTGAATTTAAAAAAAAGTATCAAACTTGTGTGAATCTTATGCTTTCGAAAATATAAAATTGCTGTAAGGTTAAAATTTGTGAAAAGAACTAAGATTATTTAAAAAAAAAAATCTCATCAAAAACATACAGGTCTAAAGTTTCCGCATATCAAATCTAGCAATTGTAAAAACTAGTGTGTTCTTGTAACATTTTTTGACATGATACTAGCATTATCCTTACCAGACTCTTTTTTGTTTGAAAACTGGGCTTTTTTTTCTTTTTTTATCATAAAGTTACCCCCCACCCCTCCCTCAAAACTTCAAATATATGAATGTCTTTGTGCTTTGTATAGCTCCAATTCCATAATAGGATGAGGCAATAAGACAAATCCGCGGCTCTTTGTAAATTTTCAAAGTGCAATTAAACTCTTACGTACAACAGACGGACAACCCATGAAATACGTCATTCTTGTCAATTCTTTATATATTCTAGAGAACATGTCAACCCAAGACCATATCTAAATGATAAAATCAAATCTAAATTTTGGAAAGATTTCTTTTTTTTGATGTGCTAAATAAGACTGGTGATTATATCTACAACTATTTTTAGTTACAATTATTGATCACCTAAAATTTTGTACATGGGGGAGGAAAAGGGGGGGGGGGGGGGGCGCTAAAAAAGATTAAAATCTATCCTAACTTTGACATTAAAAAGACGTTGGACTGTTAAACATGTTTCAGACATATTTCTTGAAGCCAAGACCACTTTTTGCCAAAGCGACCATTTTCTATTTCTTTTCAATGTTAAAGTGGGTGGGTGGGGTAAGATTTTTTACAAATTATCTCTAAAACTGACCAAATAACAAAGAATATCCTATTTTCAATCGGCCAATAACTTATTACAATCCACTACGTGGCTTTTGATATACCAACAACTTCTACTTTAGAATTAAACATGTTTTCTGTCAAAAAGTCTTCACGGGTCTATTTGGGAAAAATGTATGATAAAAATCACGAAAAAATCAAAATACGTATCTTCCGATTTTGTCCTACTTTATATATGTTAAATGGGTATGTCTATGGATGTCAAAAAACACAACATTGTTTTTGTTGCAATTTGTTTTGGGTCCTACCATAATTTGACTGGACTATAATCAAAATTTAACGAAGATTTCTGAAAGAGAGGATCATTTATGTGAAGTTGAACTTAGATTGAAAACTGAGTAGTAGTTTTAGAGAAGAATTGTACAGTAAACAACATCGTGAAATTGACAAGGTGAATGATTTTGGAATGATTAAGGAATGAAATTGAAAGAGTGCGGGGAGCGAGTTTTGAGTGAATTTAATGGGAGGTTATCCTATATCGCAAATTTTGTTTAGGATAAACAAAATTTGCGATATTGATTACCTCCCTTTAATAAAATATGCAAACATATTCTTTGCGTAGCTTCCTATTTCTCCAAGAACTTATTAGACGCTTACAATTTGAATTTAGTTAGTGAAAACGCGATTTTTCTATGTCCAAATTAATTTTGAATGACGTTGTTGATTCTATATTCTTCAAAGGGTTTGAGCGTTTTTGAATGGTTTGTGTGAGTGATTGGAATGCGTGAATGGAGCGCTGAGTGAGCGTTATAGAATGGTTTTGATTGAGGTGAATGTCAATTTCACGATGTAACTAACTGTATTACACTTTATCATATGGGGATATTTTAGGTAGCCTCACAGCCCGTAAAGCCGAAGTTATCTATACCGAGAAGAATAACGCTTTATTTTTTATATTTCATTTGTTCCCGAATAAAGTTGTTTAGTGCTCTGTATTGATAGTGGAATTAGTGGGAATGAGGGGAAATTGTTTGGTTCTTATCGAAACAGTATGAATATTGTTTTCAACTTTTATTTTAACGATTTCTCTTGTAACGGGTTTAACAATTCCCATTTTGGATGCTGTTCTAAATGTAAAATCCTATAAAAATGTCTTTATTGTTCAAAATACACACAGTTAGTTTCCCTCTCGATTATTTTACCTTAAGTCCTATGACAAGGTATGGTTATTCAGAATCAAGTTTCATATTTTATCATTCAAATCCCTTTATTGTGAAAATTTAAATACTTTAGCTCGGCGCAATTAACTTTGTTTAACTTACAGGCTAGGGAGAGTTATTATTGATTCCTTAAGTAATGGAACAAATTCGTTTAAATGATTTCGCATTTAAAAAAAAATCAACGAAATCTGACCAATGACAAGATGAAAATGAATCGATCAAATGATGTGGTAAGAGTAATGACGGTATCACGTCCTTGAGAGAGAGGCAGTGGTTTAAACCCACTGCTACCCAAATCTACAGCTGGGTTAACTACAGATGGCTATTAAGTGTATTGTCCATAAGCAAATCCCGGCGACGGTGGGCCTCAAACCATGGACCTTTAGCTCACGGGTCGCACGCATATACCACTAGGCTACCGAGGCAGTCATGTTTTTATTGGAAGCATATAGATATGAACCGCACCTGTGTGATTTGGATGAATTTAAAATCGATCGTTTGGAATCAGGAAATCAAGACATACCTGTAGAGACAAATCCTGTTACCCCCCCCCCCCCCCCCCCCCCACACACACACACACACACATACATACGCCCATCCGATATCTTTGTTGTTTAATCACGATTGAGTACATAGAAATTATGCATCGATGCAAACATGTATAAGGGGTAATTGTTTTAACAACCGTTGAACCTGGATGACTATATACACTCCCTAAGAACTGTTACAACGGACAAATATAGTTCTGCAAGAAAGAGTGAAGTTCGAGAAACTGTTATCTCCTATCATTTGCAATGTTAAATTGATCTTTGATCACTCACTTGAAATTGCTGGTCTATACCTCTGCATGAAAACATGTTAAGGATTCGCAATGAAAACAGTCACGATTTCTGTTCTTACGGAAAACAAATACGCGACGCCTTTTCAAAATACAGTCCGATACTCCGCATAATCATTTACTTTCAAATCTTATCCTGCAAATAACTAGAACTAGAAAAAAATCGAAAGAATATAATATAATATATGTTACGGTGCATGACAGATAGAGTCACAGTATAGTAACTACATCACTTATAGAGGTAACAGATTCTTATGGAAAACATTTCTTATGTTTTAGTTATTTGAATGGGATTTATAAGCTATTCTAGCTATGATTTTCTGTATGTCCGTATGTCTACCTGTCCACCCGTCTAATAATTTACACTTATTTTCCCAAAAGAGGCTACAATCTCTATCCGTATACCAATATGAGAATATTTTTGTTCGAAATTAGTTCGAAAAACTTCAAAGAAAAAGGGGCATTAAGGAAATTTAATAACAATATACTCGTTATAGCATTAGAGTCCACTGCTTTCGTCCAATTTGTTTCATGCTTTCACAGAATGATTGAATCAACATAAGAATTGGTCCTTTCGAAGTGATGCCTGGTCCGTCAAGTACCACGAGGAAAATGATATTTTTGGAATTTATGTAAAAAAAATCTCTGCTATCGTAGAGTCCAATAATAGAGTACATAGTTTTAATCTAATTTGCTACAAACGTTAAATAACGATTGTACCTATGAAATCATTGTTCCTTTTGAAAATAGATCAGGACGGTGAAGTATTAATGGAAAAGGGGCCTTATGACAACTGGTGAAATTATCCCAACCCTTGACATTTAACTGACTTTAGATAGACGGTTTTCCCTTTAGTACGTTCAAACAACACGTGACTATATCTTTTATAGCCATTGGCTTTACACTCTGCAAAAGTTCAAGAAATGATTCTGGAACGTTCTAGAGCAATTAATGTCAGTTCGAGTACTATTTCTATAACTAGTAATTGGTCTCAAATTTAAGAAATGGTTCAGTATCTAGAAGTTCAAGACCTAGTTCTAGAACTGGTTTAAGAGCTAGTTCGACTGTTCTTGAATTGCCAATGAACTTCTATGAACAAGTTCTTTAACTTTTTCGCAGGGAAGGAGGCAGTAGAGCGTCCCAGGCTCTCGTGGACGTCCTGTGATTTCGAAAAAAATAAAATCTTAAAACTTAAATCATCTTGTTATTCGGCGAGTCTATCCTCTCAGAAATTATTTTGGATCAGAGCATGGGTAGCTGTTTTGATTTTTTTGTGTATAAATCTCGGAGATAGTTCATAAGGTTGGATTGACTTTTTATACAGAGTGAATTTTGTTTTTTCCCTTCAATTCTCGTATATTTAGCTTCAATGCAATTTAGTGTCCATTTTCAATCACAAAATCATGGCCTTTTTGTGCTTAGATTTATATATTTCTAAATGATTTCACTTCATGGTTTCCATAGAATTTCAAAAGTTACTAAAACAGCACACTTGGGAGATGGTACCCATATGTAAACAGTTCTGGTTTAAAATTAGCACCACAACCCGATTTGTTTTCATTTTTAAAAACGGCAAGTGTAGATTTATTTGAACAAAAGTTTCATATTGGAGAAATGCTGGGCGAACTATTTTAACACCGTCATTTGCAGAAGAGATTTAAACCGATGATTTTGAGACTGTTCAACACATGTCGATTTTGGGATTTTAAGCTTACACTTTCTCGATAAAATCCCTTTCATTCAAAGCAGGTGAAAGTTTTACGATGCTGATTAAACTACCATGTATAGGCATTGGTATAATCAACATTCGCGAGCGTTTTCTTTTCCTAAAAGCAAGTTAGATATAATTGAAATGAAGGAAGGCATAATATTTTTTATAAATTAAAAAGGAGATCAGAGTGTTATTTTTAGATATATCGCATTAAATGAAGTTTTGGGACTTTTCTCCCCATCAACCTCGTATTTCACAGTAAAAGACTTAAATATAAGATAACACGGATCCAGAGAAAAGGTTTTGTGTAAATTTCATCGTAGGGTCCTATTTTTCAGTGACGCGACAGCCCATAGAGAACATTTTATCAACCCATTCGGAATTAAACGAAAACACCCGAAAGATCTTGTCCCAAGGATCATTCTTGTGAAGTATTGTTGAAGTCCGGTGTCCTACAAACAGTTAAAAACATCGATAAATTGACAATGAGAACGATTTTAAAAAAATGCGAATGAAATTGAGTGTGTGGAGCGAGTTTTAATTGAAATCTATGTAAGGTTATCCTATATCGCTAATTTTGTTCATGATGAACAAAATTAGCGATATTCATTATCTCCCTGTAGAAAATTATGCATTTACGTTTTTTAAATAGCTTCACAACCCTTCAAGAAAAAAATCAGACACTTACAATTTCAATTGATTCAATGAAGTCGCGAATTTTTATTGAGCTACATTTATTTTGAATGTAGTTGTTGAGCTTATGTATTCCAGTCATTTTTGAGCGCTTTTGAACGGTTAGAGTGAGTGTTTGGGGTGAATGAATGAAACGCTGTGTGAGCGATTTAGTATGGTTTTGATTGAGATCCATGTCAATTCCTCAATGTTGTTAACTGTATCTCATTGTCCACACCCTTAATTATACTTTTTTGTTCAGTAAAATACTTGATCGAAACGTGCCAAATTATCATCGGAGTCGTATTCCTGAGCTGAATTATGCATTCTGCATAAAGGTCAGGTTCAAGGTACACCGATAGATCGGTGGTAATTTGTTTTTTACATGACTGTCTTTTTGTCCTTTTGTCTGTTACTCTGTTTGTCCGAAGAAAAACTTGAAACATTAGTCATAACTTTTTATTGGAAAGTGATAGAGCCCTCTTATTTCATATGATAATTGCCTGGGACAAACCTTTCTGTTGATAACCTCATCGGGGTCATTTGTAAAGGCCTAGGTCTGTTTAAGGTCAATGTTTGTAAAATTAAAACTTAACATTTGTCATAGCATTAGGTGGGCAAGTCAAAGAGCTTTGATATCTCGCACGAGCAAAGCCGGTGATAAACCCTTTCAATGCATAATTTAGGTCAAGGTAAGCTGTAAAGGTTGATGTCGTTATTAGAAGGTCACTGATAAAATCTTTAACATTACTTATAACTTTTGATTGGTAAGACAAAAACATTTCATACTTCATATATTTCATGACTATTACTTTAGACAAGACATTTCTGTTGGTTTCAAGGTCATCAGTAAAGTTCAAGGTCGTTTTTCAAGATCATTTTTTTTTTTTTATAAAATTAAAACTTACATTGGCCATAACTTTAAAGTGGTTAGTCATAGAGCCTTGATATTTCACCTGTGCATTGTTTGTGACAAAGATTTTCATGCATATCAAAGTCAGGTCATGGTTATTAAGTGAAGATCACTCATTGATGTCCTGAAAACTGTAGAATTAGCTTTAACTTTTGATTGGTAAAGACATAGCTTCTAGTATATACTAAATTATTTAATTCGATTGTTTGAATGGAGCACTTACGTCATTTTCACGAGAGAAATATATAATACTTACATGAACTTAGCGTTTTGTATGAAAAAATATTTAACGAGGTTATGGAAATTTATAATTGTCGAGGCTCTGTCGAGACAATTATGAATTCCCACAACCGAGTTAGGTATTTGTTCATACCATACACTAAGTATCATACAATACACTAAGTATGTATTATATTTATCTTATAACCTCTATTTGCCTTATTTTCGTCGATGTTTCTAACAAAAATACAAATTTCTTAAAATAACTGCATTACGGCTTTGTTCTTAAAATATCCATTTGATATAAAAGAAAATAATCATAAGGAATGTTTTAACACGGATATTTGTACAGTTAAAAGTTAAAAAAATATATTTCCATCAACTGTGACAAAACTTAACTGACTTCCAGACTGGAGCAATGATGACAATACTCGTAAGTCCCCACTTTTCAGCTCACCTGAGCACATCGTGCTCAAAGTGAGCTTTTGTGATCATTGAATGTCCGTCGTCCGTCGTGCGTCTGTCGTCATCATGCGTCAACAATTTAAGTGTTTACACTCTAGAGACCACAAAAATGATCCAATCTTCGTAAAACTTGGTCAGAATGATGGTCAGGTCACAAGGATGAACCCTATTGAAAATTGAAAGTATCCATGCCATATCACGGGAAAAGGGGCCTTAAAGACAATTTTCTTGTTTACACTCTAGAGACCACATATATGGCCTAATCTTCTTGAAACGTGGTTAGAATGTTGGCCGGATCACAAGGATGAACCCTTTTGAAATTTGGAAGGATCCATGCCATATCACGGGAAAAGGGGCCTTAATGACAATTTTCTTGTTTACACTTTAGAGGCCAAAAATATGGCCCAATTTTCATGAAACTTGGCCAGAATGTTGGCTAGGTCACAAAGATGAACCCTATTGAAAATTGGGAGGATCCATGTAATATCATTGGAAAAGGGGCCTTAACGACAAATTTTTTGTTTATGTTCTAGAGGCCACAAATGTGGTTCAGTCTTCATGAAACCACAGAATGTTTGCCAAGTCACAAGGATTAACCCTATTGAAAATGGGAAGGATTCATACCTTATCGCGGGAAAAGGGGCCTTAGTGACAATTTTCTTGTTTATGTTCTAGAAGCCACAAATATGGTCCAAACTTCATGAAAACTTGTCAGATTGTTGGCCAAGTCACAAGGATGAACACTTTTGAAAATGGGAAGGATCCATGCCATATCACAAAGGGGACATAATGACAATTTTCTTGTTTACACTCTAGAGGCCACATATATGGCCCGATCTTTATGAAACTTGGTCAGTATGTTGGCCAGGTCACAAGGATGAACCCGAATGAAATTGGGAAGGATCCATGCCATATCAAGGGAAAAAGGGCCTTCATGACAATTTTCTTGTTAACACTTTAGAGGCCACAAATATGGTCCAATTTTCATGAAACTTTGTCAGAATCCTATTGAAAATTGGAAGGATCCATGCCATATCACGGGAAAGGGGGCCTTAACGACATTTTTTTTTGTTTATGCCCTAGAGGCCACAAATGTGGTTCAGTCTTCATGAAACTTGGTCAGAATGTTTGCCAAGTCACAAGGATGAACCCTATTGAAAATGGGAAGGATTCATGCCTTATAACGGGAAAAGGGGCCTTAGTGACAATTTTCTTGTTTATGCTCTAGAAGCCACAAATATAATCCAATCTTCATGAAACCTTGTCAGATTGTTGGCCAAGTCACAAGAATTAACCCTTTTGAAAATGGAAAGGATCCATGCCATATCACGGGAAAAGGGGATATAATGACAATTTTCTTGTTTACACTCTAGAGGCCACATATATGGCCCAATCTTTATTAAACTTGATCAGTATGTTGTTCAGGTCTAAAGGATGAACCCTATCAAAAATGGGATAGATCCATGCCATATCACAGGAGAAGGAGTCTTATTGATAATTTTCTTGTTAAAACTCTAAAAGCCACAATTCTGGCCTAAACTTCATGAAACTAATGGTTTTTGTGTAGAAATTTTCTCCTTTATGACATCTGCCTATTTGTGTGATGTCCCAGGCGTCAAAAAGACTCAAGTGAGCGATCTAGGACCATCTTGGTCCTCTTGTTTTACATTGGCTAGAATGTTAACATATCGATGCCTCAACACGATCAACATCTCAACAGATGTAACTGCCTATATTGCTGGCTCTCGGACTGAGACTTTTTAACTAGAGTTCACTTAGTTTCATGATACATGGTAAGCTTGTGTGTATCCCATTAATCCTCAACGCTGCCAACGTCATAGCCCGAGTCATTGAGGATCTACGGCGTCTTATAAGTCATTAATTATAATAATAATAACAATGAAAAATGTTATTATTATAACTATGCTAAGACAGACATGTATATACAAAGCTTGTTTTCAAAAAGATCTTCTTGAAAGAAAGAGGAAAAAACTCTCTCTCTCTCCCTCTCTCTCTCTCTCTCTCTCTCTCTCTCTCTCTCTCTCTCTCTCTCTCTCTCTCTCTCTCTCTCTCTCCCCCCCCCTCTCTCTCACTCTCTCTTTCTCTCTCTCTCTCTCTCTATCCTTAACACATTACTTCGTATCATTGTAATGGCATACAATAAAAATATCTATTGAAATAATACAGGTGGTCAATGGCCTTCTGTGAAACTACAATTGCAAGCAACACTCATTAATCTGAATTTTGGACTGAAATAATACTGTTGTAATCATTAAATCTGCTAGTCGAGACGCTACCCTGATGTCAATTGTACGTCAGCCATCAGATGACAAACACGAGTTTTCACGGGGACGAGGCTGGTTAGGAATAGAAAGACACTAATCGATCCTCCCATTTGATGTCTGCATTTTGACTGAAACTAACGTTTATGAATATTTACGTCTTTACATAAATGTATCGCAACGTTTGTATCTCAAAGGACTCTCCGTAATACCTTCGTTTTTGGTTAAAATCAGTGTCGAAGACGGCTACATGTAACTACTACTGAGGCATAAACGTTCAACATCCCTGCGTCCGGAAAAGAAACGTTAGCGAAACCTTTTCCAAATGATACCCAGCTTTGCACGTCCACTCACATGCCAAGTGTGGTACCATTTTAGAAAATTATGCAAACGTTATCAAAAATTGAACACAGGGTAGTCAATTTCTGTACTAAGCAATTAAAACAGATTCATTTTGCTCATTTAGCTACTCAATAAATATCGTTCAAAGCTTAATTTTGATGTGTGTTTTTTTACGCCGGTTTTAATTGCAACATAAATAACCTGTTATGTGTGATTCGTCACATACCAAACTTCTTTATATCTACCAAAGATTCTCAGACTGTCTTGGTAGCCGAGTGATATAGGTGCTCGACTCATAATCTGAAAATCCTAGGTTTGAGCCCTTGGACCGTCACAGGGATGAATTTTTCGACAGAACATTTTTAACTAATTTCATGACTAAACAATTAAAGAAAATTGGGAGTTATGCGTTAAGAGTTAACACTTTTAAATTCCTTATCCAATTTCGGCCAGATTGATCTTGAGTTGTTACTATTTGGAAAAAATGAATTTACTTTCAGTGAAAACGAATATATTTTTCTTGGGGTACAATCATTTATAAAAGAAAGTAAAAGGTTCTAAACCACCTTTTTAAAGTCTGTCATTGATATATCGCTTGTTGTGTACGCTTAGCAAGGCAAATGAAGTCTGATAGAACAACCTTCCTATTTTTGCAGTCCTCTCTTTTTCACTTCTCTCTATCTTCTCTCTCTACATCTTTCTCTTCACCTGTCTCCCCTTTTCTCATCTCCCTCTTACAAGTTGAATAAGTAATATTGCTTTTCTCTTAAACTCAACTTCAAAATGGTTATTGGTGTTAAATGCTATAAATATTGTATATGTGCTTGTCGCTGTCTATCAAATTGGAAAGAAACTATATAAGCTCTGCTTTCGTTTCAATCCTTTTTGCTGGAATTTAATGTTGAGTGTTATGCATTGTAATTTTTGTTGCAAATAAAATATGTTTAAACCAAGAGTTATGCCATTACCCTGCGGTGCGATTGGGCAGCAGTACTACGTTTAAGCCACTGCCTGTATCACAGGGACGTAAAAACATCTGGATATATTGTTCCCGGCCGACTCTATAAGTTAAGCTTTCGTCGTAATTGAACTAACATTAATTGAGCCAGTGCGTGATATGTTCAACAATTTAACATTTGTGCAATGTTAACCCTCAGATCAGCCTGTTCAGCCGAACAATCTGATCAGAGTTTTCACAATGCGCTCAATAGATGGCTACAGACATAAATTCGCTGTTCATGTTAATGCATTATGCGATTGCCCAAGTAGCTCAATTTCTGTCCATCATACGCACATGAAATTGTTGGAAATGTTACGCACAGGCCCAATTAGTACAGATATAAGAGTTTAAGATGAAGGGTAGATGTACTTAATGTTGAAATATCATAAAACTGTGTTTACCTGTGAAAATATACGTTCTAACTTTTTACCACAAGGTCACATTTTTAAGCCCACCGTTTGAAGATTTAATTTACACAACGATCTTTGTAAGTTTTGAAATAGTGTTCGCTATAATATCCATTATTTATGAAAGATCGTCTCCAGTTGCCAGTCAATTACTAGACAAGTAAATCACAATTTATGTGAACCAAAACCGGCTTATCATACAAAATGCACAGGTGTAATGTCTTCTTTCGATTTATAAACGGAAATATTGCCCACATTTCCTTAAACACTGCTTCCCTTTTCTCTCCTTTTCGTGTTATTTTTTTAACATAATTTCCAGAGGGTAATCCAAATTTTTGTGACAATTTTTTAATGGAAATCCCCATCAAAATTCTGTCGTCACGGTTTTATAGTTTTATAGAACGATAGTTTTTATCGTCCTTGTAATAAGTATGTCTTCGTATATAAACCTTATTCAAATGTAGAGAGGACAATTTACACATACATTTATACCCGCTACATTTATGCTATCGAAACGTAGACCAAAGAGACCCGAGTTTGATTACCGAGAGCGACTATTGATCTTACTTGACGCAGTTCAAGCAAGTACCCAAGAAGGCAGAATCAAGAGGGATTAACTTTAGTTATAAGGCCTTATTTTCCAACCGACATTACCAAATACGGTTAAACCAGCCCAACTTTTTCAAATCGTCTAATCTCTTTTCCTTGTGCCTTTTTTCAAAGTCGAAATATATGGCTAACGAAATTCTATTCTTTAAGCACAAGTTGTTATTACTAAAGATGAATTTCAGGTGTAGTTACGATGTTTATTTGACCAATCAGCGACTGTTATTTTGTTTTATATCAACTACTATACATTTTTATTTTTATTTAATTCATACTTAAATGTATGTCGAAATTTATGTGATCTGTATTGCATAAGAACTCCTATTAGAGTGACTTGTTATGTTCATAAATCTGACCGTTAAAACGAATTTCGAATAAAATGTAGAAACTTAATTTCCGTTGTCTGCGCATGTCAAATTCTCCGAAGATTGTCAGTATTTGAAAAATGCCACCTATCGGAAGATAACGACTTAATATTTACATGATAGAATGAGACATATCCTCAAGGCGTCCGGGCAATCCGCCAAGTTTCCCCCAAAAAAGCAAATGTGCAGATCTAGATTAAAGGCCTAATTGAAAATATTCTCGTTCTCTTACTATTATTCTTCATTCGCCCGTGGATGAGCAAATCATTTAAAATGTTATGTCGACGTCATTTTAAATATATACTTGACAAGCTTGACGTTATGGCGTAACGATTAGTTAAGACGTTCAAAGACTATTTGTGGGTACAGTAATAACATTTCAAATAAATTTGGGGAAAAAAACAAGTTTAAAAAAAATGAAGAATCATTTCTACATTATTTTTTCTAAATACAGAAATATTTTCAAAACCTTTTTTGAAGTGTGTCAAAAGAATTAAGCGGATTTTTCGACGGAACGTGTTTTTGATTTTTTCCCAATTTCGACATTATGGTAACAAGTTTTGATCCCCTGTTGTAGAAATACAGTACGTCGAAACGCCACAAAAATGCGAGCATATAAAACGAAAACGGGAAAAAAAAAATATCGAATTTCAGACAAATTTCATCGGACCAATATTTTGGGAAAAAAGCTTAATGCTACTTTTTCGGGCCGTTAAAATTTGGAAAAAAATTCTTTAGACCCGTCACATATTTCTTACCTTTGATATAAGTATGTCATGAAAACGTACCAATGTTCCTAGTTCATTCAGCTTCATTTTGGTGTATTCAGTTAAATTGAAACGTCTTACATACCAATATTTATTTTTGTCAAAAAAGATATTGTTCTTCTTCATCTTAAATATTTGGTTGTCAATGACATTTATAACTTTGTCCAAATATTTTTGTTCGCTAAAATATCAATGAGGACTCTTTATTTTCATTTATTATCGTACCAAAAATACTTTCATAGAAGGCCAGGTGGAGTGTGGCAAACAGATGCAGACAAGCCTTCGTTGTTATTCTATTTAAACAGGTTTCGTGAAATTTAAGTGTTGTTCCAGTGTTCGATATCCACGTTCTATTTCGAGAAATGGAAAAAATGAGAAAATGATCCACGGATTGTTTAAGTTTTTGTTTCTTTTTTGGCGATTATTTTTAGCTAGAGTCCAAAGGGCGCTTCTATCTATTCAAGGAATTTTGACATGGAAATTCTTATTTAAATATTGTCATACTCATTTCCATAATTTGACCTACGTTGCGGGAGGGAAATGACTCCGTTGAATATTTTGATTTTACAAGGCTGTTATTACACTAGTGGAATAACTATGCAAATGAGCTCAGAGCAAATCGAAACGCTATTTTGTAACCACGAAAATGATGTAATGATGTATACGTATATTGTGACGTCAGTTTTAAACGGCAGTATAAGTTTTGCGGAAAATTGACATGTTGAATTTCAAATATTTTGGCGATTTTTCGCAAAAATTCGGTCATATTATGAATAGAATATAAAATTTGTGTTCATTAAATACATTAGTTTTTAAACTCGTCATCTATAAACAGATAAAAACGAGGCTTGCCGAGTTTTTTTTTTCTTTTTATAGATGTCGGGTTTAATAAATTTTGGTATTCCATTTCACTCATTCAATATCCTCTATTTATGTCAGGATCTATCAGATTTACTAGACTATTTGTCTTCTATGAAATATGAGAGAAATTGGCTTTATATTGTTAATACTTATACTAAGAAAATGACAGATACCTCTCTTGCATGATACGCCACAAGCATTTTTACATAAAAAGACCTTATAAAAATGCACAGGACGGCCGATTGGAAAGTGAGAAAAGTGTCTACTCCGGTCAAACTGCAAGGCGACGAAACATTTCGCTTTTTTAAAATCTTTTCTGAATTGAAAATGCGATAATACTATCCATGGGTAATCAAACTGTCGTAACAGCTTCTTTAGTAACTTCTCTCACCCAATGAACGTTTGACACTTTGATTTATAAATTGTTCACGATATTCTAACGGGGAATGCCCATGTAACCTCTCTTCTCTCTCTCTCCCCCTCTCTCTCACTCTCTCACTTTCTCTCTCTCTCTCTCTCTCTCTCTCTCTCTCTCTCTCTCTCTCTCTCTCTCTCTCTCTCTCTCTCTCTCTCTCTCTCTCTCTCTCATCTGGATCCGCGCATTTCACGCGGTATTAACGAAGAACAGTTTTATCCGTTTACAGGCGAAATATTGGGTTTTCCTCATTTTTAGAAAACCAAAATATGTAAAATGTGATTATCATGTCCTTTTTAACCACGTAAGAATAAATCATTCTCCCGCTCAGAAGTGGTTTTTCTTCTCTTTTTTTCTGTTTGAACGCGCAAAAGCACATCAGTACGCCTTTGTTTAAAACTACCGCTTATTTATTGAAAATTTATGTTACTTTTTTCTTTGTTTACATTACTTGAACTTGTTTACAAGACCCCATCATATTGTACTTTAACATTTATTTGACTTACCAAAGGGATCCTTACATCAGTCGATTATCACTGCTAGTATTTAAGCCAGTGCGTAACATTTCCAACAATTTCAGTCGGGCGCCGGAATCTAAACATTGAGCAGCCTGTACAAACACTCAAGAGAGAGGGATTGTTCGCTGACTGCTTGAATGGGTGTGAAGGAGGTTTCTATCTACAGAGTACATAGTGAAAACCTTAGATCTGACTGTGCGATTGTGCGGGCTGGCCAGAGGTTTTACTTTCTACACATGAGAAATTGTTGAAAATGATGTTAACGGGTCCATACATCTGTCGATTCTAGTCCCTTCAAAATTCCACAGTATTCGCACCGAAAGTTTGGACCAATGGAAAAAATCAAGATCGATAGTTGCTCCCCGAAATTGAACTCAAGACCTTTAGGCAACTTTTCAAAAAGTTAGATTTATTTACGAAATTATGATGTTTACTTTTCATTCAACATATTCTTATTTTATCATATGATCATCTTTGTTTTATAAAAAAAAATACAAGTAGCTGTTAAAAAACGTCTTTATTTTTTAAACGTTTAAAACAGTCCCATCACATCTCCATTTATTTGCGCTAAGAAGGTCTCATTATACAAGATGTTTTATTGAATTGTTTAGTCATGTCAGCTTGATGAAAAATATCTTCTTTAAAAAATGCAAGGACTTTATTACTATCATATTTAATTCAATAATTATTATTGAAATTTTTAATGTGAAAGTAATGTTAATATTTATGAAATATTTATGATGACATTAATAAAAATAATAATAATTATTAGTAAAAAAATTTTCATTTTTGGCGGGGTTTTTAGTCGTATGAATTTTGGATTCCCATAATATGGTGAAATGTAATTCAACTCGGTCGAGTCGTCCGATTTTCAAGGTCAGTGGGCTATTGTCCCGGTGATAACTTCGTGTTGCGATCATCCACCCGATTCCGTCAATAATTTCGTTCGTTGAAAGTGAGCAATTTTGATGTTTCAAAAGGTAAAAAAATCCGAGTCAACAGAAAAGTCAGACACTACTTAGAATAGTAAACCGCAGACAAGTAGACATTATTCTTATATGTGACCCGTCAAGCGAAAAGGGACCATCTAGGTAGTACGTAAAGTCTCGATCCCAGTCAGACTGCGCGGATCGCACAGGCTGACTAGGATCGAAACTTTTCGCATTTCCTAATTCTCGGAATCTAGAACGATAAATCTATCTCCCTGTAAAACAATTTAAGGAATGCGATCTTCGATTGACCTGTTATAAAAAAACAATCTCTTTTTCAAATAATCATTTCACGAAGTTCCAAGATGGTCCCAACTTGTTGAATCAATAAGTTGCTTCATTGACGAATCGTTTAAAACTATGAAAAACGTGGGGATAATACGTCATTTGACAAATGTGGAACATCGAATGCTTGATTTCGAATCTAAACTCGACGTTCTACGCAATAATTCAACACGTCAAACTTCTTGTATACAAGGTTCTGTGTCGTCGGAGAACAACGTCAATCAAGACGTTAATTCTCTTACGTTATCTTCATTTCCGCCACCAATAGTGCAGGACGCTTCGGGTGATGTGCTATCGAGTTCCTACAACTTAACATGTGACGTGACAAGAAACGGGTCATGCCTTACCCCTACCCAGAACGGTATTTGTTCACCCGTTTTGCCGGTAAATGACATTATATATCAACCATCTTCACCCCAGGGGTCCAGCACGATGTGTAACCAATCTACCAATAAGCTAGTACAAATTAACAATTTTGAACCCAGTACATGTTTCCAGTCTATTAATCAAAACGAACTGAATCTATTTCTCAATGAGTTTGATTTTGTAGATAAAGGTGTTCAGTGCAGTTTTTCGACGGATATGTGTAATCTTTGTACCAAACAATTAAATAATATGGATTTAGATCAGTCTGCCAGTGGCCCACAAAGAGAACACCGGGTAACCTTTGCAGAGATATATGCGAATCTGGGCCCTCCACGGGGCCGAGATTCAAACAATATCTCTGTTCATGTGACAAATCGAGAGGATGATTATTACAGTAAACATAACTTTACAGAGCATAACCCGTCACTTAAACGTACCATAAAATATCATGTATCAGGATACAAAAACGATATGACTGAAGATAAATTGTTCTCGTATGTGAGCCGTAGAGGTCCTGAAGTGACTATGATCAGGCGATTTGTTTCAAGAAAGAATCCAAGATATGTGACTTTCCGTGTTAACGTCAGAAATAATGAGGACAGTAGTCTGTTAGAGTCCAGGGGCTTTTGGCCGTTAAACATTAAGTGTACACAGTGGAAACAATCGGGAAAGACTAGTAGAGCTAGAAACTACCAGCAGAATAGTAAATATCGTAGATCACAGCCTTTGATCGGGTATTCAGAGGGTGAATTTTACGGCATTAACTATTCAAACTTAATAGACTTGAATCCATACGCAAGTCTTTATGAGGCAGATTAGTATTTTTGAGTAACAATTTTAATGATCATAAACTTAAATATAATGACATGGAATGTTACAGGAGTTATGTCTAGCTCTTCATATTTGAGTGATATTTTAGTTGAAAAATCTATAGACATTTGTGGGATATCAGAGCATTGGTTGGAGCCCAAAAATATCCATTTTTTAAACGAAATTGACTCTAATTATCATGCCTTTGCTGTAACAGATAAAGATTTAGATATGCAGTCTCGTAGCAGAAGAGTTGGGAAAGGGGGCGTTGCTATTATGTGGCATAAAAAACACAATAATCGCATCTCCGCTTTACCCATTGACGACGACCGAATCATAGGCATACAATATCAATTATCACCTGACGAATTCGTTTTTTTCATACAAGTATATATGCCATGTACGAATCATTCCATTAACAAGTATCGTGACTACATAGCTAAATTATACGACCTATGGCATGTTTACTCAGAAATCGGTACAGTCATAATAATGGGTGATTTAAATTGTAAAATTGTTACTTCACGAGCACTTGCTAGCTCCCCTAAACAACGGGAGATCTTTGATTTATTAGAAATGAATAATTGTATACCAGTAAATACGCAGCCGTTTTGTACCGGTGCGACAAATACTTACGTCTCACGTGACAAGCGCAACGTTAGTTATATTGATTATATCATAATTCCCATCGAAAAGATTGATTGTATAGCTAGCTGCGAAATTTTAGATGGCAGTAGTATAAACGTGTCTGATCATAGACCAATTGTGACGTTGTTATCAGTACAAACAACAGGTTCATTAAAGGGGGGTAATAATTCGGCTGATACGAAACGAATTAACTGGCGCAAGGTAGACTCGAGTCATATAAATAGATACCGAGACATGCTTGAATCGTCAAATGATCTACTATCAGCTTGCTTCCATCCACTGTCTTCTACACATGACATTGATAAAGTTTACGATTTTTTTTGTCACAGGGTTACTCGAAACGTCTAGGAGATGTTTTCCTTATACAAAGTTTCGACATTTCTTGAAACCATATTGGAATGATGTGCTTACAGATTTGTCTCGTTTGTCAAAATCAAAGCGGGAAATTTGAATTCGCTCGGGTCGTTTATATAACAGTAGTGCTTATTCAGATTATAAAGAAGCCAAGCGAACCTTTAGAAAAGAACACAGAAAAGCGGTTAAATCGTTTTTACAGAAAAATGACGAAGAAATAGATAGAACCGCAGAAATCGACAGAAACAGATTCTGGTCACTAATTCGAGATAAAAAACGCAAAACTAATGCGCCAATAAATACGGAGATGCGGTTCGATAATGTCGTATACAGAGATTCGGCAAATATTACGGATCAATGGCAAAAATATTTTACGGATCTGTATTCCATGTCAGATTGTCCTTCATACGATAATGAGTGGAAAGTGCATGTAGATAATTCTGTATCTAATTTAATAACAAGAAACTATCCTGTAGATAATGCAAATATTTTGCCCTCTGATATAGAAACCGTAATAAAATCGTGTAAGAAGGGCAAAATGTGTGGAGAAGATGGCATTTATTACGAACACCTTATTTACGGTAGCAGTATTATATACATAGTCTTGTCGAGATTATTTTCCGCCATGTTAAATATTGGTCACATACCTGTCAAGATGAATCGCGGAATAATCGTAACCCTACATAAGGGAGGTAATAAGCGTAAAGATGATCCCAACAATTACCGGGCAATAACGCTAACGTCATCAGTTTTAAAAATATTTGAAGGTATTCTGCTTCAGCGCTCAGAAAGTAAGATTAATCATTCCCTTAGTCCCCAACAAGGCGGGTTTCGAGCAAACTTAGGTTGCATGATGACCTCATATATTTTGCGCGAAACTATAAACTTCGCAATAGAAAATAAAAGTAAAGTGTTTGTCTGTTTTTAGATGCCAAACAGGCTTTTGATCGCGTTTGGCATAACGGCCTCTTTTACAAAATGCAAGAATGTGGTTTAGATCCTTTAACTCTTCGCAGTTTTATGAATATATATCTATCTATGGTAAGTCGAGTACGTTATGGCTCCCTGATCTCCGATGATGTACGTATCAAGCAGGGAACCAGACAAGGGGGGAAGAGTTCTCCATTATGCTATCTCCTGTTTATTAACGGGCTTATTAAAGAACTGGAATCGTCAAAATTAGGCTTATGTATGTTTAGTAAGAATATCTGCAGCCCAACCGTAGCAGATGATATGCTTCTTGTCAGTTTTTCCAAAGTTGGACTAGACAAAATGATTGATATTTGCTTTCGTTATTCACGTAAATGGAGATACGATTACAATCCTACAAAGTGTTCAGTTGTGGTTTTTGGCGAACAAAAGCATTTTAATAGAAGAGTAGAAAGAAAATGGTACTTAGGAAGTGACGAAATAACAGAGGTTGATAGCTACAAACATTTAGGTTGTTTTATTGAAAACTCAGGTTCACTCGATGACAGTATTAAAATAGCCTGTAAAAGGCTAAGGGGAGAAACTCTTACTATATTGAACTCTGGCAATTTTAGTCCGATATCTCTACGCACCATGTTTACGTCAATAGTTCTAAACTCAGCATTATACGGTTGTGAATTGTGGAGTAATATTTCCCGAACAAACGTTCTTATGCTTGAACGTGCACATTCCTTTTGTGTAAAAACAATTCAAAGATTACCAATCAGATGCAAAAATGCTGTATCTCGCGCTGCCATTGGATTATCCACAATCAATTCTGAAATCGAATACAGAAAAATGATTTTCTTAGGACAGTTATGTAGACTATCATGTCAATACCTAGCCAAAAATATATTCGTGCATAGAACGGTTAGATACCTTAACGATCATTCGTGTTCCTACCAAGGCTTTATACCCGATGTTTGTAAAATTCTTTCTAAGTAAAGCCTTCTTGAATATCTTGAATCGTATATTCGAACTTCGCAATTCCCATCTAAACAAGCCTGGAGGTCTATTGTAAAATGTAAGGTTCTAAGCAATAACGAATCTTCACTACGTCAAAATGTCGACAACTATATATCTCCGGAGCAGTTCGATATTCTATTTTTTCCAAACGGAGTAAGCAGTGTGTGGAAATATTTAAATAGCTCTAGCCCTTCTAAGAGTTATGTTTTTTCTGCTGCCAAAGTTTTATGTATGATTTGCTCCTATGACGGTAGGCAAACTTGTAGTAAGTGTCAATTACCCGTTGATCACTATACCATGCATAAGGTATTTTATTGTCGTAAAAATGATGAAACTCGCACTCGTCTCTGGAAGTCGTTAATTACGATCACTGGACTCGTCAGATATAAACTTCTAATACAGAAGAGTCCATCTGAACAGTTGATAGATATGCTCGGTGGCCTTGTACAGTACTGTGACAACAACAAGCAAAGTCATCAAGCAATATCTCTCATATATTCATCTATTCACAAAATGCTGTGACTATGTAAAATGATTGTAGCTTCAATCGAGTCCTGAATTTTGAAGCAACCCTTTTCTTGAGGTATATGCCTTATGTATCTGTGGTTCTATATATCTATCAGCATCCTATTTCCGCTATGCCCTTCTCCTATATACATGTTGACTTTAAATTTTGTACCTCTTATTCGAAGCTATAACTTTCAAAATTTATGTTGTAAATAGTTTATTGTGTCTAGCATTTGCATTGTATATGTGTTGTTTCATGTTGTAATTTGTATTGTTGTAAAAATCAGTCTAGACAATACTGCTGAGGTCGTCGGTGAGTGCCTAGCACGGTAATATTTCAATGCAGAACACAAATAAAAGGCCTCTACCCTCAAATATAACAACATGTACAGTCCATCTATAAAGCAATGATTCTTGTCTTCTTTTTTTCTTACTTCTTCTACAGAAAAGGCGGATAAGTGTGATTCGATTCGTGGTTGGCTAAAAAAGCAATAATTTCCATATTTGTTTTCATTTTATTTTTTTATTTTAAATGGCTGCTTTCCATATTGTTTTCATTTTATTTTTTTATTTTAAGTGGCTGCGTCCATGGATTGATTAAGTTATTTATTTTCAGAAATTAGAACTTTTATCGTTTCAAGAAGGACTTTAAAAACCGCGTTTTTTAATAGGAAATGTGTTTATGCAATTAAATGCGAAGGAAATCAAGGTCGCCATTCTACAAGGATAACATCTTCCATGTTTTATACAATTGCTGAAAGCAAGTCATATTGACTTTTTAACATTTAATTCTACCTTGAATTCACCAATCATGGCATACCTTTAACAATTTATTCCTAGATCTTAATATTTTATCGTCAGAAGCAAGTAAGCTTATGCATAATAAACACAATACACGACCGCTGTAACAGTTGAGTATAATCTTTATCTTTAAAGAACTTATTCTTCTTTTTCTTTTATCCTCTTCTCCAGAAAATAATTCCATCTTTTCTGTTTCTGTTCTTTTGGAATGTGTTTTTTATATATGTATGTTGAACATGTATTGTAATTGAATGTATTTGTAAGTAATCTTCATGTGAAATAAAGATTTGAATTTGCAAAGTAATCGAGAGATCCATTCATAAATGTAAGAGCTTTGCTTAGGACAATCTCAATTGTAACGTACGAGGGTTGTCCGGAAAGTTTGTAGACATCGTTTTGTACATACATACTGTATGTCTAGGGCTTTTTAATACTACACGTCAATATTCAGTTTTAATCAATGAGCCGCTATGCAAATTTTCAAGGAGATTCTCTAATAAAGGATGAAATTACAGTGATTTTTGTAAAGTTATGTTAATTGGTGCGGAGCACAAAATGACGTTGTTACGCAAATATGACGTCGAGCTTTAATACGGATACTTTAAGTCGAATCTTTTAAAGTAACACTTATTGTTATTCATCTATGTTTTGCTTATATCTAAACCTAATTGTTGTTTTATATCATGATTTTAAAAGAGCAAGCCTGTTTAGACAAAGTGTGTATTGCTAATAAGCAGGGGGAAATGAATGCAAAATTTTGCAGCTTTGTTTTGCGATCATATTACTTTAATCCAAAAAATTAAAGAAATTCGACTGAATTTCAAGATACGTCGTGTGTATCCCGGATTCCGGTCAGTAATGTAACGTTCGTTTTTTAAAAGCCATACCCAACACGCGCAAAACTCATTTGTCTGTATGTTCAATTATCTTCGTGAATTTTCATTAAAAAAACTCAACCTTATCTCATAAAGTGTTTATCGACTATCATCAAAGCTTAAAACGCAGACTTCGCATTGAAGCAGATGTGCTAAAAACATATTTTAGTACTAGTTACTTGAAATTTTAACTGCAAATACCATGTGTTGAGAAGGATTTGCAATTTGCAATCAAGTAGCGTTTATAATAGGTTCAGAAATTTATTTCTTCGTGTTTCCCGTATTCTAAATAAAGAATGCAGATTAGACGCTGCTCCGCCGCAACGCGTGACGGCGTCAATTTCTGTTCCATCCCGCGCATGGTTTGCTATAATATTCTTCATTCATTCGCCCAAGTATATATGAAGCTATCACTTTGAAAAATATAAAAGATAAAACTCATTAATTAGGCACAATTAATACATATTAATTATGATAATCTCAAAAGATCAAATCCTTGAAAAATTGTTTTAGTATTCAAGCGCTATCGGTGAATGTTTATAATTTCGACGTGCTCCGGGTACCGGTTGCCATATACAATTCAATCAAAATATTGAACATTTTTCTTAGGGTATGAAGCCAGTGATAATTAGGGTAGCGATTAACATAATGATTATGAATAAAATGAAAGTAATAAATAAGGATTGCAGACTGTCTACGAACTTTCCGGACAACCCTCGTATATCGGACAATCTCAATTGTAACGTATATCTAAAAAAGGAGCTATCGTAAAACCGGCCCAAATCTTCTCATGGTAAAGAAATTTTTTTTTGAAATCCATTCCCAATTCACGGGGTTATTTTCAGGTCGAAACTGGAGATGGGCACATTAAACGAGCTGTCACTGCATGTTACTATGTTTGTCACCATTCCTACCCTTATTCCACTGAATTTAAATTTTAACCGTTTTGGACATACAACTACTCTTCCTGTAAGCTTTCTAATAAATGTGACCCGTCACGCGAAAAGGGACCATCCGGGAATTCTGTAAGTTAAATTATCGAAAAAGAGATTTGATCCACCATAGGTCAACCAGAAGTCGCATTTCAAAAGTCCTTTCACTGGAATGTAGATAGAACATTCTAAATTCGGAAAATAAGCTCATTGCGGAAAGTTTCGACCCTAGTCAGTCTGCGCCAACTGCGCAGTCTGACTAGGGTCGACACTTTACGCACTTCCCAGATGGCCCCTTGGTCACAAATATTAAATAGAGTGTAGGATAAGATTAGACTGCAGGTCTGTGCATATTGATCTTAGTCTATACAGTCTGTCAAAGCTTTGTGTGCAGCAGAGAAGTGCACTGAACAACAGGAGAAGGGAGCGTACATATAGACCCGTAAACAATTTTTTTTGTTTGTTTGAATAGGTTTAACGCCGCTTTCAACAATCTTGCAGTTATATCGCGGCGGCCGGAGCACCTAACAATGGATTCCTGGTATTTCTTTCACCTGTACTACCATTACACCCTTTCCTAGCCTCCGACTGCTATCTCACATAGGTTTACGATTATCTACCCATTGGTGAAAGACAAACGTCGGAAAGGATATTTGCCGCCACCGGGGATCGAACCCACGACTTCCAGATTGAAAGTCTTATGCCTAACCAACTACGCTAGGGTGGCGGCCCCGTAAACCATAACTAAGCACATATCGCCTTTATCCTATGTATTCTTGAGTTATCGTCTTCTTAGACGGCGTATAAATTTCAAAGTCCTAGTTACTCCAATGCAAACTTCATAGATACCACATGTAAGAAGGTGAAGGAAGATGTTTCTGTCCTATTTACTATTCGAGCCCGTATCATTTTACAGACCGGAAAAATTCATTATTTGATATTGCCTGCGGCTATTAGCCTTCATTAATTGATACTCAACTCAAGTTAGGAGCAAACAAGGGTTGACTCATAATTCCTAAACCAATCGGAACAGACACGTAATAATATTACGCAACGATCCTAGAACTATCCCGATCAGATTTTGTTCTGCCAAGGGTCGTCAAATAATTTCTAAAGTAACAGAATAAGAGTAAAGATTTAACAGTATAGATACCCGAGAAAGAGTGAGGTCCGAAAAACCGTTATCTCTTATCATTTTCAATGTAAATTTGATCTTTGATCGCTCACTTGAAATTGCTGGTCTATACAAGGGGAACATAAACATTTATTGGAATCAGTATAACAGTATAACGGTGGAGATAACGGTTTCTCGAACCTCACTCTTTCTTGCGGAACTATACAACGCAATAATTCAAACCAACATTTTATTTTGTTATTTGTTTTCATGACACATACTCATACCTTTAGTCGCAAGCATCAAAACGCTATGATACACTGTGTCTCCAATATGTTTATCATTCCTTCTTGCTATTAGGGTAACGGTAGTGCCATGCATAATTTTGAACTCTGATTTATGTATTTCTCGGGTAACTTCATGAAACGTCATAACGACTCACAGAAGGTAATACTCGGTGATGACGTAAAACTGAAGCCTAATGTATAAAGGATTCTTTTGAACTTTAAGAAATTAACCTCCTACAAAATCAAAGTGTCAAAAATAACAAAGGACAATACCTCCAAAATTATTCAAGCAAGAGTTGTAACTATTATGCAGTGAACTTCTCCTTCGTGAGTTCTATTTACCCATAAAATTTCAAGTTGATAGCTATTATACTTCAGGAGATTTGCTCCGGACAAAATCTAAGAATCAAAAGTAACAAAGGGCAATAACTCCAAAATTATTTAAGCAAGAGTTGTAGCTATTATGCATTGAGCTTCTCCTCCGTGAGTTCTATCAAGCCATAAAGTTTCAAGTTGATAGCTGTTATACTTTAAGAGATATGCTCCGGACAAAATCTAAGTATTAAAATTAACAAAGGGCAATAACTCTAATATTATGGAAGCTAGAGTTGTAGTTCTTGTGCACTGCACTTCTCCTTCATGAGATCTATCCACCCATGAAGTTTCAAGTTGATAGCTTTAATACTTAAGGAGATATGCTCCGGACAAAATCTAAGTCTTAAAAATAACAAAGGGCAATAACTCCAAAATTGAGCAAGCAAGATTTGTAGTTCTTGTGCACTGCACTTTTCCTTAATGAGATCTATCCACCCATTAAGTTTCACGTTGATAGCTATTATACTTTAGGAGATATGCTCCGGACAAAATTTAAGTCTTAAAAATAACAAAGGCCAATAACTCCAAAATTATGCAAGCAAGAGTTGTATCAAGTTGATAGCTTTTATACTTTAGGAGATATGCTCCGGACGAGTTTAGTGACGGAACCTCGGAATGACGGAATGACGGACGGAGACCATTACTATATCCCCTCGCCGAAAACGGCGGGGGATAATTAAATAGTTCTAAAGTCTAACCGTTCGATAACATTTTTTATGATTGTAACATTTTTATAAAAAGTCTATTGACATTTATATTGCCAATAACGCATAAGTGTCAATAATACATAATTGTCATAACATAAACATAACATAACATATCCTTTATTCACCCAGTAATTTTTCAATTATACATGGGGATAAACATTCATAAATGGTACATGGTACAGTTGTTTTCATCATTATGCATTGTATCAACACAGTAGTTCATTTTTTTCTATCATTAGTTGGTAAAGGAAAGCCCAGTCCTGTTCCGAATGTAAGAATATCACAGAGAACAGGGCTGGAGTTACCGAGTTTCACTTGGACATCATCATTTTCAGTATTTATAGAATGCATTTCAAAAAAAATTGTAACATGATTATTGTTTTTCGTTTTGTTTCATAAAAATAATATAAGATTTGTTTAGTGGGAATTTCCAAATATTGGTTTTGTAGAATTGATTTGCATAATTGTTTTCGAGGTACTTATGGTACTTTGATTCGACCTTGGTCTTTCTGAACTTTCCCGTGGACGCATTTGACACACGTGGCTAAGCGACATGCGTGAACAGTTTACACGAGACAGGTATGTAATTATGTCAAAATAAATTGGTATTTAATCATTCGAGCGGGTCCCACGTGAGACACTGCAATTCTGCGTGTGTATAGTAATAGTAGGAGTTTCATTCATTATATACATGTAAGGAATTTCATTCACGAATATCCTTGTTTTCTATAAATAGGATTACTCGTAACATTGTTTGAAGGGGAGACGATGTGGATATATCAACATTTTCTTCCCTTCCAGCAATGTTCTAATATAATTTTAGTAAGCGATATAGTCAGAGATTTTATTTAGCAGAATAATTAAGTGATGCTTCTAGGTCGAGGGACAAATTGCAATTAACCTCAAGCATATGATTTCGCGCGTGATTATCAGTGGTTAAGATACTAGTTTTACAATTGAAATTGTTCTAAAGTATTAAACAACATGATGAGATGACGAAGAAAGAGCGGACGTGTTAAAGTTTATAATTGTATTTTGAATGTTGGGCTATAGGCGTTTGTGTGAATCCATAACTTCGTAACTACGACTTTATTCAGACTGTAGTCATGGGGCTCTGGATTCACATCAATGATCTGGCATACTTTAATGCGGGTTAAACTTGAATAAGATGCACTTTATAAATTTAGATAGCTTTGATAGAATTATAGGATTCGAGGACTGCATCAGCTTCTTATAAGCATATTCGTTACTACCGGTAATTATGTTCGATAGGTATTTTATTCTCGATGAATTGAAATAATCACAAGACAAAAGATAGTGTCTCTCAGAACCGATTTCATCGCGATGACACAAGTTGCATTTTCGATCTTCTAGTAAGGTTCCATCCCACCTTCCTGTTTCTATAGGGAGTTTATGATTAGCTGTTCTGAATTTAAACATGGATCGCGCGTCGGGTAAGGGTAAAATTTTAAGATATTGTTCTATCTCTAAATAATCTGATTTTTTGCAAAGTTGGTAAATTCTGCCTTTATTGGATGAATTCACTTGCGTTGTTACGTTTTGAAGATACTGGTCAATCAGTGTTAGTTTGACTAGTTTATGAAGATTCGGCGGTACTAAATCGTTTTGCAGCCAATAATTAGAAAATCCGACAGAGTCAAGGATCGATTTAATTTCTGATAGCCATTTAAACCTCGCAGAATGTTGATTAATCATATAATTATATATCTGAAAAGAGATTTTGTCTCTGTTAACAAATAATTTGGCCCAGAACTTAATCATTCTACTTTTTATAATTATAGATATTGGATAACGACCGAGTTCACCGAGTAACATGTAGAGAGGAGTAGACTTCCGAACTTTGAGCAATTTACGGAGAAATTCATTATGGACCTGTTCGATGATGTTTAAGTTTTCGAACCCAAATATTTCGGATCCATATGTCAGTATCGGAAGAACAGTGTGGTCAAACAACTTGATGGTGAGGTCAAAGGGCAGATCAGCATTGTATACTTTCGAAAATAAAAGGTAGGTCGCTTTTCTTGCTTGTTGTACGGCATGTTTACGAGCTTGTAGGAATGATCCGGTGGAGGAGAAAGTTACACCTAAGTAGTGATATGTATTTGTTATTTCAATAGACTGGTTACCTAGACAGAAGTTAAAACCATTAATATTTCTTGCCCCAAAGATGATAATTTTTGTTTTGCTTATATTAACATTAAGTTTCCACTCTGTGCAATAATTGTTAAAGGCATTCAGCATGGCTTGAAAATCATCAGCTCCGTCTGAAAGAATAACAGTATCATCGGCATATAACAGGATAAGTAGTTTAAGCCATATAATATTTTGGTCATCAGTTAGTTCTATGCCGAAGCAACCATTAGATTCTATGTACGACTGCATGTCATTTAAGAAAAGTGCGAATAAAATAGGTGAGAGATTCTCACCTTGCCTGACACCATTATTGCAGTCAAAATAAGACGAGAAGCTGCCTTGCGATGATACACATGATTTAATATTGCAATACATATATTGTAAATGACTTGGAATATTTTACCATTTATGTTATGGTGTAAGACTTTTCGCCATAAGCTAGCTCTATGGACCTTGTCAAAGGCTGCTGAAAAATCGACGTACGCACAAAACAACTTTTTCTTTTTTGCTTTCAAAATTTCAATCAATGAATGTAGTGTAAATATATGGTCTTGGCAGCTGTATCCACTTCTAAAACCAGCTTGATTTTGGTTAAGTAGGTTATTATTTTCCAAATAATTTGTAAGTCGTTTATTAAGAACGGAAGTGAATAGCTTTCCCAAACAGCTTAGTATAGTTATTGGTCTGTAATTTTCGGGTTTTGACGGATCGCCCTTATTTTTAAAAATTGGAATTATTATTCCTTTCACCCAAGATTCAGGAATGAGACCTGTGTCTAAAATACAATTGAAAAGCTTTGTGAGTAATGGAAGTAAAATTGGTTTCGAGTGTTTCAAATATTCATTGAGAATATTGTCAACAGGGCTGCACGTTTTCCCATTTTTCAGACCATTCAAACATTTTTCTACTTTAGATTGAAGGATTGGGGAATTCAAATCACGATTTGTTTGGATAGGAAAAGGTATAACCTGAATTCGCTTTTTTGAGCATTATCGGATCACAATATTATTGTAAACAGGGTGTATATTGATAAAACTAGTGGAGCGTGATATAGGTAATTTGGCAATACTTGTTATATATCACTATTTTACGGCGATTTCCAATCGACGAGACATGGCAAAGACGGTTAGACACAATGACTGTTGCCGTGGCGGACCAGGTTCGAATCCCACTGAATGTAAATTTTTATTTTGCTATCAAGCATATTTATTTAGCAGAATTTTGCACGATATTTTTGCTTTCAGTGAATACTGCTCACATGAAATTTCCCAACAGGGATTTTTATTCATTTCTTCTTGTCAATTCCAAATGTTCGAGATGGCAGAAAGTATAAAAAATAAGAATGTTTCATTAGTCAAGAACATAATGAAGGTGTGTAACACATTTCACATTTCAATTTCACGTAAGTTAGGTCAGTGTGTATTTCTTTTACTGACAAGAAACTGAAATTAAAGGACTGCCTGACGTTAAAGCCTTGAAGGTCAATCTGGATAAAAGAAAGTTTCACTATAGTGGCAACCCTATGCTTTAAACGTTGAAGCTTAAACACAATGTGTCAAGCACTACAGTGGCAGCCCAATACTTGGCGTATTGAAGGTCAAGCTCGACGTGCGAGGATTTTTCTGACACTGACAGCGCTTTTGAAATTTATTGAAATGCATTGTTTGCTTAAATCTAAATAAATACCTTAAAAAATATATAATAAAAAAAATCATGAAGATATATCAAAGAAATGTGCATACACAAGTGCATTCACGAAAAAAAATATTACAAAAAACAACATCATAAAAAGACAGATTAAAAAAAAAGACCAGTCTACGACTCGAACCCACGTACCCACCCACTAGGCCACGACAACATTTAATTAGAAGGGCATATGTATGTTTAAATACAATTTAAATCTTCAATTAACACCAGATAACTGATAGTTAACCTGCAACGTCTACAGGTTGATATTGGATTTTACCTAAAATGTTTACAATAGCGTGTTGAGTTTATAAGTCCGATATTTGATTAGTTTCTGGGTCGCCATTGTTTATGTTTTTAAAGTGCTCGTAAAAATCGTGCACTGTTGGTTTGTTATCATCACGTGATTTTGGTTTTAGTCCATTAAGAAATTTCCAGTAGTATTTAGGTTGTTTTGTTGACATTGATCGAAGTTTTTTCGATTTGTTGAATTTGTATGTTTTAACATGATGATTGATAGTACATTTATACATTTTACTGCATTTGTTCAGCATTCTTTTGTTGAAGTCGTTTGGGGAGTCGTTATATTTTTTCCTGGCACGGTTGTATTTTTTGCGTGCTCGATGACAGTTTGGACCAACCCACGGTTTGTTATTATAAGTGTACGGTCGAGGAGCATTTGATCTCCTGGTAAAAGTGAGATTACTTGCATCCCTAAATAACGACGCGATATCATTAGTTATCTTCTCAACCGTCGATTGGGATTGTGGATAAGTATTCATTTGTTCCGATATTGATTCTATATGCAATAAATCCAAATTATTAACAATTTCACTTATTAAATTTTCTTGCCAGCGAGGGGCGTAAATCGTGTTTGAAATTTGTGAATCGTTCTTTTGCTTCTGGAACGACCGAAGCTCGAAGCTTAAAATAGAGTGTCCGTCGGAGAATAGCGGATCAGTCTCTAAAATTTTAAAATCACTTAAATGACGGAAACATTCGATCGTTGCGATAGTGTAATCAATGACCGATTTTTGCTTAAAGGTAAATTTACCGGTATTATCACCAAAAAAAGCGACCGTTCAAAATGAACAAATTATTGTTCCTACATAGTTCAATGAAACGTACGCCGTGGGTATTTGTTTTTTTATCTTGGGAAATACGATGTAATGGTAAATTCATATTTTCTAGTTCTTCATATTTTTCCAGATCAGTCTGATCAGAGGGATCAAATCCAGACAGATCAAATAGGAACGGATCAGGTCTCACGAAATCGGATAGCTGAGCAGTCCTCGAATTCGAATCACCAGAGATTATAACATACTTGTGGTTACGAGATACATCAGAAACAGAATTTTCAAACTTGTCATATTCATCTTGAGTGAAAAATCTGGAATTCTCAGGAGGAATATAGATTGTGCCTAACATGAGTTTATCTGGCAAGTCAGTTATTGACTTGTCGATTGATACCCACAAAATATATTCAGTACTAAGAACTGGTTCAAACTTAATATACCGAGACAGACAAGATTTGATATACACGCCTATGCCACCAGATTTACGTTGGTATGCCTGGGACCTCGGAAGTGATATAAAATCATAGAGTTCAATATCAACAATATCATATTCATCAAGATGGGTTTCAGATATGCAAAATATGTCATATGACGACACTAGTTCTGTAAATTCAGGATAATTTAGTCTTTTCTTTAAACCACTGACATTCAACGTTCCAATTTTCAAACACACTGAGTGGGAGAAATTCCCTTTCCTGTCCTATACAGTTGGAGTGACACACTGACGAGTTGCGTTTTGACCAGGAGAGTCCCATGTTCGACGCATGTTTGGATCGAATCCAGAGCTAGAAGATGCATCAGCTTGGCTCTTATTCTGGATAGGGGTGAACAATTACGATGGGGCGTTGGAGCATGTTTGCGTCTAGCCTGAGAACGGGATCGACGTCGGGGCTGGCGATTACGTGGAGGTTGAATTGTAGTGCGGCCACTTACCGATGACTCGGAAGAAGTACTATCACTCCGCGTGGGAATGTTTTCACCATGTGTCGCACGAGATTCACTATGTGTGTATTTAGGTCGATCAACATTGTAATGTTTATGTTCAATGTTTACCCGATTGCCCTTCATCACATCATTCCAATGCGGAAATGCATCGTTCATGACTCGACCGTCCATAAGTATTTTTGCAGGATAGACAACGTTGACTTTCTTCGTAGGATTATCTTTTTTCAAAGTTTTATACTCTTTCCATAGCGATTTACGTGCACTAACGATTTCCTGAGGATAATCACGATTTAAACTATATAACGTGTTTTTTAGCTTATAAGCTTTGGATATGATCAATTCTACGTCACTATAATCTCTAAATGCCACTATGATTTGTCTTGGATTGTCCTGTTTTAATCGACCGAGACGATGAGCTCGATCTATACATATTTCATAATCAATTTCAAGGACATCTGCCAGGAAACTACGAATTTTAATGGCACAGTTTTCATCCCCTTCTTCATTGAACCCACTAAATAGCAGATTTTTGCGACGGCTACGCGCTTCAATATCAATGGACTTGTATTCCAAAAGCAATAGTCTGGCTTCATGGTTGTCAATTTGCGATTTATGTTTATTTATTTCTGAGGTCACTTGTAAACATTCGCTAATTTTTCTCTCGATTGAAGATAATTTATCATTATTGTTTTCAAATTTTTCAAATAAAGCCGAGAGCTTACCATCAGTATTCAACGTGTTAAATGTTCCTATGTCCATTTTATTAGTATCGGAACTACTTCCCTTGCTGTTTGAAGCCTTGCGTTTCTTGCTCCTGCCTTTAGAAATCTGATCAGTGCTCTGGTTAGCATTTTCAAACACATCATTTTGTCCGCTTTGTCCGCCATTTTTCCCAAGGTCATGTGTATTCCGTGTTGCCATATTGGGAAAATTCAGTCACGTTCCTATTTTCAACCGTTATACATCGTTTAATTAATCACAAATGTTAATAAATTGTTTTAGAATAACCCGTACACAATATCACCTTTGATGAAGTCCAAATATCCAAGTAATTCATAAATTTTAGCGAGAGTGGTGAAATGTGCGTCCATTATCAACTGACCGGAAGTAAAAAAAAAAAAAAAAAAAAAAAAAAAATGATACATAATTGTCAATAAAACGGAATCAGTCTTCATTATCGCTAACTCACGATTCAAAGTAAAAGACTATATGTGCGTGAAATATCCAACAATTTTGAATGTGCGCAATGCAAAAACTCTGGTCAGCCTGCGCATCCGCTCAGTCTGACCAGAGTCTTCACAATGCGCTTTGAAGATAGGTTAGGTCTCAAAGTCAAGTAAGCTTGTAATTACTAATTCTGGCTGTCTAGCCTCGCCAATGTTTGCAATGCACTCATTTGTCAAAATGTTGGAATGCCACTCACTGGCTCAAATAAGTATTGGCAATAGCAATGCTGGTGACTGGCAGATATTGATGATTAATCAATTTATTAAATCTCAATTTATGCTAATAATATTGATCGTGATAATCAATAACCGTATCCTAGTCCATCAAAATTAACTCACCCGGAAACGTACTGGTATAATACGGTACATTGAACACAAAAAATCAACGGTTTTTATATGTAGCTTTCTATAAATGTGTTGAAATGAATAATTATAACGACTTTTTGTAGAGAAAATTGTTAAAAAATGGACGCTCATAAATACACGTGAATTGAATGGTATCTCGAAAATGTAAGTTTCACTATTATGTTTCAATATAGTATCATAAACAAAACCATTGTAATTATCATTTATATCATCATCATCATCATCATCGTCGTCGTCGTCGTCATCATTGTCATTATCATAATTCATTTCATTTTATTATCATTTTTTTTCCTAAGACCGAGTCGAATTTGCTCAGACATTTTCTTACTTTACAAAAAAATCAACCGCTGAGGTTGTGAGTTAAATGCCTAAATAAGGTATAAGGTTTCAATAAAGTTATTGCGATATCCACTTTTTTTGGCCAATAATAGAATAACAAGCAGTGTTTGATAGATGAAATTACAACTTCAGGAGGTAGATGATTAAACACATATTTTATCCGTCTCGCAAAAAAGTGTCATCTCGAAAGTGAGTAAAGTTTGATCCTAGTCAGACTGCAAGGAGGCCACGCGGTGGTCTAATGGAAACCTGAATACTAATCCTTACTTCCGTGGTTCGAACCACGAACGAGATACTTTACACTTGGCACGTTAAAGAATCCAGAAGGTTTATTTGTAGAAGGGATAAGGAAGTAAATACCCGGACGAACTTATCACCGATTCTTTCTCACTATACCATATAAGGAGGGACATTAATCCAGCAACCTTTTGGTCGGCCTCTTGACACATAGGTTCGAAGTTCGAGTCTCGGGAGCGGCTATCGATTTTGTTCTTTCATTGGCCTCACACATTACGAGGCAGAATTGAGAGGGATTTATTATGTAAAAATAAAAAGGTTTAAAACAAGAGAAAGAAAGTGAGAGAGAGAGAGAGAGAGGGAGAGAGAGAGAGAGAGAGAGAGAGAGAGAGAGAGAGAGAGAGAGAGAGAGAGAGAGAGAGAGTGTCATGTGGTCTAAAGCTAATGCCATATAAACGCTCCGACGCGTTCGACGTCTTTTCGCGGAATCGTTGTTAATCGCTATTCGCTGACGACTGATTGGTGTATCGACCGATTCAATGGGGGTTTTTCCACGACGCGTTGGTCGGAGTAAAATGCTGTTGACTAGTCAGCGAAGATGTTCAGATTTGAGAAAGACAATATTGCATCGACAACTAGTCGCTAGCAATCCACCGATCATCAGCGAATCTCCGACCCATTTTGTACACATCGTAGTCATATTTTTTGTCTCAAGCTAGTATCACATAGACGTTCCGGCGCGTCGCCTTAGAGTAACCACGTCTTTTTGTTGACTCTGTGATTTAAAATGACGGCTACTCGCCAACTTGTCGGCCGATTCCTTAGATCGTCGACGCGTCGGAAATGTCATAAATTCAAAATACAAATATTCTGTTCGGTACACGCTCGGTACAATTAACTTCAACTGTTTAAAACATATTTTATTTTCATCGATTCCGATACAACTTACATTAATCACTCTCGATTCTGATTCCTGGTGAATGAACCAGTAATAAAGCCAGTGAAAGGACCGGGATCAATAGCCGCTCACGGGAATCGAACTCGGGATCTCTTAATCAAGAAGCCGTAACTCTACTTCTCGACAAGGATACTACACAAATACAACTTTATGATTCTTCCCCGGTCGCGGTGAGACTGTTACAGTTAATAACATCAAGAAATTTACATTCATCTCGATCAAAACCATTCACAATCTCTCGCTCAGCGCTCCAATCATTCATTCCAAACACTCGCCCAAATCCATTGAGAAACGCCCATAAACCACTTAAAGGAAAAGATCAATAACTGCATTCAAAATAAATAAAGCTGGACAAAATTGAGATTTCACTGACATAATTGAAATTGTAAGCGTCTGTTGGTTTTTGAAGAAATGGGACGTTATTTATAGAGCATGTAGGCATTCTTTTAACGCTAAGTAATTTATATCGCTAATTTTGATCACCCTGAATAAAATTATCGATATTGGATTACCTCCCATTAATTTCACCCAAAACTCACTCATCGCATTCTTTCAATCACATTCAAAAATCATTCGCCTTGTCAATTTTCACTTTGTATTTGCTGTATGACTTATGTTACACACAAGACACATCTTTGTTACTTATAAGACGCCCCTCTTCCCAAAATAAGATATAATGAAGGTTATGCACAGGATGAGATGTTTACATTTGTAGGTGTGATTCCGATGGAGCATGTCATCGCATAAATTACATTTAACTCTTATAATTAGATCGTAAAGTAACATTTTTAATTGCAAGGTATTTAGGTGGATTGGGTTAGACAGAAACATTTCAAAATATTATAGATCCACAAATAAGAAAATATTTCATTGAAAAAAGCATGTCTTCTGGTGTCAACTTCAAATCCAATGAAGGGAATGCAACAATCAGTTCAACTACTCAACTATTCGGCGATTCTAAAACAACAAAAAAGACGAGGTTTTTACTGGGTGCTGTTTTGTTTCTAGTGGTTGTGGTGTTGGGGCTGGTCATTGCGCTGGTGTTGGTAGCGAGCCGTAAGAATGACGATGGCGTGATAACAGATAAATTAGGATCAGGACACACAACGCCGACTTGTCCAAGGAACCCTAACTCACTGACACCAGAATTGGACCAGGCTGAATGTATACTGGATAGCTATCCTTTGATAGACGGGTATGTAAGTCTTAGTTTGAAGCCTTCTTCTTCTTTTTCTTCTGCAGGCATCTGAAAACTCCATTAAGTATATTCATTGAAAAAGGAATGGGTACCGGAGGCAACACATATATCAACATTTTTCGTGTTGGACAGATATTCTAAATCGAGAGTGATCTGCAGTCTACCTTTCTATGTACTTGCGTTTGGAATGCAACCTCCATTAGACCTATCTAGAATTCTTACTATTTTGAATACTTATTTCTCGGACTTACAAGATGGTCCCTTTTCACGTGGCATGTCATAAATAAACATATCGCACGATCATCTAGATTTAGAAAAGAAAAAAAAAAGGAAAAAAGCAACTCAACCAATCGCGAATCAATAAGCTTGTATCAGAAAGTTCCTTTTCGTATTGCGGGGTCATATGTGTATTTGTAGAAAATGAGTCCTATGTTCAGAATTATAAGGCCACTGTGAAAGGCAAAGAATGAGCACCGCATTATCCATTGAAACGGATCCAATACAATACATGTACGTGTTTACTAAATACGTAACGTCTGTTATGAGAGTATTTATAATTTGTACGCGGACATAACGCTCCCCTTTTTAATCCCCTAAGGCTATTATTCTTTTTTAATTTTTCTGTTTCTCGGGAAAACCGATCCAATTTTTCTCAAAACTGAAATATAAATAAAATGAAATTATATCATGAAAATATACATTTTATGTCCTACAATGGGCTACTTTTGTCTGGTACGAACCTACATAAAATACGGGTATTACTCTAACATTTTCTTTTGGTTCTTTAGAAATCTTTTAAGTCTGCCTAAAATAATTGATAGATTGATGACTTTTGACACATCAACAGTTATCACAAGAGAGTTATGTTTATGTAAGAGCAATCTAAGAAGAAATAAAGTGAAATTGTATTCTGATCAAGTTATTAATGAAAATGTAAGAAGAACATTGATTTGTTCAGTTTTATCTTCATAATTTCCCATCTATAGGATTTCAGACATTTTTTTCAATTCTCTCCCCCGACCCCTTGTCTTGTTTGAATCGACCCGAGAACCAGAAAATAAAACAGTAACTGCCTATCTTATATTAACCGATTGTGTGTTTTTTTTGTCATCAGTATCAGAAGGAATTCTTTAACCCCTTCATTCGTTCGACATTTCTTTAATAGAAAGGACTGAAATCTAAAATGCGTCAAAAGGACTTCTTTCAGCCATTCATTTATTCATTTTTTTAAATAGATACGATACTTTACGCTTCTACCACTCCTGTGTTCAAGATGGAAACGTTAGACAAACGTTTTACAAACGATATCCAGCTGTGTACATGATGTAACTAGTAGAGTGGGGGATCATTTGTATACTTTCCATATTCTGATATCGGGTCGGGTTGTCTTTGTTTTACGTGACTTGTCATTAATGAGGTTAATCATAATTCAGAAACAGGGGCCCGTTTTACTAAAGATCTTACGAAAAAAATGATCGTTAGTCAAAATCACAAATCGTACCTGGTGTTTTAATTCATTGTAAGATTTTGCCTTGCAATATCTCATTGGAATCGTCTTTGTAAGACGATTCTAATGATATATTGCATTGCAGAATCCCATATTTAGTTTCTACTGTAGAAGCAATTGTAATGTTTGACTTACGCACAAAATGATCGTAAGATGTTAAGTAAAACGGGCCCCTGATAAATAGGACAAGATACATGCTTTCTTAGCCCGAATAATGTGTTATTACATAATTAAGTATAAGCTGACTCATTTCTTCAGAATGTGGTTTGGCGACCAAAATGTCGTTGCTTTACATGCAATTTTTTAGTCGCCCACCACCAATATGATATGATCTGTCACACAAAAACGGTCAACTTGAAAAGGTCAATTTGGGCCAGGTCAGATTGCGGTATTCGCTCATTCCAACCAGGATCCAAATGTTAAACTGGTAGGTTTTCATCGGAAATCTTAAATTGTCATTTACCCTTTAATATGTGTTCTTCCGAATTACTTCGGTGGTGTCCGTGGTCTAGAGGTAGAGCATTGGCCTCTTGACCCTTAAGATCCCGAGTTCGATTCAGCCTTATATTCTAGAGATATACGTTGGTAGTTTGTCGTGCACGTGATTTTTACGTGCCGAGTCATTTAAAAAAGATAACGAGTATTTTATATGAGATGACGCTCGTGTCTATTTCCCAAATACCACACAACTCGTTTTCTTTCCTATACTTGAACCAATCAAATTACTTTCCAATTGACTTTAACTTCTGCTGAATCCGTTTTATCTTTTGTTACCAATTAACTCAAAAAGGGAACTTTGGAAAGTGACGACCCTGGCCAATCTACAAAACCCACGCATGCTGGCCAGGTTAGAAACTTTCAACTTTTATGCACTTTCGTAAAATCATTCTAACCTTCATAATTAATTTACCTTCTCATATAATTATCTTAGAAATATGACCTCTGGTTGGTTGCTGCAATCAGTCTTTTTTGTCTAGCTGTTTATTTTACGGAGAGTTAGACTTTTAGTTTAGCATAGTATCAACAAAAATGATTACAGGGTATCACAAGGAGCCCATATTTAACTTTGTAAACACCTACAAATAAAATGTCGGAATAATCTCGAAACTACAGCTTTATCTATGCCGTAGTTTCAAGTTTTTATAATATGACGGCAACAGGACACTCCTATTGAAACCGAAATTTGATTTGACCGTTCCCAATCCCTTTTGCAAAAAGGCTATAATTTCTAAACATTTTGAAAATACATGTTAAAATACTATTATGTATATAACGTTTATTCCAGTAACGCATAGGTCCGAAAAACAGCTTTTTTTTGACAAATTTGATTAGCGACATTGACCTTGACAAATAACCTTGATATTTACAAAAAAGGTTCTCATCATTGATATGTACGTTTGTGCCAATTTTGAACATTCTAACTTGAATATATTCAAGCTTTTGAAAAAGTTTTGGTTACACTTTTGAAAGTTAGATTGAAAGAACAAAATACACAAAAGCTGGCAAATGAACACCAGTAAAACAATGTTTTTATCGATGATGGGAAATTAAAATGTTATTTCAAAGACTTATGATACACCAAAATGAAAAACAGGTTTGCACTATAGAAGCAGTATTTTATGATAAACGGTTATTTTAAAACCTATTTATTTTACTTCGATTGGGAAACAAGTTCTTACGACTTAGATTATTCTCTCTTGATTCTGCTTCCTGGAAAATTCACCAGTACTCGCGCCGAATGTGTGGGCCAATGAAAGAACCAAGATAACATGGTTGAGTCTATCAAAATCAGATATCTACGTTTCTAATTGAGAAATTAAGTGTGTTTAAATTTCAAGAACCAATGTAAACGATCTTTTTCAAGAATCAATGTAAACGATCTTTTTCTGAAAAAAGAAAATACAAAAAAATATTTAAAAAAAAACACCACCACCACCACCACAACAACAACAACAAACAGTTCTATTATTAGTGGTTCTTTTTTAACCCCTTTGAGAGGCTCTAATATTCTTTAACCATTGGGGGTTTTAAATGGAAGACAAACTGTAAGAAGTTAAATGATTTGGATCAATTTTATACAAACATACTCTGCAACAACGAAAATGAAGACAGGCAACTTAAACTCCCGAACAAGAACTTATTGATCAGCCATCGCGTGTTCCAAAAACACCGTCACAGAAGTAGCACCTCGATTATGTAGTATATTAAGGAGAATGATGGATACTCGTTGATAATATATAGGTTTGCGACAAAACGTTGTAAAGTAACTTATTTTGGCTAATGTGTACGTTGTTAACGTCGATTACCGATGTATAAATCTATGTAGATCGAATTTTAGGGGTGTTAAACAAATATCAAATAAATACGAAGGACCATATATTTATTTACCGCCATATAACTGATCCCTTAAAAAATTGTTTAATTCTCATGATCTGGAGTACAGTAAACACTTCAAACCTTTCAACTGTCAAAGTTTGGTAATTTATAGGCTTTATATTTTTATTGTTTGCGACATTTCACTTTAAGATATTCTGTATCAAAGCACGCACCCGTAAGATTTCCGGGTTGGTCACTTTAATGCTTGGTTAGATGCAAAAACTGGAACGATATTGTTTGCCCCTTGCCCGGCTTATCGACGGCGATTAGTCGTTCGAAACAATATTAACTTCTGGAAACAGACGTCACCGGCTGGTCGGTAAATTTTGGCTTGAAGATAAAGTCACCGACGCGTCACCGATCTCAGATAAATCCATTATTGAATTGGCCGATGGACCGATTAGTCGGCGAAAACTCGTCGATTTGATTACTGATTCCACAAATAGTCGTGGGCGAGGCATCGTGGACGCGTCGGAGCGTTTATTAAACAAACGGCTTAAATCCATCGTCTTAATTCACCAGATGATGTTCTTACTTCCATTTCAAGAATAAAATGTATCATGAGAAAGTTTTTTCCCAATGATTTCCATGCATATTTAACTGAAAAACTGAACTTGTAATGTAACCATAAAAAACATTTCATTTTCAAATTAAAATATTTATTTTCTACCTGTAATTCGTTTAAAACCCTTTCTAAACTTTTTAATGAATTGCTAAATATTTGGCTTTTAGTATGCTAAAACAACAAATAAATCAAAAGATCTAAGGTATCCTACTAGTGAAATCATCAAAAATATTCAACGGGGTTATTTCACTCCTCCGACGTATGTCATATTACAACAATTAATTTATTCGCTTTTTTCGTTCAATACAATTTGTTTCATGAAGCTACGAAAGTAAGACTACATGCACCACACTTATGCATGAATTTGCTTTGAGTATACATACCCAAGATTTTAAACTTTCATTCGTATATGTAAATATGGTTATTTTCGTCATGGACTTTTTTTAAAACGTCCCGGTTGAACACGTGTAGTTGCGACCAAGCGTCCAAGTGTTATAGTGCTTACAAGTGCTATGATGTCGCATTAATTAAAATGGAAAGAACGAAATCTAAGTCGACAATGGCCTATTGGCCTTTATGATAAACTATGTTATACGTGTATCAATTTCAGACATAATGACCTGCCCTGGCGATTTCGTCAATATGCCAACAACTCGGTGTATACTGTAGATATGTACTCCGATCTCCGAGTCAGGTGGAATAGTAACGTTTCTCACACAGATATACCACGGCTAAGACAGGGCAGACTCGGAGCTCAGGTAAGCTATGTACTCGGACCTCAGGGCCAAATTAGCCAGTAACACTTCTCACGTAGATATAACGCGGAAGAAGCAGGTCAAACTTTGAGCTCAGGGGCCAGTTTCATCAAAACATTTAAGACGTATTTTTGTCTTATTGACAATTTTCGAAACAGTAACAGCAACAATCACCTTACATAGGTATTGATAGAATGGTGATACGTGATTTTTGTCCTTAATATCTGGAAAGTCATCGGTAAGACAAAAATGCGTCTCAAATGTTTTGGTGAATCAGGCCCCTGGTTAGATATAAACTAGGGTCTTAGGGTCACCCGGAACAGTAACGTTTCTCACACCAATGGTTAAGAAAGTCACTGTGAAATTGTCTGAATAAATGCGTCTTTAGTTGAGGTCTGAAAAGGGGTTCAGATTTGACAGTTTCAAATGATTTGGAAGTATATTCCAACATTTTGGGCCTTCCAGCACAAGCGATCTATCCGCATTTTTTTTAACCATGGAACAACAAAGTCGATACATGTATCACTAGATGATCTCGAATGATATTTGCCTTAAGATGGAGTGAACAAGTTCCTATGGTAAGCTGGTTCAGTCCCATGTACAACCCGGTAAACGACGACGGACACTTTGCATGATTCTTGCTGTACAGGCAGCCAATGATTTTTCAAAATGTTATAGCTGAGTTGTTCATATGTAATAATTGTAACTAATATAGCGGCTTAATTTTGGATCTTTTGAAGTCTATCTAAATGATACCAAGAAACGTTGGCAAAGATTCCGTTACAAAAGTCCAGATATGAGTGAGAAAGTACAGGAATGATAGTTTCTGCAGATATCTGTGTTTTGTGTTTACGGATTCCTTTTGGGTTTCGAAGCTGAATTCGCGAAGTTTATCAATTTTTTCGAATATGCAAGTCTGGCTAGTCGTCTTTATCGCAAGTAATAGAGGATAATCGTTTGTTTGAATGTAAGATCGATTTATATTTCATTGAGTGAACATCAAAAGCTATATTTTCACGAGTGGCAGAGCCACGAGTAAAATATAGCTTTTGTTGTTCACAAAATGAAATACTAATCGATCTTACTAGCAAACAAACGATTATTCTATTTCTTATATGCAAAAATGAGACAAAATGTGAAATCTCTAGAACATATTTTGGAAAAGCGCGTCATTTTGTTCGTGATTGCTATGCAACGTTCATTGTGACGTCACTTTTTTCGCCCCGCATAGATGACGTCAGATAGGGTGAAATGCACAAAAGCAGGGTATAAGTTTTAGATAATTTAAATGCTTTTGCGGTGAGATTATCAAGTGATAATCTACCGCTATTTCTCGATAAACCACCAAAAAGCATTGAAGAAAGTCCACAATCCAAATTGCTTAATATTTTCACAGAATGATTGAATTAACATAAAAATTAATCCTTTAGAAAAAAAATGTAAGGTCCTTCAAGTATCACGGGTAAATGGGCATTTGGAAATTTGATTTTAAAATCCTTGTTATCGCAACGGAGTCCGCATCCTATTTGCTACAAACGTTCAAAGAAAGATTGTACTAATGGAAATATTGTTCCATTTAAAGATATGCCAGGCCTGTCAAGTATTAATGGAAAAGGGGGCTTATGATAATAGGTAGAATTATCCCAACCCCTTGACATTTGACTGACTTAAGAGAGATTGATTTCACTTTTAATACTTTCAAAAAACTTGTGACTATATTTTACACAGCCATAGGCTTAACACCTTGCGAAAAGGTCCAAGAAATTATTTTTGAATGATGTAGAGAATTAAATGGCAGTTTGTAAGCATATGACTCTCTATTTTTCAAGTTGGAAACTATACATTTGGATCTGTGTAAAAAAGGCAAAAAATTTCACTATCGAACTTTGCTCGAAAATAATAATAAAGGTTATAATAAAAACACTTGATGTTTTTCTAGATTTTGGTCACAAATGATCTCTATTTAATTTAAAAAATACGCAGAAATAGAAAAAACAATCATTGACCCCATTTTGTCATACCAAATTATCATAAATGGTTATGAGTTTATATTGAAAGTATAAGAAAAGAATATTTAGTAGAACATTATCGGTTTTACTCTGAAACAGGTGTTTGAAACTCTTGATTCGGCATGGAAAACATTGTCATATAGTCTGAATAAAGATTTTCTTCTTCAATTCTCATAGTTTGTATTTATTTCAACGCAACGGAATGTCCATTTTTAATAAAAAAAATCACTTCAGAGTTGTTTTTTCTTAAGAATTTAAAAAGCAACTTAAATATTACTCATGACTGATGGCACCCATTTTTGAACAGGTCTGGGGATAAAAAAAAAAGTACCCGACCACCGCTACCACATTTTTTCTGTTTTAAAAACAGCAAATTCAGATCTGTTTGAACAAAAGTTTCATAGCGGAGAAATACGGGGCGAACAACCTTAACTCCCGCATTTGTATATATAAAAAACCCCGACGATTTTGAAAAAATTCAATTCATTGTGAGTTTAAGACTTCTCTTCTTGACAAGGTCCTTTTCATTTTTAAAGCAGATTAAACCTTTGCGGTGTTGAATAGCCTACCATGTAAAAGCATTCTTTTAATTGTCGTATTTAATTTGATTGTGGAAGCGGTATGTATAAAGAGAAGTACCCGTTCGTGCGTTTTTGCGTTTTATTGATCCCATCTGTTTAAATAATTCAAAATGAAAAAGAAAAGTAACACAACTTTTTTCTTATTATTGATATGAGCTTAGTATACTGAACAACAAAAATATCGCATCACTTTTCATTGACAAATAATTTTACCTTGAAATAGATCGATTTACTGATATGACATTACGTTAGTTTGGCCGGCCACTAGGAACACAATTGTGATGAAATTTATTCCTGAACTCATACTCACTTAAGCAGAGACACCTTAGTGTGATAAACATGTTATCTACTCGTGCAACAGATCGAATGAATCGTACGAAAATAAAGTTGGTCGAGTACTACAGCAAATAAAAGTGGTGACGAAAAACGTTGTAGACATTTATCAGATCAAGCAAAGTCTTCGAGTTTGGTGGTAGCGAAAAAAATGAATTTCGAAACGTCATCGCGCATAGTCATATTGAACTGATTCATTAACATGATTCAAATCAAGGACACTTGCACCTGTCTTGAGGGATCATAACTCTTCTACAATAAGGTTAAAATATAGATTTTAACAGCTCTTGGTGCTATACTTTGGATGCTGACATGATGGGGAGGCTGTATTGTAGAGTGGACTTGTGATGACAGTAAACGACAAAAAATATGAATCTGAGCCGAGTATTAAATCCTTCATTCGCTATAGCCATATGTAACACCGCATGAGCAAGTCAATATTATTGTCCATTCATCTCGTGCAATTATGGACTTTCTTCGCGAACACCTTCTTTACGTTTAACTAATGCCTAATCTTTTACCGACCGGGCTTATCGTAAAATCAAGCGCGTCAGATACTAGCTTGCAATGAGAGTCCAAAAAAAGGAGCTCGAAAACGCATGGTTTCGAGTCAGATTGAGGCAGCACGCACAGCTAATGGATGCCCATATTGGAGGTAAGTCTTGATAAAATTCAGAAACCCACGTGCCAGAGATTCTTTGAGTGCAATATTGCACAGTCAAGTTGTCATGTCCATAGCAAGCACACCGTTAAACCTTGGGAAACATAAAACGCTAGTTAACGTTTGCGAGTGCTTTCTTATCCTGAACGTAAGGCAGATATAATTAAAAAAGAAAGAAGGCACGGTGTATTTCATAGATTAAAATGGAGATAAGAATGTTGTTTTCAGAGATATCGAATTAAATGAAGTTGAGGCTTGCCTACAAATCTATCTTATATTTCTCAGTAAAAGAACTAAATATATGTAAAAGATAACTCGGATTTAGTTTCGTTTTTATGCGTATGCATCCAGACGTCAAGAAATCTGGGTTTGTTGAATGAAATATCAATGACAGAAGCTGTAATACTGTATGGAAGAAACTTATGCAGAATCCGTAGCATACACATAGAATTGAATAAATACATATATTATGCGAAACAGAATGCGTTAACGGGTATATTTAAGTAGACTGAGGGTTTTAAACGCTATGTAGATAAGAAGTTTCAAATTTTCCTCTTTCTGTACTAAAAATATAAAAAAGAAATAGGAAAACACTGTTTTTCGATTAAATTTACCTACTTTTTTGTACCGATATCTCAATATTAATAATATTTGTTTCGGGAAATTCATTATTTCAGGAAGGAAATTTGAATATATCGAAAAACAACGTGTCTGCTGATACAAAAAGACGTATAATCCGACATGTATTTATGTAAATACAAATTAGCAGTTACATGTTTGCGTACAGAAATCTATTGTCGTTATTACTGTTTTTGGGGGTGCTTTATGGGCGTATTGTGCGTTATATGGCCTACGCCCTTTGGTAGAATCATGGTCTATATTTAATCTTTCTTTCCTCCTTATCAGTTTTGGGCTTGTTACGTCACGTGTACCGGACAGTTTAAAGATGCAGTACGCATGAGCCTGGATCAAATTGATGTCATCAAAAAGTATGTGACGCGGTACCCGGATGTATTTGAATTCGTCACAACAGCTCAAGGTAAGTTTTCGATTTGAGAATTGCTATAAGAAATCCAACAGTTTAGAATCCAATCTGGTTGAACACAACCTTGGCCTCCAATAGGGCGGAGAGCATGACAATTCGGATGTGTAAAATGATAATTATAGTAATAATGATAATTAATATTTGATGATGGTACATGAAGCTCATTAACCTCTCACAATTTTGAATGACAATCAATACATTGAAGAACTTATCTACAAGGAGGCTTCTGAATTTAATTAACGATGATATCATAATCGTGCTAGCTAATTTTGGAGGAAAATAAACGAAAATTGATAAGGTTATGACAAGATGGTTCTTGTTATAGACCAACTCCTATTTATTGTAATTTTTACATCGATTGGGATCAAATTCTTACAACTTACGGTAGTGGACCCGCAATGTTTCGGAATTCACGAACTTGAACAGTGCCGGTAACCTAGGTTTTCTAACTATATCATTAGGAAAGCTCAATTAACCCTTTACTGTTTAATCCTTGCTTTTTACATGCCTGTGATTTTATGATTGAGAAAACATTGTGAAAAAAGAAGAAATTGCTTCTGACAAGCAATTTCTTCTTTTTCCACACTATTTTCTATCCTACTGAATGGTTATTTTTCAAATTTTCAAATTATTCATCCACTTTAAATTTTCGTCTGCAAAACCTTTGAATTTGGGCAGGTCCAAAATTTTGTAAAACAGGAAAGGGTTAACATTGTGAAAGATCGCGAGTTCCCAAAATGTCTCGGAACTTTTACGGGTCCATAAAATTAATTAAACATTAGAATAGTTACTACTTCGGGACGGAAACTAATCAGAGTTACGAATTACCTTACCTGAAAAGGCCTCTACTACATACTATATCCCTTCTCACTGTTAACGGAGGGTGTATATAATATATACCTCGAAGCTACAAATTTTCGAGTGGCACCAATTACGATTAACACATTTTGACCCTGTTATCATTTTAAATGATTAGCCAACATATACGTGAAGTGTCTTATTCATTCATTTATTTTTATTTACTTTTTTTCTTTTATTTTACTCTTAAATAAACGAGGCATCAGAAATCAATGACCTAACTTGATAGAAGGCCTACCATTTGAAATGTAGCCCATTAGCTAGAGAGACCACTGGATATTTCAAAATTCAAGTGCCACATCAAAAGAAACGGAGGTGTATTTAGGCGTATATCAGAAGCTTAACCAATCGGTTATGCTGTGCTGATATATTCGGCAGGTAGCTGATGTTCTTCTCGAGAGGCTTTGCATAAAGCCTATCTCTAACGAAAGACGCCCGTAAAAGTATTATTAAAATTAATGTGGCATCTATAGATCGGCTAAATCACATAACAGTTAACAATTTGTCACGGTTTGAGGATAGATTTTGCAGGCGAGACTACTGGCTATTTCCAAATTCAAGTACCGCATACATTTAAGAACATCGTGAAATTGACAATATGATTGATTTAGGAATGATTCTGGAATGAAGTTGAATGAGCGTGTGGAGCTAGTTTTGATTGAAAATAGAGGGAGATAACCAAATATCGCTAATTTTGTTCAGGATGCCAAAATTAGCGATATTCATTACCTCCCTTTAATAAAATTTTCGTACTTTTCTGTTTGTGTGTCTTCGTAGACCAATTTAACACTTTAGAAGCCACATCAGCAAATAAAATCTAAGAATAATTTGATCGATTTAAATTAATGTTGATCAACTTTAACGATTTCGAAATGTCTTCTAACGATTTTTGAGCGTTTTTGGTCGATCTGCGTGTGTGTTTTGAATGAATGAATTGAGCGCTGAGTGGACGATTCAGATTGATTTTGATTTGAATGAGTGTCAATTTCATGATGTTTTTAACTGTAAAATGAACGGGGGCGTATTTGTCTGTAGACCTATATCAAAACCTTTACCAATTAATGACTCGTTATGATTAATTTATATCAACTAACAACTTATGTTTGAATGGATTTTTTACAGAAATAAATATATCTAAATTCCTGGATGAACAAGGTACAATGACTGTTTCATTCAAAGACTGGTCCTACTGTCGACTTATCCGGAAGCCGGCTTTATGACAGTCGACAGGGGGACCAGTCTTTTTCATTCAATGCCTTACAGTGCTTTCATCACATCACTTTTATTATTCTGTGTGGAGTAAATTAGTTGGTGTATGATCTATGGAATAATTTATTTTTTAAACTCCTCCATGACTACTATAAGGGGTCCGCGGCATATAGACTGGAACTTTCAATCCCGTAGATTGAAAAGACTTGTTGATGGTTGAAATTGGGAATCTATTTCGCGTGTTATTACTATTTATCATTTTTAATTTTTTAATGGTATAGGCCATCCGCAGATCGCCCTAGAAATATTGTCCATCTCAATCCTCTCAAGAGGTGCGAGAGAGGAGTGTAGTTACCCATGATTAGGTGCACCATAACTTCCATGTTGAAATTACTTGTTTATATAAATGGTTTTATAGAAATCTTTAGCAGGTATGAGATTTCAAGTATGTCCTAACAATAGCTATATCTTTTTATATGTAAACAAAAGTAGATTAAAACATGAAATATACTACATGATTGAATAAATTTGGTCATTTTGAATAAAATTGTCAATGAATAAAAATATTTAATAAAGAGAGGTAATTCAGAATAAACGACAAATGGGGGGGGGGGGGTCTAAGGGAGATAACGCTGACAGAATAAATCCTTGTATTTCCATTCAGTTGTCTTTCTTATCTATACGCGCGATAGTACTGTTTAGGTTTAATTTTAAAATTGAGCTTTGTCGTTGACGCCGAGTCCATTTACATGGGTATTTCGCGTATATATAAAAACGATAAGATAGTAATTAAGCCCGACCCCTTTACTTTAATTATGCAAGAACTTGCATGAGTAAACCTTGCGATTTAATCCATGTAGTAACTTCTGATTTGATTTCACGAAGGAATGAAAGTAAAAAAGAAAAAAAATCACATTGTTTGAATACACGAAATCATTAGATATTCTTCACAAATCTTATAATTTCATATTATTGAATCACAAATTTAGCGATTTATCAAAAAACAAACATATTTCATCCGTTTTCTTCTCATATAATCTGATTTTCTATCGTATTCCGACTTCCAACTAAAGTAGATGTAGGTGTGTGTTTTTTGTTGATATCTAAATAATATATCAGATTTCGATCAGAAAAAGAGCGTTTTTTCGCGAACGTTTTCCCTGAATTTTCCTCGATTGTCCTCTACTTGACCCAATCTCTTTTTCATCAATATATTTGACGGAATTTTAGGATAGTCCTTTTTTGCGTGACGGAATCAAGAATATGTAGGGTTGAATCATAATTTATTATTCAAAGAGTCTATTTCAACGAAAGGTTATCGACTTAAACATCTTTTAAAGTCCGCGCTAATTTACATGTATGAAAAGCACTTAAAAAAGACTGAGACACTCATGTGCACCACTTTCCTTCATCGATTACGCAATTTTAGAAGTACATCTTTATTTCCAGGTATTTTGGACGCTTTTGACCACGGAAAAATTGCTAGTCTAATAGGGTTGGAAGGTGGCCATTCTATTGACAGCAGTCTGGGTAACTTACGGATGTTCTATGAGTTGGGGGTTCGATACATGACGGTGACACACAGCTGTAACACTCCCTGGTAAGACATTTCATACTTAAAGGGACATTTTGGGAATTCCGTCGTTTATTTGATTGACCAATTAAATTGCACTAAACCAAACAAATTAAATTCGAAACCAGCTGTACTTTCACGTTCGCTACATGATTTTAATCAGTTCGTATGAAGAACATATTTTGACATTCTATCTAAAAGAAAGTGCCAAATAAAATGGTCTAAGAATTTTCTACTTGTTCTGTTACAGGGCTGATAATTGGCTAGCGGATACTCCGGACTACAACGAAACTGTAGAAGGTCCCAGACATAATGGACTCACAGAATTTGGCAAGGTGCATAGTAGATTAAAGCTTAATAAATACTTAGATATCCTTAGATATCCTTTGATATCCCGGGACCGGGATCTGAATATTAGAAACACCCATCTCATCCAGACTGTGTCACCGCTATCAAAAAATGCGCAAGGTTATTTATAAGATCACAATGACCAATCTAAACACTGATTTATTTTGTAATGGCTGTTAAACTCGTACATTCTCCCCCATTATGTAGGTTTCACAATATCTGTCTGTCCGTCCATCCACCAGTCAATCCGTCCGTTCGTCCGAATGTCTATCTGTAGACCCCTATTACTTTCGGAATTTCACTCAACAAAGTGGCCTAGAATCATGAAATACCACACGATTTTTGCCCATGACCAAAAAATTGTCCTATTTTTTTTTGTCTAGATGGTCAAGGTCAAAATTGAAACTTTGTCCACAGATGTTCCCGAAATTTAGGCAACGGGCTAGTGGTTATTTGCAGCAGCTTCAGTTACAATCGATTTTCGTAAATGGGTGATTTAAACGTCTTAACTACAGCTTGAATGGTGTTATGATCGACCTATGATGGACTCAAATAAATATCGTTTAAATATTCCAGGATTGTGTAGTGATGGCGATCAACGATCCATTAATTGCAAAACTTATCGAACTGTATTATTCTTAATAAGTTTATTCTAGTGACCTTTTTTTCACAGAAATTTTTATACGCCTTCTTAAATGTAAGAGCTGAAATATTTTGCTTTCGTTCTAAAACTTAGCTAACGAAAAGATTTTTCAGATTAATTGAACCTTGAGTCCCCTGTAAATGCTACACGTGAATTTCCAAAATGTCCCTGTATATTACGCAAATAAATTGAAATTCTGAGTAAGCTATATGTATAAAGGAAATGCTCTTGGAGAAAATTTGGTGGAAATCTGAAGGATATCCAAACGATACAAAATCGAATTTAAACGCACACATAAAATGTATGCAGATTTGTCTCACGTGATAAATAAAGAATGTTTTCTTATGTTGTAACCTAACTTATTCTTAAAGACTTTGTGGCTGTCTTTGATGTTGCCGCGCGAAAAATTTAAATTAATATTATAGTATGTTTGTTCTTGTCATTATCTTTCAGAAAGTTATCTTAGAGATGAATCGTCTAGGTATGTTGGTAGACCTGTCGCACGTGGCCAAGCAAACCATGATTGACGTGTTGAGCATCGCACGTGCACCTGTCATTTACAGCCATTCATCCGCTTTTGCCATATCGTCGCCTTAATATAACAGTGTTCTAACTCCATTTTGGTCAAAAATGAGATTTTGGTACCGTTGGAAAGGCCTTGAAGAGTTCTTTCCCCTCATGTTATCAGTTTTGTGATAACTGCTGCAGTTACGAAGATTTTCAATATCACTTTGTTCTATCTCCAACTTTTTCACAACTAGGTTCAAACTGAAGTGTTCTATGTCCAGTTTCCAATCGGATTGCTTAGGTATAGGCACGTGATCAATGCACTGTAAAAACTGTAATGTTCTAAGTACAAAGTGTGCACATCTTTAATTGTTCTATCTCCATGAGAACCAATCAGAAGACAGGGTTTTTACAAAACAAATATGGCGAAAAAAAGAAAAATGCACATGTGATTCTAGACAAGAAAATAGAAAAAGATCATGTAAGTACCCTTTAATTCAGACAATGGTTACCCCTTTCTGCAAGACTGCTCTGTTTTTTGTTTTCAATCACAGTAATTGGTGTATTAGGTAAATTTTAGCTGTTACTTAGGAGCCTATGTCTCATCGCTTGCATTAGATCACTGACCCTAAAATACATGTATTTTCCAAATTACCCTTATTAAACAAGCCTTTTGTGCTTTCACCAGACAAGCGAAAAAATTTGGAAAGCATGTTGAAAATTCTTCCACCAGACGATGTAGTGTATCTTGCGAACTTATGCAAGATAGGTCGATGTAGGCCTACCGACAGAAACAATGCCAATTGAGTATATTTCTGTAAAGGAATGTTCTATTAGGGTTAATTTTTGTACACAGCTCAAGTTGGATGCATTATCGTTTGACTTAAAGATGTTGAAAAGCTGTTTTCCTAAGCAAGTTACAATATAAAAGTATAGAATCACAGTGACATTCCTTTTATAATTCTGTTTGCGTTAAAAGTCGTTTAAGTTGGGGTAAGAAAGGATGTGATAGGGTAAACATGTATATAATGTCACATTTCAGGCAGCTTTCCTGCAAAAACAATTTTCAAAAAATATTCCTGCGAAAAATTCAACATTATTGCATCGCATTGAGCAAGCTTAAATCCATTACTCTTTTTGTACTCTTTGCTCTTACTTTTAGCTCGACTGTTTTCTACAATGAGTTAGCTGTGATCATTGTTTGAATATTGGCATTCATTTGTACCCCTGTCATATATAGATAAATTACTTGAAACTTGGAATATTTGTTAACTATTATATTGTTATCTATATTATGAGGGATAAGACTCTAAATTCAAATTTGTTCAGATCATGTATCTTTATCGACTTTTACTCAATGTTGATAATCCACAGGTGGGTAAATTTTATTAGGATTTTTGAGCATCTTAAGATTTCTTATCCGAATATCATTGATCAATATGTTTTAATTTGAAAGTCTATTGTGCAGCGCGATGTATCTCGATTACAAATCTTAAGATCCTTAAAAATCTTTACCTTTAAAATTCCACCCTCAACATCTGAGCTAAAGGTCCGGTCCCACAGCGTAACGGACACAAAACGAATGTCACCGGACACGGCGGAAGACTGCAATTTCCATCCGTTCTCATATGCTCGATAAAAACTGATAAACGTGTCAAATATTAGCGAAAACAGAACGGAAAATATCGAACGTCTAAAGGATGTAGCCGGGATGTTGATCGGATGATCATCGGTAGCCTCGCGGATGAGAGCGGATGACAGCTCAGAAAAGGTTACCGCCAGGTGTAATTGTGACGTATTCGAATAGCGGAAAGAGCGAATACATAAAGCACCGGCTTTCACCGCGTATGCTGAGCGGAAACAAAATGGATAGAGCGTAGATCATTCAATTTTACGTAATGTATACGCTTACATACTTAAATATCCGTGTTAATTCCCTTTTACATACTTTTTATATGCCTGATAATTTCGCCCTCTTTACGTTTTCAACCAAACCGGATTGGAGTATCGAGGATGCCTTACGGATGTATTTAGGAGACAGCGGATGTATAACGGATGGTTTCGGATACTTAGCGTTTGTTCCTTGTATTGTTTCGCATTTATATCGTACAAAGCGGAAAGTTTATCCGCTCGCCAAGTTTTGAGCAGCTCAAAACTTTGTGCGTGGATGAAATCACAATCGACGGATATTCAACGGACAAGGCGTATGCACAGCGTGTGTACAGGGTAAGAAACAGATGAAAAGGTGTCTTTTCAACGATTGTAAAGATTTTCATACGTTTTACATCCTCAATGCTCAGTGCAGTTGGACCGGGCTTCTAAGTACCTGTATTAGGTACTATTGTTTTAGAAGCCAATCTTAGTTGATTTATGCTGGAAATGCATATTGAATATAAGTTATTGAAGTTAACCTATTGATGACTTCAAGAATCATTTTGACTTCTTGTTCACACAGAGTTTACGAGATTAGTTTTTGATTTTAGATATATGGCGCTCGTGTTTGCCCCCAAACGAGGGTTTTGATCCGCAAAAGTGTAAAACAAATTTCATATTTTGATCCTAAAAAACTATCTGGGAAATTTTTAGAAGCATTTTGATTCCTTTATGTACTTATCCAAAGTCAAAAATAGTTCTTTCTTTCATATCTTTGTGGTGAATACATTTAAATGAATCTACATATACAATAACTGACAATGGGCACTTTATTGTCTGTGTCGATTGATCTATACATATGATTGACTTTTTTTGACTTCTTCAGAAATATTTTAGATCCTTAGAATTTTAGGCAAAAGGGTCAAATTATCCTAAAAGTCATTGGCTAGCACAAGCCCTGTATATGACTTCTTAAAAACTTTGAATATTACCGAAATACCAAATCACATACTCTTCCAGTTATAGACTCCCTGAAAAAAAAGGTTTTGCAACCTGTAAAAATTGCGTTACACAAGAAAAAAAATCTTCTTTCTTTGAAATCTTTTCTTCCAAAAAGGAAATATCGACAAAAAATATGAATTTTAGACAACCAAACTTTAATTTGAATCTTTTGTTTCAAATGATATTAACCTAAATTTGTTGTCTGTTAATAGTTAACAAGGAACATTTCTAACAATCATTGTTTCAGTTAAAAGTTATTTCTTATGTTTAGTTATGTTAAATAAAATATTTAAAACCTTTATGTTATCTTTTATCTCTGCATGTTAATGATAATATTGTGTTTAAACGTGTCCTTTTGAAATTTAAAAAATGAAAGATAATATGAATTCAAGATTATAAAGCCTCGTTCATTTTTTAATTTTGAAGAGACGTTTAAAAAAAGACTATCCCCCTTTTATTAAATTTAACTAAAACTTCAGTTCCATATATCAGACCAAGGATATACATCACGTTTCCTTAAAAAATAACCATTTCAAGTTGTATAAATTGAACTAAAGTGTTATATATCCAATGTAACACTTTCATTTTTACGAGTTTTGAATTTTTTGTTCACAATTGTTCTATCTCCAAAAGGTAATATTTAAATATCTAAAAGACGATACACAAAACATCTTTCTTTTATACATAAATCAATAGAAAACATCAAAACCAATAAAATGGTGAATATTATATCAAAATCGGTCAATATTTGACGATTTTATAAGTATTTGAAACTTTAAACCCAAATTTCTCGAAAAGTTGAAAATGGTAGTTAGAACACTGTTATATTAAGTCGACGATATGTAGACATTACAGAAATGTACAAGACGACGTACTCCGAATGACGGTAAGCTGTGTGTTATTTTCAATTGGACTTCTTCTTTGACTGACCTTAATGTAATATTATGTTATTAACGTAACTAGGCTCATAAAAATATGCGATTAAAAATCAAATACAATTGTCCCTATTTGTAAAAAAGTGGGGTTCCTTTCGTTCAATCATATACGGTTTTCGCCATTAAAAGCATCAAAAGAATTTCTTAAAAAGATTTTTAGCGATGTCAATCGCGTTCATCAGACTGTTCAGTATAGGTCGGTGTTATTGACCAGAAATTGACCTCTGTCTATAAGATGAATAAAGATGATAAAATTCGGGAATACATCCGAATCTAAATGTTTGGTAATCTCAGAGCAATGCTCAATTGTTGTTGTTGTTGTTTCAGAGAGATAACGGCGGTGTCGTAATGATAAATTTTTATGATAAATATATCAACTGTCCGCCCAGAAACAAATCTGTCGCCGACATTGACTCTGTCTTGGGTAAGTGTTTGTCTTTCACTTTTATATTTAATACAGAATGAATAATGCACCCTTTTTTGACTTATATTATTTGGATTAACCAGAATCTGCAGCCGAACGTTGGGACTCATCGGCGGTGCAATTATTCCTCTATGTAATTTTCCTGAATTTTGTGAATTAGAAAAAATGACGTTTATATTAAATCAATATGTTTCTTTTTACATCAGCTGAGCAAGAAGTGCTCAAGACTACCTTTTGTGGTCGCATGATGTTCGTCGTCCGTCGTGTGTCGTGAGATTTCATCATTTACCTTGTAGATACTCTAGAGTCAGAATTATTATCTTGATGAAATCTCGGACGAGTTTGAAATTAAGTCAAGTGGGGTCAAAAACTAGGTCACGCAGGTCAAATTATATATATAAAAAAAACCTTGTAGACAAATAAGAGGCAAATTGTTTTTGGGGCTCAATCAACCTGAAAAGTGGTCAGATTGATTGTCTTGATGAAATCGCGGCCAAGTTCGAAATTAGGTCAAGTGGGGCAAAAACTAGGTTACAAGGTCAAATTTTAGAAAAACCTTGTAGACACTCTAAAGGTAATATTTTTTGCTTGATCAACCTGAAAATTGGTCAGGATTATTGTCATGATAAAATCTCGGGCGAGTTCAAAATCGAGTCAAGTGGGGTTAATACTAGGTCACGAGTTTAATCTTAGAAAAACTTTGTAGACACTCTAGAGGCCAAAAAAAGCATTCTCCTCCTCTTAAACCACGAGACTTATCAAGCTGAAACTTGGCATGGATGTTCCTTGGGTAAAATTCTTCAAAAGTTGTTAAAAGAATCACTTTCATTAAAAGCTCTGGTTTTCATGATAACGGAAAGTCTGAATAATGGCCGAAAATGGCTGAAATATTAGAAAAATCCTTCTCCTCCCAAACCAAAGAGCCAATCAAGCTGAACATTTGCAGCGATGATCCTTGGGTAAAGCTCTTCAAAGTTGTAAAATGAATTTAATTTCATCAAATTCTCTGGTCGCCATGGTAACGGAAAGGCTGAAAAATGGTCGAAAATGGCTGAAAATATTAAAATAAATTCCTCTTCTCCTAAACCACTAGGCCAATCAAGCTGATACTTTGTAGGGATGATCCTTGGGTGAAGTTCTTCCAAAATTGTTAAAATGATATACTTTTTCAAAAACTCTTGTTTTCATGGTAACCAAACGACTGAAAAATAACCTAAAATGGCCGAAATTCTTAGAAAAAAACCTTCTCCTCCTTAACAACTTGGCCAATCAAGCTGAAACTTGGGATGTTGTAAAAAATACAATTAATCAAAAACTTTTGTTTCCATGGTAACCGAAAGGCTGAAAAAATGGCCTGAATTGCCAAATTTTTTAAAACAAATTCTTTTCCTTCTTAACCATACGGCCAATCAATTTTTAACTTAGCAAGGAAGTTCTTAACGTGTAGGTCTACTAAAGTTGCTAAAAGGATTTAATTCTATCGATAACTTTGGTTGCCATGGTAAGAGAAAAGTTGAAAATTTACGAAAAAATAAAGAAAATAATAAATTGCAGTAGGACAAAATCAAACCACATAAAAATACATCAAACAAATTCTGGTATTCATAACATGGTTGACAAGTTATGAGCCGACTTTTACTCAGGCGAGCGATATAGGACCATCATTGACCTCTTGTTTATCATTGTTGATGTATTTTCACAAGTAAAGTTTATATAAACTATTGTATCATTTCCTTTCACAGATCATTTTGACTACATTAAAAATCTTATTGGAGTCGACCACGTCGCTGTTGGCGCAGATTATGACGGTGTACCGACGTAAGTCTATCATGTTCTTACAGTTTCTTAGTAGTTTCGCCATGTTCTACCGCAGTTTTTATTTGATATCTAGGGAAGCAAGAATGCACCTCCCTTATAATGACAAAATGTAGTCTTAACCGACGTGCAAAACACAACAGGACGCAAAATGTTCGTCAACCAGTCTCAGAATATCACGTCATTAGGACTTAATATATAGAGACTTGGTGTGACTACCCCATTTTTGAAGTCTTAACTTTATATACACATAGCTATGTGCTCACACGTGAAACGTATCCAAAAACTGGCGATATAAAATGTTTTGTTGGCGTTATTTTGTCGGCCTGATGCGGTGAACAAGTCTTTGATATAGCTTAAACAATACTTCTACTATGTAATCACGATTCAAGTCATTGTAAATCCAAAAAAAAGTAAAATTAAAGAATTCTTCAATTTTTAATAGATTTAATAACATTTGGTGCGTTTAAACCCAGGACTTGGTCAAATCATATCGTGTATCTCGACCAAAATGTTGTAACCATAGTCAATTCAAACTAAGATAAACCGTCTCTCACCTACCAAGAAATACACATCAATATAGACATGACTGTGCTTTCTGCAGAAGTTTTTTTAAGGGAGCATAACAACAACCAACACTCATTTATTATTTTCAATTAAATCCTCTGATGTCGTACCAGGGTCTCATTTCAATCAACTCGGTAATAACAAATAATTCCTAACTAGAGGATTTGTCGCAGTACGCCGAAATTATCAGAACAAACTGCCCTGCGTTTAGGATGACAAAACAGTGCGAATAGTAAGCGATTTATTCCCCGCTTTGCACGCAATTGAACGTGCAAAGCGGGGTAAAATTGACGATGTTTGCACCGTCTTGTGATCCCTGAACGCAGGGCTGAATTCTGTTTTACCGTACTCTATTTTAGCTCTGCGTCTTATCGATCTATTTTTATCCTTCTCAATGTGCGTCAAAATTACTTGATCCCCAGGTCGATATCCAGCCTCAACGCTTACAGTTAAAATCATCGTGAAATTGGCAACGTATATGATTTTGGAATGAAATTGAATGAGCGTGTGGAGTAAGGTAATCCAATATCGCTAGTTTTGTTCAGGATGATCAAAATAAGCGATATTTTTACATCGCTTTAAAAACTTGCAAACAAAATCTATAACTAGCTTCATATTTCTTCAAGAATCAACCAGACGCTCAAAAAATTTCAATTAATTTAGTGAAATCGCGATCTATTTCTAAATTTATTTTGAATGTAGCTGTTAATTTTCTTTTTTTAAAAGTCATTTTGGAGCGTTTTTAAATGATTTGAATGAGTGTTTGGAATGGATGAATGGAGCGCCAGATGAGCGAATAGGAATGGTTTTGATTGGAACACCAGTCAAACTCACGGTGCACTTAACCGTATCCATTCCGATTTTTGTCTTCCACCAATAAGTAGATAACCGTTAATATATGTCAGATGAGCATATGGAGACTCAGAACGCCATAGCACAGTTGGTAGTGCGTCGGACAGTCAATCTAGAGGTCCCGGGTTCGATCCCGACGGCAGCATACATTCTTTCCAACAATTAGTCTCCCACCAATGGGTTTTCAGTCGTAGACCTATGTTGGATAGCAGCTGGAGGCTAGAAAATAACGTAATGGTAATACTGTTGTGAGAAATACCAGGAATTCATTTAAGTTGCTCCAGCCGCCGTGATATAACTTAAAGACTGTTTTACACAGCGTAAAACCCCAGTCAAAAAAAATGAAAATCGGAACAAATGTTCTGGTACTAATGGCAAATGAAATCTCATGCATTCATGGTTAGATGTTCCAGTCACCGCAATATGACAGAAAAAGGAAAATGTGTTATTATACCCCCTTGCAAGTTAATGTTCCCTTATTTCAGATACCCCATGCAAGTGAATGCTCCCTTATTTCAGATTGCCAGTCGGCCTTGAGGACGTGTCCACATATCCAAAAATATTTGAAGGTTTGTTAAAACGTAACTGGACCGTGGAAGAGTTACAGAAAGTCGCGGGTAGAAACCTCATACGGGTTTTTACAGAGGCAGAGAGGGTGAGATAATAGCTATTATTTTCAGAGGACAATTGTTTAAGTGTCAGATCCAATATATGATATAAAACGGTTCAAAAAGAAGAGTGCACTTTTATATGTCGGAAATTACGGAAATTATATTCCATACCGCAGAGACATTTTGAGCGGAATACTTCTAGAGAATTGAAAAACGATCCTTTGAAAAAAAAAACCTTTTTCGATTTTTGTTTTCGATCTTAAATTTGTATGTTTTGCATGAGCAATGCACGTTTCATGAATAATTGATCTAATATTGCACTTTAATTCTTTGGGCCTACATTCCCATTTTTATTACAAATTAAGTAATTAGTTAGCATGGCAATTACATTTCAATTCACGAGGGTGACATAGGAGCAAGCCTTACGAGATTATCTTGAGCAAAACTAAAATAAGCAAAAGAATCGAAGGAATTCACTTATATTCCCTCTTATAATCATAACACTATGTTGTAGAATGTTAACGTACATTTCGGCGACAAATTACTGGACTACTAGGACCACCAAAACAAAATTACTTTCGTTGACGCACTCGTAACACCTTTAGATATGGAAACTAAACGTTTGCCTGGAATCTCCCCGATTACCTAGTAAAACACTTTTGGGATTGAGCTTGGATTAATATGAAGATATTTATTATACTGAAAAGATAATTCAAGCATTTCCTTTGGTTAATGCTGACAAGACAAACATTGATATCTACGGCCGCTCCGGTATTACCTCTAATTTTTCCTCAAGGCGCCTCGCCGTGAACATAGACAAAAATCGAAACGGTAATGGCAGCCATGATTTTCTCGCTTCGAGGATAACACGACCGGAGTATACACATTATACTAAATTTATAAAGCATGTCGGGTAATAAAGTGCAAATAAAAAATGATAAAGATGTCAATAGATACCTTAAATTTTTACCAATCTGTACATTTAAAGTGCCAAATTTCTCGGAGATTCAGCCTAGAACCGCTTTCATATCACAACATCGCAGAGTGTATCATTGTGACGTCACAGCCATATATGACGTCACTTTGTATTATGTTTACTTTTCATAGGGGCGCAATAAGGGATATTTGCGGTTTAAAAGAATTCGGATTATACCAAGGCTATAAAAAGGCGAAAGACAGATATTTAGGCCTAAAACTTTGAAGTATAATAAATTCGTAATACGGTTTCTATGGCGTGTGGAACGTTGCAAAATTCGATAAATATTTTTATGTGATATAATTTTATATTTATATTCTATATTTTTTTATTTATATTCTAAAAATATTTTTATGTGATATAATTTTATATTTATATTCTATAATTTTTATTTATATTGTATATTTTTTATTTATGTTCTTTATTTTTTATTTACGTTCGATAACGCGAAAAAAAATTATGTGATATAATTTTTTATTTATATTGTATATTTTTTTATTTATGTTCTATATTTTTATTTATATTCGATAACGCGAAAAAAAATTTATGTGATATAATTTTTCATTTATATTCTATATTTTTTTTATTTATATTCGATAATAGTGCGAAAAAATTTATGTGGTATAATTGCATCATGGGATACTAGTGACATTTGTAACAAACGATTTGATCTTTCTTTGAGCCATCTTTGTTGTGAAATCCGTTGTCCAATCAAATCGTTTGTTACAAATGTCACTAGTATCCCATGATGCAATTATACCACATAAATTTTTTTCGCACTATTATCGAATATAGATAAAAAATATAGAACATAAATAAAAAATATAGAATATGAATAAAAAATTATATCACATATTTTTTTTTTCGCGTTATCGAATATAAATAAAAAAATATAGAACATAAATAAAAAAAAAATATACAATATAAATAAACAATTATATCACATAATTTTTTGGGGGCGTTATCGAACATATATAAAAAAAAAAAATTAAGAACATAAATAAAAAATATACAATATAAATAAAAATTATAGAATATAAATATAAAATTATATCACATAAAAATATTTTTAGAATATAAATAAAAAAAATATAGAATATAAATATAAAATTATATCACATAAAAATGTTTATCGAATTTTGCAACGTTCCACACGCCATAGGTTTCTTGCCTGGGTATATGGCGATTTATTCACGGCAGTAAAAAGTGATGTCAACCCTCGCCTACGGCTCGGTTGACATCATTTTTTCCAGCCGGGAATAAATCGTCATATACCCCAGCAAGAAACCGTAAAACCAGAGGCGTAGCCAGGTTGAAATGAATATCACGCACGGTGGGGGGTGTTACCCCATCCTGCTTGTGGGATTCCGGGGGGCCTCCCCCGGGAAAAAAAATGAAAAACTGAACCCGATTGGTAAGCTCTGGTATATATTGAAGGGTATTAGAGAGGCAGATATTCGGAGCTCAAAATACGATATATTTGGGCCAGTTTTCACGTACAATTCATTATTTAACCAAAAAATTTATGGACATGCTGTTTTGACATAAGGACCTATATGACTAGTTCGTATTGAAGTAAAGACATTGAGGCCAGTGACTACACAAGAAATGTTACGACAGCTCTTTTCATGGTAAAACAAAGGCACCACCAATAAATCAACGATAACAAAAACTTGTATGTCTGATTTGATCAAACACTGTCATGGGCTCAGCTCCGTCCATTAACAGGGACGGAGCAAGGCTATTACGGTGTATGGTCAAACCAGGCAGACAATATCAAGTCTACCTAATTAGAGCGGGAGCACTTCAAATTAATGTAATACTTTTCATGGTGTATAAACCTGTATCGTGATATTCACACAAAAGATCGTACTGTACTCAAGAAGTTAAATAAACTCGTTTCATAAACAAATCAAAGCCGACACTAATCAAACGCAAAAAAACTAAGAAAACTTAAAAATAAGGTCAGAAAAGAATTGCCACAGAATGCGGGTCTCGACTTCGAGACCCCTGGTGTAACGGACTTAAACTCTATCACTTCACTAATGCGGCGCTTGACAATCCATGCGTGTATAACACTTATTTATTTAAACTGAAGGCATAACAAATTATTTAAACTTTACTCGACAAAACGTCGTTTGTTTATATAGATCTATCAAACACGTATAGTCCAAACGGGGTATTCGAAAACGCGGGAAAATATGGTATAGCCATGAGTAGGGGTGGACTGAACTGAAATTTAATAAGCGTGGGATAACGGTACTCAATAAAGGAACTCACTACGAAAACTCATTTTTCTCCCTATCGATATTCAATGATTTTTATCGTTTCAATTTTGGTTTCTTCATGATGAAATCGGTTTCTATAGCATGTTACTTTTACGCTATGGCACATGGCGATTAGTTAGTTAGATTGTTAGTTAGTTAGTTAGTTAGTTAGTTAGTTAGTTAGTTAGTTAGTTAGTTAGTTAGTTAGCTAGTTAGCTAGCTAGCTAGCTAGCTAGCTAGTTAGTTAGTTAGTTAGTTAGTTAGTTAGTTAGTTAGTTAGTTAGTTAGTTAGGTAGCTAGCTAGCTAGTTAGCTAGTTAGCTAGTTAGTTAGTTAGTTAGTTAGTTAGTTAGTTAGTTAGTTAGTTAGTTAGTTAGTTAGTTAGTTAGTTAATACCGTTAGTTTTGCGTTTTTATAAACTTTTCAGTACAGTTAGAGATCGTGACAGCAAAATATCCGTTGGTCCTTATTTATCTATATTAACTCGTCGAAAGTCTGTTTATAAACATTCGAATAGCATGGTTTAGGACACAATACTGCATATTATGATTGATTTATTGCATTCTGCGTTATGTAAATTGTTGATTCGATTTTAAAAGATACAGATTCAATAAGTATCGCGATGGTAGCTCCGCTAGATATGATAGCTCTAGATAGATAATGATAGGCCTAAACTTGACATACCTTTCTGGGAATGCAAAGTGATGCACAGTATCCCATTTAGAGAGTAAAAGTGTTTTCTTGTTCGAATCATGCAACCCCTGTGTCACAGCTTCCTCGTCAAATACGTCTGGATTGTTTAGCGAGGTGGACGTCGCCATTTTAAATATTATATATATTATATATTAAATATTATTATTTTCTTTTGGTTAAGACGGCTTACCTTTCGTTGTTTTATATGTAGAATGAAACCATCAATTTAGGGCGATCTTGGCTATTTGCGTAATTTATGTAATTGAACATTCAGATAAATCTAGACAACTGCAGTCCCAGGATTGAGGTAGGCTATAACACCCATTAGCCTTCGACTTAGAGGCCGTTTTTGGCCATGTTTAATCTTTCATTTTTCAAACTGATGTCACGCACATGCGTGAGTGCGTGAGCCTGGCTACGCCCCTGAAAACTAATAATGTGTAGCAAATGCAATAAGCTGTAACGTTTTACATATTCATACCATCTGCATTTCTATTTTCGGATGCAGTTACCTGTAAAAAATATACGAAAGACCGGTGGTGACTTCTTTTATTCACACTTCACGCTTAATACTTCAAACATATTTCTTTGAAATTGTGAACTCTGAAGCGTGAACTGGTGGTGACATTTCTTAAATTCAAACTTCAAACTTCACACTTCAAACATGATATATTTGAAGTGTGAAATGTGAACTTTGAAGTGTGAAGTGCGAACTGTGAAATTTGAAGTGTAAACTTTCTAGTGTGAAGTGTGAACTTTGAAGTATGAAGTATGAACTGTGAAGTGTGAACTATGAAGTTTGAAGTGTGAAGTATGAAGTGTGCAGTTTGAAGATTGAAATGTGAACTGTTAACTGGAAGGTTTATATATGGCAGCTTGATAAACTTAAACATTGAAAAATTTCAACTTCAAAGTTAACACTTCACACTTCAAAGTTAACACTTCACACTTCACACTTCAAAGTTAAGTATCAAACTTCACAGTTCACACTTCATACTTCACACTTCACAGTTAATACTTCACAGTTCAAACTTCACAGTTCATACTTCACACTTCACAGTTCACACTTCATACTTCACATATTAATATCATATGTTTGAAGTTTGAAGCGTGAAGTGTGAAAAAAAGAAGTCACCACCGGTCTTTCGTAAAAATAGACCTTTTTTTTTCGAAAAGTTACCCTGTGACTAATGCTGAAATTAATATATGCTTCTGTCAAACCATTCCGAAAATTCGACATGTAATCTTTCCGCAGTTACCTTAACTCTCATAAGGAAAGAAATTGTAGGGGGAAGGGGGAGGGAATTACCAACACTATACGATCGAACTGCGTGTTAGCAGTCAGCAATAGATCTAACGTGATGTTTAATTTCTATAATTAATATATTAAGTATAACATTAGTTTTCCTATAGATTCCCATCAACTTTGTAAAAGTCGAGGCAAATGCAAAAGTGAAAGTAAACACTTTTTGTGATACTTAATATATTTCCACGAGTGACAATGCAACTTTTGTCGTTCACGAAATGGTATTGAAAGCTTGTAATCAAATTCATTTGATTTATAACAAGAGTTTGTTTCTTTTTGAAATTCATTTTGTTACTGTTTAGTGGAACAACACATGTTAATCCCGGTGACGTCATCAATTTTCCTCGGTCCTAAAATATAATTCAGTGTCGCAAAGTGATGCTAAAGTGATTCTGTCACATTTATATAAGCAACGACTGGATTCAATCGATTTATTCGACTTAATTTATTAGACATCTTTCACAAGTTTTGTAGGTTGAATTTGTAGAAGTCCTCAGAAATCATTACGAGATTAAAAGTGTGTAAATGTCGAGATACTCTCTAAGTGCTCAGAGGTTGCCGAAGAAAATTCAATTAAAACTTTAAGAAGAAATACAATATTTTGTGTATGTTTTATATCATTGCCCACAAAAAAGGTTTATCTGGACATCACAAACACCGTCTGAATACATTGAGTGACGGGTGTTGATTCTCTCAACTCTTAATAGATACCTGAAAGTAAAATGGTTATTTGTTGACTCCATCGGGGTATGAAACTAATCCCCTAATCGTACTGTATGAATACGCGTACCCTTAAATATTTTGTGTACCGTTTTATCGAATAGTTGCTCGTCCTGCCCTGTCACTGGTCATATCCTATTCGATCGGATTTTCCGTGAAATGGACAGTACTTCGGCCGTAAGTCTAATAATTTTTGGCCATTTCTGAACCCTTTGCTGTTTAATCCCTTCTTTTTACGTGCCTGTGATTTTATGATTGAGAAAACATTGTGAAAAAAGAAGAAATTGCTTCTGACAATCAATTTCTTCTTTTTCCACACTATTTTCTACCCTACAGAATGGTTATTTTTCAAAATAAATCCACTTTGATTTTTCGTCTGCAAAACCTTTGAATTTGGAAAGGTTCAAAATTTTGTAAAACGGGAAAGGGTTAAGCTATCCAGCTTCTGGTGCTACTCTGATTAACACGCTTGAAGAAAAACAGATTTCTTTAACGGTTTATGGTCTTCTTTGGAGATATCTTTTTGAAATATTATAATTTGAAAACAAAATGTAGCAAAAAATTGCGTTTTGTTATCCAATTATAGTTTGCCTAGTTTTAATCTTTCATTGATTTTATTTTACTCAGATTTATTATTGAAATTGTGACATCATGTAAACCTATATGCAAAAAGACGTACTTTCATGGCTGTGCCATTATTACTGCCGAGGTCTGCGTCAGCCCCCGGAACTCAGAAAAGTTACATATTTTTCTTTAAGTCTCATGGGGTTCGTTTTGAAAGGAACTCAACATTCCAAATTTCAACGAATTGTGTTCGAAACAGTAAACTAAAAATAACAATAAGTTTTAAATGGTGATTAAATGCATGCTTATTTATAATTGATAAAATACCCATTCATACAGAAATGGTATTTTATAACTAACGGTTTATCAATTTATACAAATTTAACAGAGTTCCAGACGAAAGGGGTGGTTTGATATATAGAATATAATCGTGTTTCTTTTACCCGTTTATGTGTCAACTCGGTGTGATTCGTCTGTCCAAACCGATTGAAATGGGTACCCATAGTGTAGTTTTTAGTTATATAATTATTTTTCGAAAAAATATAGCTTCTGTTCAACGACGTTTGATGAATCTCAGGTTTAGTGCTTAGTCGATACATTTTGCAGACAGAAAAGGCTGACGGTTCTATTTAATGACATAATTTGGATAAAAACATCTTTGCTTGAACAGGGACGCAACCACTCACCTCTAAAATATTGTTTTCTTAATTATGTACATGTATACAAAGAACAACCATTAACTAACTAATTGCTTCTTCAAGGTTTAATAATATCTTTATGCAACAGTATTTACAGAATCGTAAGTCCCTCTCCACACCAAGGTATCGGCCTTTCTCCATCACCAGTTCGTTTCCCGAGAACCTTAAGTTTGAGAGTATATTTGTATACTTATAAGATAGTGAAGTATATCTTTCGGAATTTTTTGCACTTTTATATAGTCTATTAATTTTCATTTATCGAATTATCGATTAAAGACAACAGGATTTTTGTCGCAAAGCGCATGATTGATAAGATTTTCCTTTCAATATCGCTATGATAATTCTCTTCGTTTCTAATATTTGTAAATGGATCAAAATGCCTTAGTGTATAAATAGCTGTATGCTTATTTTTCTTGAGTGCGGGTACGTGAACATGTGCTTGACCAATCAGAACGCTTGTTTTTGATAAAGTAATCTATAAATCCGATTTTTTTTCAGGTGAAAAAGAACAGTAAAGACATGCCGCCATATGAAGATATTTTACCTGTGGACGAGCGGAAACAGAACAACACCTGTAGAACTGACTTTTGAAACTTTGTAGGACCGACGTTACGCTCATTACGTAAAATAAAGGGGATGTGCGTAGTTACAAACTACACTACTACTGCATGAACATGTATTTATCGTAAATATTTGATCCGAAAGACTGTTTGTTTGTCCCCATCCCTTCAAAAAATGAACAAATAAAAGAGGGTTCTTAATTTTGAATCATGTTGCGCCTCTTTTTATTCGTGGAGTAAAGTATCCATTGTATACGTATTAAAGTTTTAAACGTGTCATTTTTAAAAGCATGGGGCTATTTCGAGGGGTCAGCGCTATACTATTGTAAGTGCCCTTTTAATATAAAGAAATTACAATTGCATTGCGCCGACCCCTCGATTTATTCACGGACATGGTAGTTTTCAATTTTGAAAAGAATCATTGTCAAAGTGAGAAAGACATTGCAAATACAGCATTTTTTGGCGACTATCCAAATTATATCCGGATTGGTTTCGTATTCGAATAAAAGACACACCCTCTCCTTTCCCCATTGTGTCTTTGGGACATATGCACACTCCTAAATTATCGAAATACGGTAAATTCCGAGAAAGGGGTTTTCTCTTGGAAGAAGAAAACTACGACCTTGAAGTATTACATTTAAGAATTATTAATGGGTTTACAAATTGGTAAAGCTACAGCATCCATGTACAGTTGATAGGTATAACTTTTATTATACGCCGTTGAAAGACGGGACATATTGTGTCATATTTTCGTAGCTCCAACCGTGAGGCGTCTTCCGGGCGGCGTCCACTTCTTTGTCTAGAGCATTTACCGTCTTCTTAAGTCCGATTTAAACTTGGCAGTTTTGTTCCTCTTATGGTTACGGAGTGCAGTGCGCAAGAAGCATAACTCTACCTAGCTTACCTTTTTTAATTATTTCCTTTTGTAGTATTTCATACTTAGGCACTGCAAATGGCGTATCTTGTGACAATTTGCCATTTTGTTTTCAATAAGGTTTGGTCGCATTACCGCTTAAAACAAGTTTAATCGTAATGTACTAATGAGAATAATACATGCTTAGGTTCCCAAGTCGCTGCGTTAGGGCTTGAAAACTTTTTAACGTTTTATAGACCATACATACAAACTTTGGTATTTTACATATAAACATTATAATGATATATTATGTGTCTGATTTTTATAGAAGCTCGAAGAAAACTTCTTTGAATGTTGGCCGTTTGTGTAAGCTCGCATACTGACAAATATGTTACGAATAAAAAGAAAAAAAAAACACATTTAGAACTGATAAAGAATAAATCAGTTCTCCGCCTATAGTTACAAACATCGTGAAATTGACAAGGTGAATGGTTTTGGAATGAAATTAAACGAGTGTGATGAGTAAGTTTTTAGTGAAATTAAAGGGAGGTAATTCAATATTGCTAATTTGGTTCATGTTGGACAAAATTAGCGATATTTATTACCTCCCTTTAATAAAATATACAAACAATTTCTAGAAAGTGCTGTCCATACTTTCAAAAACCAATCAGACGCCCACATTTTCAGTTATATCGGTGAAATTGCGTTTTTTTCTAGCTTGATTTATTTTGCATGTAATTGATGATAATATCCTTTTGGTCATTTTGAATGTTTTGAGTGAGTTATTGGAATGGATGAATGGAGCGGTGAGTGAGCGATTAAGAATGGTTTTAATTGAAATGAATGTCAATATCACGATGCTATTAATTCTTGTATTTTGATTCGGACAAAATGTCAATTTAAAGCAAACCGGTTGTAGACTAGGATTGCGATGAACATCTGTGCAGACTGATTACTCTTTATTGTCTGCCAACCTTTGTGTTTAGCAGAACAAGGGTTAAAAGACAGAGTGACTTCTTCTAAATTGTAACAGGTTGCTACAATTGTTAGGCACTTTTACGTTTTTGAATGATTTTTATTGTCGATATTTTTGTAATCAGATATTTTTGTGAATAAATTGTTATTGAAATTTTTTTGTTTGTCGTGTGACCATGTCAAACATCTATCTAATTTGAAACGTGTGCGTAACAATTCCAACAATTCCAAATGTGCGTGAGATACTGTACACTTAAAGATTTTAGAATAGTATCTATCTAGAAAGCGCAAAGTGAAGTCTTCGATAAGACAGTGTATATGAAAAGGCTGGCTATAGGCTTTGCTTGGTACACTTGTGAGATTTTTGGACATACATGTATCACTGAAAAATAAAAACATCATGTAGTATTCTATATCAACTATTCCTCTAGAAAAAAGACGATTAACAAAACAACTCTTCTAAGTCTTTGAAGTAACAGTCGGTGATAGGCCCTAGGTATTTCCATTTAGACATATGCAGTTAGGTTATCATTAATTACAATTTGGTATGTTCAGGAAAAATTTTGAAGTCTGTCATCTTTAAAACAAATAAGAGCTTCCCATGCGGAAGCAAACCTTTGCCTACAGGGGTTAGATAGTGAAAGAGTTTAAGTCGATGAATGAAATCGACGGCGGGAGTAGTCTATACTGTTGTTTGCTCTTGTAATGGTGAACACGCATACCAAGTTTCTACTCAGTATCATTGATAGATACAAAGCTATGATAAGCCTTGCGTTCAGGAGTGCAAAGCGTTTGCGAACGTTAGCAAGTGCTTTCCAGTTTTTCCTATCCTAAACAATGCGTTTGCTTAGGGCGCTTTCAATAACCAGTGGTCAATGTCACGAAGTGACTAGCCTAGCGAACAAAAATGGTCGATAAGCTTACCTTTATCGAGTTTCTAAAAAATCGCGTGATTTTCGTTTCATGGCTCATTTAATCATTTCTCATCTATTCAATTCATAAATAGAATACTCTCAATTTCTTTCATATTGCGTATCATACAACAAAACAGGGATGGGGGTCATCATTGAAATACTTTTGATGAAACGAGTTCTATTAACAGCTTTCTACATGTACGTCTAACAATCTGACGCCTACAAATTCAATTATATCAGTGAAACTGTAAAGTTTTTCCTGCGACTTTTACTTAAATTGTAAATTTGGTTACTTTTCTTTTTATAGATTTTGAGCGTTTTGAATGGTTTGAGTGAGTGTTTTGGAATAAATGAACGGAGCGCTGAGTGAGCGATTCAGAATGGTTTTGATGGGAATGAGAGCCAATTTCACAATGTAATTGACTGTATACTCTCATAACAGACATTAATGCAGTCCACCCATATTGAACATGTTTGAAATCGGCGTAACTCGTATTTACTCAGGAGATGTCGTTATCCATTTAAATTGCTAGCGAAAGATAAAGTCAATTGCTCTACTGTCGTTACAAGAAAATGGGACGAGAATTTCAAAGATGAATAGAGAAATAAGTTCTGCCATTTTCCATGGACTTCTTGGTGATACTTGGAAAATTCTTCAGAAATGACATCAATTTAGCATCATACTTTTTATTGCGATGACGAAATGAATTAAATTATTAATTATTTTTAATCTAAGCTTTTTAGGTTACAGAACGCCATTCGAGAATTTAGGAATTATGGAACCGTATTTTGTACTTTATTCAACATCAATCATACAAATAACCGGGGATCAGTAGGGATGGCAAGTTCATTTCCGGTATCGAAAATTGAAAATTTCTGTTTGCGTTATAGTGTGTTGTTTAAGGATACAAGTAAAGACCGATTGCCAAAATCATCCGATTTAGTATAGTAACTGTCCTGGTATAAACATCTTTGCTAGCCAAGAGTGATGCCAACTACGTGTAGTGAGAATCACCCTTGGCACCGGCGGATCCAGGGTTTCTATAAAGGGGGGTCGATGTCGGCCGACAACATTCGAGAAAGATAGGGAAAGATAGAGATAGGGATACTATGGGACTAATTTCAAAAATTTCGTTTACATCAGAAATCATTTATTTTGTTGATGTAATTTCAATTTCCTCAACGCTACAAAAACGGAATAGTTTTCCTTTTCTTACAAAATTTTGATTGAACTAGTCCACTCGAATGAAATTATTAAGATACAGAGGGGGTTCGTTCGAATCTCCCGAACCCCCTCTGAATCCGCCACTGCTTGGCTAGCGATGATTTGGGAGAATGTACATTTTACGTGTAACCGGGAACTTGAAATCGTTTTATAACTTGAAATCTGTAACATGATTGCCACAGATAGATATGTGATATCAATCAAAATTGACCCTTTTCAACTTATCTTTGTAAACTTAACCATTTGCTATCAGCGTTTTTTTTTTTTATTTAGAATCAAACTCTTGAGACCGTTATCTTGAGATTACAACAATAAACGCGATAAAAGGATGGACAAAGACAGACTCAGGTTCTGCCCACTTCCTGGAATCAAACCTAGGCTATATATATAATTAAACGCTTTTTTTAAAACTCTCAAGCTGCCATGTTATGCTACCATGATAATTACTTTCGCAGTTAAGAAATAGTACCACGTTTTGTACCGTGCGTTCAAAGCGGAGTAGGATTCTAAAACCTTCGCATTATAAGTTTTTTTTTAACGCAGAACATAATTATTGTCTCATTGACCACAATGTGTTCACAGAAGTCGTCAGCTCGTGAAACGTTAGTAGGCCGTAAAATGTTCTCATTTTTCCGCGCACTTTTATCATTGTCTTTATTTATTGATTGATTTACCCTATCAACATACATGATGTTTCACAATATATGTCACAATTTTAACCAAATATGATTTCAAATAGGTTATTTTTGTTTCATTTGAAATTCATTAAAAGGTATATAATTCATATAAACAGATATTTGTAAAACATTTATCCCCCTCCCCCCTAATAAGAGCAAGTCGATGGCATATCCTTTGTCAATCAATTTAAAAGGGAAATAACAATGAAATATAACAAGTAGAGTTACGGTTCATATGCACTGCACTTATCCTCGATGAGATCTATCCACCCGTGAAGTTCCATGATTCTAGCTTGCATTATTTTGAGGTTTGCTCCGGACAAAAATCAAGTTTTAAATTTAATATTTAAAAGGAAAACTACTAAAAATATGATGAGTCGAGTTATGGTTGTTGAGTATCGCACTTCTACTCAACGAGATATATCCCCCTATGGAGTTTCAGGATTCAAGCTTGCATAATTTTTGAGATATAATTTGGACAAAAATGGACCGACCGACCGACAAGTCTTCGAAAGGGGGGGGGGGTATACTTACTGGTATGGTCTATTTCCTCTATTTTCGCATCTTGTCGAACCAAGGGTTACGAACGTTTTACTTATCTTACTTCGAGAAGATCTTATCTATTCGCTACCCCTTGACTCGTGAAGATGCTATTTTCGAAGACGACTTACAGTTAGTTACATCGTGTTATTGACATTCATCTCGATCAAAACCATTCCAAATCACTCACTCAGCGCTCATTCGTTCATTCCAATTACTCACTCAAACCATTCAAAAACACTCAAACCCATTGAAATATAGAAACAAGAACGTCATTCAAAATAAATTTTGATTGAGAAAAATTGCGATTTCACTGACATAATTCAAATTGTTAGCGTCTCATAGGTTCTTGAATAAATAGGAAGCTATGTATGGAACTTGTAAGCAATTTTACGGGAGGTAATCAATATCGCAAATTTTGTTCGTCCTGGACAAATTTTTTGCGATATAGGATTACCTCCAATTAAATCCACTCAAAGCCAGCTCCACACACCCATTCAATTTCATTCCTAAATCATTCTAAAATTATTTACCTTGTCAATTTCACGATGTTGTTAACTGTAACCTATGTTACGTTTTCCTTTGCTTATTCAATTTCGTATTTTTCCGTCAGCTTTCAAGTTAACCGAAGAAAACGAGTCATTTTGATCAAGCTTATTACTAAGTCCCATAACGTCTACTTGACTTTATCGTTTGAGTCAGCTAAGTGATAAAACAATTAAGTTCGAGCACGGCAGATTTCTAAATGACAAACTGTCTTTTAGAGACCAAAATGACGTAACTTCAGCTCAATTCCAACTGTGATTACGACAGTGTGGTCACGCAAGGTAGAAATAATTCCACTGCTTTAGAAACGTGACTCTATGCGTGATCTTTCAGTATTTAACCTGGAAGTACAAGTTCTTTCAAGAAATCATATCGCCATCTCGGATTCTTATATTAAAAATGAAAAACCTAAATTCCTATACTGGCGTTCTTATTTTCGTTGCTTTTCTGGCTACAATTACAGGTATGTGTCTTTCTAACTATTTAAGATATGAAGTGAATATGTATCGATTTCATGGAGGTATGAAACTAAAAATCTAGTCACACTGTATCAATACGCGAATAGACAAGAGTGATTAGGTTTTTAATTAGTTCCTCCGAGAAATGAACATTTTTTTTCTAAATGAGCTGAAATACACAAAAAACATATTCTATCTTCATATCCGGGCCCGAGGTTATAAAACTTTTCTCAGGCTCAACTGAGAATTTTCTAAAATGTCATAATTAAATAAATGTATGAAAATAAAAGATAACATTAATAAGTTGTTTTTATAACAACTTATTATTATCATCTTTTATGTTAGTGCAAAAAATGAGTTTTAAAACAGAATTACGGCCTTAATTTCAATTTGAAATTTGAGAAAATTTTGAATTGAGAATGAGAAAAGTCTTATAACCTCGGGCCCTGATCATTTGAGGTCATGCGACAAGATTTGTCAATAAAGAAACAGCTGCCTCACGATACTTCGTTTAGCAGAAGCTTATAAAATAGCTTCAAACTCAAGCTTATTTTCATGGAAAAAGAAAATAAAACCTATTGTTCAGGCTATCAGAATTCACGAAACGTGATTGAATGTTCTAGAAATAAATTATTCTAAATTATCACATATAACGCCATTTCTACCCCTATCCCTATTCCTATTGAATTTATTTTTTCTAATGCAAATTTTTGGGAAATTTCAACAATCTGATCAATGTTTACCCACATCAATTAAGAAGACACCAGACAGTGTAGGCTAAGATCAGACTGCATGTTTAAGCAGGCTTGTCTGAGTCTAAACTGTTTTTGATATGCCGTGAATAGGATAGGAGAAGTTGAATACTTTCTTGATTTGAATAGGGTTTTACGCCGCTTTAAACATTATTTCGGTCACATCGCAGTAGCTGGAGCACCCAACAATTGACCCCTCTCACGCGTATCTCGAGGAATGAACCCGGGACCCAAAGATTGGCTTCCGACGCGCTACTATATCGGCGGCAAAAGTTGAAAATTATGTCTGACACATGTTTCCCACCATTGGAAAAGGGACTATCTAGGAAGTGCGAGATTGTCTACCCTAGTAAGAACTGCGCAGCTAACACGCAGGCTGACCAGGGTCGACGGGTTTTGCTTTCTGTATATTTTCTCCTTTCAAATACGTTCTTGACTTGACCTGTGTCGAATTCAATCTCTTTTTTCAAATATCAATTACGTGCAGGGGGGGGGGGGGATTTTCTGTTCTCGGATAGCCTTTTGCTGCCTGGCGGACCACTTCGAATGATAATTCATGCCTGATTTATTTATAAGATGAAGAGGGTAATAGTTGGTTTCATGGAGAATGAAACTAAAAACCAAATCACACTATATGAATACGCGAAGCGGATTCATACATGAGTGAAATTAGATTTTTAGTTTCACACATCCATGAAATTAAAAATTATTCTCGTCATATCTTATTATTAAATATCATGAAGCAAAAATGTAAAGATTTGTCAGATAAGAAACATCTTTCTTATGGGACCAATTTTTGTGGGAGCTTATAAAACAACTGTGTACTCAAAATTATTTTCATTTTGGAATAAAACCACCTCTTCTGCCAATCAGACGTAACTAAAATTGTTTAATTTCATTTTACTTTCAGTTATCAAAGAATGTCATTCTAATAGATTACCGAACAGAATATTGATTTCGGACATTTTCGGACGTTTATGTACAAATTCATCATGAAAACAAAATGTCTAAAATTAGCAAATTCTTTATTCCTTTTTAAAGACCTAATCAAGTTTTCATGAAACCCCTTTGCCTATTCATATAGTATGGTTACGTTTCTAAACTAATTCCTCATTGAATTAAAAGCCTTTCTCCCCATCTACGGATCCTCACATGACTTTTACTCTAACCCTCATATTTTTCTCGAATTTCAGTGACAATGGGTCGATTGTGTTATAAAACAATGCCTAAAGGAGGCGAGGCGATATGGTCGATTGTGCAATGCAAAGGATCTTGTGTCATCCAATCAACAAGTTCAGGTATTATCAATGTTTTTTTCATGTAGCAGGGGCCAAGTCTGCCTGACAGACTCTTCTTTACAGTGTTCTTTTTTTTTACCAAAGGGAATTAAATTCGACACAACCATTATAATAAATCCAATTAAGTCCTCTGCCTCTGAAATATAAATAAATAAATAAAAATCATTAAATGAATAAATAATAAGCCAGTCGTTTTTGTTCGGCATTTGTATAAACTAATTCGGCACTTGTATAACTAAAACTAAACTAAACTATAAAAATATTCGTTTTCTTCGTTTTAATTGGGTTTACGCCGCTTTTTACAATATTTCAGAGGAGCACCTTAGAATGGATTCCTGATATTTCTCACACCTGTACTACTATTACATCCTTTCAAGCCTCCAGCTGCTATCCAACATAGGTCTACGATTATCAAATACGTGTGGTCGCAAAGGATGAGTGCCGCCGTCGGGAATCGAACCTGGACTTTAAAGAGACATGTTAAAGAACTCTATCAACATTTGTGCATTATTTCTCGGCGCGTCACCAATGTTGGAATATGCTACGGTGGCGACGATAGATAAGTTAAAATGCATGGCATGTTTTGGATATGATTGGAATTTGATTTTCGATTCATGGACGATCGTCTCTCTACACAGAAGCGTTTTTTCGTCGATAGATGATCAAAGCCTTTTAACTTCAATTAAATCAAGGTGAAATTCTATGATGATTGCCCCCTAGTGCATGTCGCTTTATTTCACACAAGGACCGACGTAACGATTATTCATCATAGCTCAGAAGCGCGTTAGAGTCGTATTTCGTTTGTTTTATTTTAAACCCCAAAACTCGAACAAATAGCATTTTGCTTTATTTTACAGAAGGTCCGACGTACTGGTGCTCGAACACGACGCAAGCTACAGAACACTGTGTTCAAAATGGTCTGGCATACCGCTGCTATTGCAATCACGCATGTGTACGGATGCTCGATACCAGCTCATTTATAAACTTCTTCCCCGTGCTGCACGAACCTGAGACGGATCGGCAACAACAACAACTACTACTACTACAAGAACAACATAAGCAACAACGTCGAAAACCAATGTTTTATCAGTTGATAAAAAATACCGGCTTAGACAACTACAAATAATAAAAGACCAATGAAAATAATTATAATGATGATAATAAAACAAAAACGATTACGGCATATTTCTGTTCACGATTTAAACAAATCTTTGGAAGACAGTATAGACTAAGATCTGCCTGCACAGACATTCAATTTGATTGTAGCATATACAGTCTATTATTAGCAAAAAAAGCCTGCTTATTACTTAATAACAGGGGAAAGGCTTGAAAAGGAATTCTTGAAATGTTCTAAAAGATCGACAACATGTTCGAAACAAATTCAAAACCACTATCGTTCAAAAGGTGCCGGGTTCGATTCCCGACGGCGGCACTCATTCTTTCCGACTATTTGGTCCTACCAATGGGTTGAAAATCGTAGACATATGTGGGATAGCAGCTGGAGGCTAGGAAAGGATGTAATGGTTGTACTGATGTGAGAAATACCAGGAATCCATTGTAAGGTGCTCCAGCCGGCGTGATATAACTGAAAGATTGTTGAAAGCGGCGTAAAACTCCAATACAAATCAAATCAAACCAAAATGTCGTGAACTCGACAATTTGAATATAAAATCCGTATTTTTTAAGATGATGATTTAATCATTTTAAAACAAATTATTGTTGTTGTAATTCAACTGTGTAATTCTTTGACGTACATTTCTGTAGGTTTATGTCACTGAACCTTTTATGATTGAAATAAAACTGTTGAAAAAATGATGGAAGGCTTACAAAATGGTTGAGTACTCAAAATTGATTTTATTGAGGGGCAAACCTAATTTTCAGCTAATCCAAATGCAAGAATCTTGATGGAACCGGCTCAAATTAAAAAAATGTTGTGTTTGTTTAAAATGAAGACCGTTGACCATAGATGAAAATAGGTCCACAGTTAAGAGGTCTTGACTTCAATTATCAGAAAAGGCTTTAAGTCTTTTTTTCTTTCAATGACCCACATATTCGCTCCGAGCCATGAAAGTAGAATCGAGAGTGAATAATGAGGAGTCAACTATTGTTTCTCAATCTATGTATACAGGGTTAACTCATTCCCCCACAAAATCTCCTTTTCACGCCCTGTAGTTGACAGTGAGTGGAAAATATTGTGGAAAATAGATAACTTGTAACAACCAATTTCATCATTTTCTACGATGTTTTTACCCAGAATGATGTTTTTTTCTTAAAATCTTATACTTTTAACATTATATTCTGCGTCTTCATTTAATTTCAGCAATTAAAATGTGATGTCTAATACTGGTCTAAACAAAATTGAATCAGCAAAATTGAAATAGTTGAAATAGTTAGTAACGTCAAGTCCATACTCAATTGCTAAACCGATTGGTACATAGTCATCAACCTTTTGCATATATCTCGCTAAATGAGTAAAAATATTTTTTGTCGAAGCAGTATAGAAGAATGTCAGTTAATATTTTTTGTGATAGTTTATAAATCTCACGACTAGCTGGGTAAGGCCAGGAGATAAAAGCATTACCGTATATAGAAAATAGATTGTAATTACAATGATAATTGATGATAAGATAAAAAATGTACCATCAACTGATAAACTCTTTACTAGCTACATATCAATGACTGGGTGCAAACAGTTTTAACAGCCTATATTTCTACAGGCAGTTACAACTTTTTCTAGCTGAGTCTTCGATTGAGACCCTATATAATTTTCCAACATTTCAGATTCTATTCAATTTCGATACAAATCAAAGTGAACAACTATAGAAGCTGATGAGATGTGTTAAGTATCATATTGAAAGTATACTGACGTCATAAAAGAACACTTTAGTCATTCATGAAAGGGAAATTAGTCACAAAAGACATATTTTACGTTAAAAAATCTTTCTTGATATTGAAAGTAAATTATAACAAAGAAAAGTAAGTCACCCAACTTTAAAGATGAGCACCTCTTCTTCAAGACAGTAACGAGGTTGACAACATTGAATAGTAACCAAAGCAGTAAGTCCATTGCTCACTGAATAATGAACAATGCATATACAAGTTTGGAAAAATACAACACTGTTTATCTTGATGAGCAACTGAACTTTCACGAATAGTATGAGGCACATAAACCCGTTTATAGAAATGCCGTTCAAACATATTCTATATGGGTTCTCTTTGATTACATACCAGAAAAGAAACTGATTAAGATATAATATTGGCATAATTTTACGTCAAAACTCTGTAGTAACACCCGCTACAAGCGGATGGGTTTTATCCCTGAGACAAAATAGGCAATGACGTTGATGTGAAATTGGGACTACAAAGGGCTATCAAAGTGCTGTCAGCACTGTAAATCGGGCATCATTGAGAGGCTGGGATAGTACAAAATCTCGTCAATCAAAAGGGCTCAAATTTGGACAATAAAAGATGGTAAAATATTTGCCCAATTTGTGATTTTTTGTCTTAACACTCCATCTTTTCGAGGACATCGCCAGCTCATCCAACTGGAGTGTACAAAATTAATATTCACTCAACTTGAGAGATATGTAACAAAACATTTCCATTCAACTTGGGACTGAATCCAGTTCAACTAAGATAGATTATCCAACATGCTACCAACTGTGCTCTACGGTCAGACGTCAAGGAGGTAGAACCGGCATCAATTTGATAACTGAGGGAAGCATTTATATAGAGGCAGATAATGGCAAATCCCGGTCATGTCTCTACAGTGTATAGGCACAGTAACAGTAGAGATGCCAAAATTGCACATGCAATTTCAACAAAATTATTTAGCCTTGGTCCAGTGGACTGGAAAAGCCCTTTTTCGCGCAGAGAGCTTAAAGTAAGAAGACAATGGGGAACGATTTTATCCAGTTCTCAATGATGCAATATCGGACAAACAATATATCGTAGGTGTTGTTATAAATCTCGTAACTACGACTTAAGTAAAGCCGTAGTTACGATATTTTATAACAACACCGACGGCTTATCAAAACGTAACGGTAATCCTAGGCCTTAGCGCAGTTTGTAACGCACCTGCCTCTCGTTCGAGAGATCCCGGGTTCGATACTCGGCCGCGGCAAATACCCTTCGAGACAAAAATGTCGTTCATCAATGGTTTGATATCGCGAACCAATGTGATGGAGCAGCTGGAGGCTGGGTAAGGGTTTTGTGGTAGTACTGGTATAAGAAACGATAGGAATCCATGGTTATATGCTTCAGTCGCTCAATATGACCACATCAGGCGAAAACGGCGTAAACCGTAATAAACCGATCAAAATCAACGCAATGGCAAAGAAATCTGTGCTAAATATAGATTAGGATTAAACAATGTCGACTATAGAAGCAGACGATACCAACAGACGACAAATGAAGAAAGAACTCGAGACGAAGGAAAACGGAGAGGAAGGAGGAGTAAGGAATTGTTGTTGTTGTTCTTTTATGAAATATAAGAAGTTGTTTCCCCTTTTTCACATTGTATCCCCTTCGCAGGGATAGACATTGATCACATTAAACAGTTTTTAGAACAACAAATTAGAACAGCACGAAGATAATTTCAATTCCTTTACTCAACCGAAAAGCTTGTAAAAACGCTGAAAATACTTATTGGTAATTACTAAAAACGAAAATTACATCAAATTATGTATAAGCCTCTTCCTTTTTTGTCGCAAAAGTAAAAGAGATTAAAAAAATGTAGATTGTATCTGAAAGGGCCGTTTCTGATTTGTGTCTTGAATACATAGCTCAGTGGATAACACGCAAAATGTACGTGTCCAGCCCCGGTAACCGTGGGTTTTGTATAAGCCACTTCTTTATTTGTCGCAAAAGTAAATAAGATAAAAAAAATTGTAGATTGTGACTGAAAAGGCCGTTTCTTCGGTGTTTGAAAACACATAGTTTGGCTCGAACACATTGCTCAGAAGATAAAGGTAAAAATGTAGTGTGTCCAACAGATTGGATGTCTGGAAAACGGTATATATAAATTCGGGCTTCACAGCCCGATTTAATAATACTTCGACTTACTGATAGTCCATTAGCCTTAATGAATGATTTTGCGACAGGTTTTGTTATCACATACATCACGCCAATGGGGTTGTCCGACGAAGTTGCCTTATCGTACAGACGTCAAAAGCGATCCATATTGACCAAGTCTACGATATAATTTTCTGCTAACGTTAACAAAACACACCGATTAAACGATTCTCAGATTTGGCTAAAGACCTGATGACAATAGTCATTATTTTGCATTTGCAAAAAAAAAAAAAAAAACAAAAACAAAAAAATCAAGTCTGATTTTTTCAAAAGTCCTTGCGTATATCCCTGATAAATAAAATGCTCAAAACACAGGTGTTATTTTGTTTCGAAGAAACAATGTGTAGAAGGTGTACGTGTGTTCGGAAACTTCCAATCATGTTTAGGTATGAACAATTCTCGAAATCGAAGTGTTTCCATTTAGACACGTGTAAAGAGAGTTATCCTTTATTTTTCTTGATGTAAAATCCAATAAAGAAAAGAAATGATAAATTTTCAATCTCCATGCAGAGTTGTCTTTCGTTATTCTCGCCATACATTTTGATCCGAAGTGCAAATCAGTTGAGCCACCGTCGTCATAGCGCAGTTGGTAACGCGTCGGACTGTCAATCTAGAGGTCCCGGTTTCGATCCCCAAGGGCGGCACTCATTCTTTCCGACTTTTTGTCTCTAACCAATGGGTTGATAATCGTAGTCCTATTTGAGATAACAGCTAGCTGGAAAGGATGTGATGGTAGTACTGGTAAGAGAAATACCAGGAATCCATTGTTAGGTGCTCCATCCGCCGCGATAGAACTGAAAGTCTGTTGAACGCGGCGTAAAGCTCCATTCAATTAAGCGAAATAGTCTAAAAGCTAACAAGCGCATTTGATTTTTGTCTTATTTTGGGGGCAGGCTTTTTCACGTCTGTGCATTCATAATAAATTTCTAAGAAGGCACACACAACGCCGAATAGAATTGTATCATTTACTACGGGAGGGTGACCTTTGGACAAAAATGGGTCGTCTCAAAGGAAACTCGCGCATATTCGGCTATTTCATTTAGTGGGTCTCTTTATCATAAGAATACCACTGAGTCTGGCGTCTGTACACCTCTTCTTTTAAAATACTGAGCGACTTAAGAAAGCATTAAAAAACCCATTAAAATGGAAATATAAGAGCAATACTCCATCTTAAATATGCTTATTTTGTTACCTTTACAAGTTATATTTTGATGGTCCAAATTATGGGCTCGATGAAAGGGTATCGGTTCACCCAGGTTTCAAGGGACGTTCATACATTGCACTTATGTATTGAAGTGCGCCGTTGGAAGTCTGTGTGAACATACATACATGCATTTACACCCAAAACTAAGTTAAAATCAAACTACTATATGTACTGAAATGTACATGTCCTGGTAAGTGACATATCTAATTAAATGGCTACAATTATCAGTTAACGATGATAATAATTAGCTCGAGTCTCGTGACGTCCGTGTATCTGTATGTGTTAATGTATGTACGTGGCAATTTAATTTTTATATGGATTCTTTGTGTGTAAAGTTATTAATGAAATATCTGATAGAGCTGGGAGTATTTTTCACTTGTTGACTTTTCTACATTTTGTTGAGCTCTATGTGTAGTATAAACGGATAATGTGCGTATTTGGTTGATGGTGAGGTTGAATAGCAATGTCAATCAGTTATTGTAAAAGGTCTTTGGAGATTTGACAAACCATGTACTCATTATAGCATCATCCTTAATAGTAGCCCCCTCTTATACTATTTACTTAGTAAACCCGAATTCACTTGATTGAAATTACCTTCACTTTAAAATTTGTTATTCTTTCTCTCAAACTTTTAACTTCCTTCTCACAGTCAATTCGGAAGAAATTTATCTCTGTTTAAAGGATGAAAAGGCACAACGATATTGATTTACAGATATTTTGCTTCACCTAATTGTGACTGAAAAAAGTTTCAAACAGCATTAAACATCATTCTAACAAGCAAACAAACCAATCCGAATAAATGAATTAAATATAACCTCCATGTCCATGTTTTAGGAAGTTCCAGGGAGCTTTTTTTTAGGAGAAATACGTTAGATACCATACACATATCTCATCGATTATTCTAATTAGCTAAAAGATTAGGGTTTTTTATCTTTGGTTCATTTTTTTGTACCCGAGAACTAGACGGAATATGAAGTATAGCCATGGTTCTACATACGAGTTATATGTACTTAACAATTCTTAAAATGCCAACCCTAGTGACCTTACAGATTTGTTAGTTTGGGTTTTTCTATTTTTAAAAGTGAAAAGATCTGATCGATGATAAGCAAAACCCAAGAAAAACATTTTTTAGAATTATGAAACCTCATTTCATCTTACAGCTCCAACGATTAACAATCCTTTACGAATGTGACACGAATACGTTAAATTACGTAGTAAATGAAAAAAGAATTTACACGTTCTACTATCGAAAAAGAATTTCGTTTTATGATTTTAATATATAGGCCTAAATGTCATCCATTGACCAGTTATGGTCTAAGAATTTCCTAGTTTGCCTTTCGCAGTTCTTTATACTTGGCAAAAATATCTTCCCATTCGGCGTCAAAACGTTACAAAGACAGGCTCAATCTAATACCATGGTGTGCTAAACTGAATTATATGAGAAGATATAAAGCTTTAGCCATATTTTCCTTTTTGTTTCGTTCATGTGTCAATTAAGGCTACAAACTAAGAATTGTGTGTTTGTGATCAGCGAAATAATTCCAAAATAAGTGGACTATGTCTACAGATTAAACAATGCTTTTATGACAGGGTCTATGTAGCTGAAAACAAACCATCCCGTTTCATAAAAATAGACCATTGATCATAAGTGTTAGCAATACAACATAAAAAATTGCTTTAAATAAACTATCAAACAATGCATTTGAATTGCGACAAAGTGTTCATAAGTTGCCTAGCTATAGGGCTGATGCTGATTCAAAATGTTTTTACCAAGGACTGTAAGCAAGATGATCAGTGTAAATGTACGTTCGATGATGGGAGTGGAACGGTAGATTTGTCACCCATAGGTAGACAGGATGGTACGCCTTTGTAAGTATTTTGAGCCTAGGCGTGATATTTGCAACTATTTCAATTGTGTCTGAATCGGAATTATATAACAGATAAGACAATCATGCAATGCAATAAGAATGATCTTCCACCACTTTAAGAGGTGTTTACATGTTATCTATCTTCAGAGCGAAAGTGAGGATGCCAGCGACTTTATTTGTCGCATATGTGAAATTGTTGGAAATGTCACGCATAGGCTCTTTTATTAATCGGGACCATTCAGCGATTCTACGGAGTTGGCCTCGGGAATTACGGCACGGCTGGGTTCCCGCTAAAGAAGATGTTGAGTAAAGTTAAATCAAATAAAAAAATAACACTGGAAATTTTATTATCATGAAACACCGGGTTTTACCGCGTTTTGTCTTCAAATTATAATATGCAAAAATAATTACATAAACGACAGGAAAGCATTAAATTGTTTTGATTTTCTTCAAGCGTTGTAACCAAAGTTCCTATAGAAGCCGAATAACCTAGAAACGATGCAAATTATTAGACTTACGTCCGAGGCACTTTCAAGTTTAAGGAAACGTCCGAAGAGATGTTCTTTATAGTATATTGTATGATCCGAGTTTTCACGGCCCTTTCGTTATCGCATCCCATCCTTCAGTCCTATTTTCCGATCTATACTCGAGTTCTACGCTATCGCTTTCCGCCCAGACCTCTGCTTGACTGCTTCCAGCCCTTCCTCCGAATAGCAATCGAGAAAAGTCGAGTGTGGTTGTGCATCAGCTCGTGTTGATCAGAATGAAGTCGGGAATAACTCAAGTAAAGGTCGAGAATTGTCGTGTACAGATCGGGTAAAGGATATCAACCTGATCGCACTCGATCTCTACACGATTGATTCACGATTAGATCGATTATACAAATAGCCGATATACGATCGCTTCCCGATCAGAGTTTCTACTGGACCGTACACGAGTATTTTTGACATATCATTTACATTATTCGGGCAGGAAGCCCGATCGATGCCGATGAGCTAGGCACTTCGTTGATTTGGATAAAGATGTTTTTTCACAATGGATAAAGATGTTTTTTTCACAAAACATGTTGGTTATAAGCCGTGTTATTCCGTTTGAATATTTGCATGAATTATATCACGGATGAATGTGAATATTTTTCGTGTATGGATATTGTTTAAAAATAATTTATTTGAATTATTTAAGTTGGTAATACCAATCTGCCCCTTTGGTTCTAATGTTTTGAAGTATGTTCATAATTTCCACGGGTTCGATCCCCGACGGCGTTACTCAGTCTTTCCGACTATTCGTCTCCCATCAATGGGTCGATAATCGTAGATCTATGTGGGATAGCAGCTGGAGGCTAGGAAAGGATGTAATGGTAGTACTGGTGTGAGAAATGCTTGTTAACTGTCTAACGAACAATCTATGATATCAAGGGGGACAACTTTAGCTGCTTTTTTTACGAATCCTGTCTCTTTTCCACTATCAAACAACAAACAGCTTAGCATAGGCGGGGCTTTTATTCATTCTTTTTATTCATATTTTTGAGTTTGCAACAACCCATAGTATGCAGGACAAAATGTATGGTTTACGGAACTATAGGTGATTTTTTTTTTTTACATTCGACCAATACAGGTGACACACATCACATGATATGAAGTCAAGCATAGTCTCATTAGACAATACATGTCACTAATTTCAATAACCATATATTCATTCACACATACATGTAGATCCGTTCAGTATTCTGGAAACGACAATTAAGCATGTGTGTAACATTTCCAAAAAAAATCAAATGTGCACCAAGCAAAGATTCTGGCCAGCCTGTGCATCTGCACAGTCTGGCCAGGGTCTTCACTTTGCGCTTTGTAGAAAGATAGAGTCCAAAAGTGCCTTTTGAAGGTAAGGCAAACTTTTAATTATACTGCGTGGCAGTCAAGGTTGGCGAATGTTTGCCTGTCAAATTAATGGAAATGTCAGGCACAGGCTTAATTATCTTATCCGTAGTACTTTCTGATATCCGATTCTTAGCAGAGAAGTAATATTGCCTGTTTCAATAAATACATACTATAGCGCGGTTTTATTGACCCGATTCTGACCCCTGCTATTTAGATGAATAAAAATCTAATTTTTCCTACTCGGCTTTGCACGTGCTTTCATAGGAATGAATAACAAACTATATTGAATGTAATATATATTTTGTTGATTGATAAAATATGTCGGTAATTGTTATTTGAGCATTTTTCCACAGAGGTCAAAGCCGGGTCAAATAAACCAGGGTATACTAAACTTTTTATTTTACGATAACGTTTTTGACTTTTTATTTCAGGATCAACAATGAATTCGCCCCAGATAACTATGCATATTCATTCAATCCATGTTACCCGTTCTCTCTAGGAACCTGTACTAACTGTGCGGTAAGAACAATAATTATTATTCGTGTGTAAAAATGGAACAATTCTATAAAGAACGAATATATACAGATTCCATACGGAAACTGTTAATACACATATCATGATTTTGGAATTATAATTCTTTTATCTATCCGATAAACGGTACAACTGCCTGATAAATATTGATATGTCTGCACAAACAAGTCTTTAAGAGCCTCTGCATTGTACATCCGTTTGCACTTAAAAAATCTTGAAGTTAACGCGGTTAATGTTTTTTTAATGAATTTCGAATGAATTTGAACGAGTGGGACCAGTGAGTTTTGAATGAAATTAATGGGAGAGAATACTTTATCGCTAATTCCATTCAGGGTGAACGAAATTATCAATATTTTTAGCCTCCCCTTAATACAAAATGCACGGATATTTTATGAATAGATTTCTATGTTTTCCCGAATCAAACATTTGCTTCTTAATTCATACAAGTCATTGAAATTTCGGAATTTATTTAGTTCTTATACTAATTTTGGAGCGTTTTAGAATGGACTGTTTGAATGAATGGAGCGCTGAGTGAGTGATTTAGATTTTTTATCGGAATGATTATCCTGTCTTTAATCTATAGGCTATAGGCCATCCTGTAGATTATTAAGAAATATCTGTAGTTTAATACATGGAAATTTCACAGCCCATCCAGTGAAATTTTAAAAGGTACTACTTTCGTTCACTTCGCTCTGTTTGTATTATCTGAGTGGGGCCCTTTAAATTAAAGATGTCATAAAGTTGCCTGGTATACACTTTGCAAATCACGTGTTTCAAGAGATTTTGTCCTAACATTTTCACATTTCAGCATTGAAAAAAAAGAAATATTATTTATTTTTCGCATAAGATCGGCACATCTTTACTGTGAACTACAAAAGCTGCATTGTGATGATCGTACACTGATACAAACAGTTGTGTAGGTAAACAACCCTAAAAATACAAATTATGGTCTGAAGTTGTTAAGTTGTGTAGGTAAACAAACCCTAAAATACAAATAATGGTCTGCAGTTGATCAGTTGTGTAGGTAAACAAACCCTAAAATACAAATAATGGTCTGCAGTTGATCAGGTGTGTAGGTAAAAAAACCCCTAAAAAACGAATAATGGTCTGCAGTTGTTCAGTTGTGTAAGTAAACAACCCTACAAATAATGGTCTGCAGTTATTCAGTTGTGTAGGTAAACAAACACTTAAATACAAATAATGGTCTGCAGTTGATCAGTTGTGTAGGTAAACAAAACCTAAAATATAAATAATGGTCTACAGTTGTTCAGTTGTGTTGGTAAACAAACCCTAAAATACAAATAATGGTCTGCAGTTGAGCAGTTGTGTAGGTAAACAAACTCTAAAATAAAAATAATGGTCTGCAGTTGAGCAGTTTTGTAGGTACACAAACCCTGAAATACAAATAATGGTCTGCAGTTGAGCAATTTTGTAGGTAAACAAACCCTAAAATACAAATAATGGTCTGCAGTTGTTTAGTTGTGAAGGTAAACAAACCCTAAAATACAAATAATGGTCTGCAGTTGATCAGTTGGTTAGGTAAACAAACCCTAAAATACAAATAATGGTCTGAAGTTGAAAAATTCTGGTAAAAGTTCAGACTTAATTGTGGGAAAAGATAGCAGAGAATAAATACAGATACAGTTAAGAACATCGTGAAATTAAGAAGATGAATGATTTTTGGATTGATTTTGGAATGAAATTGAATGAGTGTGTGGAGCGAGTTATGATTAAGATTTAAGAAAGGTTAACAAAATAAGCGATATTTGTAACCCCCCCTTTAACAAAATATACGTACTTTTCTGTTTGTGTGTTTTCGTTGATCAATCAGATATTTAATCAAAGCACTGAAGTACTGATGGTGGACGTTTCTGTTGGCATACTAGTGTGATTCTTCCATTTGTTGAGAAAAGAGATATTTTACATGTAAAATTACGATAAAAGGAAAATGACCTGACTCAAGTTCGCATCTTGCTTCAGATATACATTTCTCAACATATATCGTCGATCTTCAACCAAAGTCCTGTAATTAGAAGGTTTCGATAACTTTCGACATTATCCCGGGTGTAGTATAAAGAGTGATTGTTTGATCCATTGGGTATAAAAGGAAGGAAATGACAATTAGATTATAAAGGTATCATTATTTTTTGCAACACTAATCGATTCTCCGTGGTCACAATCAAAATTCTATTGTTTTCTGCTTGAAAAATTTAATAAATAGATAATCAGTTAATGTTCCACGATTTTCATTTCAAATGAAAAAAGAAAGGGTAAGCACGTAAAATAATTGCAGACACTCTCGAGATTGAATGTCGTGTGTTGAAAAGTAGTGTAAAACCCCATTGTATAAACCTTTATCGCACGACCTAACTGTTTTACACTACCTGCTCGCGTTGTATCCGTATTCATGTGTGTGATCTAGGTTATTATTCTTATATTATTAGTGGTGTCAGGGGAGGTTACCATTCCAGTAATTCCATTTACCAAGTGACCTCCCATAGACCATTGGGGAACAAGGGGCAAATTACTCTCTCTGCCTGAAAAAGTAGCAATTCTTGAAAAAGTAAATTGAATCTAAGAGAGCACTACTGTTTTGAAAACCTATTAACATCTGACAGAATTGTTCTAACGCGGTATTAACACTGGTGAACGTAAACGTCCACCAAAAATCTACGCCAGCAAATAAAACCATAGAATAATTCGATAAATCTGAATTAAATGCTGACCATTTTGAACGATTTCGAAATGTTTTCGTATGATTTTGAAGCATTTTTGATCGATTTGAGTGAGTATTTCGAATGAATGAATGGAGCGCTGAGTGAATGATTTAGAATGATTTTGAACGGAATGAGAGTCATTTTCACGATTTTTTTGTAACAGTAACTGTGATCTCTATTTCAGGCTTGTCAATATGACGCCACTAACGTAGTGTATTACAACATTGGCGACTCATCGAAGGTCACATTTTCATATGACGGACTGAACGTAGTTGGGACGTATGTCGCTGACGACGGTGCGAGGTAAGTACATAGGTAGAGAATAATAGTTTGTTTAAATATAAATTTACAAAAAAGTTTGGCCAGAAGACATATCGTTTTCATTTTAAAAATATATAGAACATTTATTTAGCTACAACATACAATCCGTGTTTTTTTCCCTGGCTAGGCGGAGCCTAAGTAATGAGTCGTTGCACTTAAGGTTAAGGTAGATCAGCTTTTAATTATAATTACTTACTACTTTAGATAGTCGACAAAATAACTTGAAACCTTAAATCGTAGGTTAGTAACCAAACCCTCGTAACTTCAGCGTGTCCAAGCTGAAGTTTCGAGGCTTTGGTAACCCAACGATGAAACGTGTTCACGTTCCTTAAAGTACGTGAATTCCTTTGATTTTTGGAGACAGTTATCTGCACGTATTTACGAACCAATAATATTGACTCGTAAAATTACGTCACGACTAAGCCACGCCCTGTCCGTTGAATAATAACACAGACTACAAGAACAAGATGTGTATGTTTAACGCCAATACCCCTGTCACTGCCATTTTCAGATGAAGCGCATTGACGGATTGACGATGGAAAACTTCTAATTTTATACATATTTGTCAAACGATATTGGACTTGACCGTTGACCTTGAGGTTGTAACCAACAAATACTCTCGTCACAAGCAATACACATGTGAAATATGAAATCTCAATCACTACCAAACCAAAAGTTATCACCAATGTTAACATTTTTAGGAGGAAAACGGGTAAAAGGACAAACAGCACAAAGGAAAAAACAAAATGCCCCTATCTATTGATGTGGGGACACAAAGATCGACCAGTATCACCGGACAAAATAAATAAGATACTTACGAGCGTTGTCTAAGAAAAACTGGGATAGCGTTTGTATTTCAGAACGTAATCAAGTTACCTTGATACAAGTATAACACTTGAAAAGCAGTTGCTTACAAAAATTTCTTAGAAACGCCTATAAGACTGCCTAGACTTATATGAAATTGAGAGCACCTTTTATACCAAGATGTACTTTTTGTTCCGTTAATTCCGTTACAGTAATGATTCAGCCATACATATCACTTATATGAATTTTGGCCATGGTCAAAAACGGTGTGCGCCACTGACCGCTATCGCCTGTGTTGTAGCACTGCTTACGTGTGCTTCGTATTCTTGAACGCACAACTATGTTGCTGTGCTTATTTTTTAGCCATGCTACCGATTATTTCTTGCAACAGCACTACCTTTTGACGATGATGACGTAATTATATTCTCGTTTAATTCATGAGCATTCTCGCTGTTAAATTGACCTAATTTTGACATGTAAGCAGAAGTGAAATAAACTTTATTTTATGTTTAATTGGATAAAAGATATTTCTTTGAAAAATTCTCTTTTATGAGCGCATTTGTGAGGTATTCGATTTTAAAAGTTGATCTTAAGTTATACATGTATATAGAATTATTACTTACTTAAGATCACTTTGATGTTTTCAAATTTGATATAAAAGACAATAAATGAAAAAAAGATATTTAAAACTCGTTGTTTCAAAAGCTCTGTTGATTGATCCAATATCATTAACACATACATGTATATTTCTAATATCTTTTATTTTCAGAACATCGGTGGTCACATTTGTATGTGATCCTAGTGCCGATCCGGCAACTTATTCTGTAGACGGGGAAACAAGTACTGCTCAATACGTAAGTATGAAACGTCGCCTTAAAATTATATAAATCGACCATTGAAGACATATTTTGGTGGTTTCTTTAAAGAAAGTTGGATTAATATAGCTTTTTTTGTAAAACGTCATTTTGATGGCATTCACTCGTTATACATGAATAAAGGACAATTGTTTGTTTCAGTGCAAATTCAAACTTACATTAAAGTGCTTGGTAGAATATCGAGATTTAGATCTGTCTTGATACATTAATAGCCAGACCGGGGAATAATCAAAAGATTAAACCCCAAATGCATTAAATTTGCATCACTTGAGCGGGGCCCGCTTTACCAAACTTCTTACGATCATTTTTTTGCGTAAGTCAAAAATTAAAGTTGCTTCTTGAATATCAACTAAATATAGAATTATGTCATGCATTATCTTATTGGAACCGCCTTCTAAAGACTATCCCAATGCGATCTTGCAAGGCAGATTCTAACAATGAATGAAATCACAAGTTACGATTTGTGATTTTGAATTTCGATTAATTTTTTCGTAAGCAGTTTAGTAAACGGGCCCAGTCAATTAAAGCGATGACGCCATCACAACTTGAAGCTTAAGTAAAGAATTCCCCTTCGGATTTACGTTCTTGTAAGAGTGAAAAATAAACGGAAGAAATATGGATTAATAACACCCAACTTTTTTTTTCTAAGATATCCTCTGTATTAACAAAAGTGACGGTGCAATGCATAACGCATTTTTTCCGTCTAGCTTATGGCTTTGGAGATCGTTTTGAAGCGTTCCTATGAATCTTTTTCAATCTCTGTTGGAATAAATACTACAGTTCTTTTTATGCAATAATAACAATCGCACTCAGGCGTTAAACCATTTTTCGGTTATCTGCAAAAATTAACGCGCTCAAAAACATGACTTACCATGTAGTTGGAGTAATTGTTTGCCCTTGGCTCCCAACTAGTGAGAGTTGTCATGGTCTTTGTTCAGACAAACTCTATCTTTGATTGTTTTTGCTTTTTTCACGAAGTCAGTTTTAAGTCATTACTTTAAGAGAAAAACGATATTTATTCTAATTCAAGGTTGTGTGAAACTAAAAAAACTTAAGCTATGTGAGAATACGCGAAATGTATTCATATATGAGTGTAATAAGAGTTGTAGTTTCATATCAAAATCATGTAATGAATACTCCATAGAGATGCATAATTCTTCTGGAACTACCATTTTCTCAAGCTTACAAATATAGCTCCGTCCTCGAATATATTCTTTTACGGGGGTACATGTATGAACCCCTTTTTCAGCATATAGCACAAATCTTTAACGTGGATCCGAACGTTCAGTCGAAAGTTGGTTTCTCGAGCGATCAGCGCTATTTTTTAAGTACCCTTTTTATACCTACCGGCTCTTCCAATAATTTCTCACTGTGTCCTAAAACTTGTGTAAAATAAATAAGAGGGTGTTGCTATGTTGCTTGAGAAAACAATAGGTTATTTATCTACAATATTTGTGATACATTTATCATATGTATGCTTTTTCACTATATTTCTAAATCAGGGATTCACGGTGACATCCAAGTACGCATGCGCATCATCAGCACCCGGACCTGGCCCAACTGATGGTCCCTCCACTGACGTGACTGTATCGGTCAGCATTAGTGTAGGGTCTGTATTAACCATCATGTGAGTAAAATATAATACGTACTTAGTGTTTTGTATGAGAAAAAATATCTAACGAGGTTGGGAGAATTGATAATTGGCGAGGCTCTGCCGAGACAATTATCAATTCTCACAACCGAGTTAGATATTATTTTTTTCATACAATACACTGAGTATGCATTATATTTATCTTGTAACCTATATTTGTCTTGTTTTCGTCGATTCCTTTAACTGAAATGCAAGTTTCTAAAAATAACCGCATTATATTATTGTTCAACAAATAACTATATGATATCAAAAAAAATATCATACGGGATGTTATAACACGGATATTTGCATAGTTATAAGATAAAAACCGACTATCACATAGTTTACGTGTTATTCAATGTCTTAATATCATGAACAGATAAACCAGCATTTTTCTTTCTTTTGTTACTAATAAGGATCAATCTTGGTCCACATTCGACATGAAATAATCTAGAATGTCAGAGTTTTGATATATTTTAATATTTTAGGAAACACGACCTGTTTACAAACCTTGTCAATCTAGTAACGTATCTGTTTCTAGTAAAGTCAATGTTATAGGTCTTTCCATACACTGTAAAACATGACAGTATGTTTTGCTTTATAAATGAATACCGTTTGCTTGAAGAAGAGATCATCATCAAATCATGCATCTTATTAAGCTCATAGTCTCTGCTTACTATAATATGAATAAAATACATACTCTGAAAAAAAAAATTGACTGAGAGCGCGTGTTATTCTTACACTGACAGACACCATAGCAACCTATTTGTGTTACTCAGTAGGGTCTGCATTGTTTGTGGAACTTTACATTTTCAGCAATATCATCATTTCTAAATCATCAATTTTATCAAACATTACGCTAACCTTAGGCAAATGTGTAAATTTTTCAGTTTCTTCTCTGTGATTGTCCTGTATGTTATTGCTGGAGTCGCCTTTAATAAGTTTGCCAAACATAACTCGGGTAAAGAACTAGTTCCGAATGTGACCTTTTGGGGCGCTCTCCCAGGACTTATAAAGGTAAGTTTTCATGCACAACATGATGATTTTTGTAAATTCAGACAAATTCGTTTGTTTTGGTTGTAAGGGATTTAAGGCCACTTTCAACATTATTGCATTTAAATCGCGGCGGCTGGCGTTCCTAATCACAAATTCCTGTCGTTTCCTGCATCAGTACAACCACAACATTTCATCCGAGACTACACCTACCCGTCCCATTTTGGCGTACTACCTATTATACACCCATTGGTAGGAGGTAAATGACACTTGTCACATTGACCTTATGGTAGTGGATCCGTAATAGTTCCACAACGTTACCGATTGCATGAACTTTAACAATGTTAACCGAGGTTTCCTAATGATTCATGATTACCGAAATGATATTGATCCTTTACGGGTCCACTACCTAAAATTATGAGAGAGATCATCAAAATGCATAAAGGATAGCTCCTTTTTGATAATATTTTAAGTCATTTTGACAGCCATAAACATTTTAAAGCACAAGTGCAATAAAAAATGAAGAAAAATAAAAGAGATGTACAATTGCTGAGTAAATGAGCGTTAAGACTAAGGTTATTCAGTTTTGCTCAGCCTGACAAGGCACCAACCTCTATTCTCCTTGAAAATCTGAATATTGCATTTTTTTTACTTTCTTTTAAAACTGTCTCTAACGCCTTCCTGTTGACTTCTGCTCGATTGTTGGTCGAAGTCCAGCTGTAAAAGTAAGCAGTGATTAGAATCAATTGCCTCTCTTTCTAGTGCGATCGATACATGTAGCTTTTTCTCTGCGTTCAGGATGACAACACGTTAAGAACTGTTTGCAAATTATATTCTGCCTTGTGCGCGCCTTTGCGTGCAAAGTTGGATATAATTTGCAAATAATTTGAAGCGTTTTAATATCCTGAATGCGGAGCTGGTATTTGTGAAGATCACGAGTGTGATCAACAATTATCTCGATATAAACGAGAGATTTTTAAGGCCTATTGATTTTGAATGGTAGTAGAGATGTGATATTTTTGTTTGTTTGTTTTCTTATTTTTGAACAAACATTCTTGAACCATTCTTAAGATTGTTGTGAATTGAATAGAATCTTTACGGTATTTGATAACTCATTTTTAGCTCTACTGGCCGAAAGGCCAGCGGGCTATTGTCATGGCGGGGTGTCCGTGCGTGCGTGCGTCCATCCGTCCGTCCGTAAACTTTAACTTTAAAAATCTTCTCCTCATATAGTACTGGATGGATTTCAATCAAATTTCACAGGAATGTTCCTTGGGTGACCCTCTATCAGATTTCTTCAAAGAATTTTAATCGGTTGAAAATCATGGCTGTAGTGGGCGTGGCTAATTTCAATATATTGTAAGGTGGCTTTTCTCAGAAACTATTTGATAGATATAAACCAAACTTCACATGAATTATCCTTGAGTGACCCTCTATCAGTCTACAAAAAATATTGTGTATTTTATGGAAAATGTGTATTTTATGGGCGGAGGTCATTTCTCTATATGATATATAGTGGAAACTTTGAAAATCATTTACCCAGAACCTAACTTATTGATAACAACCAAATTTCATTTGAATGATTCTTCAGCGATCCTTTACAAGTCTGTAAATATATATTGTGATCAGATGAAAATAAGTGTTTAATTGGCGGAGGTCATTTCTCTATTTGTTATATAGTGAAAACTTTGAAAATCATTTTCTCAGAATCTAACTGATGGATATCAACCGAATTTCACTGGAATGATTCTTTAGTGATCCTTTATCAGTCTGCAAAAAATTATTGTGATCAGATGCAAAATATGTATTTATTGTCAGAGGTCATTTCTTTTGATATGTTATATGGTGTAATATTCAATATAGGGTAAAACTTTTTTTTTTCAAAGTTTAAACAGACTGATTTCAACCAAAAATCATGGTAATTTTAAATCTGAGAAGTTGTATCATGCTGCAAAACATATTTGATAAGATAAACAGCATGCTTTTTATTGGCAGAGGACATTTCAACATATAAAGTGAATATTTGATCACTTTTTGTATCACCTAAATGATATTTTTTTAGAGTCATTAAATTTAATAGGTGTAAAGATTGTAGGTTAGAAGGAACATAAGCTTTGTTGGAATCCAAATGTGTCGAAACATTTGTTGAATACGCTTGAGAATACCCACTGAGAATTGGTCAGTTAAGTTGAACGAAGGGCGACTTCACAAAGAGGGCAAGGGGTGTAAAGTGGCCTTTTGAGGTTCAGAGTGAGGAAAAAAGAGCTGAGTTGACTGCACTCTAAGGCATTGGACAGAATAAATATATTGGATTTAATGTTTTACTTCTTATTATCATTAGTTAGAATTTTGTTTTTATGACAAACAATTATTGTGAAGTAACACCCTTATAGTGGTATTTAATGAAAAGCGGAATGATCTACAATCATAATTGTGTAGATAAATGACCTGTATATTGTGCAGTAACATTCTGTTAGTGTTGAAATTTTTATTTTTGGATTTCAAACAAATTACACTGGAATGATCCTTGTTTTATACTGCCTTATCATCATCTAATAATCATTATCAGGATATTCAGGCATGTGGAGCGAATCAGGCGCTCAAGCGCCTTTAGTTTATGCATTTCGATGGTTTATCGAGAAGTATCGCTGGCTTTTTACTAGATAATTTCATTAGTAAACGGTGGAATTGACAAAAAACCTTCGTTTAATCCATTTCATCCTATATGACGCTATCTAAGCGGATACAAATATACAAATGACGTTTAGCTTATCTAACACGTGCAAAATGACAAGCTGTCAAAAATTTGTCTCAACATTTTCCTTTTTGTCTCGTTTTTTTTTTTTTTTTTTTTTTTTTTTTTCATTAAATGAAATAGAATAATCGTTTTCTTTTAAGATTTATAAATCTTTCAATTCGTGAATAATAAAAGCTATATTTCCAATCGATCTTACACGGAGACAAATGATTCTCCTATTTCTTTTCTTAATTTCGTACAAATTCTCTTTCGATTCTGATTCTGGATTTAATAGAATTTCACAGTAAAAATAAAGAAGAAGTAATGCTTGTATCTAATTCGTTTGTTTTGTATCATTGTAGGAAGGTTTCTTTTTCACCATCAGCTTGTGTGGCCGACGAAGTGGGTACCAAAGGACGTAAAAACTTAAACCTTCGTCATAGAATTTCATCGCACGTCTTCCTTGAACTGTGTCACTCGATTATTCACGATATAACAAAACTAGAAGGGGGAACTAATTGTTAAAGTGTTAATCGATTCCTAGATAATAATAAACCATTTTTCTTACATGACATACGTCGCGGGAGTGAAGTAACCCCGTTGAATATTTTTGATATTACACGGGTGTTATTACACTAGTGGAATAACTATGCTATTGAGCCCAGGGCGAATAGCAACGCCATTTGGTATCATCGAATATGACGTCATGATGTATACATTGTGACGTCAGTTTTAAACGGGTTAACAAGTTTCGCGGAGAATTGAAATGTTAAATTTAAAAAAAATCGATGATTTTTCGAAGAAATGTAAGTCATATTATAAATAGAATATAAAATTTGTGCTCATAAAATACCGAATTTATTAAACACGTCATCTAAAACAGACAAAAACTCGGCGCAGCCTCGTTTTTCTCTTTTAATAGATGACTCGTTTCATAATTTCAGCATTCAATGGCCTCTCATTCAATATCCTCTATATAATTCGTAATGAAGAGTTATGTATACTTGTGCTAAGACGAGTAGAATTTTTGAAACCGGGTACCCGAGATCTCGTTACCCGATGATTTTTGTCCATATATTTATTTTATCAACTAAATACAACGACGGATCATGAATCTTTGTAAGGGGTGTTTGAATATAGAAATTCCAACATGGTTTTTAAAGGACGAAAGTGTTGCTAGTCTGTGAGTAAGTAGCAACGACGCTCAAAACTATTTGAAGTCAATCCGTACCATCTGGAAATCAACTTCAGAAAAAATTGAAGACTGTTTGAAAAAGTCTTCAATTATTTTTTTAATTCGATCCCCAAAGATACATAGCGTTTGTACAATTGTTGGGTAACGAGAAATGGTTCAGGACACGGGTAGGAGCGTTATCCTGCCTGATACCAAGGTATTCGACTGTTTCCCCCCGCTCTTATGTTTACTATTATCTGGAATATAAGATATTTTCATATTGTTTTGAGTCTATTAAGACTAAAGAATTTGGTAAAATCGTGCTGATGGTAATGCTTAATGGCTTTTTTTGTTGTTGTTGAAATGTTGTGCAGAGAACAATCTTATATTTTATCAAATGAAACTAATATTTCTTTTCTTATTCATTGAGTACCCTACCTTCATGAATTAAAAAAGTCCTTTTATTTCATAAATTAGGTATACATAGAAAATAAAAAATTCTGCTAGTCATTTGGTTGGTTTTACTTACATGGAAAATATTTGGTCTATTCAGTTTAAAAAAGGGGATATTATTTTCATTATTTTTAGCTGTAATGGGCTGATGAAAAGATATATGTAGAAGTAGTGGCACTGAAGTATATAACTGTTTAGTTATATTTTATGTTTATGTTATTGTTATTATTCTCTAAATATATGTAAAGAATGTATACTGTTGTTTTATTTTCTAAGTAAATCTAGATATGAAACAGACAAAGCCATCTATCTGGTTCAACTGCATTAGATGAAGGGAATCCTCGGTGAATAGGGTGTAACACCTTTCTGTTTTAGCCTGCGTTTTGTAAAACTTGTTGGAATTTACATAACATACTCCAGACACGTTTGGTCGAAATGAATACGCTCCATGAGAAAGAGAGAGAGAGGGAGAGAGAGAGAGAGAGAGAGAGAGAGAGAGAGAGAGAGAGAGAGAGAGAGAGAGAGAGAGAGAGAGAGAGAGAGAGAGAGAGAGAGAGAGAGAGAGAGAGAGAGAGAGAGAGGGGGGAGAGATAGAGAGAGAGAGAGAGTGAGAGAGAGAGAGAAAGAAAGAGAGGGAGAGAGTGCTTTCGACACTGAGTTTTTCCCCGAAGACATAGTCACTAGTCATTTTAGTTCTGGAATTCTTGAATTACAAAATGTACACTTTATTAGTACTTTAAAGGTAGAACCAATGAATCAACCTTTGCATGAAAAAGCTAGTTTTACGTGTAATGCCTTCTATATTTTCTTGACCATACATATTGGTTGCAGTTTCAAGCAATTGTAACCTGTGTTCACTTAGAGACTAAAGAAACGCAAAACTCAGTTTTGGTAAATTTTCTCTGCATAAGTGATGCTCGTCTCATGTAAGGATTAAAAGTTAAGCAAAACATATAAAGTAACCATTCGAAGTTTTGAAAGTCCTCGCGCAGTGACCCTTTAAAGATAGAAGCAATACTTCTTATCAAAGCGCTGAAAGTACTGATGGTGAACGTTTCTGATGGCATACTAGAGTGATATATTGAATAAGTTGAGAAAACAGAAATAATGCACATAAAAATAAGTAAGGGAAATTGTCTCAATAAAGTTTCGACAATTCTCACTGTAAATTCAAATGTGTTTTTGCATGTCGAATTTGTTCTCAAGTATAACAAGAAAAAGAAAAAGAAAGGCAGACTATATAACAGAAAACATAGTGTAAAATGTTTGTTTTAAGGAGAAAGAGAGAGAGAGGGAGAGAGAGAGAAAGAGAGAGAGAGAGAGAGAGAGAGAGAGAGAGAGAGAGAGAGAGAGAGAGAGAGAGAGAGAGAGAGAGACAGACAGACAGACAGACAGACAGACAGACAGACAGACAGAGCGACAGAGACAGAGAGGGAGACAGAGAGAGACAGAGAAAAGAAAACAGGCAGCTATAGATTGTCAAGACTTCATTTTTTTCTTAACTCAAAAAAGAAGTCAGAAAGGTAATTCACTTTTAACATATTGAACCCATATTTTACCAGATGAAACAGCAGTATTTCTGTATTTTGACTATGAAACATAATTGTCCGCTATGGCTCTGGAACTTTTACGACCGGAAAGGGCCTCCTATCCTTCAAATTAAAAGACCGCTGTGTCGTCTTCAACCAAAACCCAGCGCTTTAGTCATTTTAGAATGATTATCTCATGCCATGCGTGAAAAAAGAATGTAAGAAAAACAATACGATTTATGTAGGTGGGTATTTTGTACAGCTATTGGGATTGTTCAAATATAGTCGTAGTTTAAATTCTGTTGCTCCTATCAATCGATGGATAATCATAACTTAAGAGGGAAGAAGATTACAGCTATGTAGGGATGAATGCTGATAATTGTTATGGTGCAAGAAATACTAGAAATCTATGTTTAAGTGCTCCAGTCGACGGGAGATTGATTCACAATCAAAATTTCGTCTTATAGGTTATTATATACTAGCATAATGGCAAAACTCAGATTATGTAAAGATCGCCAGTGCTTCAGCCACCGCGATTTTACAGAAAAAATGCTAATAGAGGCGTTCATCTCTAATCAAACAAAAAAACACAAAGAAAGGTTATATACATTTAAATCAAGTGTCGAATTATTCTGAGAACCCGTACCGAGACTGACTGTCGCGTGTTGAAAAGTTATGTAAAACCCGATTGCACATACCACAGATGTCTCTAGACTGGTTACCGTTTCTAATGCTACAATTTGTATAGAATATGTACGATAAAAAACAAGTTCAGGAGGTCACGACCAAAAACACATATTTCCGGCAAATTACTACAAGTTGTAATATCGAAGGCTTAGATCAAAAACATAGTATCTGTCTATACAGTATTTTTGCTCTAAACCCTCGACAAGCTTTCGCGGATCATCCATACGCCCCATTAAAAGTTGCAACTCCGTTTAGTGTTTTTTAAAGGGGAACTTTCATTATCTTCACTTGATCTTCACTTGATGAAGAATTTTATTATCGCGCCATTAACGAAATAAACAGTGATTTTGCGGAGAAAAGTCTTGAGAATTACTAAATTGAATCTAAATGGGCACTACTTTATTTCGAAGCTATTATGATCCTACAGGGTGTACCTTAGGCTGAGTTCACATAGGAGTAGACTATTTGGGTATACGGTGAACGTTTTTGATGGCACGCGAATCAAACACTATGATTTCCTCATACCTTGTCACATAAGAATGCACTAATCGAAAAGGTAGTATAGGCGCGTATAGGTGCATATAGTATAGTATAGTGGGAATCGTACATGTTTTATTTGCGTTCAGTATGCAGTATGTGACAACTTGTTTTGCCAAGTTAAGAGTTTTACAAGTTCATTGGGTTTTCAGATTGAAATTAAAGTAAAGTGAATTATTTTTTACACATGAAAGTATGCATCTATTTCCTGCAAAATGAAATTCCTAAAATGTTTACATGTTGTCCTCCCGTCCGCGTTTCAAAGTACTTCCGTACCGTCTCCACCTCGGATACTGTAGTCGATTGATATCGTGTGCCTTAAATATTTCTGAACAAAATTGAATGAGGTGATGAGCGAGTTTTCAATTAATTGATTTAAAGAGGAAATTATAGTCTCGATAATTTCGTACAGTAGGATGAACTGAGCGATATGATATTCCCCCCTTTTATACTATCTATGTACTTTTATTTTTGTGTGTCTCCTCGGACTAATCAGATGCATTAAATAACAACTAGCCAATAGAATCATGTAACTACTTAGTCTATGTGAAGGAAATATTGAGTGTTTTGAATGCACCGAATGTGGTTTATTTTGTTTGAATTGGGTTTTACGCAGCTTTCAACAAAATATTTCAGTTATATGGCGGTAGCTGGAACACCTAACAAGTGATTCCTGGCATTTCTCTCACTAGTGCTACAATTACATCTTTTCCTAGCCCCCATCTGATATTCGATATAGGTAAACGATAATTAAGCCATTGGTGGGAGACAAATAGTCGCAAAGGATGAGTACCGCCGTTAGGGATCTATTCCCCGGTCATTGAATGGAACGCTGAGACAGCGTTTTAGAATAGTTTTGATCGATGTGAAATTCAAAATGTTAACAACTGTCACTGTGGTAAAATCAAAGACAAATCATCTTCTAATCTATATTTATCATACTCATGCAAGGAACGCGTTCAGTGCTCGTGCTGCCAATGTGAACCGCAGTGCACGGAGCTTATAGCATATAGCGAATACCGTGTAGTAAATACCGTATACAGTAAATCGTATACCGTATATTTCTTTGTGAACGCAGCCTTACGTAGTAAAATTCGTTTACCAAAAATAACACCACATCCTTCACAAATTAATCAAAGTTGAGTGTATTTAATCATATCTTGATTCTTAGCATGTTAGATCGAAATGTTTCATTCTCTTTTGAATTATTGTCCATTAATACTCAATACTTAAGCAATTATTATTCCTGTAAAAGACTTTTAGAGACAATCAAGCAGTAAAGAATCCTATTTGGCTAGAACCTCTGTCGTCTTTCCCTAATCGGTCAATCGATTTATTGATTGGCATCAGCGAATCATTATTTTTCCTTTCATGTAACGAGCAATGCGAGATGGACTCGAATCCGGATTAAGTAAGATGAGCCAAGCCATATAAGTCGATTGCTATCCATGAGATAGCCATCAAATACTTTCATGTTTAGAAATCGGCTCGCGTCGAGCAAAGTATGGTATAACATATTTTGACCGAAGGGACTTAAGGTGCGATTTATTTCATACAGATTAAGCACAGAATCATATTAAATACGAATCAACTGACTTAATCATGGAAAGAATAACGCTTTTCATTTTCGTTGGTTTTATTTGTTTGAATTTGATACATACAGGTAAATGATTTATTTATTCATCTCTTCTTTCTTTCCATCTTTACTCGTCGTTTGTTTTATTCCTTGGCCACTGAAATTGCTCATTGCGGATAAATTATGCAGTCTAGTCTTAATGTAAACCCCCTGTTTGTTCCTTTTTAAGGTTTTTATTATTGATTTTTAAAAGAAAGAACAGAGCTCAAAAGAAGCCAAACTTTATCCATGAAATTATAGTTTTGTTGTCAACTCAATTAAAGATAACTTGATCTTACACAGAAACAAATAAGTATTATCGATATCTGTCGAGCAAAATTGTGCCATCTGGGATGTGCGAAAAGTTTAGACCTTAATCACACTAAGCAGGATGACTAACGTTAGTAGAGTCAATAACATCGTAAAATTGACCAAATGAATTATATTGGAATGAAATTAGATGAGTGTGTTAAACGAGTCTTGAGGAAATTCAAGGGCGAAAATCCAATATCGCTAATTTTGTTCATCCTGATTTTAATTTATATAAAGTATACGTAATATTCTGTTTGTGTGTCATCTAGGACTGATCAGACACTTTCAAATCCACACCAGACAATAAAATCGTGATTTGATCGAATTGAATAAGATGTTGATCGTTTTATACGATTTTGAAATGTTTCCAAACTATTTTGATGCATTTTTGGTCGATTTGAGAGGGTGTTTGGAATGAATGAATGGAGTCTTTTGCCTTACTTGTCGCAAATTTTTATGATTAGATTAATGCAATATCTCATTTTCCAGGAAAAATTCACATTCTTTTTTTATTCTGTCCTGTGAAGAACATTACTTGAAAAGGAGGAAATCAGCCGGTGAAGACTCAATGTTCCTAGGGGTGACGACCTAACGTTCCCAGTAACATTAAGTCGGCATTAAAGAAGCTCTTTTTCAAACACTTTTTAACACATTTTCTTGCGACCCATCGTTATGGGGTATTTGTTTGTTTATTTGTAGTTGATAGCTCAAATGTATTAAATTATTGTTAACTCCAAACCGACATTTTTTTCTGACTACAGGACTCACAGACAGCCTAGCGTACGGGTGTTCGGATCAGGGTCTATTTGGAATCAGCTGTAAAGATTTGGATGACGGACATTATCTAGAACACGGTAAATCATTGTGTGAAGACAACGAGGGGCTTTCAGCACGATGTTGTGAATTTTGCTACGACAGACGGACAAAAAAGAACGAATAAAGATATTACCGCGGGACCATTTGGAAATTCATCGAGTTTCAACTGACTAAAAAGAAATTAAGCTACAAAAGAAAAAAAGAAAAAGAAACAACATCGAAATGTAACTTGGACAATGATTTATCTACCCGACAAGTTTTGTGTGTCACAAAATAAAATTATAGAACTGCCTTAGTTGAAAATAACCTTAGAAATAGTAGCACTATGGAGTCTTAAAATAACTCGTTAGTTGAATATCACACGTGTATATAATCAACATTTGATTGTTTTAAATTTTGAACTAAGAGTGGAGAAATACTCACACCTATCATTCTGTCATTAGTTCTATTTTTTTCTCATTAAAGAATCATTGATTTTCAAACATTGTTTTCGTTTCTACATTTTATAAGAAGTTTTAGACGTGATAATCGTAATAATGTAATAGTATTTACCTGTTCCTTTATATGAATTATATAAAATAAAAAACATACATCTCAATTCAGTTAAGAACATAGTGAAATTGATGAGTTCAATGATTATAGAATGATTTCAGAATGAACCTCGATGAGTAGAATGAGACGGTTATAAAGGTAGATAATGCAATATCTTTAATTTCGTTCAAAAGAACAAAATCAGCTATATTTATTACCGAAATCAGCTTTGTTGATGAATTCCCTTTAAGAACAAATCTATATATTTTTCTATAAATTGTGTAATTTTGCTGAGCAATTGACGTTTCAAACTCAACATCGGCTATAGTTAAAAACATCGTGAATTTGACACTCATTCCGATCAACATCATTCTCAATCATTCTCGTAGCGCTCCATTCATTCATTCAAAACACTCGCTCAATTCGATCAGAAACGTTCCAAAATCGTTAGAAAACATTTAAAAACGTTCTAGACCAGCATCATTTTATTCAATCGATCAAATAATTCTAAATTAGCCGTTTTAACCATTTCGGAGCGCTTTAGAACGCTTTCTGGGTGTTTTGAACGAATTGACTGAGTAGTCGGAGTGCTATGAATGGATCGCTGAGCGAGCGATCTGGATGGTATGATCGGGATTGGTATAAATTTCGAGATGTCATTAATTGATTATTAAAAATGCACAGAGTGCTTAAATCATAGACGGCAAATGACTCTAAATTTAAGAAATCCTTCCTATTGAAATATACGTTGATTTATTTAAGCACTATAATCCGATTTGAATATGAATTATTATGTTACACGTAACTCTTTTCTATTGGTCAAGATTCTACACATAAAAAAGGATTAATTACAAATAATCCCCATAAATTCAAAACAATGAAATGAGATTGTTTTTAGGTTTATGTGTAACTTTTACAACTCGCCCTTTCGTTGTTTTCTAACGATGGATAGATACAGATTTCTCGTTGTGTTAATCTTCATTTGTTCTTTTGGGAAAGGTAAGTGTTCTGTCATATCTTCTTTGCGTTCAAGATGAAAATATGCATTAAACGTTTAAGAATGGTATCCCGCTTTGCACGCACACGTGTGCGTACAGAGCGAGGAACCATTTTTAAACATTCGTGAACGTTTTTTTTCTGAATCCGGGCTAATCATTCTTACGAATCCGGTCAAACTGGGGTTTCTGTATGAATTTTATTTTATAATCAAAGATATCTGAAAGGGGTCATTCATGCCTTGCTTTTTATCAAATGTGAACATAGCAATGGATGAAGGTCATTCGTGTATCAAAACATTTTAAAAATGAGCGAAAAGAGCGGCTTTTTCACAGGCTGACCTCTTTCGAAACTTCTTGTACTTTCAATGTGGTACTTTAATTTCACCGATGCTCACTTATATGATTTGTCCCGCAATATCGGACAAATCAAGAAATTAAGAAAGTATTAATCCTTGTCGGACTGTGCGTACTGACCAGCCCAGAGTATATACAGTGCTGTCGGCTAACCCTGCGCACTAAAGAAAGTCAAGTACGATATTCGCGTAAAGATATCGGTTTTACGACAAAATCAATACACGAATGTATTCGTTGACCTTTTGGGTATGTAAAAAAATATATTTTGAACAAAATGTCACTAGAATTACACAATCCGGTGATGAACAGAGGCACCGTCGCGTAATATCAACGCAGTTTTCGTTGGCTAAACCTGTGCAATCGAGGAAAGAACCTAAAATTAATGTCCGTAATCTGTTAAAATTAAAATGAAAATAACTGAGACAAATTTAGAATCTTTTTGCTTTAAAATACACACATGAATTTTTGTTTAAAATGGTGGAATCGATCGAATTTCGAGTATGAAAAATAGGTTGTTCTGCTTTTATGTTTAGTGGTCTTTTTCTTAGTTTACATGGCGTCATATAGCTGCGCAGCTTTAGACGACGCGCAGGATTACCCGACATGAGTGTAGCATTCGAAAATGCCAGAAAACATAGAGAAATTGTACCAAGCTTTGCACGTGAGCACACATGTTAATACGGCAAAGCACTGTTTTCCAAATCTTTTTCGAGCGTTTTTATCCTGAATTCAGAGTATGGTCATCAATATTACCACTGTGGTACATTGTAGAATATGGAATTGTTTTTAGTAGGCCTAAACACTAATTTACTGCATTAGCGATGTTGTCTGGTATTACTTGTGTTTTACCGTCAGACTTGCGAGCAATTCATTTTAACTTTTACTGGACTTTTTGACCGAAGGACTATTCTCAAAAAGTCTAGAACAACTACAATTACCTATTGACATCCAGCTGAAATTGTTCTACCCATTTTATTATATGGTTCAGATGTTACTGGCTTTGAAAACCATGATTTACTTGAAAGGCTATGCCTTCAGTTCTATAAGATCATTCTGAAAGTAAAGAAATCAACGCCTAACTTAATTCTACGGTGAATTAGGATTGATTGATTGATTGAATGGAGTTTAACGCCGCTTTCAACATTATTTCAGTTATATCGCGGCGACTGGAGCACCTAACAATGGATTCCTGGTATTTCTCTCACCAGTACAACCATCACATTCTTTCCTAGCCTCCAGCTGCTATCTCACATAGGTCTACGATTATCAACCCATTGGTGAGAGACAATACGGTGAATTAGGAAGACATCCTGTCTCAATTGAAATCAAATCCAGAATGATTGGATTTTGGCAGCGTATGTTAAATGGTAAATCTGATAAAATATCTTGCATACTTTACAGTATGTTGTTAGCTCTGCATAATATTGGTCGATTTGACTCTAAGTGGTTAACGTGTATTAAAAGCATACTTGAAGAAAGTGGCTTCTCATGCTACTGGTTAAACCAACATACCTTCCAGTATTTCAAAATCTGTCAAAATGAAAATGAATGAAATGCACATATCTGATTGGAAAGATGCAGTGTTTAAAAGCCCTAAATGTCTTAACTATAGGATCTCTAAACAAGACTTTGGTTTTGAAAATTACTTTAATATTCTTCCAGATGATCTAACAAAATCTGTTTGCCACTTCAGATCACTAAATCACAAATTTCCAATTGAATAGGGGAGATTTTTAGGGACCATAAGGGATGACAGGATATGCAAGTTATACAGGCTGAATCAAATGGGTGATGAGTTTCATTATATGTAAGAATATACTTATTTTGAAGATACAAGAAAAGTCTATTTGCCAAGAAATATCATCATGCGTCCAAATGTGAATTCTTTTCATAGCATTATGACGTCGAGTGATGTAACAACTATTTTCAAAGTTGCAAAATTTTGTAAGGTAATTCTGAAAACATTTCATGAGATATTTAAACATATTTAATTGAAATTGTTACTAAATTGTTAAGTAGTTGTGGAAGTATTGCAGGCACATACATATAAATTTATGGGCCAGGAATAATTTCACATAAATTTGAGCAAAATAATGGTTAAAATTTGTTGCCCTCCATTATGGAGAGACCTACAATGATAATGATCGACACTTTACGCAAATTTCATATTGTTAACATTTTTAGTGCTGAATCAAAATTTTTGCAAATTGCATTAAAATCAGAGTGCCGAAAGCACTAAATGCACTTTTTTTTCCACTTTTCTGGCTTAAAGGGGAAAGGTAGGCGGCAGAGGTAGGCCGAGATCAGACTGCACCAATGCACAGGCTGATCTTTGTCCGTACTTCTTGCTATAAATGGAATATTTTGTGTTTAGCATGACAATGGTTAAACATTGCTTGACATTTTTATCAGATCGAGGTCTAATAATACTTATATTCAAATCTAGTCATGTAACTTCTAGTCATCTTATAAGTGAATTTTCCTACACTCAGGCTACCTATGAGTGCACTAAGGTTGTTTTAACACTGAAACTTTCTTCCGAATGTTTGTTTATTGTTCATGTTTGTTTGTATATTTATGACTTGTACCCCTGTTAGGGGTTTGTCAATTTAATTAAACTCTTGATAAACTCTTGAAACTCTTGAAGGAGTTCCTGAACGAGTCTTTATATATTTACCAATTTTGTGTTTGACTGTCAAACTTTGTGTCGTAAATTCGATCCCAAACTCTGTTAGTCGTTGTGAATTGCTCTTTTTTTTAGCCTTTGCGTGAGATTTCCAACAATTTCAAATATGCGCAAAGCAAAGACTCTGGTCAGCCTGTGCATCTGCACAGTCTGACCAGAGTCTTAACTATGCGCTTTGTAGATGGATAAGGTCCCAGTGTATCTGTAGACCAGTTGGTAACTTTATTTTTAGAGTTTGCGGCTTTCTATGGCTCTCAATGTTTGAACCTCACCGACATTTCAAATTGTTGGAAATGTCTCGCGCAGGTTCATTTTATATTTAAGGTTTATTCGAAGACACAGAAAACGACGACGACAACGATGACGAAGATGAACCAATCGATAAGTGTCAGGATTTTGGTTTATTTGGAATAACGTGTGAAGAACTGGATGTGAAATATCTACACGAACATGGCAAATCGTTGTGTGAAATCAATAAACCTTTGGCGACTCTGTGTTGTATCCATTGCGGTGGGGGAACTAAACAGCAGAAGGATGAGTTATAGCTGTGAAATTAAACGCGGACTGACAAGGGAAAATGACTTAGAATTTGAAGTTGAGGCCCCAGACTTCAAAATTAAATATTTTACATTAGAGGTATAGGCATTTTCCCAAAAAGTCTATTGGCCCAGCCCAAAAACTAGGGGCCATCGGCGACTGGGCCCCTGCTACTTTTTTTCCCTTTACTCATAAAAACCTTAAAAAACACAAAGGCCTTTGTGATAAGATGTAAGTGTAAGTAACGAGGTTTAAAGCAATATAGATCACTTTGTCTTTTTCACAAAATGTAAGATGGCATATAGCAGACATTTGAAATTTTTTATCCAATTATCTTATGCGCTTGAGTTTTTTTTTTCTTTTCAAGTATTTTTCTGTAAAATAAAATATGCTAAAATCAAAATCAGTATTTATGTTTTTTTTGTTGCTTTGTCCTTTTTTTAATCTTTATTTATTTATTTTGAAGGGTGTGTATTCATTTATTTAATGCGAAAACCGAAAAATGTAGTCTAAACTTATGAAATTGCTTGCACCCCGCCTGTTGAAAAATTGCCCCCCCCCTCCCCCCACACATACACCGCATACACACACATGCGCGCACACACTCACACCAATACACAAAACAAAAACAATTAAAAAATGCATATTGACAAGTAATTTTCTTATCTATTTAAATTATCCCGTAAATCCTAGTGATTGTGTTTATGACACTTCTGACTTGCTTTTTTTCATATTCTAGTAGCCGTCTTGTCATTGTCATATTTTGCATAATTATAAATTAAATTCTTTATTGCATATTGTCTATAGTTGTTGTTGACACGCAATATCTTGTTCTGTAAAAAATAAGATCACTTCTGTCAGTCAGGAAAGTAATAAAAAAACTTTTATGGCTGAAGGATTTTATGGCTCAATTTTGTATAAAACAAATCATGGAGTGCCGGGTTTGATCCCCGACGACGATACACATCCTTTCTGACATTTATCTCCCTCCAGTGGGTGAATATTCGTTAGCATATGTTCGACGAGCATATCAGGATATAATTTGCAAACAGTTTGCACCATTTTGTCATCCTTAACACGGAGTTGTTGAAAGATATACTTTGTAAGTATGGAAAAGTGCTCCAAAATCTACGACAGGACTGAAAAACTGTTAAAAACGACGTTAAATACAGATTGAAACTACAAACTTACTTTATTATATTTCTGACTATTTTAGAAAATATCTATTTAAACCGAACAGTTCAACTTAAATTGGCAATATGAATGATTTTGAATTGATTAAGGAATGAAGTTGAATGAGAGCGGTGAGAAAGATTTTAAATTATCTTTTTTATTTTAGTTGAAAGGATTAATCCAAGTTTTACTGCTTCCTTTTAAGCTCGCCCGGGACAAAAGTCTCGGACGAGCTATTGTCATACCCTCGGATGTCGGCGTCGGCATCCGCTTTAGATTAAAGTTTTTTTTTTTTTATCTCTATCAATATAAATCCTAGTGGCTTTATATTTTACATAAACACTCATTAGGGTATAGGCTTTCATTTAAGACAAACAGCCATGTCAAAATAACCTTGAGACAGTGACGTTGTCCCTTTTAAAAAAACTATTATCAAAAACTTTAACCGAAAAAACTTTTATAAACCGTAACTTTGCTTATATCTTCTGATTGTTTAACCTAGGGACATCTTTACTTCATATACACAGTCACTAGGTAATTTCACAGGTAACCAAGGTCCTTGACATTTTGACCTTGACCTTTTTGGTCAAGTGAAGTTTTGGACAAGTAGCAGTTTGTGCGAGCTACGTTGTCCGCTGACAACTCTTGTTACAATATACGTATACTAATCTGAAATTCTCAAACATTGGCCAGCAAAGGCAATCATAGAATGTTTGGAGCGCGAGGTAGGAGACCGGGGCTAGTTTATACGTGAGGCTGATTTAATACGACCCGTCATTTGAGGGCCTAATTAATCTTAGATGTTGCACTTGCCCATTTTTAGAATATTCAAGTCATTTAAGACATTTTGTTATAATTCTTTTGAATTTGTGAATATTCTAAGAATGTTTCATTCATTTTTGTATTAAATGATTACTTTTTCGTACAAAAGAAAAAATCGGATGTTTCCTGAATTTGAATTTTTAATTAACTTCAAAGGAAGAACTGTACAATTCAATACGGTTCACAAGACAAGGCGAGGAGTCGGCAAGCGTTACAGGGGTGTTGTTCAATCGGGAACGCTCGGCAATTCTACGGAATAGACCTAGGGAATAATACGGACGCATCCATGAAATGAAATTCGCGCGTAGGTTTATGTGACGTCACAAACATCAACGATCCCGCTAAGGATGACGTTGCATAAAATAAAATCAACGAAAGAATAAAAGTGGGCATATTTTAATTTGATAACAAAACGCAGTGGTTTACTGCGTTTTGTCATCAAATTATAGTATGCCGAAAAAATCTCCAAAGATGAGCGGAGAGAATTAATAAAATGTGATTTTCTACAAGCGTATTAAGGTTCATGTAAAGTGTTTGAGGCTCAATTTTAAAACTCAATTTGTTGCATAAAATAAAATCAACGAAAGAATAAAAGTGGGCATATTTTAATTTGATAACAAAACGCAGTGGTTTACTGCGTTTTGTCATCAAATTATAGTATGCCGAAAAAATCTCCAAAGATGAGCGGAGAGAATTAATAAAATGTGATTTTATACAAGCCTATTTAGGTTCATGTAAAGTGTTTGAGGCTCAATTTTAAAACTCAATTTGCCAAGAAAAAGCATTATGTCCAGGTATATTATATATCAAAATGAAGCTTTTCATGAGCGTAAGCAGTTAGGCAATATATATCTATAGCGGTATAGCCAAAACATTGTGGAAAAGGGTAATTTTGTACAGAACAAGCAATTGCATGACGGTTGGATAAAATTGGCTCATATGTTAACACAGTACAGTCTAAAGTACTACCCAGGTCGTGCATTTTATTAGGCGAAAACAGTGGAAGAAAAACTAGCACTGTAGATTTATATCTATTACAGTAAATAACGGCTGAAAAATCTAAATTTTTGAGAATGACGATTCATTCTCAAATATTAAGATTTTTCAGCCGTTATTTACTGTAATAGATTTAATAATAGATATCGAAAGATATTTATATAAGGATACGGTAGTTTCACGTCAGTGACTTGAACGATACTGACGTCATCGAGTTTTACCAAAGGTTTCCCGTAATTTTTAAAAATAGTCCGTCTATGTACATCCTAGGTTGATCGAGAGATAGGCCGAGTGGTGTTCCGAATGAGACTAGTCCTTGTAATTGGAGTATACAGGAGACTTACAACATACAATATTGGACTGGGGCTAGTTGAAACACAATGCAATGGGGCTAGTTGTCAGGTAGGCTCCTTCATATCAAAGTACTCTTTATGCTAAATACAGTTAATTACATCGTGAAATTGACATTCACCTCAATTAAAACCATTCTTAATCGCTCACTCAGCGCTCCATTCATTCATTCCAAATACTCACTCAGACCATTCAAAAACGCTCAAACCCATTGAAAAATATAGAATCATTATCATCATTAGAAATATGTTTTGATAGAGAAAAATCGCGATTTCACTGACATAGTTCAAATTGTAAGCGTCTCATAGGTTCTGGAAGAAATAAGAAACTTGTATACATTTTTTATTAAAGGGGGGTAATCAATATCGCAAATTTTGTTCGTCCTGAGGATTACCTCCCGTTAAATTCACTCAAAATACACTCCAAACATGTATTCAATTCCATTTCTAAATCATTCCAAAACCATTAACCTTGTAAATTCACGATGTTGTTAACTGTATTATAAAATGCAGTCATATATTGTTGAAATTGTCCAAAAAATCTCAAAACTACAGTTTGTCTGAATAATAATGCAGTTATCAAATTTTGGTCATTTATCCACGGGTGGAAATAAGCAATTCGTTGATCTAGCAAAACTAAACCTTTTTTATCAATATATTACTTTTTGAAACGACAATTTACGTACATGTGCATGGCAACGACAGAGTTTGAAAATCATATTGAACCGACGAGTAAGCCGGAAAAAAAATAACTAAAAAATATGAAAAAAATAATCATTTTCAAATTGCAATATTTCGTTCCTTATTTACGATGAAAATAGAAATTCAAGACAAGTAGGGTATTGTTAGAAAAAGAAAATGAAAAAAATAAGATAATGCTTTAACTGAAAAGAGGTTTTCATGAAAAGTATTGATCGACGTGCATGAGGATAGTAACTTGTTTTAAACTGTAGTTTAACTCGAAGCCAGAGAGATTTTAACAAATGTATTTGGAACAAACAATGACGATTATGCGTAGACATTCAATCAAAAAGGTTTACCTGAGGTGCGTTTCTTATATTAAGATTCTTAAGAATCTCATAAAGATTTTTAAGATGGAAGCGTTTTTTAGATTAAGATTTTTAAGCGGCTAAATAAAAATCTTATGATATCTTAATGAGGAAACGAAGATGCTTCTGCATTGGCTTAAAACGAGTAGCCTTGACGACGTCGAATGTTTTCACTCAAAATATCGAAAATCGTTTTTTACGATGTCTTATAAATCTTATTTAGCGGGACTTTTCCTCTTGCTCTTAAAAAACGCACCTCAGTCTTTAGATATGCTTATTGGATTACTAGCTTTTGTATTGAAGTGCACCAACTGGCCCCGCATTATACATATCAACTAGCCCCGTGTACGGGGCTTGTGGATACACTGATGACACTTGCAAAATAATTTGGGTATTTTTGTAAAATCAATTATTTCTATGTCTAAATTGCTATTGCATAAGAAGAGTATAAATTTCTACATTTAAACGGAAAACAAGGTACTCAAATTTCAATAAAGGAGAATGAAAAGTGAGAAAATGTATAAAATGTTTCAACTAGTCACGGTCTCTCCTACCCGTTTTTTACGTAATGGTAACTCCACGTCGTTATACATTTGAAAAGGAATAGTGGATTTTGATTAGAAATATGCTCTATTTATGACACCAAATTTAATGCTGTAGCTCAAATTTCGAAAAGTAGTGGAATTCTACCTTAAATGGATTTTAAATATGTATGTTGAAGAAAATGGGTGTTACATAATGTTTAAATATAGTCACTTCTGATAGAGGCATTAGCCGTATTATGTTTTAAAGGGTTAAATTGATGTTTACGATTTAAATGAATGATCGTTAAAAAAAAAATGATAAATTTCGGAGCGTCTTGAATTATTTGAGTGAGTGTTTGGAATGATTTAGATGGACGCTGTATAAACGAAAAAGTAAGGTTTTAAGTTAGTTTAAGGTTGATTTCACAATCTAGATTTCATGTTATAAAAACTAGCCATGTAAAATCATCGTGAAATTGACAAGATGAATGATTTTGGAATGAAATTGAATGGGTGCGAAGAGCGAATTTTGAGCGAAATTAAGGTAGGTTATCTAATATCTCTTGTTTTGTTCAGAATGAACAAAACTTGCGATATTTATTATCTCCCTTTAATAAAATATGCATACAATGCTATAAATAGCTTACTATTTCATCACGAATCAACCAGGCGCGTATAAATCATAAATCATGTCGGTGAAACACATTTTGTCTAGCTATGTATTTTACATAAATTTGTTCATCTTATCTTTTTTAGTAATGGGAGTTGTTTTTTTAATGGTTTGAGTGAGTGCTTCGAAAGAATGAATGGAGCGCTGAGTGAACGATTTAGAACGGTTTGATTGAGATGAACGCCAATTTCACGATGCTACTAACTGTAGTTTATAATATCGTGCTCTTTGATGAAATATAACACGGCGGGGAATCACGTTATACAGAATTTTCGATATTTTTTCTTTAATTTTGTAAATACTCTACCGAATTGGAATATAATGGTTTAAAGAAGAGATGGCGGAAAAACGCACGGAATTTAGAAGATGCGGTAGATCTTTCGAAAATCTGTCGATAAAAAGTTTTTGACGGCCAAGTACAAATATTTACTTGGTCGTCATTAACTTTTTTTCCTCGGGATTTTTAAAAGGTCTGCCCAATTCACTGCATTTCTCATACTTTTCCACCTTACACTGCATCTGCATCAAATCGGATTCAAATTTGTCATATGTTGACAGTATTATTTACGATTGTCCGAAACTAGTGTTTCAAGAATTCCTTCATCGTGTGTGGAATGTGGACATTTTCTAATATGATAATTATCCATGAGACGTCTCTGAATGTAAAGTTCTTTAGACCAGCTATTATGCATGGACTTAATTTCAAAGTTTTACGTTGCTGACAACCAGTCAGTCTGAACACCTTCGGTCTATCTATCGACCATTCTCATAGACAGATCTTCCGTAACATAATCCAAAAGGTAACGACGAGATTAGTTTTGTCTTGGCCTTACATTAAGAGCTAGACGGTCGTGGAACACCAAGACGCATTGATAATTGCAATAATGCAATTTTTATCTATACGCGGAGAATTGATGAAGATAGAATTCAAATTTGAAAGAATTTTGGATGATGTCACATGGACAACTAGCGATGGTTTATTCGAACTACCGATGGAAAGCCTGGTTTCTTGCTCGGTTGCGTGCAAAACAAACGTACTTTGCCGCGGATTCTTCTACAGCAACATGACGAATCTCTGTATGGGCAGCAGTTCTTCCTTGAAGGGAATTGAAGTCCGGTATGGAAACGGAGACGGCTTTTCATACTTTCAAGGTAATTTTTATTTTTGTGACCCGTCACGCGAAAAGGGGACCATCTCGGAACCCTGTAAAATGGACATTTGAAAAAAGAGATGGGACCAGCATATGTCTACCAGAGATCGCATTTTAATAAACCTTTCACAGGAAGGTAAATTGATTAGTCTAGATTCAGAAAATCAGCCGATTGCAAAAAGTTTTGACCCCAACACTTCACAAGAAGAATGATTCCTTCGGTGATTCTGATCTGGTTGATATCTAGCCAAACGGGCTGTAGTGTGACCAAAAGGCGGACCCAAATGGTGAAATATAGAATAACTTCTTCTCTGAAACTACTGGTCAAAATTCAACGAAACTTCACCAGAATTACCCTTGGCACATACCCTTTAGATCCATTCCTTGGCCATCCTGTGCCTCAAGTGTTTCTTGCTTAAATATGCAGAGTATATTTAAACCATTTCATGTTATGACGACAGGCCATTTTTTAACCGTAGCTTTAATACAAAGACATTCGTCCAGGCTTTCTTAGGTAACAATTAGATACCGTCGTTCTTGAATTAAACGATTGAAATAACAATTATGTAATGAGACATATAAATGATAAACCTACAAGACCTGATACTCATGTAATAATCCGTTTGGCCCATATTTATGGTAAAAAAAATCCCTATGTAGACTTAATCTCGCAAAGTTTAGATTAAATAATTGTACAACAAAGCTCTCCATGCACAAGCAGATAAAGCGGTGTTGGTGAGGATGTGATCCAATGACCGGGAGGCCATGTGCTCGATTCGGATCAGTGACAAATGTTTTCATCATTATTATTTAATTCTAAGGGCAATGTAAATAATATTTGATTTACTCTTTTCTGTAAATCTAAATTAACGATCAATTTTAGTACTGTGTATATCCTTAAGAACATTAGTATCATGAACTTATTTTATTGTTGCATTCTAATTTCAAAATGCAAAAATGACTTAAACATTTCACCATACATTCATATCGTTTGTTTGTATGAGGGTTAAAGACATTTTCAACTTAACCGTTACATAATGGCAGCTCCTGAACCTACCCATGGTTTCCCGCTGTTTGTCACACCAATTCATCGACAATTTAATATTAACCATCAGCTACATGTACTCATCCAATTTATACGTCCTACCTATCATACACCAATGGGTGGGGTACAACTCGTTTCGCATTGTTTTTGTCAAATTTCAGATGAACGTTGGCCGAGCCGGGGTACGAACTAACGACCCCAAGGATTAAGTTAGTGGACCCGTTATAGTTCCGGAACGTTGTGGAAGTAATAAATCTTCATTTTTCTTCGTTAAATTCGTTCGTTAAATAATTTCATTAGGAAACCGCGGTCAACATTGTCAGAGATCATGAGTTTTAAAATATTGCAGAACTAGTAAGGGTCCCCCACCTAAACATCCAATCCATTTAGGCTCGTTTCTTGATAGTTAAATCAAAATTAAAATTATGTACTTATTTACTTATTACTAGGAGAAGAGACTGGTGAAAGAGAAAGTGCTGAAATTGAAATCGAAAAATGCCAGGATCGAGGTACCCGGTGGCTAAACTGCGAACAGCTATATGTAAACCATGCTATCTGAATGTTTATAAACATACTTTCGACGAGTTTAATATACATAAATTGGGACCAACGATTTTTTTGCTGTAACGGTCTTTAAACTATACTGAATGATCACAGAAACACAAAACTACTGACATTTTTACCATCCTTTGAATAACATCTGTAAACGCCATGCGTCATAGCGTAAATGTAACATGCTTTCGAAACCGATTTCATCATGAAGAAACTAAAACTGAATCGACAAAAAGAATTGAATATCGATTGGGAGAAAAAAGTGTTTTTCTTGGTGAGTTTCTTTACTCTATCAGTATATAAGTGATTACATTTGTTATTAAGTACCGTTATCTCACGCTTGTTAAATTTCAGTTCGGTCCACCCCTACTCCTGGCTATACCACATTTTCCCGCGTTTTCGAATTCCCCGGTTGGACTATAGACGAAATATTTCTGAAAAAGGGAGATTCTTTTTGTATAACACATAACCTAGCGCCAATTATTTGCTGCAATTTTTGTGGTTGGAATGCTAAAAAATGATGAAGAATTTATTATATCGCGAGTATCAGAGAGACAAAGATAGCATTTTTTATTTTGATTAGTACGAACAATGAATGAAAGGGCTAAAAAAAGTCGAATTATTTCGGTTTCTTGCAGATGACCCCTTTGCGTGTGACGTGTAACTTCCTGACATTTAAAAAAAAAAAAAAAAATCACGGAAGGGTAACGTTATCATTATAGATCCAGAAAATCAGCCTAGAGTTTAAAGTTGCGACCCTAGTCAGTTTTTGCAATATACTATGACTAGGGTCGACACAATCGGACTTCCTGAAAGGCCCATTTAACATAGAGGATATTGAATGAGTGGTCATGGAATACCGAATATGTTAAACGAGTCATCTATAAACAGATAAAAACGAGGCTGCGCCGAGTTTTATCTGTTTATAGATGACGACTTTAATAAATTCGGTATTTTATGAGCACAAATTTTATATCTAATTATAATATGACTCGATTTTTTTCGCGAAAAATCGTCAAAGTATTTGAAATTCAACATTTTAATTTTCCGCGAAACTTAAAACGGCGTTTAAAACTGACGTCACAATATATACATAATGACGTCATTTTCACGGTTCAAAAATAGCGTTGCTTTTTGCTCTGAGCTCATTTGCATAGTTATTCCACTAGTGTAATAACACCCATGTAATATCATAAATATTCAACGGCGCTATTTCTCTCCCGCGACGTAGGGAATATTATAAAAAGCGTCGCATATACTTTATGATAATTTTTTCCCATGTTTATCTTTTGTACGTACATATAAGCTTATTTTAATAGCACCAATGGAGCTGATAAAAATTACTAACGTATAAAACATCAAATAATTAAAACGTCTATATAATTGTTGAATCAAGCATTAGAAAGGAAAAGGTTAAAACTGTTGTTTGTTTGATTGTTATATCGCATTTTTGATCCCTGGCGGTGGTGCATATTTTGTTTGATATTTGTCTAAAAAAATGATTGAAAATTCTACATCTACATATGTCGCTGTTGTACTTAGAATATAGGAAGCTCTATACGGGCAAAAAACGCCGTCTTCTTGGATGACCTAGTTTCTATTTCAGTAACTCATTTGCATTTAAGGATGCTACTTTATAATGTCAAAAGTCATCTTGGATGACCTAGATTTAATTTCAAGTGAAATGGCCATCTTTGTAATATAAGGAGGTCAACTTTTTTTCTTGGTTTAAACTTGAGGAAGTTGGCTATTCAGATGTCGTGTTTTTATTCAAATAATAACCTCATTTACCCGTTTACAAACATATTTGCCATTTAGGATGCATAAGTGATAGAGTCCCTATTTACGAGTACAGTCATCTTGTGACTAAAATCTGCGCACACGAAAATATTGTGAAAACATGTAACTTCCCATTCTCGACAAGTATTTCAACAACAAAAATGTTTCAATTTCAACTCTCAGTAAACAACATTGTCATTTGTATTTGATTTCAAATCGGACCTGTCCTATGTTCACGGTTACAAAACGTTCACAAACTATTAAAATGCTATTCAGTTATGCGTGCACATTTTCTTCCTGAACGCAAGACTGGCGAGTCTATGATTTCGACGAAGGTTAACCATTTTATTAACTCTAACACGCATACACACAAACATAAAAACATGATTGTTTGAAATAAAATAGATGATTGTATATACCATATACAATATAAGTCACCGTTTATCACACTTCATAAACAAATTTAATGTTGAAGAAACTCAACAATTTCCGCTAGCATATCTATCAAACGAAATAAATTTCTGTTAAGAAATAATTAAATACTACTAACGATCTTCAATTCGATCTAAAAATTAAGAAATATTGAATGTCACAAAAAGTGTGATTCAGACAGAAAAAAGAGAGGGCAGGGATAAATAAGGCCTGAAAGTTTTCTATGAGTACGGAAATTGCGGTCTGGTACTCCACCACTGAAAATCCAGCAAAACAAAAAAATATTGAAAATCCATGTCCAACGCTGTTTTATCAAAGATTTTGAAAGATTTGATACAAAAATTTGTTCCTATGCCAAGGAGAGGTTAATGTCTGCCAGTTAAGAAAAAATGTAAGTATTTATTCAGCTAAATTATGAAATAAGCGGGTTTCATACTTTTGTAAAATATGTAAAATCGCGTGTCCAGTTTCAGGGTAGTGAGTTTTACCTGATTCTTAAAGGGGTTTCTTTTATGATTTTCGTTTTGTCAATTTAATCAAATTGGCCTTTAAATTTTATATTTTAAGCTGCAACACAATCAAGATGTCTAGGTTTTAAGTTATCTTTTGAGAGTTTTTTTTAACCAATGTCACAAAAAGTACAGTGAATTACGTTACCGTTTTGAGGTTAATATAGAAATGGTTTCAAACAACCGTAAGAAAGTGATATGTTAAAAAGCTTCACATATAATACAAATTTATCTTAGCGCTCCCTATGGTTGCCAAAATTTCCTAAAGAAATTGTCTTCCACTCTAAAACTTAGACTTTTATACATACAAGAAATAGAAGTGAACTACGTTACCGTACAGATCCACTTTAAGAAGTAAATGAATTTCATTCCAACTTTTGTCAGTTAAGGCTTGAATTGTACCTTTCAATATGAGATTGTCATCATGCAGAAGTATCTAAAGCACATATTTTTAGAAACAATTAATAAGTTTAAATGAACTACGTTATTGTGAAATTCGTTACCTTCGTGAACAGTAGATTGGACTTTGCATCATATTTCGCATAAAAATATCATCGAAACTGTTTAAGCCATCAGTGTTACACACAGGGTGGCCAACCAAACAAGAAATACCATGAGATTACCAAGGCTAGTACATACATTTTTCAAGAAAAGCCACAATCAATACCAGGTAGAATAACGCTTCAATATTGGTAAGAAGATACGATGTTTAAAAAAAATGAATGCCTTTCATGCTAGCTTGGATTACTCTTATAAACATAAGAAAGACATGTATGCTGAATCTTTCGATTAAACAACCATGAAGCACTGTGCCATTTGGTAACGTAGATATATATATATTAAATTCATGTTGTTGTTTAACTATTCAATTAACAATTCAAAGGCATTATAAAGCTTGTAAATTTTGTTTTTCAACTTGGCGTTCCCTTCCACTTTTCCACTTTGCTTTTGCAAAATTGTAGTGTTAGACCAAAAAAAACCAGGTTAAATTTGACTGATTATCTAGCAGCCTAATTTGAATAAAAAATAGTAAGTAAAACATTCAATTAAATACATGTATTATTGCATTAGCGGTGAACTATTTTACGGGACATTTTTTGTAAAAATTAGTGTATATGAATCAATACTCTCTTTCAAAATCGCAAATTAGCTTATTTTAATTTAAAAAAAATTGGAAAGTGTAATAAAAACAGGAATTTATAATCCTTGTAAACAATGTGATCTTAACATAATGTTTTGTTTGCTGTTTAATTGAATGCAAAAAAATAATAATAAGATTTACACCTGTCCTTCTTATTCGTATTAAGTACATTTCTGAAAGTCAAGATTTTTTTTTCAAAGACTATTTCTACAAATATAAATGTATAAGATTCAAAAGAGACAAAAATAATTAAAATCTAAGACAAAAACTCTCGGACAAATTTGACTGAAAATTGTGCGTTTTTCTGTTTTCTGTTTTTTTAGTGTCCACCGTAATGCACCGCGAACCGCGGTCATCCTCAATGGGCCAAACTTCTACCTCATGATGCGCGAGGTTCCACCGCGACTGCCAGGTATTTCCGTCCACCAGTGTTTGCACGTGAGAACAGTCCTGTCAGCTGTTAATAGCTTTCAAAAAAGAAGCACCAACTTGGGTTTACTTTTTTACAAGACTTACCTCCGCACGACAAATGTGCATTTGAAAATAGTATTATACAAGAACTCTATAAATATTGAAGATTATTCAAAGACTCCTCTTAATAATGTTATTTATAGACAAGGCGAAAATTCGCCTATTGGTGTAAGGGGGGATAAAACTATCTGAGTAAACTGGTAGCCCGTGGTCTGAGAGACAAGAGGTAATGTATAAACATTTGTGCAATCTACATGTAGTTTGTTAATCTATGCGTAAAGTAAAGCAGATGACCGATTTGCATTACCGTGCTATATACCCTTAGTTCTTTCACCGTCAATAAACTAATAACCAGAGATACGTTCGTTAGAGAACAGGAAAAATCCCACAAACACAATAAGGAAAGATCTTCGATCTTGGAGTGAAAGATTAGTTCCCAAATAAGGATTTATGATATTTTTAACCAAGCTTCGAAAATATGAGAAAAATATGAGAAAATACGAGAAGAATAAACACAGGCAAAACAGTCTAAAATTTTTTCGAATACACTACATTGTGAAAAAGAACGGTACACTGCCTACGTTTTTAGATATAGAATTTCAATGATATTATTAACCTTAAACTGCAGCTGAACTTGCGAGATTTCTTTTGTTCCCTATAATTATAGTTGTTTGGTGCTAATTGTGGATGTGTACATTAAAGGCATTAATTTATCACTAATTCTCATCAGCACATTCTGAGTATACTTAGATCCATTTTATATTGAATATGAAGTAAACAGCTTAAGGGAATAAAAGGGGGTTGGATGTCCATGAGTATAATATGATCCGCCATTCAAAAAGGAACGATCTTGGTAGTGCGTAAAAGACTTTTGAAAATGCGAAATCTGGTTTACCGATACTGGAACCAATATATACATTTTTTTTTCAAATCCCCGGTCCTGGAACCGATCTTTTTTTTAAAAATTCTTTTTCAGGTGCTTCATTTTTTTGCGTGACGGTTCGCACATATTTCTTAGACAAAAAAAAAAAAAAACTATTGTGTAAATACCACAGTCCATTCATATTCAAGTGTAGGCTTAACAAAATGAAATTCCCATAAAGCTTGCATTAACATTGAAACTTGCCGACATTGGGTCGAAAGATTTTACATTTATCAAATACTTTCTTGGATAGCTTCCTTTTTCGCCTCGTTTTATTTTCACCACAATGCCACCAGAAACGTTCACAAATAGTCGGAAAGAATGAGTGCCGCCGTCGGGGATCGAACCCAGGACCTCTAGATTGACAGTCCGACGCGACTGCAAAGGCTGGCCAGAAGCTTTGCTTTGCACACATGTGAAATAGTTGGAAATGTCACGTACTGGCTCAAATAAAAGTTTATAACATGGACAATCGGATAACAATGGTTACAAATATCAGTATACTAAGATGCTACAGACCCTATGAAACCCAATTTAACGCTGAGTAGTTATCTACAAATCAACCTAGAAAAAACACGAAAGAAATCTATTGGCACAATAGCGTTGTAGGATCTTACCTTTTAAGGTCGAAACCGGTCGGCTCTTGAGCGAACCATATCAAAATAGACGGTGTACTTTATAATATGTAAACCGGGCGATGTTGAAAATGAAGCCCATTTCATTATTGACTGTAGAATTTATTTAAACGAGAGAGGTAAATTGATGTCTCGCAGTGTGAATGACTCTAACTTCAAGCAGCTTAATCCTTAGAGAAATTGTTGTTTTTAAGTCAAAAAGAAACCCGTAAACTTGCAAGTTACATTGTAAAAACATACATGTAATACGGCGTGAGCTGTTGTAATCAAAACGCTAATAGATTACTGATAATAACAAGGATCATTATAATGATTCATGAGATTATCAATCGGCATATGTATAATTACTTCTCATCCAGGGGCTGTTATAGCCCTAAACTATATCGTATAGTTTGTAGGCATACTTGTGTGCTTTTATACTTATTTTTCCATTCATCCTTCCATCCATCAATCATACCATCTATCTATACATCCCTCATCCATCTATTCATCTATTCCGATCAACCGACCTACCGATCCTACTACCTACCTACCTACCTACCTATCTATCCATCAATCCATCTATCTATCCATCCACCCGTCTTTCTTCATACCATTTAAATTTTATAGTAACTACATTCTAATAACCTTATACATTATGTTTGACAGAAAGGACATCGCAAATATACTGTCTATTATCATAGATATTCTTTCGATCCGAATCGATATCAAAAAAAACAAAAAAACAAAAAAAAACAAAAAAAACATGCATTGTTCCAGAAGAGCAGTTTTACCCCTTTCATATTCGTTTTGGGCAAAGGTCTACTGCGCCTTATTGAAAAAATAGTCATAAGCTTGCGGGCAGAGGGACCAACTGTATCCTTTCAATAAAAGATCTAGCTTGGCCTCTGGACTGACAATCTTAAACCTGTCTGAATGATTAAATTATACTTAATTTGAGAAAGGTCAAGTTGACATATAGGTCCATGGGGCCTGGTCGTTTCCATTTTTCTATATGAATATGACTCGCTGTAAACATCAAGTTTATGTTATAATGCAAGCGTCACACTGTCCCGAAATTGACACCAGATGAACACACGATTAATGAAATGTTCAAATTCGGATCTGATCGTAAAAACATCTGGCCATTCGTGAGGGCATCTTAAGCCATCATATGACCGCCACTTGAGTTCCTCAGGCTCCGGCAGCAACTTCGCGAGCGGTGACAAAATCTTTGGCATGCCAAAAAATTTGCCGAAAGACATTGCGAAGGTTACCTTGCGAAGGTTCATTTTCGTGTTGAATTCGTATGTCCATTTCGCCTTCGTAAGGTCTTCGTGGGGGCATCTTGTCTAGTCCTGTCATCTTCGTCTTTACTTCGTGTGATCATGGGTGCCATCGGGCATTTTTCGCCTCACGAAGGCAATACGGAGGAAGCGAGAAGCTGCCCGATTGTCTTAGGAAGGCAACACGACTACGTGAAACCATCGCAATGCCGTCGTATAGCCATCGTATTATAGTACGATGACATCGAGATGGGACCACGGTGTGGGCGAACACAGCCAAATGAGTAGCTCAAGTGATTAACATTTGTCATAATAAAGTGGATATATAAAAGGCCAGCTCCAGAGCTTTAGTCATAATTCAATTCCTGCAAATGGTATACTTTGATGACGAAACAACCAGGATAAAGAAGGCAGCAGCACTGCTTCTTTTGATACACCTTATGCTACGTTTCCACTATGTTCCAGGCGGCCACGGTGGTCCCGTTTCTCCAAAACGTGGCACGCCGTGGAACTTTGGTCATTTATTTTCTGTTAACAAGTTCTACTACGTTTTGCTAAGGTCTCTCAAGTCATGCCATGGTATACTTGACGCACCGTGGTACAGGGTTAGCCGGTGTGTCACGGATGCTTCTAGGCGTGCTACGGGTAGGCTCACGGTCTATCACGTATGTCAGTACGTTCCATTGCGGTCCATTACGGCCCCTCAATTTCTGCTGAGGTCAATTGCGTTCCGGTCAAATTCTGCCACTTTTATACCGTTCTGCCACGGTCTGTCACGGTATGTTAAGGACAAAACGTAACCCTCGGGCAAATAGGAGCATTTCCAGGAATAAAAGTACCCTCTCACCAACGCACAGTAAAGCAATCACTTTTGTCTCACACTTCCATTGAATAGTATCATGAATTACAAAGGTGAAAAGGATTTTTTTATGCTTACTGTGTGGCTATATCACTGCGCTGTATCTGCAAGAAGGTGACCTACGGCAGTCACAGAGATCTGTAAGAAGGCCCGGGCAGTTACGAAGGCCACCATCAGTGTGGGTGTGTGATTTGCTATCAGAGGACAGGCGGCTGCAGTTGGGTCACTACTCAACCTTTTTAACCAGAGAGCTCCGCTTCGAAGATGTCAGCGCGTTCAATAACTATCTAAGGATGCCCCAACAGCTGTTCGATCAAATCCTGGCGAGAATTACTCCAGCCATTGAGCGTCAAGACACATTATTTCGCTGTGCCCTACCCTCAGGAATGAAGCTGTCAGTTACTTTGTGACTTTGGTCTCTGGGGATAATTATTCATCGCTTTCTTGCGTTAAGTTGCAGTAAAAAAATCAATCTTCAGTATGGTTACAGAGGTATGCAAAGCTATTGTGCAATCTTACAGGGATGAGGTCTTTACACTGCCTGTTCCCAGACGAGAGGAAATCTCTTTCCCAGGAGTTCGAGGACAGATGGAATGTGCCGCATGCGGTTGCAACTCTGGACGGCAAACATATTGCCATCGCCAAACAAGCAAACACCGGCTCAATGTATCACAAGTACAAAGGCTTTTTTGTATCCATTTCCTTGCCTCGGCGGATGCTCAGTATAGATTTATATGTATTGAAGTTGGTGTAGTGGGCCACACGTCAGATGCTCAGATATTTAATGACGTAGAGTTCAGTGAACTCCTCGATAACGAACTGTTAGGGGTGCCACCACCTTTTACCCTTCCAAAACGATGACCAGGGCCAGGACATACATGTACCTTACTTTATCATTGGATTCGACGCGTTCGCATTGAGGAGTTTTATGATGACGCCCTACGGTCGTTTAGACATGCCTAAAGATAATCATATCTTTATCTACCAGTTCTACGTGGCCGACGTGTTATCGAGAATGCCTTCCGGATATTTGCCAAACGATTTCCCATTTTTCCTTGGTACTTTGGAACAGACACCAGACACAGGTGAGGCTCTTCAATCAAGTTCACTGATGTTGACTATTTTTTCTCAGCCCGTGTGCGCCGTGACGATCGCATCATAACTTAACACAACTTAGCAGGACATACAAACACCGTCACACACCCTGGCACGCCATTACTCAACGCAACAAAACGTGTCAAATTAACCTTAGCTTGCCGTGAAGAAAGGGACGAGACGTTAGACAAAACGTAAATCAGTCGTGGCAAGCCGGGCTGCAAACAAGCTTCCAGTTCCACTACGGAAGTCTTCCAAGTTTCGCTACGGTATGTTACGTGCTTTCACGGTTTGATGCGTTCATCCCGTTTTGTCACGATTCTCATTTCCGCCGGGATTGTCGTGGCAGATTTCTTGACAGTTTTTGTTCAAGAAACGGGGCCGCCGTGATCGCCGGGAACATAGTGGAAACGCAGCATTAGAGAACATGATGAGCAACTCTTACATGCCCTTGGGTGGCATGATAAAGTTGAATAAAAGTTTGATTCTATTTGAAATAAAGAAAGAATACTGTACATTCTACCCCAATAATCGCTGATAAGCAATTGAATTTTCCACTGTCGGCCGAAGGTTTTATACTATCGGGAGGTCATGTGACGCCTTCGTGACCTAGTTCGAACACATCGTACTGTCAACACTAAGTCGTGTAGCCATCGTGTGGCCTAAGTGTGTCCTGCGGGTAAGTACTTGATATAAAATTCACATATTCGTGTTGCCTTCGTGTTTGGTTCGGATGTCATCGCATGGCCATCTGTATGCACCTTCCTTGCTTCGGCTGTTGATTTGATGTTGACCAAGTTCGGGGCCATTTTCGCACGAAATTCAAAATTCCATATTCGTATGGCAATCTGATGCCAATTTCGGGACGGTGTGACGCCTGCATAACATATGTCACTAAAATAATTAAATTTATGTGGTTCTCTTTAAAATTGAAGTCTGATACATACTGCTCAATTTTCTCGTAAACATGTCGACAAACTAGTGCATTTAAGATATTTTTTGGACAAAAGTATAAGATAATGTGTCTTGTGAATGATCAGTCAATAATTTCAAATTATACGCGTGATTTAACTTTAAAAGCCATAATGCATTTTCAAACAGGTTTCAACAACCATATATCTTTGATATATTGATCTCTAAAAATGATAAACTGCAAACTACTGAAAAATTCTGAAGACGCGAAGAAAAAAAGTCCATTTTATCATATTTTCCATAAAGATAATATCAAAAGTTATTTTGTTTCATTTTTACTTTCCTAGATAAAAAAGATACGCGTTTCTTTTGCAAGTCAGTATATTGATACGGCTGTTTAAAAAATATGGAAATGAGTTTGTAATTTCGCGCTATCTTTAAACACTACCTGTGTTAAAGGTTGCATTTTGTAGTCATTAATTTTGACTATAATAAATATACTACGTCAAGATCCTCCAATGTCAACTAATAAAATTGTTTCGTCAGAGTTACAATTTTCGATCGGTAACCGACACAGTCCATATCGTTGAAAGAAATACATTAGCTATGTAAAGTTCATTCAGATCGCTAATTTGTATCTTTCTTGTCGACCTACTTTTAAGTTGCGAACTAAAGGGAAATATAGTAGATATTGAATAATTTGAAATGTCATAAAACCGTGTTCAGGCAACCACTAATAGTTTTTCAATGGTTTTCTGAGTCAACCAACCAACGACTTTTAATTTTCATTTGGTTTTCTCAGGAGGGATTTTTACCATGAAATTTCACATAATGGTAGGGTAATGAATGGAAAATAACAGCATGCGTTTCATTTCCTCAAAACTGCATGGAAAAGTCGTTTTTGTTTAGAGAATGTGAAAGCACCGCTAATATGCAATCATGTCTCACATTGAAAATTGTATCTGAACCAAGTCTGTGACATTTACCACTATCTACGCGATAGTTTGGGATAGAACACTATAAGACTGGGAAATACTTGTCAATAAATACCCGGTTTGTGGCAATAACTCAATTGTGTTCGTGATAACCGGACGGTGTCCCATATAACCGGTTCTATAGTGTGCATCTTAACCGTCCATTTTATTCTCAAGTTCGATGACATGACTTCATATTTATGAAGTCGCGGTAAAGGCTCACCGTCGAGAAATGATGGTCAACGTCCTTCGAATAATTAGGGTATCAATTCCATATCAAATTCAGCACAAATGAGCCTAAAATGCACAATTTTGAAAAAAAGTATTTTCGTGTTTTTTAGATAAAGAACTTCGATGGCGAATTCAAAAATATTTATCTGCAGAAATCTCGCAAAAGTTTATCGCACTCTAAAGGGAGAAAGTGCCTTATTCTGACGCCTTTGGAAAAACTGAGATAAATTAAAATATCGAAATTTTTGGGAGATTTTTCGAATTCAAGTGTTTGCAAAAGATATCGTCAATGGTAACCAACAATTAGGTATATATCTTATTCGTCTTATTACAGGTTATCAAGTAAAGCGCTCGCCGTCCGACGTTGTGAATAGCAAGTGCGTTTTTGTCGGAAAAAAACCCACTTTAGTTACAACATATTTTTTTTTATTCTATTTCGGTCTTGGTGTTAGATTACTTGTGTACTTTTCAATAATTTTGGTTCAGTCAAAATGTAATCGACAAATGTCGTGAACGCGTTTACATAATTGTACTTTATACCAGGAGGATAAGTATACTTAGCGAGAATGAACACATTTTTACGTTGGAAAAGCTGAAATTGCGGGGGTGTGGGTACCAAAATACGATTTAAAGTATGTCGATTGTCTATCAAACTGATTAGTTAGAAATAAAAGCTGGTTGACCTTAACCTTAAATGCAATGACCCGATACTTAGACTCCACCCTGCCAGTACAATAATCACGGATAATACTTGTAAACGAGGAAGAAAGAGATACGTGGAAAGTGTACACGTAGTGAGTATCAGTTACTCGTAGTGATAATTTAAGGCTAGTGCTTAAGGACAGATTAAATCTGGTTAAAAACCTAATTAGAATTATGACCGGAAAGCGTTTCCTTATTCTTGCACTTATTTCACTTACTTCAATGATTCTATTGATAGTTGCGCTTTGCAGAGATGAATGGCTAAAACCATTAAATTGTTCAACTGAAAACCCTAATTGTACTGGCCAAAGCTTGAACTGTACCGAGCAAAGCTCAAATGGCACATGCCCTATGAACTTTAAAGAAGGTAAGTGCAACAATTACATCACCTTTAAAACACCCATTTAAGGAAGTGAAGCCGTAAAAGTTCCGCAACATTTCGAAATCCGTGGTCTTGAGCGATGTTAACCGAGGTTTCCCGATGAAATCATAAATAACACTGTTAAAGTTTTCGGCTTCCAAAACGTTGCGGGACTATTACGGGTCTACATCCTTATCGCTTATGGGACGTTGGTCCGCCTCATCCTTTTGCCCACTTGCAGGCTACGTTTAAAGTAGTGGACTATTTTGCAACATCTCAAAGTAATGAACTTTAACAGTGTTAACCAAGGTTTCCTAATGACTTTCATTAGGAAACCTCGATTAACACTGTGAAAGAATATGTGGTCCAAAATGTTACGGAACTATTACGGGTCCACTACCTTAAACACGGGACCATAACGGATAACGAGACCTCTCACTACCCAAGCCCCGGGTTTGTCAATACAAATCTATTTCTCATCGGAGCCGCGGTAGGCTTGCACATTGATTAATTGTATCATACCTGGTTGAGCCAAAATCTACTTTTTATGTGGCTTGATTGAGCCGACTTTAATACTTACAATGAGTAAGTTTATATGGGAGCCGGTATAGATCGAAGTTAATCTGGTTCCCATTTGAACAACCTTGGTTTCGACTCTAGTGACGTCAATTTAACCTTACGGTGCTTCTGATCCAGGGACAGGCCGGTGTTACTTGGATTCCGAATCACGTCATAAAGTAGTTCACTACAGTTCGATTATAAAAATATACTTATCCTCATTTAGATAAAATAGAAATTACGTTTGTTCTCCTTTACATTGAGTTTTGGACGGGTTTATCAATATTTTAATGAGATGAATGCATTGCATTCTATTACACTAATAAATTATTATAGCGGTATCTTTGAGTCAAGTTTACTCCCATCAGTAGTCAACTCCGTTCACATGGATGTCCTCTCTGCGCATGTATATTACAGTTATTTTAAAATCATCTGTCTCGACTCCCGGACCGTCTATGGAGTAAGTTCTTATGGGACGCCGTATCGATCCAAGATAACCGGTTCCCATTTGAACGATCTAACGACCTCGGTTACGACCTTAGTAAGTAGTGCACATCAGTTCGATAATAAACAAGAGGACCCTAATCCTAGATCGCTCACATGAGTCTCTTTCACCACTAGGACATCACATTAATCAAATAGGTAGATGTCAACTAGGAGAAAATTTCTACATAAGATCTATACCATGGAACGTTTTCAGCCAAGAGCAAGATGGATATGCCTTTTCGCTCTTTGACTCTATAAAAAAGGGGGTGCACCCGGGTGGAGCCCAAACGTGACCCCAGGGTCTTGATATAAACAAACTTTAAAGAGGTCCACTAGATACAGCAACATACTAAATATGAAATTTGTCTTTTGGTTGCAGAGAAAACGCATTGTGCTCAGATGAGCTAAAAGTGATGTTTCCCGGTGGAGCCCAAATATGACCCCAGGGTCTTGATATGAACAAACTTAGAAGAGGTCTGCTGATGACGCTACATACCAAATATGAAAGCTGTCTGCCATCTGGTTTCAGAGAAGAAGTTTATTGAAGATTTTCCTATTTTCACCCATCGTGCTGAGATGAGCTAAACGGTATGTGCCCGGGAAAAGCCCAATTATGACCACAGGGTCTTGATATGAACAAACTTGGTAGAGGTCCACTAGATAATGCTACATACCAAATATAAAAGCTGTCTGCCTGCTTGTTTCACAGAAGAAGATTTTTGAAGATTTTCTTATTTTTACCCTTTTTGTTAAGGGTAAAGGGAAAGTTAAGGGAGAATTTCATTTATTTGAACAACTGATATAAAGCTTGACCCAAATAACATCCCTGCCAGATTCATCGAGATTGGCCCACCGGTTTAGGAGAAGTTATTTACAGAAATTGTGGACGACGGACGACGGACGACGCACGTCGCACGACGTACGACTGACGACGGACGCCGGACATTGTACGATCGCAATAGCTCACATTGAGCACTTCGTGCCCAGGTGAGCTAAAAATTCTGGTCTTTCTTTAGATTGAATAGAAATTACTTTTGTTCTCCTATACATTGTGTTTTGCACGGTTCTTTTCAACATGTTAATTGAAACAAGGTATTCTATCATACTAATTAATTCTTGTAGTGGTATATTTGAAACACATTTACTCCCATCAGTAGATAACTCCGTTCACATGGTTGTCCTCTCTGAGCATGCATTTACAGTTAATTTTAAATCATTACATCATCTCTCTCGACTCCCGGGATCTCATATGAACACCCCCATGAATTTCCTCAATTGTAATCCTTCCTAAATGATGTATTGATTATGTAAATTTAAATAAGTAATTCAAATCCATTTATACTTTATTACAAGCATAAATTCACTGTTGACAAAATATAGCTATTTGTGAAAAGAAAAAGATACAGGTATATACTCTAATCGCACTGCTTAAATTGTAAGACTGGCATAGATAGAAACTAATAAAAGTCACACGAGTTGATTCGTGATTAAAATCTATAATACTTTCATGTGCCAAATTAATGTCCACAAACATGGCTGACCATATTTTTTTTCTAGGGATATATGAGACCCTAAACCATTCCCCCCTCCATTTTGATAGTTGTCCTTCTTTGATAGGACTATTTTTCATGGTAAAAACGTATCTTATCACCGTGTTTATTATCAAAGGGAAGTAAATCATTTTTTTACATTGAAATTTCGTCTGCTGTCAAAAATGGGGGTTAAAGGAAAAGATTTGACACCAGCTTAGAGAAATAATTGAGAATAAAAGAAATAATTGTTTGTCTAAACAAGGATGGAAAGAACCATTCTGAAATAGCTAGATTACTTGAAATAACGTGAAGTAGATATGCTGTGTGTAAGTTTTTAAAAGGGATAAAACAGAAGGAAAATTTGACAGAAAGGAGGAGGAGGGGAAAATGTGGGAGAAAAAGAAAATCATCTGAGGGGACTGACAGGCTATTATTAAATGTGGTGAAGTGTTATAGAAGAAAGACTGTATGAAATTACCTCATCATATAATTAGTACTCCTCAAAAACTATCTCGACGGACAGTTCAGAGAAGATAACATGAAAATGGTTATTACAGAAGAGTTGTAAAGAAAGCCACTACCATTGCAGTACGAAACCGGGTGAAGAGGTGGGCGTTTAGTAGAACTCATTTACATTGGACTGTAGAAAGAGATTGGGCAAATATTATTTTCTCAGATGAAACCCAAGTAGTTATTGGTAAAAATAAAAGAACTTTTGTGTGAAGAAAAAATGAGGAAAAGTGGAAACCAAGGTGATTGGGAGTGAATAGTGACAAGTCTGTGGCTGTACTTAGTGTCATGTTTTGGGGCTGTATAACTTTTGAGGGTGGTGGTCCATTAAGTGCAGTAGAGGGCAATATCAATTCAAATAAGTATATAGAAGTACTTGATAGTCAACTTTGGCCATATTTGGCAAAACTTCCCCCGGGTAGGCAATATATTCTGCAGGAAGATAATGCAACTATACACACATCACGAGTAACATCTAACTGGAAAAGAAACAATAACATTCCCACCATGATTTGGCCCCCACAATCCCCTTACATTAATATCATAAAAAATGTGTGGAGAACTTTGAAATTCAGCTACAAAGTAGAGTAACTAGAATTCATTCTAAGAAAGACCTAATTGATAACGTTCTAAACATTTGGCAGTCCCTAACTCCAACCTACATAAAGTCCTTATATTTGAGTCTACCACGACGGATGAGGTCTGTTTTGAGAGCTAATGGGTGTATAACAAAGTACTGAAAATTTCAAGTAGGTGGGAGTTCCTGTTCAAGAGTTGTATTTCTTTAAAGTTTATTGTTTTGATTTTGTGCAAGATTTGGCGGCCATGTTTGTGGACGTTAATTTGGCACATGAGTGTACGTGCTCGAATATGGCATACTTATTGAATATTTCCATTTAACAGCGAAGGGTGCTTCATATGTTGATACTTTGTAATAAATGTTATTATTATAAAATATTTGATGACATAAGGGCCACCTACGGGTACCTACGCTTGGAATGTTTCCACCTTGGACTTTCCAAAAGCCGGCAATAATAATTAAAGTAGACAGTGACACTAGCCCTGCGTTCAGGATACGAAAGCGATGACCAGAAATAGTTTTTATAGCGTGACTTTTATCTTGAATGTACTGCAAGCGCTTTCCGAAAATGACCTGTTTGCTATGCCACGATAGGGGATAGACCAAGAGATTAATCGCAGAAAAAATATCCAGAAAACATTTTTTTTTAGATTTATGAAATGAAGTAAAGAAAGAAGAAAGAAGAAATTGTTATTTAGGCCTAAAAAATAGCTGTGTTTCCGCTAACAGGCTAGAAAAAAGAGGGTAGGTATGAAGGCGTATTTTTTTTAATTATTTTTTAAATTTTTGCTGCGAAAAATACATGGTAGGAAGGTAAATCGTTTTTTTCTTTTTTTTAACTATGGTGATTTGGATATGCAGAGTAAGCCTTCAGCTAACAATGACCAAGGACAATCACTAGTGATAGTGTTCAATTCTTTCAAATGACACATCTTCACAATATAATCTGTAAATGTACTAAGTTTACCCCTAGCATGACAGTCCGACGGGCTACCACTTACGCTATTAAATAAGGACAGCGAACATGTAAAACGATTCATAAACGTTCAGTTTAATGGTATTTGATACCATAGATTTATGGAGAATGAACTAATAGTCGCGTTCCCTGGCTATAACGCGGATCACTTGTAAATGCATTGTATCTGTTTAACTTCATCGTTGTGTATCTAGCATGTGTCGCAATTGGCAAAAAAAGTAGAGCAAAAAAAAGGTTGTTGTAATTTTTGGTACGGAAGAAGAGAGCGAGGTATTTTGCAAAGTATAGAGGATACATATAGAGTATATTTCCGTCATGAAGTACTAAAGAGAATTATAGAAATTGATTATCCTTTCCTACTAATTTGCTTCTTTTTAAAAGTGTGGTAGGATAAAAATAAATCCGTAAATTCGACTCTTGTGTATTGACTTGAATAGAAAAAAAATCAGCATATTTTCCAAGTTTCAATTTCACTTTCCGAATCACGTATACACGTTGATGGTTGAGGGAATATGATTCGATGTTATGCGCCCACCCTTTCGTCTGTGGATTAAAGTTCAAGGTCATAGTTCAAGGTAAAAAGGAAAAAAATGTTAATTTCTGGAGCAGATATGCATCATTTATTAATAAATTCGGCAGATTTGTTCCAGATTCTATAGGAATGATACCAGGATGATCTTTTATTTGACTTTTTTGGAAGAAGATTTAAGATTGTCTTGAAACTTTGAATTACGGCGTGGATAATTCCCAAATTAGATTGTGATGTAGAGTGTGACTTTGAAGACTTATCTTCCCGGGAATTGCAAATATGATCTAAAATAATATTTTCATGTGTGTGTGTGTGTTTTTTTTTTTTTTTTTTTTTTTTTCTTATTATTATTAATTTCAACTAACGGTGTCGTTGAAATGTTTTTGCAAGTGAGATGGCTTTCTTGATTAATATGAATATAATTAAACAAACTCTTTTCATCATTTCAAGTAGATTCAGATTAGTGGGGCGAATCAGGCGCTCAAGCAAATCTAGTGTTATTCTTTAATGTCGACATGAATACAGGAACGAGGCATTTGGATTACTTTTATTTGATATGTATTGTCACTAGTTTAATCACTTAAAATGGAAGATCTCGTAGTCGCACAATTCTTGTATTGTAAACATAAAAAATACTTTATAATTGCACCATTTCCGTAGAAAGCATACACTTACTGAAATACGTTAACACCACAAGTTACAGGTTACAAGCTTTTTCTTTTTGTTCCACTCATATCATAGTTTAGTATTTCTGTTAAATATTTGTTTTCATAAATCAACCGTAGATTCACTTCAAGTATTCATTCATTTTTTTATTTTTTTTGTTCTAGTTTTGTCTTTCAGTTTTCTTTACATTAGAGCTGATTTTTCTCACCTTTTCTTTTTTTGATCGATTTTTCGTACATGATTTGCTTATTTATGATGTGATTATAGCTTCCCTGCACGGACCTTTTAAAGCCGATGAAAATAGAGCGTAAAGGCATAAAATATGGACGGCTTGTTTTCTCCTCAAATTCTCATGCAAAACTTAAGCAATGCATAGTTTATTGTTCAAAGTATTTTTGATGCTTATTCTGTATCTTGGTATTGACAAAGTGTAAACATCATTTAACTGATCCTTCAGTTACCGTGAATTATCAGGGTTATTTATACGCAATTTCCTGAGACTAATCTTGGAAAAAATTTGGAAAAAAAAATAAAACTAACAAAAATGCAAGTAATAGAGATCCATCTAATTCTGCCTAAAGAACTCGATATTTAACAAAATTGAAAGAGTACAAGGAGTTGACAAAACCTAAGATTATCAGTTAAGAACTGAGCTTTGCAAAACATCAAATGATGTCATTGAAAATAAACCACAAACTACTTGGTGAATTGTAGAGGAATTAAGAAAAGGCTTTACTCCATCCGATAACATAGGGACAATCAGTCACAAAAATGGTGTGAAAATTTTCAAAAACTGCTGCAAAAAAGCGATTATGGTGTTGATCAACAAAGAAAAGCTTAAGTAGAAAATGAAGAGGAATTTCGTGAACGAATGGGACAAAGTAGTCTGATAGTTTGATTTTAGAGAAAAAGAATTTTAACAACTCCAAGTAAACTAAAAAATAGCAATTCGAGTGCTAATGGCACGATAAAGAATGAAATGATAACACATCTAATCCTTTTTTTAAATGTATTGCAAAATGTTTTTACACGATCTTGCAAACTTGACACTTTCCAGAGTTTCATTATTCCAATACACAAAAACGATAGTCACCTTGATCCAAACAATTATAGATGTATAACTATTAAAAGTTGTTTAGGGAAATTTTTTTTGCCACGTGATTAACGAAATAATTTCTAATAAATTAGAAGAACGATCTTTTAAAAAGCAAGAACAAGATGGGTTTCGAAAAATTGGGTTCTGAAATTGCAAAGGGCAAGAATAAGTGGCAATATTTATAAGGTGATATAATCAATGGCAGTTCATTTTCTTTTGTTAAGAATAGCTGCTTGTGTCAGAAAAAAATCAAATAACCAAAGGTGTTCTTCAAGGTAATATATTGATTCCCTTGCTTTTTAATATTTTCATTAATGGTATGGGTGATGGGTGATGATATGGGTGATGAATTTAATAAAATTGCTTCCAAAGTTTTGGAAGAGCACAAAATCGGTTATTTACTTTATTCTGATGATATATTACTCCTTTCCATTTCGCATGAGGGTTTGCAAGCTAAAATCAGTAAAGTGATAAAATTTTGCGATGCATTGGACTTGCTCTCAGCGTAGAAAAATCCAAAGTTCTTGTTTTCTAAAAATTTGCGCGTGTAAATGAATATGTTTCAAGTTTTGAAGTCGTTGATATGGCAAAAGAATGGCTGAAACAATATAAATTCCTTGGTGGTGGGATATCAACAAATGAGTTTTTTATTGCTGAGAAATATTTAAAAATTTTAAAGCCAGTAGAGCGTTTTTAAAGGTAAAGCAAGGTCGGTTCAATAAAAATATGAAACCATCTATTGTTCTGCGTATTTTCGGTTCTTTGATCAAACCCATTGCTTTAAATAACAATGAAATTTGGATGGGCTTAAAACCATTTATTTCAAAATAAGACCATCGAAGATATATTTAGCATACCTTTTAAAGTAATAATTAGTTTGACAAGGTTCTTACTCGCTTATTGAAGCATGATTTTGAGTTCATTCAAAAGCTCATAATTTTGCATTACATTTAGTGAACTTTGTGTTTCCCCAATGATGTTATCAGGTATTCGGAGTTGTTTGAATTTTTGCCTTCACATCCTTCAGACTGATAAGGATACCTTTGTGGTACCTAAAGCATACTGGGAAAACTTTTTTAAACTTGAAATAAAAAGGACGTGGCTTTCTTTTTTTTAGAAAAAAATTAAATGTGTGCATTCAGTGATGCACCATAAAAACGTAGAGGATAATTGTTTGTTTCAGTGCAAAATTGATATATCTTTCATTAAGTGTACAACTTGAGCTATATCTTCAGGCGTGGCGGAGCGATAATACTCCGTTATTTCTCGGTAACCCACCAAAATCATTTTGTAATATCTTTGAATTTTCTTTCAGATTCCGGGTACACTTCGATCGGTTTTGGATGTGGTTTCACGGGCATAGTTTGGGTTTTATCTATTATTTTATTTATAACAAGATGCATTGCTGCACGTGATCGAATGAAGAATCAATGTCTGCTTTTTTGGCTTCAATGTCTACTACCAATCGCCGCTTTGGTGTCAGGTATTTATATAGTTGTGACCAGTTACGGGAAAAGGAACCATTCCCGTAAAATAAACACTGGAAAAATATTGGAAATTGGATTGGTTACAATATCGGACAACAAGATGTCCATTCGGAACATCACTCGGCCATTTTCGTAGACTGGAACAGACCTCAGATGTATGTAAGGCGGATGGGTATGTAACAAAATTGTGCATTTTGTTAGGCGGAAACAGTGTAAAAAAAATTAGCACCGTAGTTTTTTTATCTTCTACAGTAAATAACGGCTGAAAAATCTTAATTTTTGAGAATGACGAATCATTCTCAAAAATTAAGATTTTTCGTCCGTTATTTAAGAATCTAAAGATATTTAAATAAGGATACGATGGTTTCACGTCAGTGACTTAAACAAGAAGCGTTGACGACGTCAAATGTTTTCACTCAAAGTTTCTAGAGCTAACGCCATTTTAACTGCCGTCATCGAGTTTTTCCAAGGTGGTCCCGTAATTTTTAAAAAAAATCGTCCGTCTATGTACATCCGAGGTTGATCGTGAGATTGACCAAAGTGGTGTTCCGAATGCTAGATGTCGTATTTAAAAAGAATACTGGAAGGGTACATACACCATTCTAAATTCAGAACATCAGCCACGTGTGAAAAATTTCGACCCTAGTCAGTCTGCGCTTTACGCACAAACCAAATCGTCCCTTTTCGATTTACGGGTCACGATGATAAGGTGAGCACAAAACGTAGTTAAAAAGGATGGGGTGGACGATTTTAACCTTTTTCATGTCTTGCGGATGTTCAGAGTATTCCAGGCGTTTACTTTCTGCAGGTTGTCAATTAGTATGGCCTTTTGTCAGATAAATTAAAATAACGCATAGCACGCAAAGGTACATTTATGTATCCTAAAGTTTGTTTTATAGTCTTTTGTCTGTATAGAAGGGCATCTTAATCGATTAAAATAGCGCCAAAAAGTCAAAAATAGTTAAGCTTTAAGAATCATATTCAATTTCCAAAAGACCTCATTTGTCAGTTTAATAAGAGGCAGAAATGCTATACAAGAAGCAAGGCTTTCATCGTTGCACCATTATACAGTTAATAACATTCTGAAATTGAAATAATGAATGATACTGGAATTAATTTGGAATGATATTGAATGAGCCTGTATAGGAAATTTTAAAGGAAATTTAAGGGAGTCTATCCAGTATCGCTAATTTCGCCCAACTTTGACGAAATTAACAATATTTATTACCTCCCTTTAAAAATATACAAACTATCCATTTTATGCGTTTTCATGAACCAATAATTTTCCCGAACATTAGAAAATGACGATGTAAAATCGACGTTTTCAGATTGCAAAAGTTATCTATGTAACCACGTTTACATGGTTATCCCCTCAAACTGTACAAAGAATACTTTTATACTTTTGACATTTATTGAAAAAAAAGCCATTAAAGTAGCCCTAAAACTGTGAAAGTGGCAATTTTTCATCAAGATTCGAAATTTATGAATTTAAAAAACTGAAGCCCAAATTGCGACACCACGATATTTACCTTTAACCTTCTGGAAGTCATAGCTATTTCTTGATAAAAAAATGGAGGTGTTGAATGTGGGGCTTCATATTTTTGAAACTTTTAACCATTATTTTGAGGGAAAATTAGGAAATTTTGTGGATTTTGGCTATTTTGTAGGCTTATTGTAAAGAAATTGTGTTGCTTTGGTATATATTTTATACATTATTTGAAAGACTGTGTATTCAGGTGATATCAGGTCAATACAGGCTTCGTTGTATTATATTTATTTAACGTTCGAAAACGTAAAATTGTCTTTGAAAAAGCAAGAATGCCTAAATGAATAACTAAATAATCATCATGATACAAATGAATATAATAAAATATGTTTCTTTCAGGTTTGTTGATATTTGCTGGGTGTATTCGAGTGCGGTGCAAGCAAGACCACGCTACATCTATGGCCATTCCTCTTAGATTAAGTATTGGTGCTGGAGCTCTTAATTTACTTTCTTCTATTATATTGTTCTGTAAATGTTGCTTTTTAGACTGGGACAATTGTTGCGTGAAACAAGGCCAAAAAACAAACGCAAATCTATCAGAATATCACAATCTCTCCAATTAATCCACACTCATGCTAAGTTCCCACTGTCGTACAATTCGTTTCGAACTCCTTAATTGACTATTCGTGGCTGACCGTTGGATTTCTTTAGAAATATTGTGCTGGACTCGATATGATCTGACACGATGTGATTATGATTAGTTAGTTTCAGTTGACACAATTTGACACAATCTGAATCCCGCTCAGATTTGTTCGCTTAAGTTTAGATAAGATTATCTCGATCGAGTCCACGATAGGACTACAATCTAACGAGACAATCACGATCAGGGTTCTAAGTTTAGGACGATCTGTTACGTGCATATACGTTCTCGTACATTCAGATTGAACCGATACGCTGTGTTGTGACAGGATACGATTGTCACAAAGATTTCTTTTGCGATCAAAATAAAGATAATCACGATTAGACCTATCGACTTCATGGGTTTTTCATCTGCCACAGAGATAACACTACAGACTACAGAAGTTCAGCATGAAAACTTTAGATTGGCTGTATGCTTATACTATCGGCAGAGAGGAAGAACAAAAAGCAACAATCAGATAAGCTACAAACCTATTCACAAAGAGTCAAGAGAGCTTCAGTCAGGCACTTTTTTGATGCACCAATAGCTCACAGAAGAGAGAAGATTAAAGCTTAGTCAGTATTCGTGCCTCATAGGCACCAATCTGAGATCGCATTCCAAAATTACACGAGGTTAACGACGGATCTCTTCGATAAAGTGTTACAGAGGAAGGCTTCAGCAACTCATCTCAATAGAGCTTAGGACTAATGATGCCCATTACTGATCCCGATCACCACGATTTTCAAGCACGATTGGATGCGACATGTCTCGCTTTGCCAAGACGCAATACGTCCTGATACGATGAAAACGATTAACAAAATAAACGTGTTGATCGTAGAAAATGTTTGGACAGTCCAAAAATTTTCTACGATCGACAAGAATGCCACAACCGTCATCAAGATTTGGTCTGATTCTAGCACCACGATAGGTCCACGATAAAGACCACAATTTCAACTGTAGCGCGAATCGTGGTAGTGGGAACGTGTCATAAGAAGCCTAAACTGAGTTCCAAAAATTGAATATGTGACGTCGCCATAAAACTACCCTATGTTTCAGTATAAATTTAATGCTTTCCTTTATATATTTGATAAATTAATTGAATAAAGAATGAAACATACAAGTATCGATGACAAAAATCTTACACGTGTTGTCATGGTAACAGTTATGAATAGAGTACTGGCTATTTCTCTAGTATTTCCCACTTTATTTTCAAAATTTACCGGATAATCGTTTGTTTCAGTGTTAGATCGATTTATATTTCGTGGAGTAAAGTTTCACGAGTGGCGGAGCTACGAATGAAAATATCGCCTTTGTCGTTCACGAAATGAGATATGAATCCTTCTTACTCGAAAAGCAAACGATTATTCTATTTCTTTAATGTGAGATTGAGACAAGATATAATTTGCGAAAAAGTTTGAGCGGTGATCCGAGTGCGTCTAGATGGTTCTTATTCGTGAGATGTCATGGATGTGTAATAATTCAAATTTGGAGCGAATTAAAATTTATCGGAACAATAACTGTAATCATTATCTTCCTTTGATAGTAAGTTTATTCGGTTGTGTTTTTTACGCTAATCTTCACATTATTTCAATCGTTCTCGGAGGCTGAAATATATAAACATGTGTTTCTTGTATTTCTCAAACAAGCCTCCGTTCAGGATGGCAAAACTACGACAACTGTTTGTTAATCATACTTTGCATGCGAGATTGCAAGAGCATGTGTAAAGTGGGGCATAATTTGCAAACAGTTGCCACGTTTCGCCATCCTGTACTATTGACCATACTATCACATCACAATAACACCAATGTCGAACATCAAGAAGCTTATCCTACTTTAACCCTTTCCTGTTTTACAAAAGTTTAGACCTGTCCCAATTCAAAGGTTTTGCAGACGAAAATATAAAGTGGATTTAATTTGATAAATAACCATTCAGTAGGGTAGAAAATAGTGTGGAAAAAGAAGACATTTTTAAAAAGGTCTCAAAAATCTGTAGACAGTGAGACACTCTTCTTATAACACTAAGTAGCTTTCTGTGCTGCTAAATGATCGCATCTTACGAGATTTCAAATTGTTGGAAACGTCACGCATAGGCTCATATATTATGTACTAAAATCTATGTAATAACATTATATTTCTGATATTTCTTTAATGCTTTTCGGTGGTTTATCGAGAAATAACGGTAGATTATCACTTGATAATCTCACCGCAAAAGCAGTGAAATTATCAAAAACTTATACCCTGCTTTTGTGCATTTCATCCTATCTGACGTCATCTATGAGGGGCGAAATAAGTGACGTCACAATGAACGTTGCATAGCAATCACGCGCAAAATGACGCGCTTTACGAAAAAATGTCCTAGAAATTACACATATTGTCTCATTTTTGCATTAAAGAAATAGAATAATCGTTTGTTTTTTGAGTAAGATCGATAAATATTTCATTCCGTGAACAACACAAGCTGTATTTTCACTCGTGGCTCCGTCACTCGTGAAAATAAAGCTTTTGTTGTTCATTCAATGAAATATAAATCGATCTTACACTGAAGCAAACGATTATCCTCTATGTATTACTAACAAATTAACTAGAAAGCCATGAATGGCTTGAGTCGCTCCACAGGCTTGAAATTCTTGTAAAAGCAAATAAATGTTTTGACTAGATTTTTAGATATTTGGGATTCTACTGATGTTGAAAATGATTCCATCAGTTACATTCTGAGAAAATAATTTTCATAGTTTCCACTATTTAACATATTGAGGAATGACCTCCGCCCATAAAATGCATATTTTCCATCCAATCAAAATAATTTTTGGTACACTGATAAAGGGTCACTCAAGGATCATACCAGTGAAATTTGGTTGATATCCAAAAAATTAGATTCTGAGAAAATGATTTTCAAATTTTCCACTATAATAATATATAGAGAAATGACCTCTGCCCAGAAAATGCATATTTTTTATCCAATCAAAATTTTTTTTTGTAGACTGATAAAGCGTCAGTCAAGGATCATTCCAGTGAAATTCAGTTGATATCCATCCATTACATTCTGAGAAAATGATTTTCAAACTTTCCACTATATAACATATAGAGAAATGACCTCCACCCATAAAATGAATATTTTCCATCCAATCAAAATGATTTTTTGTAGACTGATAAAGGGTCACTCAAGGATCATTCCAGTGAAATTTGGTTGATATCCATCCATTACATTCTGAGAAAATGATTTTCAAAGTTTCCACTATATAACATATAGAGAAATGACCTCCGCCCATAAAATGCATATTTTCCATCCGATCACAATGATTTTTTGTAAACTGATAGAGGGTCACCCAAGGATCATTCCAGTGAAATTTGGTTGATATCCATCTGTTACATTCTGAGAAAACAATTTTCAAAGTTTCCACTATATAACATATAGAGAAATGACCTCCGCCCATAAAATGCATATTTTCCATCCGATCACAATGATTTTTTGTATACTGATAAAGGGTCACCCAAGGATCATTCATGTAAAATTTAATTGGTATCCATTGATTAGAATCTGAGAAAACTCACTTTTTACCATATTTGGAAATTAGCCACACCCATTGAATCCACGTTTTTCATTGGATCAAAATTTCTTGAACAACTTTGAAAGATGGTCACCCAAGGATCATTCCTGTGAAGTTTGGTTGAAATCCATCCAGTAGTTTCTGAGGAGAAGATTTTTGAAGAAAAGTTTACGACCAGACGCACGCACGCACGCACGCACGGACGGACGGACGGACGCACGATGGACACAACGCCATGACAATAGCCCCAGTGGCTTACAGCCAGTGGAGCTAAAAATTATTAAAGATACGTGTATTTAAGCATAAGAAAATAAAAAAAAGAATGATGCTTTTAGATTCATCCAATATACTACATGGAGGAAATTTTAATACATTCATGTATTATGCGCTTTCTCACCATTAAGATCTACAGATAGAGGTGGGGTGGATTTTAGATAATTTTTAATCATAATAGTAAAACATTTGTTGTTGGTTTTCATTGGAATTGTCTCTAGACGATTCACTTGAGAGTTCACAATATAGGGTTTCATTGAAAATTTAAGATTTTAGACTGGCTTATCGGTACCTCTGCTTAAGTAGATTATTTACAGCTTTTCAAAAAAGTCTCTATTTTCTCTCGAACTTCATATTTCCTCTGTAACAAATGCACCCATGTGTGGTCCATGTAATGTATTCACTTTTTCCAGCACGTCTTTTTATACTTCTCATCCATCGCTTCGATCTCTTCCCTTTCTAAACTGACAATAAAGTCTACGATATAGTATAGTCTGGACGAATGCACCTGAAGAAATGCCAACTTGTATTTTGGTGCCGTGCCCAGTAAATCGCAGGAGCACTTCTCACTGAAATTCAATAGCATTAAATCAATATATTTAGTTAGTGCTTCTCTACTGAATGATAACTTTTTAGCCAATTTCGCATATCAAAATCGATAGTCGTCAAGGATTAAACCGGGAACAACATCAAAAATCAGCTCATAGAAAGCTTATACGCATGATCGTAATCGACCCAGTCACGACAAGAGTGCGCTACTCGAGAGAATCCCTGTTTAGTACGTTGGAATGTTTAATAGGTCACCCAGGTCATTTATAATATTTGTCTGCAAAATGTTGGTCTTGCCCGAATTTACCGCTTAAATCCTAAGGTGTGCTGCAAAAACATTTTTAGCTCCACTGGCCGAAGGCCAGCGAGCTATTGTCATGACGGAGTGTCCGTCGTGCGTCCGTGCGTCCGTGCGATCGTGCGTGCGTAAACTTTTTCTTTAAACATCTTCTCCTCCCGAACCAAAGGGCGGATTTTAAGGAAACTTGGTAGAAATGATCCTTGGGTGGCCCCCTTCTTAAATTGTTCAAAGAATTTTGATTGGCCCCCAAATATGGGCGTGGCAGGGTGTGGCATTTTTTCACTTTGAAATCTTTAAAAATCTTCTCCTCCCAAACTGTTGGGCCGAATTCAATGAAAATTGGCATGGATGTTCCTTGGGTGACCCTTTACTTAAATTGTTCAAGAAATTTTGATTAGCCCATAAATATGGGCGTGGCAGGGCGGGGCTCATTTTGAGCCCGAAATCTTTGAACGACATCTCCTCCTGAACCACTTGTCTGATTTCAATGAAACTTTACCAGAATGTTCCTTGGGTAACCCTTTACTTAAATTGTTCAAGAAATTTTGATTGGTCCATAAATATGGGCGTGGCAGGGCGGGGCCTATTTTGAGCTCAAAATCTTTGACTGACATCTCCTCCTGAACTATTGGGCCGATTTCAATGAAACTTTATAAGAATGTTCCTTGGGTGACCCTTTACGTAAATTTATCAAGAAATTTTGATTGGTCCATAAATATGGGCGTGGCAGGGCAGGGCTATTTGAGCCCGAAATCTTTGAACGACATCACCTCCTGAAACACTGGGCCGATTTCAATGAAACTTTAACAGAATGTTCCTTAAGTGACCCTTTACTAAAATTGTTCAAGAAATTTTGATTGGACCAAAAATATGGGTGTGGCAGGGCGGGGCCTATTTTGAGCCCCAAATTTTCAAATGACATTTTCTCCTGAACCACTTGGCTGATTTCAATGAAACTTTACCAGAATGTTCCTTGAGTGTTTCTTTTCAAAAGTTTTTTGCTAAATTTTGATAGGCCTATAAATTTTGGCGTGGCAGGCCGGAGCTTATATTGAGACCAAAATCTTTGAACGATATCTTCTCCGGAACCACTCAGCCAATTTCAATGAAACTTTACCAGAATGTTTCTTGGGTGACTGTTTACTTAAATTGTTCAAGAAATTTTGTTTGGTCCATAAAAATGGGCATGTCAGGTGGGGCCTATTTTGAGCCCGAAATCTTTGAACGACATCTTCTGAACCTTATGTTGTGATAAGATTGGGCAAGGGTTGCAGGTTCATTGTGATTGAGTATTTTGGTGCAATATGGACCAGAACCATTTTATCATTACTAAATAGGTCTTAGGAGATTTTGGAGTATTAATGTATTCATTTAAAGTAAGCTTTATCTAATGAAAGTCTAAAGATTTTAAAGCCAGTGGAGCGATACAGGCCCTCTTGGGCCTCTTGTTGATGATTCCGCATTTTGAATTTGAACAAATAATCACAGGTGTTTGTAATAGATGGTAAGAAAACTAAAGTCAAAAATTCAGTATTTTCAAATTATACATCCAAACAAGCAGGTATTTAACAATAGAGTTACTCCGTATTTGAATCATTTAATTGAAAATCATTTTTATGACATTTCAGTTTTCAATATGCGAGATAATAAATCATGAAAACAATTTTGCAGGAAAATGAGGCATTCTTTATAACTAGAATTTTCCTATTCAGCTCTAATGGTAATATGCCTTCACTGAAATGTGTCTTTTTAGCATATATGATTTCTCTTTGTGTAATTCATTTGGGTAAAACATTCCATGCACATATCAGTCTTACTAAATAATGTTATACGTACATTGATGAACCGGGAAACTCGCGCATTAAGTATTCCAGTCTTTTGATTTCAAACATATGCCATGCGTTCAAGAATCGCACTCTTGTGCAAAGCGGAAAACAATTTACAAAGGTTTGCAAAAGCTTGTGCATCTCGAAGGGAGACGTGAGTTAGGCCGAAAATAAAGGACAGTGATTAAAACCTAACGTTTAAATTCACATAAATTCAAATAAAAAAAAAACAGCCTAAAAATCCTAAACAAAAATCATTAGTATTACGGCATTCACAAATCTGTAATTATATAACCAAACAAAGCACACTGCAGCATACTGAGGGTATCTTTGTCAAACATTCTATCAAAGAATAATTCCTTGCTCCCAAACGGATTTTTCAGATAGAAAAATAATGAATATAAAAGTTCCTAGGTCTTAAACTAGCAAAACGGATTTTTCAGGTGGTAAAATTATGAAATACAAGTTCTTAGTTATTAACCTTGTAACACATTGAATAACGTGTACCTACCTGACAGATCCGGGCATTACCATGTCATACTTTCTTGGTCTCATTTTACGGTTCCTGTAGAGAAACTTCCGAGTTCCTGAATGTATATACAATAAGAAACATTGTTAAATTGATTCTGATTCCGAGGTAAAAACCATACTAAATCGCTCTTTAGGCGCTGAATTCATTCATTCCCAGACACTCACTCAAATCATTTAAAAACTCTCAAAATCAATAAAAAAATATAGTAAAAGAGACCAAATGAAAATCGCTGGGAAAAATTCATGCTTTTGCTGACGTAATTGAATTCAATCAGCCTAAATGAATTTTTCAAGGTTGTTTTCCAAGATTTTGCTGCCATCTCGGTAATTATGGCATTTTTATTTTCAGAAAGCATTCTAAAATCAAGGAAAACATACTTTAACAGTAATTTTGCATTTATTTTGTTCCGTGGCTTACTGTCACATAATGTACTTGTTCTAGAATCTCGTCTTACCTGCCTTGAGCTCCAATTCCGAATACTCTTTTGCAGTTTCTAACCTTCCCCTACTGAAGTATAATACTGTGAATATAAAACCATTTTTTCAAAATATGACTACAAAATTTGATCAAATAATAAAAAGGTATTTCATAAAACAATAGTATAATCAAATTTATTTTCTTTCTAATTACATTGTAAAACGAAATAGTTATTGTTTTGGGTATTTGGGAGTTCTGTTGACTCGGACAAAAAAAAATAAATGAAAAAAAAAAGCTCCCATTGAACACGTTGCGTCGGCTGGGCTCAAACGACAAACTTTTCTATAGAAAGGCTTTGGGAAATAACGAATTCAAGTGTTCCCTTTTATCATGATGCATTTTTTATCTTTAAAGACGCCATTGACATTAACACAAAAATGGAACACTATCGAAATGTCATATATAAGAAATGCATCTTTGAATGTATTGAAGTAATTAAGCTATGATAAAATTAACAATTTATAAATTTCTCCTTGCATGTCTACATTTGGTAACTAAACTATGAAGTCTTATGCATTTCAGAAGTAGGGCCTATTACGTGTTGTGTCTGCGTAAGGCTACCCTTCATTAGCCGCTCGTTCGTCGTACCGGTTGACATCCGTCATGACAAACGACTCGACTGTGTAAACGTTATTAATATGCAAAATATTTAATAATGCTCGATAAATAAAGATCAGATCGTACGATGGCGACCGACACGTCGTAGCTACAGCTTTATCAAGCTGTAGTTACGACGTTTAAGTCGCCAATCCATGAAAATCGTTGAAACAAAATAGCGGAATATGTCGAATTTCAACGGTTATCTCATTAAAAATTAGTGTTTTGATTGGTTTATCGATTATTTGGTTGACAGCAGCGATCTGTAAATTTTCGACAGTGAACAGAATATTTATAATGTAGATATTATTAAGATGTTATCAATACCTGCGTTACTGGTACATGCTTTTTCTTCAACCTTCTTAAGATTTCTGTCATCTGAACATGCTGCACATTGAGGTTTGGCTAAAACAAAATAAACAGTTATGAATAAACACAAACATAAACACGAAATAAACCCTTAATAAGACGCAAATGTTTGACATAATTACGTTTGTTAAATGTGCCTAAATGCCTAACAGATTTATGGAAATTCATCATTAAATTGAATCAAAATTAATGCTCTACGATATGTAATTAATTTTTAAGCAGATAATCATCAATTTTACAAGAACACCCCATTTTCCATGACGTGGAATAATATTTCCAAGCAGTGTTTATGTCCCCACAGGCATATAATTAGTACCGTTCAAAAAAGGTTTCGTGGAATGAAAATACAAATTGGCTTAACAAGAAAAGTTGCATTACAAAGGCCCTTTTTCCCATGACACAGCATCATACCATTCACAAATGAAGAAATATGATAAAGCATGTGCTAGAGATTATTCTCTTCAAGACCGGATGAATTCTGTGCAGTAGCTTCAGAGCAGATTTATTTATATTTCATCATATTGGACCATTTTCCGGTGATGCAATGCCGTAGCATACATGTCTTAAGCCTGACAAGAATCTAACGAACGAGAGGCCCAAGAGAACCAGTATCGCTCCACAGGCACTTAATACTTAACAGAGACGGAAATTGATTAATAAATTGCATAAAAAGTATTAAGCTTAACCATATTATCTATTTATAAGTAGATAATCATCTTAGGCCAAGGGCGCTTTAGGCATGAATTGAAAAAGATCCAAGTCAACAAACAATCTGATACGAAAGTCCCTTTTTTCATAACACAGAATAACATTTCAAAGAGGTTTAATGTGTGCATGATCACATGCTAAGCAATATTTTATAAAGGTTTGATGAAAACTTTCAATAAATGTACGAGTACAGGTTGTGGTCGCCAGAATTGTTGCATCACAAAGACCCCTTTACCATGAAACAGTAACATCATCACCGAGAAAGATGTCAAAGAGAAGTCTTTCAAAAGAACAATCCTTACTTTAAACGTTTGAATACAAAAATTAATTTCAGAGAAAAAGATATGTTTTTTGTCATATGGCACCTTTTTAAAAAGACTCAACAACACCCATGTTTTTCCTCAATCAGAAAGAAATCTATGATCATGTCTACAGGTGGTTGAATTCTGACCAGTGTTTAAAGAGAAGAGTATTTTTTTATATTTCAGCATACGGGGCCATATTTCGAGCCACGCTGCTGCCTGTAGCACCCAAGTTATAAGCCACATCAGGATAAAAGAAGGAATCCAAAAGAGCATGTCCCAAGCATCAATAATATGCATTTTGGTTGAATTCTGAGTTTCGAAGAAGACGATTTTTATGAGGTGGTGGTTACATTATTAGGTAGTTGATGATGCTTAATTGTCGAGGATGTGTGTGCAGCCGGCTTGAGAATAAGAGGTATTTGTACTGCCTTGCCGTACAAGCTTGCTTTTGTTACGACGTGGTAGAGCACTCGCTAAGGGACACAGAGATCCCGAGTTCGAATCCCGACAGAGTCGAATATGTTTTTGCGGGTTGCAACGTCATCATAGAATTAATTAGCCGAAACATGTACATGACTATACAGATCACTGATAGAAATTTCAGAGAAAAATCCATCTAAAACCAAAAGCACCGCAAGCGGGTGCAAACGCTCGGCTGTTTATTATTTCTTAGGCAAATGCAATTATATGAACCTGGTACCTACAGAAATGTCTTGTCCCAAGCAATGATCATGTGAAATAAGTGGCCGTTGGCTTACTATTCAAACGTTTTGACCAAGGTTATTATTATTTCCAATAATTTAACCTTGAAAATGACCCTGACCTTTACTCATGACCTTGAACTTGGAAACTACAGAAAGGTCTTGTCCCAAGCAATGATCATGTGAAATATGATTGCTTTATGACCTTCCATTCAAAACTTTTGACCGAGGTTAAATTTTTCAAAAAGATTTGACCTTGAGAAATGAACCTGACCTTGTCTGATGACCTTGAACTTGGTACCTACATAAAGGTCTTGTCCGAAGCAATGATCATGTGAAATATGAAGGCTCTATGACTTACTATTCAAAAGTAATGAGCAAGGTTAAAGTTTTTTACGCCATCGACAATGCCAACGCCATTGCCAACAACAACGCCAACGCGAACGACGCCAAAGTGACCATAATACCTCCGGTTTTCTTCGAAAACAGCCGAGCTAAAAAGGATCCAATTCTACAATGATTTAACAAGCTAAAGAACTTAAATGTATACATGGTCAAATTATGAGAAACATTTACTCAGGGGTTTCAAGAAAAAACATCAAGAAATAAGAAAGTTGTGTTGATTAGAATTTTTTCACGTGAAGGCCCCCTTTTCCATGGTACGGCATCTTAGTGTCAACTACAAAAGATCTTAGAAAGGATCATCTGAAGACCGTTCCTGATAAAAAATTGTTTGAAAATCAAAACTTATATAAGAAATCTGAAAGAGAATGTCTAAATGAATACTTATATTAAGTTTGAATTAAGAATTTTAAACAGTAGTAACAGTGTAGAAGAATTTTTAGATTACATCATATTGGACTATTTTTCAATAACATGTCATTATTTCGATTAGAATTCAAAGAACAAATCTGAGAGTGCATCTTCTTAGCATTATTCCTGTGAAGTTTGGTTGAATTCATAACCGTCGTTTTAGAGAAGTTTTTTTTTTATATTTCATGAAAAAAAAAACCATTTTTTTCAGTAACGCGACAGCCCGTAGAGCCCATGACATCAGCCCGGTCAGTATTTTACGAACAAATCTGAAAGAGCATGTCCCAATGATTATTTCTATGAAGTTTGGTTGAATTCTGAACAAGAGTTTTGGAGAAGAATATATTTTTATATTTTATCATATAGGACCTTTCTTCTTGATGCAGCTGCCTGTAAAATCAATGAATTTAGCCCTATCCCACTTTTATGAACAAATCTGAAAGAGCATGTTTTAAGCATCATTCTTGTGAAGTTTGGTTGAATTCTGAACAGTAGTTAAAAAGAGAAGAAGCTTATTCCATATTTCATCATATGGGACTTTTTCAGTGGCGCGGCAGCCCATAGAGCCTATGTCATCAGCCCGATCTGTATAAAAATAAAAATAATAATAAAAATAAAACAAGATGTGAGTGACACAAAAATACCCCCGCAACAGCATTTATTTCTCAAAATTTTGACCTTGACAGATGCCCTTGACCTTTTAGCAGAACCTTGACCTTGATACTTTCAGATGTACATCACTGAGATCTTTCATCATTCCAATTATGAGAAAGGGTTTCTATAATATGCTTGGATAATCTGAACAATGAAAGTTTTTTGGTTATGTTTTATGTTTGACCTTGACAGATGACCTTGTCATATGACCTTGACTTAGGTATCAGCAGATGCGTGTAATTGAGATATATCATCATGTCAAATATCAGCCTTGTATCTTGAATAGGCTTGAAGATATTGGCAGTGTTAAGGGTTTTTTTTTTAAGTTTTTGATTAATTTGTCTTTGGTACATGGAGAGACGAATTATTGAGATCTATCATTAAGCTTACTATGAGCCTTGTATCTTATAAAGGCTGGAAGATTCTGACAATGTTATTTTTTTGGTTAAGTTTTAGAGCTGAAAAAGATTGACTTTGATTTTTTTTCGTTCGGTAACTACATGACCTGTTAGACCCTTGAGTGATCACTGAATATAAGTTTTACGATTAATTAATTTATCTACCTTTCTTTGGCTTTTTGGCTTTCTTCACAACACTTTTTCCGTGATGCACATAGCCAATCGACGCCAAGTTTACAATAATTTTTTCTGTTGGTGGCAATCCTGTTATATTGTATGTGATTGGTTTAGTAATCTGATCACGTGACATTTCCACTGTCTTGTGGTTACTACATTCATTGTCTTGCTGTAAAGGTATTTAATAAGTAAATCATAATTTCTGTGTTTTGTCTAAAGGTTACATATTTTCCTTATATAAAGAATAAAGATTAAAGGACTTACACACACACAATCGAATGTTAAAGGAAAAATAATAGGTATCGGTAATATCTTTCCTTACGCATATAAATTGCTTTGCAATGTATTGAAGAAATTTGTCTTGTTATACGATATTTAAATTAACACATTTTGTATCGTCGCTTACAATTAACAACATCGTGAAATTGACAAGGTGAATGATTTTGTGATTTTGGAATTATTTAGGGATGAAACTGAATGAGTGTGTAGAGCGAGCTTTGAGTGGATTTATTTCGAGGTAATCCTTTATCGCAAATTTTGTTCATGGCGAACAAAATTTGCGATATTTATTACATCCCCTTAAATAAAAAAATGGTTACGAGTTCCATACATAGCTTCTTATTAACAACCTATGAGACGCTCACTATTTGAATTATGTCAGTGAAATCGCAATTTTTCTCAATCAAAATTCATTTTGAATGACGTTCTCGATTCTATATATTTCAATGGGTTTGAGTGTTTTTGAATGGTTTGAGTAAGTGATTGGAATGAATGAATGAATGCTGAGTGAGTGATTTGGAATGGTTTTGGTCCAGATGAAGGTCAATTTCACGATGTAACTAGCTGTAAGCCTGGTTTACAGTTGCAACAGATGCCGAAAAATATCGCAGCCTATGGTCGCTTCATCTATCCATTTGTATGATAGTTTTGATTTCATTTTCTAAGACAAATGTTTTTTACAAAATCGTGTGGCTGTCGCGCAGTTTGACAATTACATGTGACAAGTGTCCTTTGGTAGTCCGTGCCGCGACTGGGAGGCATTTGTAAAGTAACCGAAAGACCTATATATTATATCCAAAGCCAGTCGTATCTTCAAACGCATGGATTATCAGAAATGTTTTCAACTAAATGACAGGTGTCAAGTTATGGCCAATAAAACTGACTTACACGAAATTGTAGGGACGAGGGCACCCATACACCATGCGATGATGGTACAAATACTGTATACCGCCGCATGGGCCCCGCTCACTCTCCCAGTCGAATTTTTGGGCGCCTTGTGCCAAACATAAACTGCGCTTTAATTTGTCTTATCCCGATTGAATGGTAAATTTGCAGTTATTATTTGGCTAGTTTCGCCTGAGACTCTGTGTATATTCCGTGTATCTTCGGAAGCTTTCCGAGTTCTAATTTCATAACCGTTAGTAAATTATTTCACAATACACAATGTAACCATCGAGTAGTAGGAAGAATCCATAGCGCAGTTGGTTTAAGATGCATTGCTCTGTACCATATGTCTATTGGTTCGAATCTCCGACGCTTTTATTTTTTCGCGTACTTTTTCAATCTTAATGCAGGCTTACTCCAAGGGGGTGTTCCTTTTTTAAAATCAGTAAGCGGGTACTTTCAGCTTAATCATACCGCGACCTCTAAGAAGCAATGATTCCTGAATTTTTTTGTAAGGTGAATTGTACACTGTATGTCTTAAATTGCGATGAAAATATGCAAAGGCAATGATTCCTGAATAAGCCTTGTTGCGAAAAATGTATTAAATAAACAATGATAAAAAAAAGCGTCACAAAAAAAAAAAAAAAAAAACATTGGCATCAGGCATTAACTAGCGGAGCCACATTCGTTGGTTGTTATATTATTTATCAAAAAACCAAATATTTGAAAAAAAATGTCTTCAATTTTTTTTTTAGAAAGTGGATACTTCCTCTCTCCCCTTCACGTACCCGTCTAAAAAGACATTTGTGATAGTAAGAG